>JAULSU010000001.1:7800000-8400000 GCA_030512335.1 Immersiella caudata | reverse complement strand
TGGTGGAGTGGGTGGCGGCGTGGATGGCGGCGTGGGCGGCATGATATACTTCGCCTCCTCAACGACAGCTTCGCAAGCAGCTAGAAGCATCGGTGGAGATATGAGCTCAGCGCCGGGTGGAGGGCTCGGCGGAGGGCTGGGCGGCAAGCTGAAGTTCCGCTCCGTGGCGACAACCGTAAGGGTGCACTCAGCCGCAGTCGTGGCCACACCTCCGTCGCATGCTCTGATTTCCAACACACCGTCCCCCTCCAGGTCCCCATCCAGGCTCATCAAAAAGTCGAGGCCTTCGTCAGTTGGTTTCAGCTCGTCGCAGAAACGACCCATTTGCCCGGGACTCTGCACCATTGCTAGACGATAGTCTATCCTCATACTCCTCCGTTCCACATCCCACGCCGGGACTCTTTCCGGAGGAACGTGGTCCATCACTTGGCTGATGATCGCATTCACTCTCGCCTCGACGTCCTCTAGTGAATCCTCCCGATTTTGAAACATTGAATCCTTCTCGAAGATCCCCTCATCTTCGACAATCTCTCCATAATCGACGGTGTCCTCATCTTCGAGGATCTCTTCGCTATCAATCATCTCCTCGTCCTCGATGATCTCTTCATTCTCAATGATCTCATAGATCCCACCACCTCTCAACCTTGGAGTGTAGGAGGAAGACCCACATGGCGACAGTGTAGCCACGGCTTCACGCGCCCTGGGGACCACTACCTCGACCTTCTCCAGCTGAGACATGTGGGCTAAGAGAAAAACGAAGCCGTTTTGCTCGGCGTCCAGGTCTTCCAAAGTTTTCTGATCGACAGCGAGGTGCCGAATCTGGTGAATCCACTCCTGGTTGGAAACAGCTGAGCGCGGGATTCTCCTAGCGGCCACGAGGTGCATGCAGAACTGTTGGAGCGCTAGCTTCCCAGGCAGATAGAGCGCATCGCGTATCGGGTCGAAGGGTCGTTCCTCGTAAGGATAAACCGATACAATGTCGTAGGCTTCCGTGCAAGCTAGTAGAAGTGATGTGTTTGCTCTTGGCATCACCAGAGGGGCCGGCCCAACAAAGCCAAAGTCAATTCCCCAGGCTCGCTCGTCCAGGGCGTGGAAGGCGGGGAGGAAGGCTTTGCTGCTGTTGGGATCGGAGGCGGCGTGGTACCAGATCATTTGGCGGATTTCTCCGGGAAGTTGAGGAAAGAGGCGAAAGGTCGATGAGGCAGGTAGGTCTGGCTGTGTGAGCCAATTCGTTTTGACCATCTGATGGGGGTGTGAAGTCCGGTTGGTGCAGAGAATCCGCCGGAGACAAGAGACGTAGAGCGAGAACCGTAGAACGAGGTTATAAACCCAAGAACAAAAGGTGACAAGGACATGCACTGCGAGTCGGAAACCGAATGTAGCAGCAATACTGAGGGGAAGGGAGTGCCGCGAAGAAAGATCCATGCCCGAAGTAACTCCGAACTCCAAACGCCGGAAAGACCCAAAAGGACAGTGACAAGGAATTGTAGCAAAGGGAACAATGCCTTTTTGTGTGCATAAAGAGGAACGGGAGGTGCAAGGGTGCAATGCCGAATATATACCTGCCCCCCCCCCCCCCCCCGATTCAAACTTGAAGGTTGTGCCTCCGAGATCAGATTTATACTTTCAGGGGTGAGTTGGTTCGCCTAGGCTTGGAAGCAACTGGGACGTGATGTCTATCTATGCACATACTTTCTATATGAGGTAATAGACTCCTTAGTTCAAACCGCACGCACCTGCTTGTACCAGGTCTAAGCCCGTGGGCTAATCATTCCGCAGGTGTTAACGTTGGCAAATAAGACTGGCAGAAGTTGTGGTTTGCTTTTACTGCGGGGTCACCTTTGCGTAGGTTAGAGAGACCTAAAGGCTTCCCGGTGCTGAATAACTTCTGAGGAAAGACGGTTGTGGGGTCAATTGAACAGCAACGGGTGGTTATTGAAGACTCGTGTGGGGCTTTGGGCGTCCCTAGTGCTGTAACGGCTGACGAACCATGGGTTTGGTCAAGCCCCGCTTGATAGTTTTGAGAGTAATGCGGATGAGGTGAAAAATGTTCAAATCGATTGCGGCGAGAAAGTTTCTCAACGGGGAAGCCAAAAGAAGGGACGTATTCATTCCTCAGCTGACCCGCAGAGTCTGTGGTGTTTTGCTCAAGCCTTCCTTTCATGGGACAATTTGGGACCCTTTTCAGGAGGGCTTGGTTCGTTGTTCACCGGTCACGGGGAGTGTCATCAACTCCTGTGAATTCTTTCTTTACTTTGGGGGCACACAAAACCGTGGCCGACGGCCGCCACGTCCCCGATGTTTCAACACAACCCCCGAAAACCTCCAGTCACAACGGAAGGGGCTGCCATATTGTTACGCACCTCGACTACGATAAAACTCCCTCCCATTGTTTGTGGCTATCTCACTGAATGCCCAACCGAGGTGGTTCAGCAGAATGTGCATGGCCGAAGAAACTTCCTTGACCATTCGATAGACGTGGGATCCCGGACATCCAGGACCTCCAGGATCACCCCTTCGCTTCCCAAGATTTCCTGCGGCCCAGTCTCACTGTTACGCCAAACAGTTGGATCATTCCACTCATTCCACCAGTCCTGGCCCTTGCTACGCGACTCAAAAGCGTTGAGCCGCCCAATCGAAATCTTGTTCAACTTCAAATACCGTCCTGCCGCCACCGAGTTTACCAGTTGCATCATCCCTGAAATCCAGTCCACATGCGGATGCTGAATTGCAATTTCTCTGATACCCTCTGGAAAAAAGTCCAACAGGAACCCACCGTGCCAGTCGAGTCCCCCTTCCCGCAACCATGCGTCTTTAGACGCTCTCATCGTATAATACCCCAGCTTAACCACCTCGAGCCGCTCGAACTCCCTCAGCGACGACCAGCTGATGTAAATGGGCGTAGGGTTCAAATCTGAATCCCATTGGTCTGCCGGTTCCTCAGCTTCCTGCTTGAAAAGACACGACTATTGACCCTCGCCTCAACCAACGTCTCCTTCCTCATCTGCAACGCCTCTCCCTCCCACACCTCCACTGCCGAGGTTCCTTCGATTTCTTCCCAGTCGAATTCCGAACGGCGCCAATTCAAGATGAAGACGTCGTGTTTTTCCGCCGCGGTCACGAATGCGCGTATCTCTTTCGGGGTTTCAAGGTTCGGCTCGTCAAAGCCGAGCACGCGTAAGTTGGGCATGCGAGGAAAGATCGAGCAGTGGCCTTTGGGGTTGAATGTCAACAGCGTTTCGAGGCGTGGGGCGGCGGCGCAGATTGTCGTGACGGTGTCGAGATTGTCTTTAATTCCGTGCTTGTGGGTTTCGCAGCACGCGTGGTCGAACTGGACGACGCGTAGGTTGGGTAGGAAGAGGGGACCTCTCCTCTGTTGCACGGCGCGGCTGGGGCGGGAATCGAGCGTCCAGAGGTGATGAAGTGGAATCCGAAGGTAGGTGAAGTTTGGTACGTGTAGGAGGATAGTTTTGAGGGTGGAAAGGGGTTAAATACGAAGCCGGTGTTGGCTTCGATATCCCCGTCTTTTCTTTTGCAGAAGTGTCGTGGACGGCTAAGATAGAACTCGGGGGCCAGGGTGTTGATGCGCCGACGATCACCCGACGGTTGTATCATCAGGGCGTTCCCAATGTCGATGGATAGATACTTGAGGCTCTCCTCCAGGTCGGAACGTGACATCAGGGTGCAAAGGAACAACAGTATTTCGGCGCGGGTGTCTCGGTGGTGATTGATGGAAGAGAAGAGGAGGGGCTGGACGATTTTCCGCAGTGCGACGCACGTACGGGACAGACGAGAGAGATCGTGGTGGACATTTCCGTCTCCTCTGCACAGTCGGTGGCAAATGACCCCGATTATCCCTATGGGAAAGTCGAGAATCCCCGAGCCGGTCATGTTGGTGATAGCACTCAAGTCGGGTCGGGCGCAACGTGTTGAGAGATGGAACAAGGGTTAGAAATTTTCCGCTTCATGACTGCCGCAATTGTGGCAACAGGTTCATATGCCAAAGTCAAAATGAGCCACAGAGCCTTATCAACGATGTCACCGGCAACGGCGAAACCTAGCGTCTACTAAGCTACAATATCTAGCAATACGGCCACATGGCAACGGCGCACGACTCGAGTGCGGGGTGGTGATCCTTTCAGAACTGCCAACTGCCCACCCCGGCATGATTTGCGGTGGAAACGAAGTGAGCGTTCCTTCCACGAAACTGAAGTTGAAAACTCGAATCTGCCCCCCTGCCCCATCCCCTGACCAATGTCGCCCAAACTCGGCAGGAACAGCTGGCCAGTCGGGATTTTCCGCCCTTGACCAAAGGCTGTCGAGGAAAGCTGTGAGAGCTGAGAAACTTCAAGCGTTCCACCACACCAGGCAGCAACAAACCCCACTTCATCCAACGTGGAATGGCCCGGTCGAAATGCGTCTTTTGCACACAACATTGACCCCCGAGGGACTCTTTGAACAATCTGAGTTTGCTGGCGATGGCATTCCAAGATACGCAATCCTCTCGCACGCATGGGGCGACAGCGAAATCACGCTTCGAGATGTCGAGGCAGGCCGTGGGCGCGGCAAAGCGGGGCACGAGAAGGTCGAGAAGTGCTGCGATCGCGCAAAAGCGGACGGGTTCGACTACGCTTGGGTTGACACGTGCTGTATTGATAAGACGAGTAGCGCAGAGCTTTCCGAGGCTATCAACTCGATGTACCGCTGGTACCAAAATGCCGACATATGCTACGCATACCTCTCGGACGTTCCCTCATCCGGGGCGCGTCGCTTTGAGGAAAGCCGGTGGTTTACGAGAGGGTTGACGCTGCAAGAATTGATTGCACCATCGCGCATAATTTTCTTCGATCAAACTTGGGTAGAAATCGGAACTAAAACGACCCTCGGCGAGATGATCATGCATCGCACTGGGATCCCTTTCGCTGTTCTTAACGGGGACCCGGGAGCGGTCGAAAGAGCAACTGTTGCGCAAAGAATGTCGTGGGCCTCTACTCGCCAGACTACGCGGGTCGAGGACATCGCCTACTGTCTTCTTGGTATCTTCGGCGTCAACATGCCACTTCTCTATGGCGAGGGTGAGCGGGCTTTCATACGACTGCAGGAAGAAATCATTAAGATCTCCGACGACCACAGCATATTTGCTTGGCAATCGGAGGATAACCGTGGAGGTGTGCTGGCAACAGGACCGAAGGCCTTTATGTGGTCCGGCGACGTGGTGTCGAGCCAGTACAACACTTCGTTGGCCCAATCTTCGATCATGGTCAGCAATGTAGGTTTGCATATCTTTCTGCCTGTGGTGGGGCTTGGCCACGGCTTGCTTGCTCTGGCTCTGCTGAGCTGTTCCACGGTTCGACATCGCCAGGAACATTGCGTGGCGATATATGTCCGAGACATATTCGCCAGGATGTTGCAATTCGAGCAGGTTTTTCTCACCAGAGTCGAACTGGTGGATCTCTTAAAACGAAGTCCATCCCTGTGTCCTAATCGGAGGATATGCATCAGAATGGGCCATTCGCGACATATCCGGATGCCTGATGAGTTCACGACCTTCAACCAGCGCGGCTTGTGTCTCGACTTCGACGTTAACGCGAGCGGCTTGATACTACGACCGACTGACAATCAGCGATCAATGGTTCGAAACACTGCCGAGACCAGAGCTCGGCTCTTGACGGCGGTCAAGGCAGGGGACGAGCAGGAGGTGTATCGACTGCTTCAATCCGGCCTTTACATGTCCGACATCTCTATAGCTTGGGGTCAAGAAAAGCGACAATTCCCTTCCAACGGGCGAGTTCTACCTACTTCTGGTATGGAACTCCTAGCTTCCAAGACAGACGCGAAAACCGCGAACCAGCAAGGGTATTACGATGGCTGAGTCAGACTATTGTCGTTTTGTATGCAGTAAACTGGGTCTAGCTAGGTTCATTGTTCTGAATCGAACTCGGAACCAAGGAGAGGATGCCACGCAGGCGTGGGCTAGAATCGCTGTGAAAAACACAGTGGTATTGCACAGAGTCGAACGAAGAAAGCACACTTCTTTGTCACCCCGACGAACTATACATGAGGGGCCAGGCAACGCATGTCACCTCACCGCCCGGGACTCATTTTCCCTTCCCCCAAAGATCGACACTCGAATACTGGGTCTGAATTTCAAGTAAGTCTAGCGGAGCTCGCCAGAATCCCTTCGCGAACTCGGTTACATCTGCTTCGCCCACTTTAGAGTGGCCCCTGAAAAAAATCACTCGTCAGCGGCGGACGGTTGTTGTGCCGATTTTCTCACACACATGCTATTTTTATTACCCATCCGCCCCCCTATTTAGCCACCCCAGGTACCCGGATCTGCTGAATCTGGTGTCATGCAAAGCCGCCCGCTTTCATCCCGATCACTTGCACGACAAACTTGCACGATGCATCTCTCGTACCTTTTTACCGCCACGCTGCTTCCCTTGGGTTTGCTTGCCGCGCCGAGCAGCGCTGAAGAGGAGCTTGATAGGAGGGCTATCAAACGTCCACAGACTTGCGGGATCGTAGGGAATGCGAATACGGTCAAGTGTCGAGAGGGACCGGGGACGAAGTGGGATGTGAGGACCACGCTAAGGAGGGGAACGGAGCATGATTTTTGGTGTGTTTATTCGAAGGAGTGTATCACCATTGGGGGGAGCACGAATTGGTATGTTTGCGTCTGATGCGGGATGTGGTATCAGGGCATGGCTGACGGAGGATAGTGGATGGCATTATATTCCCTCGTTAAAGTGTTTTGTCAATGGGCATTACACCTCGGGCAGCTGCACCAGGGGCAAGTCCAAGAGCCGAATCTGTCTTGGTGGGATTCGAGATACTAACTCGGTGTCCAGCTCGTTTGGGCTCCTGTGGTGACGGCGACGACAAGTACGCCGCCCAGCCGTTCAACTAGGCGTCTGTCCTCACATCCTCCTCGCTACAATCCTAGCGCGCACGCCCTTGCTATCCAAATCGTCAACAGCAACAAAGAAGTCCCGCTTACAAACGATGCCGTCCAAGGCGGTCTCGTACATCTCCCAGTAAAACCGTCGCACCAGGGTCACGACAGCGAGGTACATCTCGGCGTAGGCGAGGCTTGTGGGTCAATGTCAGCTAAGCGGGGGCACCACAGCTATCCAGAGACAGAGGAAACTTCCTTCATCCCAAGACATTGCCCTAAATCCTTCCCAAAAGCTACCAAATACTTGTTCCAAGGCCTTGCCTAGTTTATCCCCCTGGAGCCAGCGCTCTGGTCGAAAGGTGTGCGGTTCGGGGAACACATCCGGGTGGGTGAGAATGAAATAAGTTGTTTGCGAAATAGGGGTTCCTGCTTGATGTCCTCGTGCGCGATTCGTGGGAGACGGGTGGCTACTTCGTGAGAGAGGCGAATTGCTTCGCGTATCACGACACTTTGGTCATGTTAGAAAGCTCTCATTGCGTGCGGTCAAGGGCGTTGAAAAATGCTCACCAGGTATGGCAAGGCCTGCAGCACCGCCCACGGCGAGGCAGAAGCAGGATTGGGAATCGCCTGATCGAGCTCTTCCCGTAATTGTTCCAACGTCTGAGGTTCATGCTTAAGGCAGAAGAAGAGTCGAGTAATCATCTGGGCTGTCGTTTCTGAGCCAGCACCAGTCAAGATGTCGCCCTCATCGCACAGCCGTTGAAGCGTGTTCTCTTCAGGGGGGGGAAGACCGCTTTTGAGAGGCTCATGGAAGATCATGCGAGAACTCGTCGAGCTCTCCTCCCCCAACAGAATAGGCCTGAATTCCCCACAGCTGGGTTCATGGCCGCAGTAAGAGATAAGGGAAGGCGCTTCATCAGCGGTAACATCCAGGGAAACTGTCGCCCCAACGCACCTCCCTCGAACGCGCCGATGATATTCTGCTTTCACTCGGGCTTGAAGTCCAGTTCGTCAAGGCAACGTCGATCCCTGGCAAAGGCGTAGTCGCAGGTGATGTTCATGGCTAAAGCCATGAAAGCGGCGTTGAGACGAACAACCCCCTGGGCTTCGACGAGATGCCCAAATCGTGCCGACATCTTCTCGACATTGGATTTGATTAGTGGTTCGGTCCACCACTTGTATTTGTCGAGTTTCCGGTTGGAAGCATAAGGCTCTTGGTAGCAGTCGGGATCGAGGATGTGGATCTCGAAGGGGTTGATCCTGACGATAGGGTCTTGCTCACAGTTAGCCCTTGAATCCGCCTAATGGGAAGGAAGGATAGATACATACAATATTGCTGATGCATCTATTGGATCCTCCGCCTGAACGTCCCTCGTCTCACCACGTCCCAGCAGAACTCGTTCCGCAGCGATAGCCATGCCGGCTTCGGGCCTGGAAATTTGGAGAATGGGCTGAACCAGACTCGGCGACTACCCCCGACGGCAATCCAGCCGAGAACTGCAAGAGCCAGGAACGCCAACATAGTGACGAGATGAATAGACAGAAGAGAAGCCAGAAGATAGGTATTGCGTGGCTGTGCAAATGGTGGTGGAACGAAGCTAGAGGTTGGCCCCCGCTTCCCAGTCCCGAACATGGATAACACCATTCCCTAGTCCAAATCAGGACCTCAGACCAATGGACTAATACAAGAAAGCAAAGCCTCCATCAACAACAAAGACTCATTTCACTCCTTCCCTTTCAAAACTCTTCATAGGCACCAACCCCCATCTTCCAAACATCTCCCCATCCTCCTCCCACCCATTACACTCAGTTGTCAACATCTTCTCCCCCGTGAATATCGCATTCGCCCCCGCCATGAAGCACAACGCCTGCTGCTCCTCCGCCATCGTCTTCCTCCCCGCCGCAATCCTAATGATCGTCCCCGGCATCACTATCCTCGCCGTCGCGATCGTCCTTAGCACACTAGTGAATTCGATCTTCTTCCTATCCCCCAAGGGTGTGCCCTTGATGGGTACCAGCGCGTTCACGGGAAAGCTTTCGGGGTGAGACGGGAGCGTGGCGGCGGTATGCAGCAGGCCGACTCGGTCGTCGTCTGTTTCTCCCAATCCCAGAATCCCACCAGAACAGACGTTGATACCCGCATTCCGCACATTATCCAGGGTCGCCAGTCGCTCATCGTACGTTCTAGTCGATATCACGCTGGGATAAAACTCGCGACTCGTATCCAAATTGTGGTTATAAGCCGTCAACCCCGCCTCTGCTAATTCCTTCGCCTGCTGCGCATCAACCATTCCCAGTGTGACGCATACTTCCATGCCCATTTCTCTCACCCCCGATACCATCTCTTTGATGTTTTTAAGACTGTTCTTCCGCCCGCGCATATCGCGCCACGCAGCGCCCATGCAGAAGCGCGTGCTACCGTTAGTTTTGGCGATACGCGCCGCGGCGAGGACGGATTCGACAGATTCGACGCGCTTGGGGGTGATGCCGGTGCCGGATTGGTAGCGGGTCGATTGGGCGCAGTAAGAGCAGTCTTCGGTGCAGCCGCCAGTTTTGATGTTCATGAGGGTGCAGAGTTGGACCGAGGAGGGGGCGTGGAAGCGTCGGTGGAGGGTGGCCTAGAAACGTCAGTTAGTGGTGGCGGGAAAGGAAATGGGGGCGAAGGAAGGGGAGGACATACTGCTTGGTAGGAGAGGTCGAGGAGGGGTTGGTGGTAGATGGCGCTGATTTCCTTTCGGGTCCAGTCGGTGCGGGGGGTGGTAGCCTGGACTGCCTTTTGGAGGACATTGGCTACCCATTCTCGGGCTTCGACGTCGTTGAGTTCGGTGGTTTGAGTCGGACCGGGAGCGTTCGATGACGCAACGGCTGCTGAGGAGTATCTGCGGGAAATCGCGCCCTTCTGTGCAATCGGAGCCCGGCCCCGCAGCGCACTCGGGACTGCGCACCGAAGAGCTCTAGGCGCGGACATCCTCGAACTGTCACGTCTGTGTCGCGCCTAGGTATCCAAGCCAGGCCTCGAAAGGGGGCGAGAGATGCGAACGAATGACGCTCTGTATTTTGGAAGGGTCGACGTTGAATGGTGTTTGTTGAGGACTTTTGTCCTGCATGTGATGGTGGGGGTTGGCGTCTCCTTGCATGGCCCTCCACATTTAAGCACCAATAACCGGAATCAATGTGAGCGTCCGGATTACCGATTGAGGCGCGTTGCGTGATTGATGAGGGGCTGCGGGTCAACCTCGTACTTTGGGTCTCCTCGGGGTTTCGGCATCCGCGGCCGCTCAACAAACCAGACCCTGAACCAGACTCCTGGAAAGCCTCAAAAATACCAAAAGAAGCCTAATCAATGTCAAGCGAGGACTCTTCACATTTTAATAACACCTGCCGCACGGGCGAAGGGTACCCTTTCTTCTGCCAGAGCCGTCGTATCTAGTCGTTACCTTTTCCGTTCTCAGCTTGCCATTCACGGAACCACCGAACTTCCCTCTGTTCGTTGCGCACAGCAACATCCGCATCGTAGTTCTTTCCCCCGCCGCACCAACCCCACTTCGCCGCTTTTTTTTCACTCACCCATCCCGAGCTCGGTGTAGGCGATAGATCCTTCTCTATCCCAAACCTTTGGACCCTCGCACCTTCAACTGGGTTTGGTCGAACGCCAAACATCGAGATTTCGCGGGCCTCCAGGGCCATAACAAACTCGACGGCAGTCTCAAGAGTCGTTTCACTACATCCTTCCTGGAAGCGCACTCCTCGGTTAGCCCAGAAATTGAGTCAAATGAGACGGGAGAGGAGAGCCCATCTTCGATGCCTGTCCGAACGAGGTAGACAGGAAATCGCCCCACTGTCTTCGAATTTTCGCCGCTGTAGTCCTCGCAGCAGCAGATGATGAGAAGGGCTCTGAAGATCGGTTTGAGGAAGTACGGGGCAGATGGTTGCCCCTTGTCATTCTCACTTGCAGCGGATTTGACACTGAATCGGACTCTGGCCTTCCTTCATCTCTAGCCACGATATGTTCACAAAACGCTCCATTGAATCTAACAAACTGGTCAATTATCTCCGACGGCTCAGTAAGGGGCCACCGAAGCCCCCTCAGCTTAAAGAACTTGCACAGCCAAGGCAGATGGCAGTTGTTCAGTTCGGTGCGGTACGGTCGGAACCAGCCGCGGTAGATGTAGTTCTCCATTATTATGGTGACAAGTCTCGTAGAAAATGCCTCGAGAAAATATACGGGAGCCTTTCTGTTGAGGTACTCGGAGAGTTCAAGCATCCTTTGAAACTCTCTGTCGAGTGGCAGACTACCGTCGCTTGGCAGGAGAGGGCTGGCATCGTGGGTGTTTTCAAAAACGTGAATGCAGAGGCGATGGGTTCCTCCCATCTTGGTGTGATGGAGCTGGAGTAGCGCTTCTTGGGTGAACTCGGACTTGTGTTTCGGTTAGCTGGTGGGTGGCTGGATTTCGAAATTGGCGAGGCGATAGGCAGCCAACCCAGCCTCGATGGCGGGAATCATTGTCGCAGCGGTTGATTTTGGCCTTTGGAGTGTTGGAGGGTGGCCGGAATGGGAGCTGCTACAGTGCTAATTGGTCTATGACCCGAAACGTTCGGGCTAAAACTGCATTTAGACGCGTCAAAAAACAGCCTTCTCGGTCCCGAAGCTATCGATAAGTGGTGGCATGCTGGCAGAAAGCTTATCCTCACCGAGTCGGTCCGGTGCCATCTGGGAGATGCCCAGTCAAACTAGTCGATACAATGAGGTCCGGAAGGAGCAACCTAGCAATCCGCTTGTTGAGCTAATTACCCCGCGCGAGAGAGCGCGAAACATAGCGAATACACAAAGCCATTCTCCCACCCCTTCAAACGGGCTTTTGTTCAGATCAAAGCACACCTTCTCCAGATAGAAGTTTTCCCCGCCAATAAGGATTTGCAACGTCTTTCCACGCCCTCCCTTCTCCTCCTCTAGACACCACACGCGCCTCGGTTGGCGCCCGTCTACGATCTCCCTCAGAATTCCATCTGCGCCACCAAAAAGACCACTCCCCCGCGAGACTTGCTGCAGGTCCTTGGACGTCAGCTCGAACGCCGCCCAGAGCGCTGTATACCAGATAATACGCCCGGCGCAGACCGGCATCTGTTGTCCGTCAAACGGAACATGGCAGTTGTCAGGCACGAGTGCGATATCCGAGTTTAGGCTTCGAGCGACCTCCTCTGCGCCTTGGCGGTCGTACGAACCACCCACAGCCTTGCTAAGCTGAGTCAGGGGCTGCGGGGTTACGCCTCCTCTACTCTGACTTGCAACATGGCATTCCCCTCAGCGTCGATGTCGAGCGATTGAAGACTCCGACGCGCGAATTGAGTGGCCTGGTTGCAACGGCCCGGCTCCTGTTCTTTTTGGCTGAGTCAGGGGCCAAGTCAACTAATAAAAAACAATCCATCAGTAAGCAACGAGTCGGGTAGATGTTCCGAGGGATCAACATCGACTTTGGACAACGGCACAGGTCAGTTATCAAGCATTACCCCCAGGGCTATCCATCTTTGGCTCCCTTTTTTGGACGTTGGAAGACGATCGTCGCTCAATCGGATTCGTCACTGCGGATTAACCTCAAAGGTGTGGCGAAATCGCCAAGCACTAACAGATTAACAATCAGAGACCAATCATTCAATAATCCGAGACCGGATCGGGCTGCATCCTGCATGCCTTTGGAATAGCAGCTGCACCGCTTGTCTCAAAAGCACCGGGCCCTTCTCTCTGCAGTCCGTGAGGATCGAGATCTTCGACAAAAGTCAACGCTGCAGTCAAGGAAAGATGGAAGGAATGACACTGCTTGTCGCAATGCGGCCAGTAGCCAAGCTCTTGGGCGTGCCCCCCAACAGGAGCTTCAGAGTATAAAAGTCTCCTCGTGTCACCGGGATTTGAAGAGAATCTCATCACGACAGTCCACTGTGCAATCCAAAACCCGACCAGCTATTCAACACTCCAGCCAAGTTCCCATCCAAACCACCAACCTCAGCAACTCTTGACAATGTCTCCCCCACGCCGCGCCATCATCACCGTCACCTCTGCCCACGCCCCCCTCTTCGAGGGCACACACACCACCGGCGCCTTTGTCAGCGAGGTCCTCCACCCCTACAAGGCCCTCACCGCCGCCGGCTTCCAAGTCGACATCACCTCCGAAAAAGGCACCTACACCCCTGACTGGCTCTCCCTCACTCCCGACTTCCTCTCCGGCGAAGACCGCGCCATCTGGGACGACACCTCCTCTCCCTTCCGCAAGGCCCTCGATAACCGCCCCAAGGCCTCCACCATCGACGGGAACCTCTACGGCGTCTTCTTCGCATCAGCTGGTCACGCTGCCCTGATTGACTACCCCACTGCATACGACCTCAAGAAGATTGCGGCGACGGTGTGGGAAAATGGTGGGATCGTATCGAGTGTTTGCCATGGACCGGCGGTGTTTCATGATCTCATTGATCCTACGACGGGAGAGCCGCTGATCAAGGGGAAGACAATTACGGGTTTCACTACTGAGGCAGAGACGGTGATGAATATTCAGGATGAGTTGAAGAGCTGGAAGACGCCGTTGGTGGAGGAAACAGCGGAGGCGATGGGGGCGAAGTGTGAGTATCTTTGAGTGAGATTTAGGGACTGAGCTGACTTGTTGAGCAATAGATACGAGGTCGAAGGGGGTATGGGATGATTTCCATGTTGTGGATGGACGGTTGGTGACGGGGCAGAATCCGGCGAGTGCGACGTCGACGGCTAAGGCGGTGGTTGAGGCCTTTGAGAAGCTTTAGGTTGCCATTGCCGCGGGCGTCAAGGAATTGAGGGTACTTGTGAAGTCTGAGGGCTCATGACAGTGCCGAAATATAGCAGAGAGACCCCGATTTTGAACTCAACAATTTTTTTTAAACAAAAGACTACCCTAAATCACCGCGTAGGGGGTGTGTGAATGGGCCTTGACGCGTCAATTGTTAATGTTCTAGCTCATCCTGCGAAGCGTGGTGAACATGAGGCTTGGAGGTGAAGTGCAGTGGTGGTGTAACTGGGCCCCCCGGCCCCGTTTCCCCCATGTTGCCGTATACCTCCGAGTCACTCCTTCCTTGAGGGCGCTCTCGGCGTACCCTGGTCAGTCTTTGGGTGTAAGTAGCAGTGTAAGATGTCAACATACCGGTGTGAACACCATTGATTAGACCCTCGGGGTACCATCCAAGGGCGAACGATACTGCCCTAACAGACGCGCACGTTGTTCGGACAGGCGATGCCGCCGGAGGCTTTCCCAATTCCGTCACTAGTGTGGATCAATATGCTGGCTTGGAAGTTGAACGTTCCCCGTTTGTAACACTCATTCCTGTTCCAGGTAGCGACGTAATATCCCGCACGATTATCCCAATCCACCCTACTTGCGTTCGAGCTCGCAACGTAGTTGTCCGGGTCCGGGTCAGCGGGGTCCACGATGTATATCTTCGCGGCGATATAACCCCCAGTGGTCCCTGCGTAGAATTTGACTTTGTATGTGCCCCTCCACCCCCGCCCCAATATTCTGTTGCCCTTGGAGTGCTTTTCGGGGTCGATCTACTCAAAATCTAGCGTGCTCTCTGTCCCTTCGGCAAGTTTTTGGAACGCAGAGTCATCAATTTTGGGCACAGGAATGGAGGAGGCTGTCCATTTGGATACGTTAATCTTGGGCGGGACTAGGTGAGGCTGAGGGAGGTAGGGTGAGCGAGGTGGTCGGTGTGATGCTGATTATGTGAGACCGAGAATGGAAGGTGGTTTGTGTGCACGGGAAAGTCGTATCTCCTGTTGTTGTCTCTCTCGTTGTATGTGATAGGCTGGGGGGGGGGGGGGGGGGAGGCTGAGGGGAGAGGATGCCGATGATGGCTGAGAGAACTGCGACGGGAAGGAGGAGCAAGAGCCGGCTATTTATGCCCCTAGAGACTGTATGACCGCCTCAATGACTCTTGGGACTCAGAGTTGTCAGTCTATGGGATGGACTGCTGGAAAGGGGTAGCCGTGACCCAGATCAGAAATGACCTGGCCCCCTGACACCGAGCATCACGGACGTCCGATACCCCTTATCGTGAAAAGCGGGGGTATGATACTAACTCTGACTCTGAAAAATGTCTTCGTTGCTAAAAGGAAGCCAGACATAGTGGCAGTTTGTAGACTGAAATGCAGCTCGATATGTCGGTTCCCCGCTTGTCCGGACCTGTCAATATCGTCTGCCGGCCTTGCGGGATGGTTGACGCCGGTAGCGTGACACTCGGTGCGGGGATCTCGATCGATCGAGACGCCTCTGGGGTCCCTGAGCTCGGATGGAAAGCATGAAATTGAGTCATATCGACATCTCTAGTGCGCGTAACCCGCGACAGCGACAGCGAAGGGGGGGGGGTTGGATGCCTCCCTCCGTCGCCAAAGGTGTTTGAAGACGACGCAAAAGTAGGCAAAAGCGAAATGGCAAACGCCGAATTAGTTGCCACAGCACTTATTGCATCACATTACACCATACGACACGCGGTTCCTACCTGTGAGCCCTCGGAAATAGGGGGCTTGCCAAGGATGAGGTCCCACGACACTGCGACACATCACAGAGAGGCTCGGATTTTAAGCTCAAGGATTTGTATTGAATGAACGACTACCTACCTATCTGCACCAAATTATCGCATAGGGGGTGGGACTGGGCCTTAGTGTGTGAATGTAATCAGACGTTGCAGCTCGTCCTGCGAAGCATCGTGAGTGAAAAGAGTGAGGTGAAGAGAAGTGTGGTGGTGGTGTAAGTCATCGTGTCAAGTAGTCACCCACTGCTTATAGTGTTTGTACGTTCCTGCACATGGAGGCGCATACGGGGACACGTCGGTCCGGGCCGACCAGGTGGTCGACCTGCAGGTCGTCACAGTCTCACTGAGTGATACTCAAGAACAATATATTGCTAGCGTGAGGAACCAAGGGGTCCCTTACTCCATCGCAGCTGTGGCGGCGGTATCTATACTACTGCTACTTACTAGTACCTTTGTACCTTGCTCTGTGTGTTCTGTCAGCTCTGGAGCGAGCAAGCAGATCAGGGAGAGCGCTTTGTTCTGCCTGCTCTGTCACCAAGCTAGAGATCACGGCGAGCACTCCGTGCGGGCCACAGCACACGCACTCTTTTTCACACTGTGACATCTGCGGGGACACGTCGGTCTGTCCTGGCCACAGGATAACCTGCAGGTCGTCACACCTTTATTTCCTAACATACTTTATTTGCTAACATGTTTTATCTTTGATAATATGCTTTAGAATTAGAATCAAATTCTTTTGCAGTCTAATCACTGCTATATAAAAGAGAGTTTTAGCTACTGAGGTGTAGCTATGTGTTACGAGGTCACGTAAGTAAAAGTGATCAATTTAAATACATTACTGAAAAGGTATTTATTACTATGCTATTAGTCCTAGTACTACGCTTTTAACCTCTTAATTTTGTTACAAGTGTTATCTTTTCCAGCGGTTTTAACTACTTACATTCTTCACTTCAACTGCTTAATATACAGCGTGATGTAAATGTAAAAACACATCACTACAGCTATCTAATATGCTTTATACTTGAATAATATTGTGACGACCTGCAGGCCGCCCTAGTGGCCGGCCCGGACCGACGTGTCCCCGCAGGCGCCTCCGTGCGGAGCAAAGTACGAATACTGTAGGGGCACGGAGCGCTTTCCTAGCTCAACGCCAAGACAAGAGAGCAAGGAGAGCAAGGAGAGCAACGCGAACGAGTCGCTCCCGCTGCTCTCTCTGATCTCCAAGAATCACAGTGAGCACGCAGAGCAAGGTACAAGTTACTTGTCATTTCTAGTAGTATAGTGTGACGACCTGCGGGCCACCCTTGTGGCCGGGTCGGGCCGACGTACTCCCGCAGGCGCCACTGTAGCGGAACGGACGTAAGCACTGTATTCGCACGGTATGCTCGGTCGTCTTGGCATGCTCTGGACAGAGCATCGCGGGGTAACAGAGCACACACGCTCGGTGGCTCTCCCTTGGCAAACACAGAGCAACAGATCGAGTTACAAGTGACTTCTATTTCCTACTAGTATAGATAGCCGGTTAGTTAGCCTTGTGGTGAGGAATCCTTCTGGTTCCTCACGCAAGTATTCGCTCGTCAATTGAACCATAATCAATTGTGTCCTACTGCATCAACACATAGTGTGTTGGTCTGTCTTATAGTGACATACGACCCATTGACCAGTCAACCCCCCCGTCTGTAAGGACTTGCCTCTGTTCTACTCCTCTCCCTCCTCCCAACCTACCAGCGACCCTGCCGACCGACAGTCGACAGGTAGAGGTCGTAACATATAGATACCATCATCGTGACCACGATGGAGTGAGGGACCCCTTGGTTCCTCACGCTAGCAATACATTGTTCAAGCCGCATCATTTGCACTTGGGATCTAATCGTTTGGAACCTCTGGATCCGCGACCTGCTTGATAGTGTACTGCCCGAGAGTTGTGCTAGCCTTTAATTCAGTCATCTTGCCCCTCCTACCTTGTAGCAATTGGACCCACGTCCGCTACTACGTTCTGTCTTTGCCAGGCCTACCTGTAGCGTCTGGAGCAGGCCGTACATCTATCTTTAACTCCTTAAAAGGTTCCTGTCCTTAATTTATTAAAGGCATAATTTAAGATGTTTAAATAAGTTCTTCTACTATCTCTCCTTTCCACGCCATCTGTTAGTAATCTAAAGCAGGTACCTTACCCATCTCTTTAAAAGACCAGCTTGCCATCTTATCTTTATTAATAATGATATTAGTATAATAAAGGTTATTTAAATAAAGCTAACGAAGCGCAACTTATAAGGCACTAGGCTAGACGCTTAGTAGCTTGCTTACACTATATAATGTAGGCTGCTCTATACTAGTTTAAACATATATTTAATGAAGTGTCGAAAAAAGGTGTTAACGATATTTTTCTCACTGCATTTTCTACTATTATCTCCTCTTTTCTTAGAGTCCTTCTTCTTAAGTAACATTACTTATACTGATAACTTTACTCTTCTTCTTCCTATAGTTATAGCTAGTACTAGCTTATACATTTTACTAACTGTTTTTAGCCTTAAGTAACAATTCTCTTATCTCCTTAGCCTAAGAATACTGTTACTACTTATATTTCTACTATTTTCTCCTCCTCTTTTCCCGTCAACGGCGTTCTTCTTAGTGTAAATACCTTTACTTATGTTAACGATAAATCTTTTCATTATCCCTCTTTAAAACCTTTACTACCATTTAACTATATTACACTAACGTTTATGTTATTCTGCTAACTACTACTGCTCTCCTCCCTGTTCAGGTAATATTTGTAACAGAGTGTATTAAAAGTTAAGATGTGATTTAGTCATATTAAAGTATTTACAGTAATTAAACTATATTACTATAAGGGAACTAACTAGTGTAATTAACTGAAACTATATTCGTACCATATTGGTTATTTAATATAAGATACTAGCGATTAAGTTTAAAAAACATAGCAAAAGGGAAACACCACCTTCTAATATATATCGTATAGCTTTAACGTTTTATCATCCTAACTATATACAGATCCAGACTAGTAGTTATGCAAGTATCATATTTCCTGGTTCTTATCTAAGTTCCTCATTTTAACCTTTGTTAAAGATCTACATTACATACTATCAGGGGACCCTAGCCCCGGCATTGTTAAAACCCGCCCAGAAGTCAGCTAGTAAAAAGCAACTCCTTCGCTGCAATCGGATTAGTAAGGGTTTACAACAAGCAATTCAACACTTTCAACTTTGTCCAGTCGTCGAGTTTCGTTACTCAAGGCTCTTTAGGCAAACCACAAGCGGTTTGGTTCTCCTGTGCCTTAAGGAACGAAAGGTCTTTATGCCCCATCTCGTAACCCACCCCCAAGAAAGCCCCACAGACACTTGTCAATTTTGTTTCAGATAATATCACGTGCTCTTGTGGAAATGCTCTGTAAACCGCGTTCCTAGATCATGCCAGCTAATAAGAAAGGCCGACAAAATTATTCGCAACCCGCGCTGCCAACGTTGGTTCCAGGGGGGGTTTCATTTTTGTCGTGTATTTACTTGGACTTTTCTTCTTCTTCTTCTTTTCTCCCTCTTTTGTCTTCACTACTCCCAGGCTTCTGCCCCCCTAACGGTCGCCTCACTCAGCTGTTCCAGCCTTCTCTCTGCCGCTGCCATACTTTCCGGTACGGTGTTCCCAACGACGTCCCGTTCCCGCGCTCTGGACAGTATTATAATACCGTTAAGAAACGGACACCGAGACAGCTGCACGTATAGGCTGTATGGGTTGTATTGGCTGGGTACGGCTTCTCCGTTGACCACTGTTGACCGTGTGCCGCGCAGTTCCAGCGCCATCCGGCACAACGTCCTGCCTTGCACATCACGCAAGTTGGTCCATGTTCCGAAAGAACAGACGCTCTTCGCCTAGTTCTTTAAGGTTACACCTGGGCGTATCTCAGCGGTGTGGTTTCGGCGGCTTCTGTTACGATCCAGCTGAAGCTACCCTAAAAGCTCTTTCTCTACATCTCGGGCCCGTTTAACCTCCACTATTAGGTCTCGCTCCACTTTTTAAGCATAGTATACCAAGTCTTTCACTAACTCAACAGCCTCTTTCATGTCCTACTCTGCTTTTTGAGCTCGGTCCTCGAACAATGCTTTATATTGCTCTGCCTCCGCAACATATTCGGCCGCCATATCCTTTTCTCACCGTGCTGCTTCAGTGTGTTCAAGTGCCACCACCTTGACTGCCACTGCCTCGTAAACGCGTTACTAAGCCCACTTCTCCATCTCCACGCTATTTCTCTCTGCCACTTCCATACGGGCGGTTATCACCAATATCTCTTATGCTTTCTAAACACTCAATTACTTCACCGATACTAAGGTCTTCTAAAATTGCTCCACCTGCTCAAACCTTGCTTTCTCTACTATATCCTTCGCTACATGTCTTATCGGCCTCCTCTCTTACTATATTCGCCTTCCGTTCTGCCTCTTCGGTACGTAAGGCCGCCCGCCCCTTTTCCCACTCGGCTGTCAGAACTCGCTGTTCAGACTTTATAGCCCGCTTGATCGCTGATAGTACCCGCTGCTTTAGTTCCGCTACATGCCGCTCTGTCTCTTCCGCACGCTTTGTGACCGCCTCTATTTCTCATCCTGCGTGTTCGGAAGTTGGCTCGACAATATTTGTTTGCTCAGAAGTCCCGAAGATGGACCGGGCAGTGGGCGGCTGATTAGGCCTTAGTTTCGGATAGGTCGGTGGTATTGTCGGTGGCAGTCACCCCTAGCCCAATGATTGGTCGGGCACAGCCTCTCCTAGCCCGTGCTCCCTCCTTGAGGTCATGACTTGGGTCGTGACACATCCACATAGCTTCATTATACTTCCACCACAACATGAGTTGATTACTACTTGTGTTAGATAGAATATATCCACGGTGTTGCTGTCTCTCCACCTCGTCGTAACCTGCCCATCAGATACTACGATTTTACCACAAGCCGAACCACCATCCAACAGCCGCAATGCCACCAGCAGCGATTCCCCCGATCTTGGCATTTTCCTTCCATCGATAAATTTGTACCTGTCTCTTCTGATCCTTCGCTACCGCCTCATCCTGCTCCCTTTCCCTGTTCGTGTAACTGCAGTGCGGGAATCTCTGTTGGCCCTCCTCAAACGACTCTCTTGGCCTCAGTCTCTTCCACAGGAATTTGTACAGCATCTTATCCCTTCTTGTGGTGTTTTCCAGATACCATGCCCCGAGCCAAGGGGTGGCGGCTACCTGACTCAGAGGGCGCTGTTGCTTCGGATCTCTGATGCCAAATGCCAAGAAGACTTTCTCGCAGGCCTGTTCGAGTGTCTGCGACTCGCAGTGCACGAGGTGGAGAAGTGTGAGAATTATCACCATCTCCACGGGAAGCTTGTAGTCGGGCAAGAATCTTTGAATAAGTCCTCGCTCGAGTGGCGGCATCAGGCTCAACAACGAGAAGACTTTGTCGCGCGGATGATCGCACATGGAGTGTTGATGACGCTCCATGAGCACAGACAGCGGCTGCTGCTCGATGCGGTTCATCTTGGCCTTGAGAAGCGAATATGCAAAGCTGAATGTATCCGTACCTGCCGTATTGGTGCTGCTATCGGGTGCGAGATCAATGAAGGATTCAAGGTCGATGCAGTCCTCTGGATAATAAAACTGACCGCAATGCAGTGTGATGTTCTTTCCGAGAAGAAATTCCTGGATGACCCAGGTCCTGCTCCAGTAACGATGTTTAAGAAGAGATTCTATCTCCTCTTCCCATGAAGACAGGCAACGGATGCCTCCCAACCAGACCGATACGCTTTCCGCTTCCATGTAGGTCCGATCCATGCGACCAACCTGGACAGTCTTCTCGACAGTGTCGTCTTGGTTAATACAAATAGAGTCAACCCATATATGCGTCCATGTTGACGAATTTAGCCGATAGCTGCTTTGCCCATTCGGACCCTTCGTTATGTCGCATTTTCTCTTGTTATCTTTTGTCAGGTGCTTGAGGCAATGTAAGAGATCCAACGGGACTTTGAAGACCTTCAACCAGCCTGAATTGTCATCCAGCAGCACTTCGCCGTCCTTAGCTCCGTGGCTCCATGTGTGTGACACGGCCGTGTATGGAGGGGCTTCGATCCGTAAAAAGTAGCCGATTTTGAACTGAGGTCTGCGGCTGGCGGAATATACGGGCTCCAGGAGACAAATTTGGTCCGCGCGGGCTTTTTGCGTGTACGCAAATGGGGGGCTGCCGCGTGCCTGGGGCATGGTGAACGTCTTACGTATCCGAGAGCTGGGTGTCTGTGGGAAGTGAACCTAAGGAGTCTGTGAAGGGTTCATTGATTGCCAGGACGAGTCAAACTTCAAAGCGAAGAGTCAAGTCAGGGGGTCCTTAATAAATACTAGTGTGATATAGGTGCGCATTTCTCAGGGTTGATCGTGGACACGTCCGGTGGTCACACCACCATCAGTTCACCATTGCTGCTCACCCCACTTCTGCGTTACGCCACAAATGCAGGTTGACAGCTTCTATTGTCTCATCTGCTGTGGAAGTGAAGAGTCTCAGGCTCGGATTCTTACATTATCGGGCTATGGGGGTCTCCTTGAACAGTTTCAAAACGGTTGAAATAATCATCATTGTTGGTATATATCAACTGCTGGAAACGGCCGCAACTGTTGGAAGTGTTGTGAACAGCCGCAACTGTTGGGAATCGACGCAACTGTTGTCCGCACGGACCATCTGGCCGAAGGGGCGCCCTGATTGGCTGGAGTTTTAGGGGCTGGATTTGGTTGGCATATCTCTAGCCCTGGCCACCACCTCCAACCCCAGCCTTCCAAACCACCACCATCACCATCACCATCACTATCACGGCATGTTCAATCACGCACATCGCTTGCTCGGTCGCTCGCCCGTGGACTTTGAGGAGGGTGAGCGGATCCTGTGGGAGTTGGGCATCACGGTGGTGACGCCGCTGAACAGAAACCGCTGGAACTTGAACGTTGAGGCGGCCCTGTCATTCCAAAAATAACAGCACGGCCTCCTTCGGATCTTTATCTCGGATCACAACTGGAAAGATGGCCAGCCAACCGAAGAGGAGGCCCTGATGATCTTGAGTCAGGGAGACGACAGTGCAATCCCCGTGCCCGCCATCTTTATGTTCTTCCCCCGGCATGCCTGTCGTTGTGAATCAGAACACCCACCAGGGGCTGAAGCTAGGCAACGGCGCCGACTACACAGCCCTTGACGTCATCCTAGACAAAGCGCACCCTGGTCACCGCGTCAGCGCCGATACCATTTTCCACTTCGGCCCCCCGGCAGGGGTCCTGCTGGCGTCAGAGACCACGAGGGACCTCCACTTTGTGGCTATGCCGGCTGGCGCCATCCTGCCGACACCGGTGAGCATGAAGATAGGGTACCAGAAAAAACGGCCCTGGCAACAGAACCCCGTGGTTCGGCGGGGTCTGCCGTGTGTGGCCTCGTTCGCCTGCACAGATTACAAGGTGCAGCAAGGCAGGACGCTGGGCCAAGCAGCACTGGAGCTACGCAGGACACGGACGATGGTGGTTAACGGGGAAGCGGTCCTCAGCCAGTTGTTCTGCATCAAAATGAGGCCTTTGTCAGTACGGTTCAAATGTCAGGAATTGAACGTGCCGGGGCTTGCGTGGCCGAGTGGGTGCTGGCGTTGGTCCCCGAGGCATCATCATCCCGCATGTCCCGTGATAGGTGCATGGCGCACTCCTCTTCATTCCTTCTCCTCCAAGACTTGAGACCGACAGTGATAAAGACCAGGCCATTCCAGAAACCCCGCAGGGAACCGCTAATGCCGACGGCGAGTAGAAGTGGGTACGAGCCAAAGGATGGGTCGATGAAAGCGGCGACTCGGTTTGTCGACGGCGCCACCCAGACAGAGAGCAGGAAGAAGAACAGCGACATGAGGACGTACTGGCGGAATGAGAGGGAGGAGCGCTTCGGGGGGTTAAGACGGGAGACGGAGACGAGGGACTCATCGGCCGAGTAGGACGTCGAGATGTGTCGAGGTGAGAGCTGGGTGTCGAAATCGTCGCAGTTGCTATAGGAGTCGTCTATCGAGGACATGGCGGTGTCGTGGGCCATACGCCGCCTGGCGATCTCCATGCCGACGAGGATGTAGAGGACCATGGTGATGAGGATGGAGGACCAGATGGGGACGTAGTAGATGACGATGGGGAAGAGGACCCATTTTGGGGCAATGGCGCACCAGAACTGCGTGTATTAGTCTAGGGTGGTGTCGGGGATACCTTAGAATAGCTACAGTACCGTCACACTTCCACACATAGGGCCTTTATCTAGGGTGTCGATGAAGAGCATGATGAAGGCCGGGATAAAAGTAAATGTGGTAATACCGATCATATACTTCCACTCCAACCTCCTCACTGCCAGTGTCTCGTAACAACGGAAGACGATGAGGTACACATCGATGGCCATGAAAAGCGTCCAGAGTACATCTGCAACCGGGAACCTGCAGGCCAGGTCTGTTAGCTGCCGACCAGCGGATACCGTGGCGCAATAACGCTCACATCTGGTTCAAGAAGCCCTGAAATTGGTACAGGGCAGACTTGTTGCCCCCACTGTAGCCGCTGACCGAGATCATGGTGCAGACAACGTCGAAGGCGTTGTAGAAGGCGTTAATGAAGATCAGACGGTGCATAGGGTTACGGAAGTGGCGCGACAAGCTGAAAGTGGTAATGATGGTGATGACGCCGATCGCCGAGAGGGCGGAGGCAACGCGTGTGACGGCTGCCAGGGTGATGCGCTGCTCATTCGTGAGGGCCACCTCCCCTCGGGGGTGCAAAATGTTTGCTAGAGCCGTGATTATCGACATGATGGTGTTGGTTTCGTCGTCGGCACAGTAGTCCTCGCCATCAGGACGAAACAAACCATTGCGAGGAGGGGCGGGACGGAAGGCTGGAGGCAGGTTCGTGATATACCGAGCCGTCACATCGCACAATTTGGCGTGGTGGATTGCATGCTCCCAAGGCATTGGTAGTGGTCCATGTGCCGTCTGCGACCAACAGGGAGTGCAGGCGCGTGGGGGTCGATTCTTCTTCGACCCTGCAATGACGTTTTGGGCTGACCAGGCGAGCTAGATCTTTTCGAGGGTCGCTGGTACGCCCACGTCGCAGTTGTTGGATAACATATTCAGGGTTCTGATCCGAAGCCGTGGATATCGCGATGACCGTCTCTCGGCACCCCAACTTGTTAGCTTCATTCCATTGACGGGAACTTGACCTGTCAGCGCAGGTAGTCTCCAAGGATCTTCAGCACCCTGGATCATTGGAAACGGGGTGACTTTTGGTCGCGCGACTAATAATTCACAGTTCCACATTGCCTCATTGGCTGCCTTCTCGCTCTCTCACGGTAGAAATGGAGCAATTCAATCAAGCAATTACAACCCCCTCAATTCCACAGATTCCAGTGTGCAGTGTTTCTCACAACAGCATGTCATCAAATGAAGCATGTGATTAAATGAAGCATGTCATTAAAGTGGAGCATGTTGTCAGATTAACGGGGTCTAGCCAGAGGCCAGAACGCGAAGGCGACGGATGTGACCTGCCGAGCTGAATAGAGCTCAGGGGAGCTAGAATTTGCCACCACTATTGCCACCACGCAGTCCTATAATAAGGAGCTCTCTGGCTCCGCCAGAGAGCCAACAGGCATTTCAATCAAGCAGTTGCAACCACAGTTTTCCATTGTGCAGTGTTTCTGACACATGTCATCAAAGTACTCTGTTTGCTCGAGCCAAGGGAAAAGAGAACTCGGAGGAAGGCGTAGGGGTGAAGCGGAAGAGAGGTGTTTGAATGATCATTGAAACTAGGTTGCTGAGATGCGATCGACTACTTCAACTGGCGCCCTCCTCGCCAGACATGGACCTGATCGAGGAGCTCTTTGCGGAGATCAAAACACACATAAAGCAGCACCGTCATAACCACGTGGACTTCTTTGAGAGAGACTTTGAGACGTTCTTGAGGATGCGTGTAGGGAGGGTGTTTTGTTGGGAAGAAGCCATAGGAAATTGCCAGGTCCTCTAGAACCATGATTGCCTCCCGCGCGAGTCGCACCCTCCGAAAACACCAGACACGCGCCCACAAAGTTCTTCGGAAGATCTTGCAAACTGAATCGAGAGGGACACCGCTGATCTTCTACATAGCAGAACTTGACCTTACTGACCGTGGAACGGCTGCTCGGTTAGTCACCTCAACAGATACAAATCATGCAGCTCAACATCAGCAACCTGTCTGAATAGAAAAAGCAGAATGTTTCAAATGTCCAAGGCAGGTGCTTCTACTTAGTTTCTTCGGATGCAGCCATAGTAGTCCTAGAGGAAGGCCAGAGTTGGCCTCTTCTGACAAGGATAGCTTGCGAGCGTTGATGCATAGAAGATCCCATATGACATCACAAATCGAATTCCAGAGGTTAGGAAAGAATATGGGATGTGCACGACATGGCGTAGCTAATTGTTTCTTTTCTTTGTTGCAGCTTTTCTCCCTCCGTTGTGCGGGGTGCCTGATGCTACCCTTTTTAAGTTAACAGCTCTCTCAGCCGCAGCGCACTGCATGTTATGGATACTTGATATTGTCATGACGATGAATCTCCTGAGTTTGATCTTTTAACTAAGCCGCCTGTCGCCGCCTCATCTTCTAATGGTACGGGAGTGGTTGGAACGTCAACGAAACAACACGCAGTTGCTGGAGTTGACTTAACGCTATAATGCAACATGTCCTCCCACACCCTTCCTGTGCCAAGATATGAAAAAGATGAAAAGAGAGAGGTAGTATAGGGTCAATTCTTGTCAGTAACCCCACATTTGCTGGTTGGTTTGGGACCCGTGAATGCGGGGAAGCAGGGTCGTCATCGTTCCTCATCGACAAGTGGAGCAGACGATCCTGGCAGCCCCAAAACCTCCCACCAAACCACCAATTGTATGCGCCCGGTGCCAGGGCGCCTGCCAGATAGAAGAAAATCGCCACCCCGCAAATCGATAAGAAAAGGAAAGTGACTCTCTCGTCCTTTGGCTTGGCTTGAGAAAGTGATGATGCATGATCGTTTACAGTTTGGACTGCGCCACTGCATATTCCGTGCTGCACCTGTCCCTTTTTCTGGATAGGGCTTCCGTGATGGCGCCCCGGGGGCGGGGTTCGAGTCAATATTATTTCATGTCCATTGCCAGAAGTGGACCGTGCCCAAAAAAAAAGAGAAGAATACACATCAGTGCTGCGCAGATGCTGGTATCCATCTATTCCGGCGGCTATCAGTCGAACCTACCATCTTCTCCTGAGGGGTTGCTCAGATGTCCAGTAAGCTGGCCGCAATGGAAGGTATGCGATAACTGCCGCTAGCAACACCCCACCTTGAAGCCTGGGACCGCTCCATGTGGACTTGTCTTAAAATATTCTGGACACCGGTCGACGACCCTGTTAGTTGTCCAGATAGTTCCTGTGCAGTGACTGGAATGAGTCACTCATGTTACGGGTGCTCTTGTCGTCCAGCAGCTGAACCGTTGACCCGATCGTGAATTTGCGCCGGAGAACATGACAGGACACGCAAACCCAAGCGATAACATCATGAAGTTTCATATCCTCAGACAGGGGACAGACGCCGGCCAAGTTAAAAGGACACTTATGTTCGGGGTTGGATGAGAGATGTCTTGCCGTGGCAACCTCCTTGTCTAGGAACTTGAACTGCATCCAGACTTGAAGGTAACTGGTCAGGAGCTACCTCCGGAATTGTACATACACCCTCGCTAGTGAGATCGGAAGAGAGCCAGAGCGTTGGTTCAGCCGCGTCGGTTGTGGCTGCCGTGGATCCTCCTCCCGCCTCCGCCCACCTCCAAACTTTGGCCAACCCGTCTCAAAAGAACCCTCCCTTGCTGCAAGGAACACTGCCCGCCGACGTGCGCCCATATTGCTCCCGTGTGCAAGCGCGTTCTTTCCCATAACAGGCACCGTTCATCTAGGTGTTGTCTCAAAGCCCAATATTTCTACCTTCCCGGCTCGCTCCCTCATCATTTCCCCCAACTCCTTGATTCCTCCCCCCCCCCCTTCCCCACAAAACAACAGGCACGCTACACCCACAAAGCACACCAACCCTATCTCCCACCCAAACTTCACACCCCACTTTAACTTCCCTCGCCACCAACCCCAACCTCCCTCCTTCCGTCCTCACAACGCCCTATTCCAAATCACAGCGTGGACCCTCCTACAAAACCTCGCCACCAGCTCACCCCTATGTTCCTTGCCCCTCACAAAATCCACGGTATCAATGGCCCCGCTTTCCCACCCGCCTTGCGACGATACTCCGCCGGCCATGCGCACACCACGGCGTCGCTAGTCACAAGGACCTGACGATGACGAGCTCAACTCGCGCCCAGACCCGCTCCAAACCCCCCGGCAGATACAGCTCTTACCTACTTCCACTCCTCCCACTCTGAACTAACGTTCTTAGTTGTGGCGCAAGTTGCTCCACATTCCGGAAGAACAGACGGGCTCCGCTTTGCTCCTCATTGTTGATATTGTGTTGTATCTCGAACATCATCACCGTGTTGCTAGAAAGCCAGCCCCGGCACCATCATCCTAGCATGCACTCGTCGGTATGCTGAGACACACCTCTCGCGCCTTGAAGCTCGCCTCCCCTTCGCTGTATACCGGGGCCTTACTTTGTGTCCTGAGCTCGAGGTACTGGCTGATGATGCTCCGGACCTGCTCCTCGTAGCTGGCAAACTCGAAACCAAACGTCTCCTCCGTCAGAGTCGTGTCTACCGGCAGATGTGTCGTTTTGACGTTGCCACCCATGACCAGCATCTTGTTCTTGACCGCCTCAGGGAAGCAGCTCCTGGTAATCTCGCACGCATCATTCCATCGCGAGTTCTGGCTGAGGATGTAGCTCTGGTTGCCACACACTGATGGGTCGAGCGACATGACATGCGCCCGCGCCACATCCTCGACGTGCACCGTCGTGCCCGCGTAGGGGCCGAACCGTTTCCCGAGTAGTAGCGCGAGCACCACCGAGTTAGTGCCCTGTATTGCCTGCCCCGGCGTCAGGGCCGTGTCGTTGCGCCCTAGTACAAAGCCGGGGTGCAGGTAAACGGCGTCAAAGGCTGGTCGCTTACGGGCCATGAATACTTCGGCATGGTAGAGCGAGACGACCTTGGAGGCAGCGTAGGCGGCAAATGTATCTTTGTATGGCCCAGGCACAAAGGGGATGCGGTCGTTGGGGCTGATGGGATTGGACGGGCTGCGCTTGACGTTGCCCTCCATCTCGTCGTGGGGAACAAGGGCGACAATGGAGCTGGTGATGACGACTCTTCGTACTGTCCCGACCATGTTGGCCGCCTCAAGCAGGTTCAGCGTGCCCTGGACGGCAGGCCCGATGAAAAAGTCGTTGTGTCGCTCGGCAGGGACGCTGTTACCCGTTGCGAGGGGAGAGGCAATGTGGATGATCTGTGTGACGCCTTCGACGGCGTGATCGTAAGCGCCTTGTGTGCTGATATTGGGCACGATGGTGAAGGTGAGCCGCGACCCTGGGTTCAGTGCCCGGATATCTGGCCGGGCGAGGATGGCGGCGATCTTAGCCTCGGATCGTACTGCTGCCCGCACATAGTGTCCAGCTCCGAGGAGGCGGACGAGAGTGCAGGACCCGACGTGACCCGTGGCACCGGTGATCAGGACGAGGTCTCGCCCCGACCCAACGGGGGTCCGAACTCGAGATATTAATTGGCGGGGTTGTCTCGCGGAGCAATGAGATCCAGTTTGTCAGGGTCTTCTCGCAGTTGATAGCAAAGCACTTGATCGGGTTCTGTCCCAGGAGCCTGCAGGTAAGGAAAGCTACTCTTGCTAGCCTTTTGGCGCGATGGGTTGGATTTAGCCACCTAAGACCTCTTGCCGTAGCCGCCGCAGTGAATAGGCTTCTGCCTCTCCTGGATTTGTATCCGTGGGGATTTCTCCTCTCCTTTCCCGAATAATCCAGTCTTAAATCGCTTCCCACAGGGTGGCTGTAATCCAAACTAGGCTCTTGGTCGATGCCCATAGGTTCTGGATCACTTTCACGGCCGAGATATTTTTTGACAGGTGAATGGGTTGCTTCATGCGGGCTACGGGTATCGTCCATCTCCATTAGCGATTAACCTTTTGTATTTCAAGACCAGCTATTTCTGTAGGCGTCGCGCTGGACGTGAATGTCACCTTCGATCCATCGGTTGATTTATCCGTCTATGCGCTATTTGTGCTTAGAGATTTGCACCTCGTCTCTCATGCGAATCTGGGTTCCGCTGAGATGTTGGTGCATTGACTGTGAGTACTGTGAGAACAGGCCTAACTTAACTGTAACAAGTGGCTTGACGAAACACCAGAAACAGTTTTTAGTAAAGACCCACAATAATAGCAGACTTCTGTTCTGTGTCACTTTGCAAATTTTAGTCTTGGTGCTGCGAATTAGTTACAACTCTACCCTTGTTGTTTGCGTTTGTAGACTGCACTTGAGAGGATTTTCATCACGGTTAGTTGGCATGTCAACAGGAAAGACACACGCAATAATAAGTTTTTTTCACTTCAGTATCATTGTCAAACTTTGGGCTTCGTACGTTCCGTCTCAAGTGTAAATGGGAGAGACGAACGAGCACGTCTTAGTCTCCAGTGATTCTAGGAGACCGTGCAGGTTTACCAACAGCAATGGCTAAATGAGTGACAGTTTTATGCAGAAGAACTGGGCAGGATTTGGCACCGAGAGCAATACTAAGATTGTCAACGGTGTCTTTCCCTTACTAGCAAAATGTGACTTATCAACTATAAGCGTTGGCGACTTAGTGAGAGATTACCGGTATATGATATTCTCACACGCACTTAATTACCAGAGTGTTGCGGCAAAGTCCACGACTTGAGGGCTTTGAATGAGCTCACGATTCAGGACCCCCAGGATACGGCCGCTGCATACAATCCAAGAACCTTTGGGGAAGGGGTTTGCGGCATTTCGCATCCAGCCGAGCAGAGAACTCCATGGTTGTTGCTCCAGAGGGAAGAGGAGGAGGGGCGGTCGATTTGTGCAATAACTACCTGGCTGTAGCTAATGACTATAACCGTTATTACCGCCCCTTGGGTTATGACAGTTACCGTTACCGAAATGTAGATGGCAGAAACTACTGTTACCACGACTTTAACTTTAATTACTAGGATTATTATTGAGACATTCCGGCTCGACGAGTACTATAGCTTTAGGCGTTGTGGTGCCTAGATCCAATCTGCACGAATTATTATCGCTATCTGGAGAGACCTCTTGTCAGAAAGTGTTGAGGCACTAGGTGATGGTATGTTCTAGTGGCCTTCAAGGGTAAAACTTGCAGAATCTGGCCGCAAACCCCTTCCCCAAAGGTTCTTGGATTGTATGCAGCGGCCGTATCCTGGGGGTCCTGAATCGTGAGCTCATTCAAGGCCCTTAAGTCGTCGATTCCACCGTCCGGATCTTAGTGATTCTTCCTGATGACTGGGAGTTTGTTCGGCGGAGCACCCTGTCTGCACACAATGCACCCACCTCTACAACTTCGAATTCTGTGCCCGAATCACCTATAGGTGGCCGCTGGAGATATATCATCCTGAAGCCGGGCCAGTCTGTCTTCTTCATGCCGGGAACGATCCACTTCGTGTTCCGGGTGCGCGAGCATCAGACATTGGCGCTTGGTGGCCACGTTCTCCAGTGGTCAGACATCAGGCGCTGGATGCAAATCGTGCTTGCTGAGACAAAAAAACCAGCCATTACCAACGAAGACATGAGGCAGAGCGCGCCGAGATATGTCCGTGCTGTGGCGAAACTCGTCAAAGCTAGAGCGGAGGAAGGTGAGGTGGAACAGCTCGGGGGCGAAGCTGCGGTTGCGCAGTTCTTCGCATCTGTGAAGGTAAGGCTATTACCAAAATCTAAGATAAAAGGCTAATCGTCTCAGGAATTCGAAGAGAGACCAAGGCGCCGCCTGCCTGGTTGGTAGAAGTAACTGCGAATGGCTAGACTCGGAAGTCTCTGTCGACTGCATCTCACTCGACCTTACACAGCGACGAGAGCAGCGGCAAAACCAGCAAAAAGCGTAATAAGAAGTACACAGCACCTAAGTGCTACACTTGCTATGACATCACTCGCAACTCACTACTCCCATACCGCCAAGTTCTGGCCATTGATTAAATGTGATTGCCACGTCTGCCATCTCTACAACTACACAAGATGATGCATTCCAGTCAAGTCAACATATTTTCCACTTGCCCTAACATCTCTTGTGCTCGTCCTGGGTCATATGCTGGACCCGATCTGACAGCTAGCTCCGCATCCTTCGCCACATAATCCGAGGCTACAATCAATGCAGTTGGACAGACCCGACAGATCTCTTCGGCGAGAGCTTTAAGGTTATGGTTTGTAATACGCCTTTGGTTACTCCGAGGGATAAGCTTCATGGAGCGGTAGCAGATTGGAAAAGATAAGACGTACATCATTCTTTCAGCCACATCTGTGAAAGTGGTTAGCAAGAGTGGGTACCTCCCAGGAAGGGCAGCCCAGCGATTGCTCATGCGTATAAGTTCGCGGACTTCCTCCCTGTCCGTTCTTCCAGTAGCACCAAGGTAAAGATTAATAGCGACGGTAGCGTCCCGTTGGCTACGCTTGCCAGCGAGCAGCCCGTGTCGTCGGCCGTTTCTTATCTTCCCTTTGAGACAGGTCATCATCCGTCCTAGTTGGACATAGGCAATCCTCAAGTGGATATTATTCTCTGGACACTTAATAATGTTGTCTAAAGCCCTAATCGCGTCTACAACACGGCTGTCTGTGTATGTGGTATTGTCTGGCAGTGTTGTCTTGTCTAATAACAATGCCCAACTCTGGTATATAATTTCACAATTTCCTGCGAAGTGTTTCTTAGCATCGTTTCTGATTAGGGCTTGTGCAACCGTGTCAACTTAGAAGGGAGCTGTGTTCATGTCTTGAACTGAGCATTGATCGATATGTAATCGCGACATCGTCCATGTAACGTCAGCGCGAGATTGGCGTTCTTTAGAAACAAGTGCAGTGAAACAACCGCTCCGCTGAGAGGATTACATCAGGGTACTTATATTGAACATGGCACTGTTGGGATGGTTTCCAGAGGCCGGGTTTGCGGATACCAAGGACCGGGATCGGGGATGCGGGCTCCCTGGATGGGGTTTCCCTGGAGGTGAGGCCCAGGGATGGGGGGGCCATGGATATGGTTTCCCCGGACGGCGGTTCCTCAGTGGCTCCCCTGAATCTTAGCTTTGTGGTTCCCTTGAATCGCCTGGACCCGGCTTCCCTGGGGTGTGGTCGCCATGGACTCGGCTTCCCTGGATGTGGTCGCCATGGATCCGGCTTCCCTGGATGTGGTCGCCATGGATCCGGCTTCCCTGGATGTGGTCGCCATGGATCCGGCTTCCCTGGATGTGGTCGCCATGGATCCGGCTTCCTTGGATGTGGTCGCCATGGATCCGGCTTCCTTGGATGTGGTCGCCATGGATCCGGCTTCCGAGGGTAGCCCTTTAAAAACCATTAGCTTATACTGTAACATGGTACTGTACAGTAAAGACGTGTTGCATACAATATCTTTAGGTCGACGTTTAAAAGGGGAAGAGGAATTGTACTCAAAATAATTTCTATTGCTCACGAGACTCATAAGTGTGCCTCATCATGCATGACAAATGTCCGGCGGTGCCAAAGGAACGGATGGTCACCGCAAACCCGGGTCTTGGTGCCTGTGGCTGGAGCCGGAGTCAGCGTAGTTAGTGTGGCCCAAAGCGGGGATCCCGGTAGCTAGTAAGTAAAACTGTAAGTAGAAGGGTACAGTAACCACGTCACAGGAGACGGCAACTCATGCAGGAATGGTCTGTTTCGCGGCATGGCAATTCCTGCAAGAGTACGTGTCTCCGGGACCGAGAAACGGGAACACTCGTTTCTGGAAACGAGAAGTGGAGCGCCTGTATTTATAGTTGCACGCTGCATAGCTGCCACAGGGCGGCTGGGACAGCCAATGAAACCCATCCATCCATCCATCCACCGGCACTTAGGGCTCCGGTGTCCAGTAACGCGGGCTCCAGCATTAATGGTGTCCAGTCACACCGGGCATTTAGACCCGTTGTGTCCAGTAACGCGGGGCTCCACACTAATGGTGCCCAGTAACACTGAGACATTACATCCATCGTGTCCAGTACCGGGGACGGGATGCGCAGTGTCCGGTGTCTAGTAACCTCCATTGGGCCCATGCATCGTGTCTAGTAACCCATTATTGGGGTACACGTCGTGTCTGGTAACCTTGCTCAGCAGGGCCATCTGTGTCTAGTAACACCGGTCACAGGGCAGAGGACTGGCATCGTCTCTAGTACCATGACGCCGGCACCCATTGTTTGTAACCCGGATCGGCGCCGCCTGTAATCGTGTCCAATGCCGTCTTTGGAGGTATCGTCGACTGAACCACATCGCTATGGTAAGCGCCGGGGTGTTCAGAGTGGAATTTAATTAGAGACCGATCTACTTCCAGCGCTTGTTTATTCCACCACTCACAAGGCGGGCGCTTGCTAAAAGTAGCTCGCCAAGATTCTGTGCAACCACCACCTCACTCCTAGGACTGATTTGTTCTTTTGCGCTTATATTCTACGACTTTGCTCCCGGTATTTTCAGTGAAGCCGAGTCAATGCGGTGATAATGGAGAGACGACTAACTGGAGTTCAATTGCTCGTTGATTTGGGTTTGGTTGGACCCGAAGACTTGGCAGGTTGGGTCGTCGAACCTGGAGAACGTCGAATTTGGCGTGTATCATGGGGACGTTTTCGATCAGAACTAGGGGGCGATCGGGATATCCGGTGGGAATCCATGGAGTCGTCCGTACAACGCCTCCTGACAAGAGGTAGGCGGCACAGCTGGCAGAGCATCTAAGTATGGCATCTGCTCAAACAACGTGAGCGGCGGGTATGTCCGGAGTTGCGCGGCGTCGATACGGGCTCCGGCGTGGTCGTTGCACCCAACGTCTAGCGCTCAGGACGTCCGGCGGTGCTTCGATCCACAGACATGCGGAGCGCTCCATCCACTCCAATAAGCGCGACCTAGAATTCGATTGGAGACATTGACGCATATCTAAAAAATACCGGCCAATCGGTTCCTTCCACCGCAGCCATGATTCGCTGACGCACTTCCGCCCCAGATAGGCCAAAAATAAGGGATAATTTCGAGATCAGAAGACCGAAATCTCATTTGTACCATCAAATCCAGCACGGTAAAGATAGGCTGAGGTTACATTTTTGAATTCACCAAGACGCAAGACTCTTATTGGCTGCAATGTACGACGTGGAACGGCAACCTAAAAACCGCAATGGAATCCAAGGAGCGGGAACTAGGACACTGAACCCAGGATCCCGGACACAGAATTCCTAAATCACGGATGCCAGGTGATGGACTGAGCAGAGGTCATATGGGCCTGCCCACCCGATCGGCTTTAGGGTGTTGCCTCTGCTCATTAGAGTTTACGAAGCCTTATGCGAAGGGAAAGATACAATATTATGGAGATATCTGTAGAGAATGCTGATGGCAGTCGAACTACACCAGAGCCACGGCCCGAGTCGAAAATTGGGCCAAGCCAACAGTTAGCCAAGCCAATTAAGAAAAGGGATAGGAGTGGTGTGAATTTCCGGAAGAGATGGCGAACTCTGGTTAAAACAGGTTGTGAGCTGTATCAGGACTACGGTGCGAGGATATACTTGGTCTTAATTCCTAGGATATGAAAAGACTTTGTCTTTTGATCTGGCAAAGAAGTTTCGCCGATACAGCTAACTGAACTGGTAAATAACCCACTTTTATCTATGAGTGGTGTAGCTGACGATGATGATAGGAAATGCTTTACCCCCCTCTAGTCGTCATTACGGGGATTGGCGGCATATCATAGGGGAATTGAGGCGGGCGGCTTCTGAAAGAAGGCGCTGCTTCCACATGTAAGCAGAGTTAATTATTTCAAGTCGGTGTGCGATCAAGTGTGACATCTGCGTGGGCAGGAGTGCTGGAACGAACACGGCTGCGGTATGGCGCAGATACACAGAGTGAAGCGTCTACTTTCTGCCCAGTGATATTCTCAATGCAGAAGACCAGGAGCCCTTAATGGCACTGTTTAGACCTGGCCACCCATCCATTCACCCAGCGCCCTTTCTGCTTTCTGTTTAGCCCGGAGCCCCTGGCTTTCTGTATTCTGGTCAAACTCAGAGCCCCTGTCTTTCCGCTTTCGAGTCAACCAACCCTCTTCTCCGGTTAACCAGGACCCCTGCCCCTCTTCTCCGGATAACCAGAACCCCTGTTCTCCGGTTAACCAGAGCCCCTGCCCTTTCTCTTCTCCGGCTAACCAGAACCCCTGCCCCTCTTCTCCAGTTAACCAGAGCCCCTGCCACTTCTCTTCTCCAGCTAACCAGAGCCCCTGCCACTTCTCTTCTCCAGCTAACCAGAACCCCTGCCCCTCTTCTCCAGTTAACCAGAACCCCTGCCCCTCCTCTCTGGTTTACCAGCGCTTCTCGGTTAACCAGAACCCCTGCCCCTCTTCTCCAGTTAACCAGAGCCCCTGCCCCTTCTCTTCTCCAGTTAACCAGAACCCCTGCTCCTCTTCTCCGGTCAACCGGAACCCCTGTCCCTTGTCTTTCTGCTTTCTGCCTTTCTGCTTTCTGGTTACAGTAACAGAATCCTTGTTCCCTGTCTTTCTGCTTTCTGGGTTAACCAGAACCCCTCCTTTCTCTTCTCCGGTTAACTGCTTCTGGCAACCCAGAGCCCCTGTCTATCTGGGTGGTCAGATCTACTGGTGGATCTGCTGGTGGGTCAAGTTCCCTACTCCGATTTTCCTGAATGAGGGGCTTTCCTGTGACTCATCTACTGGAAAGTCTACTGGTAGATCATTTGATCAGGGAACTAGCTCTGCCAGTAGATCCACCAGTAGCTCTAATCGGATTGAGGAAATGGGATTGAGGAATGAAGTCTACCTAGTAGATCTACTAGTAGATCCACCACAGTAGGGTTCGTTCCCCAATCTTGTTTCCTGAATGAGGCCTGTGAACTCATCTAGTCGATCTGACGTAGATCTGACTAGATGAGAGGAAATGAGATGGAGGAGTGAAATCCAAGGCTATATGTAATAGGTAATCCGTATCAATTCACTTAAGTAAGTAAGTATATGTCGTACAAATGCACCGGGGTAGGGGGATGAAACCAGAAAAGACACTTTAAAATACGTATTAAAGCTTTGCGCAGAGGTGCGAAGAGAGAGCTGCGGAGGAGCAGGTAAACCGCGTACTGTTGAAGCGCTCTCCCGCTTAGATATGCTGGAAGACGTAAAAGGGCGAAATAAGAGGATAATATTAGGAGCAAAACGCCCTTAAGAGGCAATCGTGTTTACCTTAGCAGATTACATACCAGCTATAATAAAAACAAAATGTATCGTCGTACTTACCTTAATATTTTAATATGTATTAGTTAAAATGTTATTTTATAATAGGGTACGCCTTATTAGTTATTTCCCGACTAATATATATAGGTGCCTCTTAGTTTTAGTGTCTTAATAGATGATATAACCCGGAGGGTGGTTTACCTAAAGAGCTTACCGAACTAAGTGTTATTAAACGTAGCAACAGTTACTTAAAATATTATTAAAAGATGGTAAGAATACTGCTTACAATGTTATTCTCGTAGTGTTTTCTAATAAACCATTGAGGTAAGGTGTTACAGACCTTAAGCTGTTAAATAACCGATTATAATAAATAATATGCTACATCTGCCGTATAACACAGCTAATAAAAAGTAAAGCGTTCAGTGGTACTATAATTCGTCACTCCCGTTCTTCGTAGGTGTCTAAATTGCGGGATTGGTACAGGCTGCGCCGTGCAGGGGGAGCGATAACACAACCCTGTGCACACACGACGCTGAGGAACCTGGTCCTGCTGCCTTTGGGTCTGGACCTATCCACCTACCGCCATTGATCCCAAACCCCTGGCCTGCATCCGTCTTCCCAACCGGTGTCCCAGACTCGACCTTCGTCACCACCAAGGGTCGGCCGGCGCTGGTGATCTTGGATGGTGCGGCGCGCGCCGTGCCGCTTCAACACCCAAAGTGGGAAGTGGGGCAGAGCGCGCGTGTTTGCCGCTCGTTCGGGCCTCCTCCTGATGCCGCGCGGTCAATCCTGGCACTGCAGAGCACGTCCGGACACGAGTCCTGGCAACTGTGTGCACGACAAGCGCAGCGCGTCGCGCCACCCACAGCTCTTCATGCATAGAATATGAACAAAAACCGTGTCGCTGATGCTCACGATACATTAATAATGCGCTGGGTTCACCGGTACCTTTGGCGACTCTGCGTGGTCTGTCTTATAGTAGGAGAGGAAGTTTTTACCATTTGTCAATTGCACCGCCACAAACTGTTGACGGATAGCTAAATAAGCTAGTATACCGTGGTTTTCAGCTCTGCTTTTTAGCAGTTATTAGTTATCGACGTATTATTATTATTACGATACTAGCTCTTCTCTTTTACCATAATCCTTGTCATAACTACCTTTCTGGAAATAAGCCGAAGTGGGTGAAGAGGTTGAGGGGGCTGGTTAGGGGCCGTCGTATAGCCCCGCCAACTCTGTCCGCCTCAGGTATGTTAAGGCAAGGCAAGGCATCACAAGCTGTCCTAAAGCTGACGCTCTCCAGCAGAGGTCTGGTCCTCCTAGCTACTCTTCCCAGTCTTCCAGCTATTAAGGGTTTAGGCTGATTGCTTCGTGAATGGGTGGCCTGGTCCCAGTATCGTGTGTCTTAACTGTACATATTCGTCTAGCAGGGCAATAGCGTTATCCCAACGGCCTTTGCTGTTCCAGTAATTGCGAGATTATGCATCACCTGGAGTAAATCGGGATACTTCTCCCCAGAACCTCCCACCGCAGCTCCAACACCCTAACAGAAATCCTCTCATCCTCTACATACCAACCCTACTGATGTTATGTCGCCGCGAGGGACAACGTACTCCGGATCGTATCCGGATGCTTCTCCCCGAGTCTGCCCAGACTCTGAAACCAGAGTGGTACGTAGCTCACTCGTTGAGACAAGCGCTGCAAGCTGAAATCTGCACAGATGCTGTATCATTGCCGAGATTTCTTTTGATCCGGCTGTGACCTGGCCGCTTGCCACCGCTACGCAGTACAGATAATGACGTTCAGCCGGAAATGCCGGAAAATATAACGTTACCTGGACTCCTTTGGGCGGTTAGGGCGCCTGTGACACGTATACACAGTACGAATGGCGACACACTGTATGTCAGCCACGCGGAGCCAAAATCGGTTCCACTTTGAAATATTTCACTCATTAAATGTGGACACTGAACCTGGCCGCCACTGTACCGTTAACGGACCCACTGAAACTACCGTTCGTTCTCAGAGCGTAGCTTTAACGTGCCCACCTGTGGCCTTGATTACCACCACGAACTCTAACAGCCCCTGATCCTTGGCTGGAACCGTCGTCGACTCTAACAACACCCTGAACTCGTCCCCGCGCCTGGCTTACACTACTGGGAACTCCGGGCCCGAGACCACCGCTGCGAATCCTAGCACCGCCCCCACTACTCTGTGATTTCCCAACAGTCCGTGGACTTCTCCCGCGACTTCCCACAACTCCCTGACCCTGACCCTGACCTTGATTCCGAGCGCTGGCACCATCACGGACTCCCACGACATTCCTCTGACCACCGCTCCTAGTCCCAACAAACCTCCCACCCTACGATGCCTGCATCGCCCCCTTAACACCACCCAACTCCCTCAAGAATGCCGAAGCCGCCAAAATCCTAAAGCTCTGCATCCCCGCTGTCTCCTTAGACCTCCACCCCTGCCCCCTCTTGAAGTTGGCATCACACCCAACATGCACAGCAGCAAGACACAACGCCAATGTTTCGTCTCGACCCTGCGGGTTAGGATTCTCTCTTGATGCACTGCGTAGTTGGCGTGTGATGGTCGTTGCTAGTCTTTCGAATTCATCTTTCAACTTGACAGTGCTGTCTCTCCGGCGGTAGGATCGGGCGCCCGTCTTGTGATGGATGAAGCCGAGAAATACCTCGAGTTCTGACAGTGGACGGGTTGGATGGTCGTACCAGCGGAACATAGATTCTGAGACGGCTTCTTCGTAGCTGGGGGCTTGTTAGTTACCTAGATACAAAGGATGAGAGGAGGGAATATACGTGAGACGAAGACGCTCTGCTTCGTCCCGCTTGCTGGGCCAGTCGAGGTATTCGATCCCGGCATGACATGCTGCGGACTGTAAGTCAGCGGCAAGTTTAACCCAGAAGCTATCATCTTTTCCTCGGGCATTCCAATCGTTCTTGTCCCAGATCTTGCGTTCGTCCACAGCACGGTACAGCTTTCCAAGCACCTTTTCCGATCTGTAGTACGTGTACTGCGGTCCCTCAACGTCTTCGGGGTCTTCTTCCTCCACAAAATGTTCTTCTAGCTCAATCTTGGATCGGTTATGAATCTTGACCCACGGACCAGGCGCCATGCTAAACACGAACGTCAGCCCAACTTCAACCCAAAAATAGAAGGTAACTACTTACAAGTCAGGCCTTGCCCTTTCAGCCTTGGGAATCTGCCTCGGGTCCACGGGTTTACCCGTTTTAGAAAAGTCCACAGCACTTGACGCCAGCTCGGCCAACTTCAAACAAGCGGGATGCTTCGTCCCATATTCATTCTGGTCGGCCAGTATCAAGTCCCGATTTGCGATGACCCCAACGTTGTCGTTCTTCATGAAGTCGATGAAGAAGTCTGCTATGTGCTTCAAGGTAATTTCCTCGTCGACCACCAAGGGATCGACGTGAGGATAGTCGGCTGGTGGATATGTGCTCACAGAATGAACAACCTCTGGGTCCCAAATGATGTTGAACAGGTCCCCATCTAAATCACCGCCCGAGAGCTGACTTGGCAAATCCCGCTTCCCAAACTGACTGAAGAATATGCAGTTTCGATGTACTCGGAGTGGGTTGTCGGTAGGAGGGATGGTGTTCCGCGCCAGTTGAATGTCTCCTGGGTGCAACGCAGGGGATCGGGTGACAAGAACTGGCACAGCACCCGGAGGTTTGGAGTGTTTGCCTCTCATCGGAGTGTATGTGACATACACCTCTCCCTCCTTCAGAAACCCCGTTTCATCCATCACTCCAAACAAGGTGATTCCCATCGGCACCGGTATTCTCGTCTTGCGCTTCAGCGACCTCAGCTCCCGTAAGACAACAGCCTCAACCGCGCTCCGTAGGAAGTGATCCTCTCTGTAGTCGAAGCCCAACCGCCACAAATGTCGGAGAAGGCTACCAAGCTTGACAGCATCTCCGATGCCCTTATTTTCCAAGAAGGCGGCGGTATTGGGAACTTTTCTCGTCACCAACCTCAGCCTCTTCAACTCCTTTGCCAGAAGGCTGACAAACCAGCGCTCCGGGGTGCCCAGGTCCTCTAGAATCTTTACCACAGACCGATTCAGGAACATCCTGATTGGTCTGCTGGCTAGATCACATATTTCCAGCGCTTGGTTATCCGGGCTCTCGAATTTGAGCATACTGTCTCTGATATGCATCACCCGCCCCCCCAGTCGTGTATCCAAGGAAAGCATGCCCTTTGCGCCTGCCCAGCGCACCTGGAATACCGTCGCATTTTGTTTGTCGGTTGGAAGAGCGCTGTAGACCTCCTCGGCCGCCGCTCGGGAGATCCTGCCCACTCCATCACTGAAGACTCTGCCGTTGCGTTTTATATCGCGTATCTTCACTACCCTGATGTTATGATCATCCAAGGGTATAGCATAAGGCGTCTCAGAGAATGCCTGGCCGACTCGTGCTGCTCGTCGTGCTGGCGACCGGATATTGTCGAAGTCGCCTAGGTCACGGACAATTCTTTGAGCAAAGTGCAACCCACGAACCCCAGGCTTCGACTCGTAAATGAACGGCGCCGAAAGCCAAAGAGAATGAGAGCGGAGAGAGGAGTGGCTGAAGCCCAGGAAAGCGTAGCGTCGGCCTGCAACTCCAATTCCGTTGCTTAGTATGTCCTTGAAGCGGGCATATATCGCATCGAGGGAAACGTTCGAGTCGAAGCCAAGATCGGAGCCGGACTCGTCACAGAACTGTACGCGCATGAAGAATTCCGTGTGCGGTGCATATCTTCTGAGGACTCGGTTTTGTGGCTCCATTTCGGGTCCGTGGAGGGTGATCCGTGTCGGAGTAACCGCTGCACGGAAAACTGGAATAAAAGACTGCGGGGCCGAAAGACTCGACCGAATGGTCGAATTTGCGAGTATAGAAGCTTCTATTTCGCGAAGACGCGTCATGATGGTCGAGGCAGTGAACTGGGAAGGGTCGCTGTGCGGAGACGGACGCTCAATTGTCTGGTAGAGCTTCCTGAGAGCGTCGGTAGAGACTGGTGGTGGCCGTCCAGCTTTCTTCGCCGCACTGAAGTCGGAAACGAGATATTTCGCGAGCTGACTGACAATGACCGGATGAACATGGTGGTTGGATATCAAGCCTTTGAGGAGAAAGAGGATGGTGAACGGGAGCAAGCGTTGTCGATCGATCTCCTGGAGCTCAGTTTCCAGTGCTCTCACAGAGTCCACAAACAGCCTGTCTCCTGGGCCAACGAATTTGTACTCGATCTCGGATTGTGTGATGTGTTGGAGGATTCCCTCTTCCCGGACGCTTTTGATCTCAGAGAGAAAGGTACTCTTGCCGTGCTGTCCGACGGTTATTTCGGGGATCGAAAGGTAGTAAACCAGACACCAACCAGAAACCTCGCAATGGGCATCGTCAATTCCGGTAAGCCGGAGCTTCTGCCAGCCTTCTCGTCTTTGGGGTGGTCTTCCAAACACCTCAGTGGAATGGTTTTTATCAAGGGCCCGAAGCAAGATAGGCGGCTCCGTTAACACGAGGGCGACTCTTCCTTTCTCGTGCCAGACCAACTCATGGACGGTTTGGAGAGGGATACGGACTTCCACAGCCGTAACTGGCTGAGTTTGCAGCTGAACATGCAGTGTGAGGTTCCGCTTGGTGAACTTCGCTGTGAACTGGTGCCGGTGCGTCCATTCCGCGACGAACGTGAATCCTTTAGCCTCAGGAAACGCGATGTATCCGCAACCCAGTTCCAGGGCCGAAAGAGCCTTGGGGATCCGCCGAGGCTTGGACGCTCGGGCCATCTCAGGCTTCCGCTCCTCTTTCCCCTTATCCATCTCCGACTGGATGGTCTGAAGTGTGATCTCGCTTGGTTTCCTGTTGTGTTGTCTGCAGTTAATGGGTGTGCCCATAAGGATTAGGATTTCCAGAGTCGTGGCGGCGATACCGCTCGTTTTGTCGTCCTTAGTCTGAGTCTTTTTTTGGGAGGACTGAGGGGCTCCATGGCGCTTGAGGAATTTCTTGCCGTCGCTTTTGTGAAGAAAGGTGATGGTGCCCGATGTCTTTTTCCTGCGCAGAGAACAGCTGTAGGCGGTGATAGAAAGCTTTTCCAGGAATGGTTGGAGTTGAGTTCGGAGGCTCGTGTCGGTGAAGCCTGATGGAAGGCCCTGGAGGTAGACCTCCATCCTGCCGTTGAAATTTCAAGTTTGCGTTGATCAGGGCGATCGTGCTGCGACCTGGTTAACAATGGATCCTGGATGCCCATGGCGGTGGAGTGGTGGCGCCATGACTCACCTTATCGGCCGGTCTGAAGCGCTCTGCGGACAGAAAGACCGGCAGTCATGAAGCCCGAAACCTAATGCACCCGCCCGGATGACAGAAAATCTGTTGTGCGTGGTTAGGCAGATTTGCGGGAACCTGCTCCCAACGCGACCAATGATACATTAAGTGACGCCTGATGAGCGCTGCTATTGGCGCTCGATCTGCATGGAGGCCTTCCACAACATGTTTGGGGGGCGTGGATGGTGGATGTTTCCGCCATTCCTGCGGAGAATAGCTGCGTCAGAGACCCTATCTCAAAACACGTCGTGTGCGAACTCTGTCTCCCAGTCCACCGTCGCGTCAGCGGCGCCGATGACCGGACCGGGACGGGAGCATGCCGGACCGGCAGCGATTGGGCACCCACCCCATGCCGTTCATCGCGAACTGCCGAAACTCGTCATCCCAGGTTTCATCGGGTGGCGCTGGCACTGGCTGGCGACCTCTTCCCGCCCAAACCGTGTACTTGAGAGACTGAGACTTGAGGACAAGTTGGGCTGTGCCGTAGTTGGTGGTGCGGGATTGGGCGCGATGCGAGACGTAGTCGTAGCTGTGCCTGTATTGGACTTGAGGATGCGTATTCACTGGCCGACGTTGCGAGTGAGGGCGTTGTGGGCTGCGGGCTGAATCGCGGGCGGACTAGATTTGGTCGCGGCCGGATTTTGTTGCTGGCCGGGTGTCGGTTCGTACAGGACAAGGCAGCGGTGGTTGTACACGCCGCTATGGTCGCTGCAGCAGGAGGGGCAGTGGTACAGAGCAGCGGTGCACATCGCGTCCAGTCTATTTTATCCGTCAACAGAGGACCCTTGGCCGTAATTGATCCATCGCTCACCATTGGTTTCGCCCAAAGACCCGGATGAGGGTAAAGCTTTACTGTCTGGCTAAGTTTGCAAGGTGCGATTTACCGAGAGCGAAGCAGAGCAGAATACCGGACTTCGCACGTTTCGAAGTGCAACCTTGAGGGGTTTCGTACCCCGCACGTTAGGCTTTGCGGAGAGTGCTCCACGCATTCACTGGTCATTTTGTGACTTTTGCATACGCGATATCATTGGCATGAATGGCTGCATGTACCGACTCTTTGCCACGTGGGGAATTCGCCTCATGATGGCTGACGCTGAGCATGCAGCTGCGACTGGCGATGAATTGTGGACCCCCTCCGAGACGCGGCGAACGCCCCAATACAATGCCTCCTGGCATCGTATCGCATCAATAAGGTCCAACAAGACGAAGGGAAGTGAAGGAGCGCATTGCTGGTCCTCTCTGGTATGAAGAAACAAAACATCAGTTGCCAATCATTTTACTCAGCTCCAGCCACTTCCGCTGACACCTACACCACTTCCACGCCTAGCTCCCCTATGCGGAAATGGGAGACTCCTTCAGAAGTCGACCGCCTCTCTTCCTTGTCGCAACGCCCTCAGTCCCCGTGATTACGACTGGTGGGGGATAGAGCATTTCCTTTCATCGTCAGCACCTATACCGTCATGAAGGGAAAGGCTGTTACAAAGTCGCTTGGCAATACTGGCGAAACCTCCTTGCCCGATCGAAAGATAAAGTCTTTTCGTGTCCTTGGTATCGAGATCGAGAAATAAAGCCTGGCGCCGTAGTCCTGATGCAGCTTAATCCGGTTTTGACCAGGGTTTGCCATCTCTTCCGGAAATTCGCGCCACTTCTGTCCCGTTTCTTTATTACCTTGGGTAATGGCTGGCTTGCCGTATCTACCGACTTGGACCGAAATTCCGCTGTAATTTGACTGCCGCCAGTTGTCTTAAGAGGTGTCTTTATTGCATCTATTGTCGTTTGGAAGGGTTCCTGTTAATGCGGTTCGAACGAGCCAACAGAAGAGAACCTGGGGTTGGGTGTCGTATATAAGCTAACCGGGGGATGGTGTCCTTTGAGTGCCTCGCAAACAACGCTGCAAGGCATTTTTCTTCTTTTTTTTTTTTCTCGCAACGTCCAGCTTGTGACAAAAACCTGCCCTTGAACACACCTAAGGGAAGAGATCGATGCTAGTGCGCAACAAGACCGAAAACATCCGACACCAGCCTGACAGCATTTTGTTCCAGACGCGCAGGGATAATATTTGGATTCCGGTTGACAGGTAATTTGACAAATAGGCAGCAACCCAGCGATATAATGTCGCATATGTGCCCAGCTGCTCCCGTCTCCTATTTATTCGACAACGCTTCAATAACTCCTTATTGATGACATGGTTTGGGTAGAACACCAGCTATTCGGTACCGGCTCTGGCAACTTGACTCTACAGAGTGTAGGGGCGGTATTTGGTCCTCAGGCGAGTGAAGACAATGCCGGCTTTGACCCTATTGGCCAGGAGCCCTGGGAGGGTGATTTCGAGCCTGGAGCTCTGTGCCAAAGCTGCAACGAGGCCCGGAAGCTCGTGCCCTTTTCCCAAACACAAGATCAAACAATTGGTTTTACTTTCGCGCAACCTCGTTAGACATGATATTATCGACACCTTTGCCGACAACTACGAAAAGGTCTTGGAAAATTGGCTAGCATTGCGGGTCAGGACTACGTTACCAAGCGACATTTGCAGTTCGGATCCACGTATCATTGCTGCGTTTAAGGCGGTGCACAGCGCAATCGCGTACAAAGACGGCTCGCGCCTGTCATGGCTTGCTCAGGTTGAACTGATACGACTTTGTCGTTTCGTTGAGAGTATCGTAAAATTTGAAAGACAAAACGGATTGACGCACCGAAAACATGGGCGCATCGACACGAGTGTCGCTCTACCCAGGGCCTTCAAGAAGTCAGTTGCACGAATACAAACGATTCGCTAGACGGTGGGAGGAATTTGCGGGTCCGTCACCACTCTTGCTCCTAACCTATTCAGACAGCCTTGACGCTGTAGTGTATGTCCTCTCCCTTCCCCGACGATTCTCACTGTTAACTGTCTTAAAGAAATGACTACAGGAAAAAAGACATGAAACCTTGAAGTGGTTAGCTACCAGAATCCTGGCAGATTGTCCTGCTCAAGTCGTTCATATCTGCAATGATCTCGTTGAGTATGCAGAGTCAATCATCAGGTCAAAGCGTTCATTTGATAGTGGCTGGATTCAGGACGCTCTTGCGTGTACAAGACTGTCTCTGCTCTCTTGCAACGATTTGGTTGTATGAGCCCTTACGCTTCACAAAACTCCTCTCGGAGCTAATTATCTCAGAGCAACGACTTCAGAAAAACGGACGGAGCAACCTTGAAGTTGGTAGCGGCTCGAATCCTGGAGACATGTCCTGAGAAGCTTTTGGGTATCTGTACTCGTCTCACAAAAGCAGCAGAAACCGCAGCATTGGACACTGCATGCAATATTCCTCAGTTTGTGGCTGCACTAATGAGAGAGTCTTTTGCTCCTTTGAATTAGTTACAAGTGTATGAACAGCATCTATTTTCCTTCGCGCGTAAGGGTTGCCTCCGTATTGTCTGTTGGCCAGAGATCCGAGTGTGGCTTGGGGTCCCAGTGTGGCCCAGGGGTCCCAGTGTGGCCTGGGATCCGACTGTGGCCCTGGGGTCCCAGTGTGGCCCAGGGGTCCTAGTGTGGCCCAGGGGTCCTAGTGTGGTCTGGGGTCCCAGTGTGGCCTGGGATCCGAGTGTGGCTTGGGGTCCCAATGTGGCCCAGGGGTCCCAGTGTGGCCTGGGATCCGACTGTGGCCCAGGGTCCCCTGGTGGCGCACGCGATGCTGATCTTCAACAAGGGTTGAAAGTGGGGGAAAATCTGGCGACTGGGAAAACTGACACGAAATTCAACAGACTCTATGTGGACTTCTTTCCAACTATTGTGCTGTCTACAACTGCGCACTCTGCTGCTCCCCTCATGGACACGGCCGATTCGCTTCGAATTTCAGTGCGAGGAGGGAGCCGATGAGCTGAAGTTTATTCACAACATTCCCACTGGTCTCGTCAACCCCGAAGCCCTAGCCGCACGACATGACTTCGGCTTCCGTTGCCATTTGGCTGTCAAAGGATCTGGCTTCCCTGAATATGGCTGTCACGGGACCGGTTTCTTTGGTTGCGCTCGCCATGGCTAGATCTCAAGTTTCTGATCTTACGGTCTATTTTCGATTATGGATGAAGAATACTGGCGGGGACAGGGCGGGAACGTCAAATCGTGGGACTGTGGGAAAGAATAGCAGAAGTCGAAGCTTGGAAAAGCCGCGTTAGAGGTAGAGACCCAACCCGGGCCGTCTGAAGCATCCCTCGATCGAAGGCCGGCAGGAGGAACGAAAAGAGGCGAGCCTGCTTTATTTGTAAAGGGGTTAACTTTAGGCTGACTTCCTGATCATGGCTGCTGGAGGGGTGTCTGATATAGAGGCGTTGGGGGACGTACTCATCGTAGGAGACTGGCTTCGGCTTAGAACTCGTGCCGCTTGAGTTTCCCTTCTCTACTTAGAGGGACATTCTGTACGAGATTCAGACATAAAAGAATAGTTTGCTGCACAGGACTGAAGGAGATCTTGCTGGAAAACTTTAATGTTAGGTTGGAGAGAGGAATGCTAGAGGGTTAGGTGGATTGAGTGTTTGCAGATAAGAGAGCGGCTAGATATAGGCGAGAGGCTTTATTTTTAAGCTGTCGGTATCTGAGGTGGGTTGTAGGCTAACCTCATCTTCGAAAAGAATGGTGGGAGAATGTGCTCTTTATTAGTTTGTACCGATGTGTAGGCACCATAAATCTATGATTCTTCATGACCGAGGTGTTAGGACCCAATGTCGGGTTATTGCTTCCCACCTTGGTTTTGTCTGGTAGTTATTCCATGCTTTGTGAGTTGTTTCTAGGCCGAGCGATTGGCCGGTGCACTGCCCCTCCTAGCGGTAAGGCGTATAAATACCTTAGCTTTAGTACCTTGTCCATAATATAATGACGTAGATTATGGAGAACTTGTACGTAACTATTTGCGATATATTACATTACTTGGTTCAAGGTACTACACCACTAAAACAGAACAAAAATGGCGCAGCGTACTTATCACTCCCTGCATCTGTAACTTCCGACACTTATAATTGCAAAGCCGTGATAATGGCTACGTACGATGAACTTTAAGATATCATTCAGTATCGTTTCATTAGCCACGCGTTGTTTGATGAAGCCACTTTAGCAGCCGGCGCATTAATTTCTTCTAAACAAGTTGAAGGTAACGTTGAAGGAAACAAACCCCTTGCGCTAATTGGCGACGCCCTAATTCGCCTGGATGTTGTGACTAGCTCATACGCTCGAGGGGCTGGGACAAGTAAGCAATAGAATGTAGGTGAGAATATGGGCTGATTGGGGCAGATACGAGTACGAATATCCTCTGTGAAGCGGGATCAAATAGGAACCTCGAGGCTCTGGCAAAACGACTTCAAATTGAAGGGAGCGTTACTAAGAATCCTTGTCAGAAGGGAAAGCACCACGCACTACCCTTGCTTCTACGGTCGAGGCTCTGATAGGAGCCGTGTGGGTTGACTCTGGAAGCAATTTCTCCCAAGTGCAGCAAGTTATTCGAGCTTTGGGTGTTATTAAACCGTTTGAGTAGGTCAGCCGGTGTGTGAATTGCTGAGAATCCGGCGGTGAGGGTTATTTTAGGCGGGGCAGTGGTTTCGTCATTTGGCTGTTGATGAATTTCGAGCAAAGTTGGTGGGTACTGTGAATTCCGTATGAATCGCTTTCCTGGCAGAGATTGAATTTGCCATATAGCTCCTCGGGAAAATGTTGCCAGGTTGGATATCAACAGATCAAGACAAGCTTCAAGTTTGAGAAGGCGGAGCACTGCCCGACATCTGCGGCATATTAACAGCTGAGCTGGCTTTTGAAAACAGCGGAAAACTGCCGGATATTTCAACGTAACATGTTATATGGTAGTCTTGTTGCCTGTTCTTGTGGCCAGTTCTCGCGGAGATGAAAGAAAGCTTAAATGTCAGCTGAGAAAGACCCCTTGCCGTATCTCTGACCTAATCATCCCGCTTCGCTAACAGAATAAATCTGGAGCCGTCATCTGGCGAAAGTCCTGCCATGAGAACCCGTGATTTCCTTAAGGGGCGTGCAGGCCGCGCTTTCAGCCGCATAGATAATTGAGACTCATCAGCATGTCTGCTTTATCTCGCAGATAGAATCAAGATGTAAGGCAGGTGACAATGAAGCTGCAGCTGCAAACCCGGACCTTTTTTTCTGATAGAGAAATTCCTGTTGCTAGTGTGGCTAGTAAGGGTTGAGAAATGCGGATGTCGCCGAAAACGCTAGTTGGACATGGCTATCATGAATATGGCTGTTTTACCTTTGTCACATGGCAAATTAGGCTGCAGAATCCAGATTTAGCATGTTTGACAGTGATGATGCGATGTGAATGCGGATGGTGAACTGCTCATATGATGTCTCACCTTGCTCAGTTTGAAGTTTCTTTTCTTCACCTTCAAGCTATGGAATTAGCTGCAGCTGGTTTTATCCACGAGAAAGGTATGCATGACATACTAATAACTGAACGCAGCATGTGATCAGAGCCGTTCTAAGCTGTAGCACTACTCTGGTGTCTGTTTCGCACCTTCTTAGTGAAGTTGCATGTGCAGATTCTCCAGTGAGATGGGATATCCGGAGCAGATAAACGTAGGGGGGAACAGGACACTTCGCGAACTTTGCTACAACACTGAAAATTTCTAGACCTGCCACTCACACCTCGGTTAGTCACATTTTCAATCCCGTGGTAACAATCAGACATGAGCTGGTGCGAAGCGGTGAACTAGTGCAGCATTGCGGACTGGTCGCTTCACTCATTAGCTTCCGCGCCGTCGCTTCTACATCGCCATTAGTGCATGAAATGTAGTCAGACGACTATGTTCTCATCTTTGTGAGGTTAGCCACCAGAATATCGGTGGTGCAGATGTCCATCGAACCTGATGGCTTGTGATTTAACCCAGTTGTATATGTTTTACGTATCTCTGCTGCCGCCCATCTTCAACATTGACTCATCCTACATTGTAGGCTATGCGATATGTCGAATCCAATTGACGAAACGGAACCGCAGCGTCTGATGGAGGAGAGACGTGCCATCCTCGCTTGCCTTGCCGTATGCGAAGCTGCCCAAGCCAGTGTCGACGAAGCTGAGCGTCAACTCAACACTCAAAAGGATGACAAGCGAGTCATTTCCAGCCTCTCGGAGCTGATCGGGACGAGCGTTCAGCGATCGAACCGTTATTCTCAGCCCGACGAACGATCCCGCACGAGCAGCAGTGTTGACGGAGACACCGCCAGTCCGCCACAGCGCACCGATCTCGCCCATCGACAGCGAGAAAGCCAGTCCACCAACAAAGCTCAGGGTTGTTTGGGGGCTCGCATGGGCGGTCGTGAAGATTCTGCCGCCGGATCGCAAGAAGAATCGCAAGAAGAATCGCAAGAAGAATCGCAAGAGGACTCATTTGTCATGGTCGAGAATTCTGATGAGGAAGATCCAAAGATTGGGCATACTTGACGGTTTTTAGCGCATTAATGAATATAGTGAACGGCTGGGCTGCAAGTACAAGAAGGTTGGTGATAGCGACTGTTTAAGTTTGTTGAAGTGCAAGGGTTTGCTTTGCCGTGGTGAAATGCATCCGCCCGCATGAGCAAATCCTCACGTGACTCTGGTAGGTCTCGTAGCTCCGTTTGTTCGTGCAGCTGGTCCAAGCGGTATCAGGGCCTGCTGCTTGCCCCCACATCTTTGAAGAGTACCACGGTAGTTCTGGTGGTTCACAGTTCCACTCGCCGCGATCTGTTGTCATCAGCAAAGAACCGCCCCATGCACCACACAGGTGCCCGTGCCAACATTCGATCATTCAATCACTCATCTGAGATGCTCTGTTCCAAAAGAATACGGGGCTTGGATGATGATAATAGACCATAAAGCCATCTTCACTGCAGCGAGTCCTTGAGACGCAGAAGCATGAAGGCGATTGAGACGCAGGTGAAGTTGAGCGCCCGCACCCAGAGCACCCGTGGCTACGACGAGCGGACCCCGTGGTGGGCAACGGCGGAGGGAAGCCCTCCAGGCCGCGGCCGTAGTGGTACTCCGCGGCCGTGACGCCAGACCAGATGATGATGAGCACCTGCTGGGTGTGGATTGCTGTTTGATTGGCCAGACACCGTCTGAAGAGCTTGAGCCTTCTTGCAAAAACGACCGATTTCTAGGTTGGGACAAGAAGCTGTTTTGCCGCGGGGTTGGTTGCTGGTAAAAATCAGAGGGGAGGACAAGTGGGAGGTTGAGACAAGAAGCTGTTTTGCCGCGGGTTTCGCGCTGGTTCCTGGTAAAAATCAGGTATACCCTTTTAGACTGTCTTTTTTTACCAGTACCTCAACCGGTGTCTCCTGGTAAAAAAAACCAAGACTTTTTTTTACTGGTAAGGGCGAACCACTTTCCTGGTAAAAGTTTTTTCTGCGAGCGCGGCTAATTCCTGGTAAAACCAGATTTCTAGATGGATGCATTTCATTGTTGTCCCAGCCGCCCTACGGCTAAATACAGATTTCTGCTTTATCCGTCGCACATTTTTACCGGTCACTCTAGCAATGGCGGGGCAGTTTTCAGTTCTCATCGCCTCACAAACAATTCCTGGTAAAAAAAATTGCTTCCGAGGTACACATGTGGTGCCGTAAACACCCCGGATGGATGACATTGGCTGTCCCAGCCGCCCTGTAGGCGCTCGGGCAAAACAGCCATCACACAGCACCAAAATGGTTTTTTTTTAACCAGGAATCAGTTTCTAGCCCAAACCTACTGGTTTTGGCAGAGCTGAGCATCAGTGGTACCTTCATATAGAAATTTGTACTGGAGGATACAAATGCGATGTTATTGCTCGGTTCGAGTCCGCGACAAAATTTAGCCCGCGACAAATTCAGCCATGACAAAATCCAGCCCCACCACGAACCGTACATCCGCACTGCGCCGAGGGTCTGCGTGCGCGAGTTAAAACCATTCCTTTTCACCATTAGACCCAAGAAACGCGAATTTATGATCCACTCTACCCTAGTTGCCTCCTAATCACCCGCGTTTATACGCCTCGTCAACAACATCAACTTCAAGGAAGGGCAAGGTTGCCACGCTGATTTGGAAAATGTCGAAAAAGAAACCTTCGCTTTTTTCAGTACGCTTACACCGGAAAATACGGCGAGGGCGAGGTGGAGCCCCCACCGGTAGACGATAAGCCAGCCGAGCCAATTGGGCTAGAACTACTAGAGCCAGTGATATCGGTCGAAGACAGTTGGGGATTTGGGGCGTCATCGTCGAGTAAGAAGAAGAGAGTTATGAAGTCAGGCTGGGCCCCCGACGAACCTGCGCCTACCCGCGCCACCCCAAAGGGCATCTATGATCAGACCTGCCGGACAATCGTCTTTGAAGCTCTGGCCTAGAAATTTGTCAAAAAGGTGTCGAAACTAGCGGTGGAAGTTTCAACCGCCAACAAGATTCAAGTTAGAGGTCAGCAACGTCTAACCCCTATTTACTGCATGCTAAGGTATTTATCTTTACGGATTACTGGGGTGTGCCGGGATTGAAGGAGGTTTCCCTTTGTAAGCTGAGCAGTGCTTTGCAAGACGTTGGTTTGCTCGTCAACACAAAATGTATGCGGGATCGCCTTATCGCGTTAGTGGAATACTGCTACGATAAACCGCAGCCAGAGGAGCTGCTCTCACTTATACACCTATACGCTACGTTTAAGCTTCCTCAGCTGTAGGAAAGCGTTAAGTTTCAAGAATTATTTAGTGATTACAAGGAGCTGTCGATTGCCTTAATGAGCGCTGTTGTTAAGTCTGGGTTGTGAGTTTTAAGGCTTGACCTGCGGTGTTGATCTAGCAATATTCGAATATAGATTATATGTAGAGGAAACAGAGGAAAAGGAGCAGTAACGCGGTTAAAAAAGGGCGTCATTATATACTACATTAGCTACTAACATAATCCGCCTACAGTCTGTCTTAACGCTTGTAAAACCTTCAGACGTGTGGCCCTAAGGGTATAAGGCGACACCATGGCTGTCAGATGTGTGGAACTAAATCCCGATGTCAAAGTAAGGGAACATTTACAGATCGAATCGAAACAAACGGTATATTATAATTAAGACTTACTATCAAGACGTGGTGGTTATACCTGTTATTTATTTAAATCTTATATCTATTAACTAACCGTTTAACGCTTCCTGACTGCTAGTATCCATTATGCAAGAAACATACCAATTATGGTAAAAAGAGAATTATATACACCATACTAACAGGTATCTGTTATCAAGACATAACAGTTTAGCGTATATAAAAAACAACACATTAATCTATCTTTAACTTTAACCCATATACTCTCTCTACATGGTTTTTGAAATGATCTAAGTGATTGAACTCCAGTGGCTCTCTACTACACTTGGGATGGTTCTAAGAGATCTGCGTCACACCGCACATCTAAGCGAATTAAGGCGTCTCTAATTAGCGTAAGGGGTTTGTTTCCTTCAGCCTTGCCCTTAATTTGTTTAGAAGAAACTGATGCACCAGCTGTTAAAGTAGCTTCGTTAAGCAACGTATGGTTGATGAAACGATAATAAATGATATCTTAAACTTTATCGTACGTAGCTATTATCAGCAGGTTAGCAAGTATTAGCGTTAAAAGCTACAGATACAGATAATAATCTGGCATACTTTGTCATTTTATTCTGTTTTAAGGTAATGATGCTAGGAATAAGTGATATAAATATTGCTAATAATTACGTATAACCCCTCTTATAACCTACGTTATGTTTTTAGACGAAGTATTAAAGCTAAGGTCTTTATAAGCCTTACTGTAAGGTGTTGTCACTATATTACACAGGGTGGACTGTAGGAAAGATGTACTTATATAGGCGAAGAATAAAAGTCCTTCCTCTATCGTAGGTATAAAAATTACGGTTATATATAAAGCTATATCTCTTCGTACCTGAGATACTAAGACTTTAAATTAAACTAAGGTCGAAAAAGTACCTGCCAGAGAAAGTCAGAAAACACTCCAAAAGAGGTTAACGCAGCACTACAGCAAGACACACGAAAGGGATTTACAACATATTATCCTAGAAGAAAACAAGCACATTTACCCAGCTAAGACGGGTATAGCAAGGCCGAACTCCTAGCTGTTTCGAATCGCAGCGGCATTCGCATAATACCGTTTCCTAAAACCGGCTATGTACCTATTTTATCCATAACCTGGCGATATAGTAGAATTTCACAGACTGGCGTAAAAGCTCTAGCTAGGCATATAATATTATCAAACTTATCACCAGGCAGGGAGCGCTGGTACTCTGAGTATTTACTTACAGTCTGATTCCACAGTACTAAACAGTCCTTCTGATTAAGCTAGGCAGTCTAAGCCTTTTAGACAGTGTCTGATAGAAATCAGCACAATCGAGAGAATAATTTCTTAAACACCATTTCTCTACACTCTCACACGATGGGATTAGCTCTTCTTACTACGCCTGCTCGATATTAGTTAGATATGCCCCACTGTCTCTGACTCCCTTAAACCGAACTCTTTTCCCACACCTCCTCTTCTCAGAAAGCGGAGATTTAACGACCTTCACCTTTATACCGCTTGTTTACACCTCCGTAGATCGTTTTAGCCCCTCTACGTAAACTTAGCACGTATCTGAAACTGTCTTTTCTGGGGCTTTCCCCCTTTCTTTGTACACTTGTGCGATATATAATTACACGCTTGGATGAAAAGGGTAGAGAAGTACTGACAGAGCTCATTACAGCTGTAATCTGGGAGCCACAGTGAGCACCATATATCATTGGTATGGTTGGGGATCTGACGGGTCGTAAAATACCGTACAATATCCTAGTCTCTTTTGAAAGTCCTTTGTAGTCCCTCGCAGTTCCGGCGGGATTCGAAATGTATTATTACGCGTTTCGCTTCTGTTGACCGACCCTGGAGCAATGCAGTGTTCAACCCTCGCTTTGTCCGACCTCGCTGGATGCCTGGCAAATATACGATGTCTGACATTCAGATCTTGGCTGCCGTGGGCGAGAAGCTCTGCTTCTCCGCGTTACCATCGGTCAGGTCGGCCAATCATGCCTCTGCATCATGCAGTCTGAACGATCCGTATGTTTAAAATCTGATCCCCTCGCCTCTTCTCAATTTCGACCTCTACCGACATATGAAAGACTGGAAGAAAACTTACACTGTCTTTTTCTGGGCCAGCAAAACTGGCACCGTGTGCCGGTGTGACATGCCTTCCAAGCATGTCTCTGACCCAAAAGCCACCCACGGTTCTCACAGATCAGACTTACCATCACTAAGCCGGGAAGACACGATGATTGAACAGCCTATACATAGGAATGAGAACAATATGTGATACAGCAGTTATATTAAACTCGTACAGATGACCACGCTGACCATCCTATCTAGCTCCCTTTAGTTTTACCCCAGGCTATATTACGATAGTATATACCTTATAACTGGCGGAGATTTGCCCCTACGTGTCGATAGGCGTAATAGAGGATACCGAGACGAATTTAACGCCCGGTCAGCGTTTGGTAGTTTAAAATGAGTTTGAATTAGTAAACCTTAAGTTAATAGGGGTAACACGAGGTGAGGAGGCCGGCAAGCACAGCAGACACTTATAAGTTAACTTTACTAATGTTCTGGCTTATCAGTTCACAATACGTAGTTTGCCCGACTCTAGTGCGCAGTAGTTTCTTCGTTTTATTAAGATCTATAAGAGGCCACTCCCTATCTTAAGCCGAATTTACTAACATGATACGGGAGTGCTAGAAACGCTAGCGAAGATTACCTAAGATGTCCTTTAGATTCGGTATTAGTAACATCACTCTTATTTACGATACTATATCTGCGATAGTAAAGAACCACATATAGGCTTTAGAAAAGATAAAGACTTAGGAAAAAGAGTAAGTAAACCACGAAGTCCTAAATGTTAAGGAGTATGTTAAGCTCACTACTGTTATAAACGCCACCCGCTGTATAACATAACTGTAGTTAATTATAAAGTTACTGGATAATAGGATAGTATTAATATTTGACCATTATATAAATAAGTTATAAAAGCTGGTTACTTATAGAATTAAAGTCCTAGCGCAGATATAAAAGCGCCTTAGTAAAGCCGTACTTACTAGGAACGGATTGAGGATAAAAGTGCGGCAACACGTTACCCGCGTTAGATTTAACCCTAACGATTTCACTTCTTTATAGCAGTATATTAATCGTTTTATACACCTTATAAGAGTTATAATCTATTTAGTAAAAGATAAGTAAAAGAGCCTTCTAGAAACCTTTGACTGGATATCCCTTTATTGCTTTAACTTAACTCTTAAGGGTCTAGAAGGCACTTACACTGAAGTTTTAGACTCATTAGCTCTCCAATTTTAGGAGGTTGGAGTAGGAAAGACCCTACTGTTACAACCTCTGACCTGTCGACAAATGGTCGGCAGGGTCGCTAAGGTAGGGTGGGGGAGAGAGGAGTAATACAGAGGCAAGTCCTTACAGACAGGGGTTCACTGGTTAATGGCGGTTATATATCACTATAATGTAGAGTAACACTCTAAGTGTTAATGTAATAAGATATAATTAAGGTTAATTTAATTAACAAGCAAATACTTACATAAGGAACCAGAAGGGTCCCTTACAAACCGTGGCTACGGTAATAGGTTTTTATACTAAACGGTATAAGGAATCTAATTATATAGAACAGTATAATAGGAGGTAACTTATAGCTGTGCTTACTGTGATTACTATGTTTAACGTTAAGCAGAGTGATTAACCTTTTATATACTTACCGTGCTTACTGTGTTTAGTGATAAGCAGAGTGATTAACCTTTTATATGCTTACCGTGCTTACTGTGTTTAGCGTTGAGCAGAGTGAGCATACGGTGCACGCACAGTGTTCGCACGGTGTCCATACTGTGGCGCCTGCGGGGACACGTCGGTCCGAGCCGGCCACAAGGGCGGCCTGCAGGTCGTCACAAGGATGTTAGAAATTAATTAAAAACAGATAACAGTTACTCTTTTAACTAGGTTATAAAGTTTACCGGGTATAAAAACTTAAAAACCCACGGTAATCACTACTTAGTTAATATAAGTGTTAAATTCTAGCCTCTGAGAGCGCTAAAGAGGCCCTGTATTTACAGGGCCTGCCAGTGAGGAAGGCGCTGGGTACCCTGCACCTTCAGCCACCCACTAGCCACAATGTGGCTTCGAACCTTCTGGAATCCAGAAGGCCTCAGGGCCTTCAGGGGGCCACAGAAGGCTCTGGAAGCCCACAGGCTTCCACAACCTTCTGAGGCCACATCAGTGATTACGAGGCCTGTGGAGAGCCTCCACCATACTATTCTATTATTGTATTAGTAGTAGAAAGCTCTGGAATTTCCATTCCAGAGCTCCCACAGCCTATAACTAGCCATCTCCTCTCTTGTAATTAGCTTTCCTTACAAGCAAGCAATCTACTTCCTTCAGTTGAGTACTACTCACTGAAGCAAGCAATCCACAAGCAACACAGTTGTCATTACAGTGCAGAGTTCACTGAAACCTTCTGTTTTACAGCGCATAGTCCGCTGTAACTTGTCTTTTAGGCTCTGTAGTACAGGCCTTCGTTTGCTTCCTTCAGCACCTTAGTAAGCTCTGCTGTCGTACCTTACAGCGCTCCTCCGGAGCACTGTACTCGCATTTCTTCCCCTGACCGGAGCACTGTACTACAGGCTCCCACAGGCTCTCAGGCGCTGTAATACAGGCCTGTAGAGTGCTACAAAGCAACAATAAGTAATATAAATGGTGTAGCTATATATCTCGGCCTAAAACCACCACGTGACGTTACTAAGGACTTCTGATCTGCCTTTATAATTAGAACCTAGGTCTTCTGCAGTCACTCCCGGCCAGAGTTATTAAGGAACTGAAGCAGCGCCAGGATTATATCAAGCTCTAACAGTAAATTAAGTGTCTATTTTTAAGGATTAAATCAGCTATCACAGAAGTATAAGAAGAATTTAAAATCCAGCTAAACCAGACGTATTATCGATTATAAAAGCTTTATAATATAAAACTGGAGAAATATAAAAAGGGTTAACCGTAGGTCTACGACACCCGAAGCGAGACTTACGACAAAGGTAACTGGCTTCGCAGCTACTTTAACTAAGTTATCCGCCATATGATTCCCAAGCGAGATCAACTTGCCGACACCCTTATACTGGCAGTTCCACTACGCAGTCCTGAGGGCATCTCTGCTCTTTTTTTTTGCTTTTGTCACGCAACCCCCTTTGTCTCTCCCTTCTCTCTAACCAAATCACCTCTGCGCAGCCTCGCTCCGGACCCAATCCATCCCCGCGTGCAAATCGTCAACGCCGCATTCTCACTCAGCTTCTCACACTCGACACTGATCTCCCCAGACGGGTCCACCACCATCGCGCGTCTATATCCGTTCTTGAGCTGGTTCCCATCCACGCCAGCCGAATTACCAAAGACTACACAATCGCATTCTCGTGCGCCCGCGCAGGCAGCCATTTCAAGGTGTGATGTCCAATGTATTGCAGCAGCTATGCCAGAACCTTATGCAAGAAAAGTTCAACAGCCGGCGCCCCTTCCCAGTGTCAAGACAACCCCCTGAGCCCCGTCATCCGCCGTACCAACCCCTCATCCCTCTCATCTCAGACGCGCAAGCCAAGCTAATGACCTACTTGTTAGGATGCGACGACCGTGTCGGCATCTGGCAGTACCTCGATTCCTTGGTAGACTTGATCGCCAGGGCAAGCAGCGTAGTCGTCTCAGCGAATTCGAAGCACCCTCCGATAAAACCTACTATGGCTTGTCCTTTGGGGTCCTTGATGACGTATTCTGCGACACAAAGTCAGCCATCAACTCGACATTCCTAAGTGGGGACCTAGGTAGATAGATTGACTTACCTGCCATGGACCAGCCTACCATGGCACAAGGCGCAAACGTCAAGACGACGATCTGAAGCTTGGTCTGCCACCACGCCGCCATCGGGCCGTCCAAGTCCTTTTCGTGTCGATCTTGCTTGCGGAGCTCTCTGCGCTGCTCGGCGACGGCGGCTATCTCGAGAGCCCAAGGGACCAGGGCGCAAACCACCTTGATGAGTTCCATCTTGTTGAACTTTGTCCGGGCGTGTGGCGGCGGTGGGGTTGTCGGAGGGCCCATGGACGGTGGCCGAGGGGTAGGCGTCATGTACGCAACAATCTTGTCTCCTAATGAATTCACAAAGAGAGGTCAGCACACTTCGCGCCCAGCACGCATACACATGTTGGGTCAAGTCATACCAAAGATGGCCACGAGCTCGCCCACCGTGGCAACGGCCCACGCCGACGTCCGCATGGCAATCTCGTTGGTGCCCTTTTCGACGCCAAACGGAAAGGTGATGAAGATCGTCGCGATGCCCAAGACCTTGTCACAAAAGTCGCAAAAGTCGGCAAAGCGCCCCTTCTTCTTTGCGAACTTGACGCCCTTGAAGATGAGGCGGAAGAACCGGGCGACGGCCGCGATGATGGCCAGCACGTTGTTGGCTTCGACTGGGATTTCGGCAAACAGGTCGGCGTCGTCCTCGGCTGTATCGTCGGCGTCGTCGTCCCCGCCTTGGCTTAGGAGTGCAGCCGCTTTTGGCTTTGACGCCCCCGAGATGAGTGAGACTTGTTGTTGGCCAGTGCTCATCCGGGCCGTCGAGGACGCCGTCTTCTTTTTGCTGAGATTGGGTGCCCTCAGCTGCTTCCACGGCTTCTTGGCCAACTTGAAGGCCACCTTGGCGATGACGGTAGTGGGAATGGCCAGGATCAAGGACATGAAGTCGAGCACGGTGAGGTCGCGGCCCGAGATCTGCTTGTAGAGCTTGGAGAAGATGGGGACCTTGATCTTCTTGTTGATGACGTCGCGGAATGCGGCAATGGCGCCGAAGCCGCCGCGGATCAGGGCGAGGGTCAGGTCTTCGAACAGGTTGATGCCTGCGCCGACCAGGGCGTCGCGGATGGTTTCAAAGAGACTCTTGCGCGACATCTTGGTGCCGTTGGAAAAGTTGTCGCCTGTCGAGCCCAGCTTTTCTTCGAGCGAGTCCACTTTGTCTCCGTCGTCCTTCCCGTCGAGGTCGCTGGCGACTTGCTCGGCTGCTTTGTCGCTGGCGTGCGAGAGGTCGCCGCTGAGCTGCTTCTCCTCCGCTTCGGCCTCTTGCCGGTTTTGGGGGACCGACGAGTTCATAGCGCCGCCGTGCTCAACCTGCGCTGTCTTAGTGCTGGCCTAGGTAGTAGCCGCCTAGGTACCTGGTAGACAGGTGCCTGAGGTAGGTAAGGTAGGTGCCGAGCTTACCTGGTACATGGTGTACTGCAAAGACGTCGAGGACTCATCGTCCAGCTCATCCACACCCTCGGCCGGGTCATCTTTGGTGGCCTCATCCTGGAGGTCGGGCTCGTACTCGGCGACGCCAAGCTGCCTCCGCAGGCCGTCGAACCAGCGACTCGTCTTGCTCTCGATGCCGGCCTGGCGGTCCAGCATGTTGTCGATGCCGCCATTGACCCAGTCGACGATAAAGTTCTTGACGTTTAGGATGTCGTGCCAGTTGAACAGGAACTTGATGAACTCAACGAGGCGCTTGAAGCCGTCGACGATCTTGTCCCAGACCATGGTCACCATGTCGATAAAGTCGTTCCAGCGCTTGATGACCATGCGCCATGCCTTGCCGGCCACTTCGAAGACGGCGACCAGATGTCGACCTACCTTTTCCACCCACCACGTCTTGAAGTCGTCCTTGAAGTTGTTCCACGCTTCGCGGAGGTAGTGGCGGAAGCGCTGACCACGCCGTCGTTAGCGCCACATCAGGGGTTATCAATGCCAGCGGGACCGACGCATCATACCTTTTTTGCCTTCTTCTTTGGCGCCGTGGTGTTTGGCCTTGTGCCGACAATGACTTCTCCGTCCTCATCATCATCGTCGTCGTCATCGTCGTCGTCCTCCTCCTCTTCAGCCTTTCCCTCCCGCAACCTCTTCGCCTCGCGGTGAACCGTCCCCAACGCCCTTCCAACCTCATCAATCTCGCCGTCAGAGAGCTTTGCGCCGTCGAGAAGCGGCTTGCCCTCGCTCGTCCTGGCACCCCTCAACGCATCACCGCTGCCCAACGCCGCCAGCTTCTCGTTGGTCTTGGCCATGGGATCCACGACGTACCCATCGGGTATGAGCTCTGGCTCCGACAGGCAGAACTCGTTGGCCTGGATGTCGGCCGTCGGCACAATGAGCGTGATGACTCCCCTGCTATCCGTCTCGACCTTCGTCCCGTCCGGTCCCGCCAGCACGCTCCGGCCGTTGACGAAGATGTCGACCCACCCGGCCTCGCTCTCGAGCACAAACTCGCGCCCCGCAACCGGTCGCCCCGTGTCGTCCTTGACGGCCACGCACGTCATGTAGGCGTCAAACTCGATGTTATCGTCGAGCACCGGGATGAACAGGGCCTTGGCGCTCCACGCGCCGCTCTTCATGTCCTGCTGGAGCAGTGTCAGTTCCGTGGCGTCGGGCGTGCAAACGACGAGCTGCTGCGTGTCGGATCGGGACGCCACAAACGGCGAGAAGATGCCGCCCTTTCCCTCGGGGACGAGCGGAACGATGTCCAGGGGGTCGCCAAACGTCGGGCTGGATGTGGTGAAGTAGCTGAGGCCGAGGTCGGCGTTGGACGCAAACACGGATATCTTGCCGTCGGGGTTCTGGGCTGTGTACAGACGCGTCACCTCCTCGAAGGCTTCGTCGCTCGAGAGCAGGCGGCCCGGGCGGTTGCGGCGCTGGCTGTTTTGCGTGTCCCAGTGCCAGAGGCCGGCGGCCCCGCCGACGAGGAGCGAGCTGTAGCCGTGCGCGTCTTGGGTTGTCGCGAGGCATTTTGCACCTGATGATTGGGTCAGTCGGGAGAGAACAACAAGGGGAGGGGGGGAGCAAACGTGCCTTTGGGACACTCCAACGACACCTGGAACGTGAACCCATCCTCGTCCCGAACCGTGGAAAACAAGAGCTGCATCTCCCCGGCAATAACGTACAGCAGGAAGAAACCACCGCCAACGCGGAGAAAGGCAGGGCAAAAGTCGACGATCTGAGAAGCGTTCTCAGGTAGCTCAAGATCCGACATGACGCACCAGTGGTTGAAATCGCTGGCGATATGGACGCGCGCAATATCCGCCGACTTGTGCACGTCGGCAAGGGGCGTGTACCCGAGGAATACGTCTGGGTAGTGAGAGCGGTGCGCTTTGGGTCCCTGATGGAGTCAGTTTCTTTTTTTCTTCTTTTTTTTTCTTTTTTTTCTTCCTTTTTTTTTCAATTATCCTCTCTTCCCTAGTCCCGTTTCTGCAGAATGAGGGCACAACCACAAAGAGCAAGAGAGAGCAAACAAACCATGTATATCTTTTCAATGCTCGTCTCGGTGCCAGCGCCGCCCTCAGGCATGACGAGGTGCTTGAGATCCAGCTCCTGGGCGGCCGTGTCGAACTCGGTCGGGCTAAAGGGCAGCGTCATGACAAGAGGCGTCTTTTTCGAATTGGGGTTCTGAACATGGGAAAAAGCAAGATAGAGCCTGTCGTCGGCGCCCTGCGACATGTCAAAGGCCGTCACAGGCTGTTCGGCGATGCCAAAAGCCTTATTAAGGTCCATCATGACGCGCGCGCCCGTCGAGTTTTCCTTGAAGGCGTACAGGACGCCGTTGCTGCCGAGACTGATGATGAGAGGAAGGCCATTTTCGTCGCGGACGGTCACGAAGAGGGAGGAGCTGGGGATTGGAGCAGCAGCCACTTGGTGCGTGATTAGCTCCGAGTGTTGTTTGAGGACGACGACCATGATGACTTGCAATGCTCGGTGCTCTTGGTTGAGGGATCTTGAACAGGCAGTCGGGGAAAAAAAAGAACATCTCAAGAGGAATGGCGGCGGGCTTTTTCACCTTCACCTTTGAGACCAGCAGCCTCAGTGGCTGACTCGATGGGGGAGGTTTCGGGATGGCCGACCAATCAGCAGAGCGGCCAAATTTCATCGGTCGAGCAGTGCCAAGTGCCCCATGTTACCTGAACCACACTTGGTACCGGCTATCGGCAAAGATTCTCGTTCCTGCAGCCAATTGACAAGAATTTTCTGGCCGCACTCAACTCAGTAAACAGTGCGCAACGAAACAGAATCCCAAGCAGCTTCGTTCAACGCTGCGGGCGCAGTTGTTGGCCTGCATAGTCAGACCACTTTCTCAGCACGTCAGCAGCTTAGGTCGTAATATGTTGCAGTATTTGCAGGTCATGTTGCCATCGCCCTCAGCCCTCTGACCCGTCATCTAAGGTTGGCTAAAATCCGAGCAGCTTCCCGATACCTGCCAGTAGCATTCTCAAAGACGACTATATTGGGCTTTGAGACGCCACCCTTCCCTCGCACTGCATTTCTTTTCTCCCCTGACAGTCGAAGTGTTTGACCCTTGCAACTCCTACCATCTTCAACGCATTTAAACCATGGCTACCAAAGCAACCAAAGCCATCGCGGCCGCCGTAAAGGCCACGGCTGCAAATGCAGCTGCGGGCCGAGATGTAGAAGGTAGGTCTAGCTCTAGTCTCTTTCAGGGAGAACCTCGGGGCTGCTAGGCTGACTCTAGCAGACAATGCCGCCAAGGATGCTGTTAACCAAGACCATCTCGACGACGACGACGACGAAGATGACTCTCAGCAATCGGAAGACGGCTCAGACACAGAGCCCGGCAAGGCCGACGGTCTAGACGCGGACGCGGACGGCGACGATGCTGCTGCCCTCGAGGCCAAGGAAGCCGCCGCTGCCGCCTCCAGGGCCCGCATCCAACAAGCTCGTTCCAAGCTGATCAGGTCCCTGAAGGCGTGGGATCAACGCAGATCCAAGGCGAGCACGGCTACCGTGGCAAAGAAGCTTGCCTTCGACATCGGCGCCATCTTCCAACCCAGCGTCGCTACCATCAAAGCCCCCGCAACCTGCACCCACGGCAAGGCGGCTGGGAAGGACGACCACACGCGGCTGGTCGACACGACCATGAAGACCGACAACGGTCGGATCCACATGGTCAGTCCCAAGCTCTCCCTTGCCTGATATCGATTGTGCGAGAAAAGACTGACAGCGTCCGCAAACTTGACAGCTCCTCGCCATCTCCCAAGGGCTCCTCAACAACCGGCTCAAGTACCTCTGGGCGCTCAGCGAGAACATGCGGTCCATCAACTTGAGTCTCCCCAGCGGGGAAGCCATGCACGCCTTTCTCCTTGCGCCCAAGATCCACTTGGAAGTCGAAGCAGACCGTCCCGGCGCGGCCGTCTACTGGCTCAACTTTGACTACGGAGGACATATTACCGTCAGGGATGACGAGGCAGAAGGGTAAGTGGCTTTCGGTTCCCATTGATTCTAGGGACACAAGCTGAGGGTTTGCGAATAGGGGATTCCGCACCGTGTCGACCGACGACTGGAAGTTTGCCTTTGACGTTGACATGACGCTTGCCGACGTCGAGACGAGCTCGGACGAATACCAAGAGATCAAGGGCAAGCTCAGCGCGCCTGGCGACTTCCGCATCAGCCGCCTCGTTGCCGATCTGGAAAGCGCTGCCATCACGAGCCCTCGCATGGACTTGTGCTCCTTCGGGGCCGCCAAGCCCGACGAGCCTCTCCTGCAGAGCGTCAAGACCGTGCTGGACTCCTGGCGGGTCGACGCCGTCGAGAACGGAGCCGGCGTCATGGGCTGGACAGCCACGGCCAGCAGCCCCACAAGCCTGGCGGGGCTGCCCCCGACCTTTACGCCCACGGCACAACAGCTCCAGACGTATCCGTATATGGCCGCGGGCCAAGATAAGCCGGCTGTGGGACTCGACGACCCCCGCGCTAACTACAACATGCTGCTGTACCTCAGCATGGCCAACAACACGGCTTTCCCAGCAGACCGCTTCCTCGATTACAGCGGCAACTGGTGCACGCCCGACAACCCCGTCCAGCCGCCACGGCCCCGCGAGGTGCCCGCAACGCTGTGCATCGGCCGCGACATCTTCTTTGACAGCTTCATCCTGCCGCACCTGCGCCAGCTGAACCGCGCGTCGTGGGTCATGGCCAAGACGCCGAGCATCGAGTTCACCGCCGTCAACGCGCGCGTCCGGTGGAACAAAGAATACGGCGGCAAGCCCGAGTCCTTTTACGGCGAGTGGGTGCCCGTCATAAGCGGGCCCATCGACCGCCCGGACTGGATCGGCTGGGACTGGAACAAGTCATCGTCAGCAAGCCACTCGCGCAAGCCCAAGGCGCGGAACCTGCGCGTCACGGCGACCATGACGACAACGGTGCGCAACCGGATCCGCATACCGCCGCAGGGAAACACCATCTTTGTCGATCACTCGAGCACCGTCGAGCTCCTCACGAAGCAGAAGCGAATCAAGACAAGAACCGGCAGGCACGTGCCTCCCCCTTTTTCACCCCCCTTCAACCACCTAGGCAGCTAACAAACAAGCAGAGTCAAGGTGCGACGCACCGGAACCATTCAAATCCACATCGAATCCGTCAAGGACGGCCAGAACATGCGCCTCCGCTTCCCCACGCCTGACGACCTATTCAAGACGGAAATCACCGAGCTGTCCAGCGACTTTCTAACCGACCAGAAGCGCGACACCGTCGAGCGCGAAGCCAAGAGCTTCCTGGACCAGCTCAAGAACAGCAAGGATTTCAAGAGCGCCGTGGCTAACGTGCAGGCCGCGCTGCAGAACGTTGGCGCGTTTGTGGTGCCTACCGGGGGCACCTTCTTCTTGCGCGATCCGCTGTTTAACGATGAAGGCGATTTGGTGCTCAAGGCGGCTTATGATGGGTGAGTATCTCTGCTATGCCCTTCTTCCTTGCTGTTCTTGTTTTCTGTTCTGCTTCCTTTGCTGCTTCTTGCCTTTGTTTTTCTGGGTGAATAAAATCATGTCGCTGACTTGGACCAAGACTTGAGTAAAGCGTGGAAGGGCAATGCCGCCGTTTTAGGACAGCTGCGTGAAATGCAAAGCCTTGGGTTTTGGTTATGGGACTAGGTAGAGTTCTGGCGATTAGAAACAGCCGAGGCAACAAGAGGAAGACAAGGAACGGTAGATGGTGCATTTCATTATTCTGTCCCTGCAGTGCGTTATCGTAAGCACAGATGATTGCTGTCAGATAAACAGCGATTACCACTTGTCAGAGCAATTGAACGTTCCCTGCTTTTTAGTGCAGTGGTAATGCGTGACAATTGCTTCTCCATTACTTGTCCTTTCAAGAATGATCTTACTGGTGTCTCCTGTGACTGAAAATCCTTTAACAGTAATTTCTTCTATGAATTTTCTGTGGAACGCTCAGAAATTCCAGGTCACGCCTGGTTAGTTTCGGTTTGTGTATTCTAGTTGCTGAACCTAGCTGTCAATGTAAAAGACGCCTTGCCGTCCTGATGGCATCCAGAGTTTACTTAGTTGTTAACCCCTCAGCATCCAATCCCTTCTTCATTTCTACAATCGCTAAGCCTCACTGCTAGACCCGCAATACAGCCATTTCTTCAACCTCATTGAAAAGATATTCCAGGAAATTGCTTGGAGGATTCTATCGAGGTCACAGTCATCAACCGTGTCTAGGGGTCGATGCTCGAGCATTTCGATGCTATTGTTGTCGTCCTTCTCGGTCGGGCCCCTGCGGCGCTCTCTAAGGGGCCATAGTGGGACTCGACAAGTCGGTCAGAATGGTGTCCACTCGCGGCGTGGCGATAAGCCCCGGCTCGAGGGAGATTGGTGCGTGGAATCGGCGCCAGGGGCAGGGCAGGTGCGGTGGGGTCGGGGGTCGTAAGGCCTGGGGACACGGGCCTAGGGGTCTTGAACCGTCATTCGCCTCCCCGTTCGGCCTCAGCGAGGATGGCCGTAAGTACGACGCGAGGTTGTAGCGTTTAGCGCGAGCCGCCCGTTCAGCGGCGCCAGTTTGCCGGATGGCCTCGAGCTGGACGGAGTGAGTGATCAGCTTGCCGCCAGTAATATACGGCCGGGCTCAGCACTTGAGAAATGCGGGCACCTATCACCACGTCTGTACGCCGCAAGGGATGTTATTATCATCAGGAAGTGCTTCTCCAAAAAGAATCATAAGTAGTCGGTCATCGACTCCCATAAAGTGTAGAATGCAATTCTTAGTAACATAACTCCATAGCCCTCTCCGGATTTTTGCTGGAAAGGTAATTGTCAGAAAGAAAGGGGGTTCAGAGGCCCTGGCTTTCAGTCAGCAAAGCTGACTGAATGCCTAGCACTGTCTGAACGCCAGTCAGCTGTTACGACCTCTGGCCTGTCGACGGTCGGTCGGCAGGGTCGCTAAGATAAGGGTGGGGGAGAGAGGAGTAGTACAGAGGCAAGTCCTTACAGACGGGGGTTCACTGGTCAATGGCGGTCGTATGTCACTATAATGTAGAGCAACACTCCCAGTGTTGGTGCAGTAGGACACAATCGAGGTTGGTTCAATTGACGAGCGAATACTTGCGTGAGGAACCAGAAGGGTCCCTTGCGAACCGTGGCTGCGGTGGTGGGTTCTTATACCGAACGGTATAAGAAGTCTAACTATACGGAACAGTATAATGAGAGGTAACTTAATCTGTTGCTCCGCCTTCCTGTGCCTACAGATCAGAGATCACTGCTCTGTTGTCTCAGGCTTACTCTGCGAGAGAGCAGCTTCTTGGCACGGAGCACACAGTGCCTACAGTGGTTCGGCACGGTATTCATACTGTGGCGTCTGCGGGGACACGTCGGTCCGTCCCGGCCACAAGGGTGGCCCGCAGGTCGTCACATCAGCCTCAGCCAGGGTGCCAACGAAGCTGAATCCTACGGTTTTGTCTACAAAGAAGGAGGTTCTGGCTGAAAGCCAGAACCTTGAGAAGTAATACGATCAAGCAATTGCAACCCCCATTATTTTCACCCATTCCAAGGTGGAGTGTTTCTGACAGTAATGTCTTCATTATTCTTGCCGTTCTCCAAGAAGAAAACAGCGTTACCAGCAGCTTCGTCAATAGCGCTAATACTAGTCAGCGTAACCTGATACAGCGAGACCTCTAATTAATACTCTTTTTTTCAATGTCTTCCAATACACATTGGCTTTGCTCTAGGCGCCATGTCTCTATCTGTAACGACCTGCGGACCACCCTTGTGGCCGGGGCGGGCCGACGTGCCCCCGCAGACGCCACCGTATAAAACCATGTAGCACTGTACCTCGCACTGTATGCTCTATTCCCTTGGCATGCTCTGGACAGAGCACCCGGGGCTGGCAAAGCACCCGGGGCTGGCAAAGCACCTGGGGCTGGCAAAGCACCCGCTCGGTGGCTCTACCTTGGTAAACACAGAGCAGCAGAGCAACTTACAGGCCACCTCCACTATCAGTTAGTATAGATAGCTATTATCGTACCCATGATGGTGTGAGGAACCTTCTATTCCTTACATAAGTATTTGCTTATTAATTGAACTAACTTTGATTATATCTTACTGTATTAACACTTAAAGTGTTACTTTACTTATAGTAACATATAACCATTATAATTTAGTGAACCCTTATCTGTAAGGATTTTGTTACGACCTCAGCCTGTTGATAATCAGTCGGCAGGGTTGCTAAATGAATCGGGTGGGGTAGAGAGGAATAATACAGAGGTAAGTCCTTACAAACGGGGGTTTACTAGTTAAAGGCGGTTATATATCACTATAAGTAAAGTAACACTTTAAGTGTTAGTGCAGTAAGATATAATTAAAGTTAGTTTAATTAAGAAGTAAATACTTATGTAAGGAATAGAAAGTTCCTTATATTATTATAAGTACGATAATAATTACTTATACTAATTAAAGATGATATAACTTATACCTTAATCTCTTTAATCACCGGGTCCCCTGGGTAAGTACAGTGATTAGTAGTTTTAGCATTTATTATAATCACTCTCCTCCCGTGTTAATTAAGGTAATTAATCTGTATATATACCGTGTTTACACTGTTTTTATACGGTAATATCTGTAGGGATACATCAGTCCGTACCAGCCTATAAAAATAACTTACAGGTCGTCACACGATCCCCCCTTTTTAATATCCTTTTTCCACAAAGGCCTAAAGGGTGAGTTTCTCCTCTTAATAACTATTGTAACTATATTTACAAAATATAATTAAAAAATAAAATAGGAAAACAAAACCTTCCTCCACTAACTTTTAACTTAAGAACACCTTTTTTATTAGTACTTTTAATATTATTATACCAGTTTATTACTCCCGTTACACACGCCTTAATCTGGAGTGTAAAACGGTTAGTAAGAGTAAATCCTGTGGAAATTACGTTAGTGCTGGGGGATAGGCTTACTTATTATATAATATTTAGGGTAATAACCTGTTAACCCTTTAAAACGTTATTAAAGAAAAATAACGTCTAGATAAAATGGAGTGTAAAATCCTTATTTAACTTTAAGTTAACTTAGTTAAGTTTAATCGGTTAAAGGATTAATAAAAGGGGTTGGTGTGTTAAACGGATAAGCTTTTTAATTACGAGTTAATAATATAAGACGAGGAAAAACGATAGTAAGCATTAGTTACTCCTAAAGCCTTAAAGCCTGGTTTTACCAAGGTGTTAAACTAGGGTGTGTTTTTAAATAGTGGTATAATCACAGGGTTATTGTAACTGGTGATAACCGCTTGTTAAAGTAAGTTATCACTTCTTTAACTAAGTTAAGGTGTTAATAATCGTTTAAATCTATTCTAAGGATAGTAAACTAGTTACTGGGGTTAAATGTTATAATGGTAAAGGTATATTATAACAGTGAAACGGTTTATTAGTGTAGTAATTAACGTGTTTACTTTTAGTAACTTCTGCAGTTAGCTAAGCCGATTACAATGGCTTATTATTAGGTTAATCTATCTTAGTGAGAGGTTATAGGTTTAAATCCCACATGGGCCACTTATCCCTTCCTTTTAACCTGTATTAAAGTGCGAAAGGAAAGGGACCCGCTTTTTACATGGTTAATAGTGTTATTATAGTGCCCTTTACACCGTGGTCCTTTAGGGTTAGCGCCTTTTTACTAGTGGTTATAATTAGTCTGGATTTTCGTGATAAAATTACAGCCTTAGGTGTTGGTGTCCTGGTGTCCTGGTGTCCCACAGAGTCATGAAGTGGTATTTGTTAAAGTCCTGTTTCTAATTAGGTAGGGTTACTACATGTTTATTAACATCTTAGAAGTCTAAATATCAATTATTAGCTTAATCCTCTGGAACTTTAGGCAGTTATCTTAGTATATCGCACTAACACCTTAACTTATTTATAGCTACCTGTTTAACACGTCACGATTAAACGCCACCTATTTTATTATTATAGTTTTTTAAAAAAAAGCGCGTTTATCCGTGATCATTCGCGTTTATATTATTAAAATACACACCCCCTTACTTATCTTTATTTTACTTTTATAAACTTTTTATTTATGTGACCCAGTCCTTTAATTCTCCCGTTTCTTATAATATCGTTTTATTATCACCGTTATCAAACTTCTTGTTACCGCTTACACCTATATTATTTTTACAGCATAACCTAATATTACAGCTTTTATCCGTGTTAATATTATCGTGTATATAATATATTAACCTTTATTATTAGGTTTTTATTTACGTGCTTTAATAGTAACATTTTTTATTATTAATAAGTTTTTATCGTCAGGTTTATTTAAAGAGGTATTAACGTTATTATATTATTAATCTTAAGCGATCTCGACTTTTTTAAATTCTTACACGCTTTATCTCTTATCTTTTATTTCTTAACCTTATAAAAAAGACTTTTAAAAATATAAGTTTTACCGCTTTTACTTATTAGGACGATTTTAAAAAGGTTAATATTTATAAATAAATATAGCTTAAGGATATAGTAACAGGCCCTGCTGTTATTAGTGGAATAAAATTAGTTATAATTTTACTTAGAAAGTTCGGGAGGTTATTAAATCCTTTAAAAATTTAACTCGGTTTTTTTATAGGTCTGATAAAGCTTATTATTTTTTCTATTATTAGGCCGGGTAACTGGACTTTTTATTTATCACCCCTGGTATAGCGATTGCTGTCTTAGATAACAGGGGTATTTACCTTGTTATTAACTGGGGTCTGAAAGTAGAGTTTAAAGTGGCGTATTTTCAGCGGTTTTCTTTACGGGTTATTACCTTTTAAGTTTCCTTTTAACTAACCGATAAGTTAATCGAGGATAAGTTTAAGCCTGTGGATTATAGGATTATTATAGTACGATCTTGTATAAAGAATTAGGTGTAAGTTAAGACATTATTTACTGGTTATAATTTTTTAATAGGTAAGTATATTTTATTAGAAGAAATTAAGGGATGTGATATTATTTATTAACCTGTCCATTGATAGGTTAATAGTTGTATTTAGCTTAATCACACGTATTATAAGGCAGTACCTGCCCTTAGTTTAGATATTACCATTTAACCCTTTTCTTTTTAACTTAATTATAAGTATTAGTTAAATTATAAGGCAGACTTTATTAATTATCATCTTACTAATAGTGATTTTAATAATCGGGGGGATATTATATAGATTATTATTTATTACATTCTGTTAATACACTTTTAGGTTCCTAATCTGTTAGGGGAAATTAAAATACAGTTAAACGTTTGTTCTCGGCCTAAGCCTACGGTAAAAGGGAAGGAGAAAGTGGAAGAATCCCACTAGGGTGAATTAGATAATTTATTTAGGGAGGATAAATATAAGGAGGAAGCGGGAGTAGTGATTACTTAGCTTAATACTGTTAAGATACAGATTATTACGGTACCTGATATTAAGATTTAGCGTATTTATTTTATTATATATTAAAGAGAAAATAAAAAAGAGATTAATTAAAATTCGAAGTTATTTTTATTAATGTTTTATAAAAACTGTTTTATCTTTATATTTATATCTAATGCTTTTATATATAGGGGATTATCTTTTAAAATATAAAAGAAAATACAGTTACCTTATAACTAATTAATATTTACTCTTTTACATATATAAAGGTTTTTATTTAATAAGTAGATATATAGTTTACCCTATTTAATAATCCTGATTTTACCCTTATACTTATCTGTTACCGTAAATTCCCTTTATACACTTAAAATTAATTTATAGTGCTTTTAGAAATCTAAAGTAAATAAAAATATATTATTAATTACGATATAATTAATAATCTCGTTTAAAAAAGTGGTAATTTAGTTTCCTAATATATAATAATAAGTGCTATATATTTTTACTTATATTATCTTAAAAGTCTTTATAACTCCCTATAAGTAAAGGGTTATTAGTTAAGTTATATACCTATTAGTTACAGATCTAAAAGGCTTACAGCAGGTCCCAGATCCTGGTGTTATATCACAGGGGTGGGACCACGCTTACAGGGTACCCCTGCTAATAAAAAGGTTATACCGGGTTTATTATATGTTAAGCCTTTACTATTTATCTAAAGCTAAAACTGTATCTTAAGGCCCTTTTAAAAAGAGGGATACGCTGTGAAAAAGAGAGTTTACTTACTTTAAGGTGTTTTAAGATATTTTTTAATCTATTATAGTAATTCGGGGGGGATATTTTATTCTCCGGGTTTTATTTCCGGATAAATATATAATTCCTCTTTAATCTTAAACATATCAGTTATATATCTTTTAATATTATTATAATTAAGGATTAATTCCTTTAAAGCGTCTTTCTTAATCTGTGTAAGGAAGTCGTCCCGTTTCTACAGTTTAATAAAATCGGCCCACATTTTTTAACGATTTTTTTAATAAATAATACTAAGGGTTTTATCCCCCCTCCTATATAAATTATATTAGGTTTATATACGTATCTTTACACGGTTAATCGGTTACGTGTAATGGTAATATTAAGGTGGGATTTCTGGATATTAAAGTGTTGTGGGTTTTTAATGTTTTTTTTAGTGAACCACTTTTTAATAATGTGATAATAAGGGGTGCTGTCTTTATGTTTTTTTTAATATATATAAAAGTCGTTAAAGTTAATTCGTTTAATACCTTTTAAGAATTCCTCGTGTGTTAGGTGGCACTTTAGGTATGTTAAAAAGACTAATTTAGTGGTTAAACGGAATTATCCGTGTATTAGTGGTATCTTTTTAACCTGTAGGTTTTAACCTGATAAGGTGGTTTTACCGTTAGATAGTAGAGTTAGTTCGGGTTATGTAATAAATAAATTAGATTTGGTAGATTAGGATAAAATCTCCCCTTAAGACGGGTGAGAGGAATATGGTTATATTTATGCCACTGGGAAAGATAAGTTAAGCACGATAAAACTACTGCTTATTTCCTGGTTAAAGGTGGAGGAGTTTATATTTGTTAAATTCTAGCCTCTGAGAGCGCTAAAGAGGCCCTGTATTTACAGGGCCTGCCAGTGAGGAAGGCGCTGGGTACCCTGCACCTGCAGCCACCCACTAGCCACAATGTGGCTTCGAACCTTCTGGAATCCAGAAGGCCTCAGGGCCTTCAGGGGGCCACAGAAGGCTCTGGAAGCCCACAGGCTTCCACAACCTTCTGAGGCCACATCAGTGATTACGAGGCCTGTGGAGAGCCTCCACCATACTATTTTATTATTGTATTAGTAGTAGAAAGCTCTGGAATTTCCATTCCAGAGCTCCCACAGCCTATAACTAGCCATCTCCTCTCTTGTAATTAGCTTTCCTTATAAACAAGCAATCTACTTCCTTCAGTTAAGTACTACTTGCTAAAGTAAGTAATTCACAAGTAACACAGTTGTCATTACAGTGCAGAGTTCACTGAAACCTTCTGTTTTACAGCGCATAGTCCGCTGTAACTTGTCTTTTAGGCTCTGCAGTACAGGCCTTCGTTTGCTTCCTTCAGCACCTTAGTAAGCTCTGCTGTCGTACCTTACAGCGCTCCTCCGGAGCACTGTACTCGCATTTCTTCCCCTGACCGGAGCACTGTACTACAGGCTCCCACAGGCTCTCAGGCGCTGTAATACAGGCCTGTAGAGTGCTACAAAGCAACAAAAACTAATACTTTTTACTATTAATTAGTAAATTTAATAAAAATATCACCTATATAAACCGATTTTTAGTATTTAACTCCTTTAATATATTTAGCTATATCTAAATTAATATTAAAGATAAGTATAAAACCGCGTTCCAGATTTATTAAAGTTATTATAAATACCACGTAATACCTTTCAGGCTTATTAACACTTTAACGTCTTATTAGAATATAATTAACCACATTTTCCACCCCTTTATCGATAAATTTATATTTATTTATCTTAATAATATCCTTATTTACTTAAAGGGAGATAAAAAGTATTATAAATATATCTACCTTATCCTCTTTGCTTTAAAAAAGGCTAATTTAACAGTAAACCTTATTAAAAGCTAATTCCACGTCTAAAAACTCGACTTCTTAAGATTTAAAATCTTACTTAAAAAGGTGGAAATATAAAAGTTAAAGGTTAAAGTAATTATAAACTAGTTGATACCTATTTTATAAATAGAAGTTTAAGCTTTTATTAGTTTTATAAACTTTTACTGACGATTTATATAACATTTTATTAAAATCGTTAAACCGTTATATAAATTTACAGGTAAAGGGAAGCTATTTATGTTGAACAGGTGCGGTGATGCACCATAAGACTCAGGGCACAAAAGAATAGAACCACCCCCAAGAACGCCGATGGCGGCCAGTATGGCCGCCAGTAAGGTAGCTCCTTCTCCGATCGAAGGAGCACACGTGGGACTGACGTGTAAAAACAAGGACTGACCTGGAGGGAAGTATATAACTAAGTAGGGATAACCAAGTAGGAATAACCAAGTAGGAACAACTAAGTAAGAATAACTAAGAAAAGGGACCGGGGATTATTACTTCTTCCTCCGATTAAAGGGAGGAGAGGTCACTTAAGCCATTCACGGGTGTAACTTGTGGTGAAATCGCCGATATCGTCTTTTTTCTCCTTTTGTTCGCCCGCCTGGAGAAGAAACGCGGTTCGAAGAACCACGCGGCGCGGCCTTGACGGCGCGCGCTAAAACTTCGCTAATTACAAAATGGTTACAGTGATATGCACACAAAAAAACACCCAAAAAAACCACAAGGGGCGATCGGAACGATCGCCCCGAGTCAATGTAAATAGAACGATAATAAAAGGTGTTTAACGATCTAAAGCACAGTTTTATAACAGTATTAGTGTTAACACTCCCTGATTTTTTAAAACTTTTTAAGGTTAAAACTGATATTTCCGATTTTACTTATAAAGAAGTATTAAGCCAGATAAGAGATAGTAACCTCCGGTACCTTATAACCTTTTTATTAAAAGGAGTTTACAGACTAGTATTAAAATACCTTATTTATAATAAAGAATTAATATCTATTATTTAGTGTTTTATAAAATAGGCCCCTTACTTTAGTAGAACAGAGGAACCCGTTAAAGTCCTGTTTAATTATAATAACCTACGTTACTTCCAAATAAAAAAACTTAATCCACGGTAAGTAAAATAGGTTAAATTAATAATACTGTTTTATTCTAAAATCCACCACATTAAAAAATAGAAAATAAAAGGGTTAACACCTTTAACCAGCGTTATAACCACTAGGAAAATGTAAAAGACCTTAAGCCTGTTATAATATTCACCCCAGTTACAGACGGCACCTTAAAACACGTATGATAAATCTTTAATAATTAAATATTAAAAAATAACTTATAAATCTTTATAACCTTAATATAAAAATACTACGTTAATTAGTAATTAAAAAACTACTAAATATAATAATAAGATGTTAAAAGGAACTGTAAAATTAGCTAAATTTATAAGGTATAAGGGCTTGATAAGGACTGTAAGTTCTAAGTGAAAAAATTATAAGGAGTTAAAAAGGACTTTACCCTAATAATCCCTCATTTTTTAAAAGATAACCGTATATTTATTCCCCTAAGAAACACTAAAAATACATTTAATAAGTCTATTGCTTAAAGACAGGAGGATATATAAGAAAAGTAAAAACGTTATTATAAGCTTTATAAACTTACACCTTCCTAGGAATAAAGAAGTTAATTAAGGAAGTTATTAACGGTTATAATATTTATAACTAGTTAAAAGTTAAACACCATAAACTTTACGGATTTCTTAAACCCCTTTTAATCCTAAAAGTACTATAGAACTCTATTTTAATAGATTTTATTACTGGGATCCCCAATTTAAAGGACCCTGCTATAAACGTCAGGTATAACTTTATTTAAGTAATTATTAATAGACTGATACAATGGATATACTTCCTGCTATATTTAATATAAACGACAGCTAAGTAATTTACCTACCTTTTTAAATGAAATATTATAATTTAATACCTGTGGCTAGATATTATTATTTTAAACTAAGATAAGTTATTTGTTTTTAAATTCTAATAAGGATTAATATTATAAATAAGTGTAAAAGTAAGCTTTTAATAACTTTCCACCCTTAAACCGATAAATAAATAAAACGATTTAACCAGATTTTTAAAATATACCTCTAAGTTATTTATTAACTTTAAATAAAATAACTGGTTTAAACTACTATCTATAGTATAAATAACCTATAACATTACTATTATTAAATCAATAAAAACCTCTTTATTTTTCATACTCTTCAAATAACAACCGGAACTCCGTTAAAAACCACTAACAGATACACCCTAAGCCGCCATTTACACTAATAAACTCTAAGAATTACATAAGGATTTAAAAGCTAAACTTAAATTTACCTATAAATAAATAAAGGATTATTATAACAGTAAAAAAGCTAAAAAACCGGCCCTTTAAAAAGGGGACCCCGTTTACCTTTTTTTACAAAATTTACACACCTAACAGCTAAGCTGTAAACTCGATTTTAAAAAACTCGGACTGTTTCTTATTAAAAGGAAGATCTGTCAGAAAGAAAGGGGTTCAGGAGGCCCTGGGCTTCCGGTCAGCGAAGCTGACTGGATGCCTGGCACCGCCTGAACGCCAGTCAGCCTCAGCCATGGTGTTGACGAAGCTGAATCCTACGAAGTGGTCTATAAAGAAGGAGGTTCTGGCTTTCAGCCAGAACCTCCACAAGCAATACAATGAAGCCATTGCTACCCATCGTTTCCACCCATTCCACGGTGCAGTGTTTCTGACAAGATCACCACCTTTATTTATAAACTTAACTTACCTACCTTTTTAAAGGTGTGGACTAAGGTTTTTTATATCTCTCTTTTTAAGCCAGTACTAAGGAATATCTTAATTATGAAAAAGATTAAAATACATGTTAATAAAGAAGACTTTAACGTTAAAGAAGTCTTAGATTTGTAATATTAAATAAGTAAGCCTTAGGTGTCCCTCTCGGTACCAGACGTAACCTACCTATCACATTATTAACTATCTTAAATTTACCATAACTGTAAATTCTCAATTATATCTTTCTTATCATTATCACCTGTGCTAATCACAAGGCACTTTAACCGACGATAAATCACTCCGTCAGGTATAAGACCCCTGACACCCCAGTAAGAGGATACGATTATTAAAGCCACGTAATTATTTAATATTGTTGCTTTGTAGCACTCTACAGGCCTGTATTACAGCGCCTGAGAGCCTGTGGGAGCCTGCAGTACAGTGCTCCGGTCAGGGGAAGAAATGCGAGTACAGTGCTCCGGAGGAGCGCTGTAAGGTACGACAGCAGAGCTTACTAAGGTGCTGAAGGAAGTAAACGAAGGCCTGTACTGCAGAGCCTAAAAGACAAGTTACAGCGGACTATGCGCTGTAAAACAGAAGGTTTCAGTGAACTCTGCACTGTAATGATAACTGTGTTACTTGTGAATTGCTTGCTTCAGCAAGTAGTACTTAACTAAAGGAAGTAGATTACTTGCTTATAAGGAAAGCTAATTATAAGAGAGGAGATGGCTAGTTATAGGCTGTGGGAGCTCTGGAATGGAAATTCCAGAGCTTTTTACTACTAATACAATAATAGAATAGTATGGTGGAGGCTCTCCACAGGCCTTGTAATCACTGATGTGGCCTCAGAAGGTTGTGGAAGCCTGTGGGCTTCCAGAGCCTTCTGTGGCCCCCTGAAGGCCCTGAGGCCTTCTGGATTCCAGAAGGTTCGAAGCCACATTGTGGCTAGTGGGTGGCTGCAGGTGCAGGGTACCCAGCGCCTTCCTCACTGGCAGGCCCTGTAAATACAGGGCCTCTTTAGCGCTCTCAGAGGCTAGAATTTAACAGTTTTTAATAATATCTTTATTTAATAAACAGTAATTAATTATTATACATAACTTACCGTCCTTTTTAAGTATAAATTGGACTAGGTATCTTACTAGTAACTAGGACTTTTAGATAAATCCTAGGGTAAGGTTTTCCTTAATATATTTTTAAAGAGCCTCCGCCTGGTAAAGTCTAAGGTGGTAGGTTAAGAAAGATTTTAACTAAGCCCTTAGCTTTAGTTTAATCGTATAGTCATAAAATCTGTAATTAAGTGTAAAAGCTTTTCTCTTAATATTAAATACTTCTGGTATTCCTTAAAAACCTTAGTTATATTATCCTAGACCTGTTATTATTACGGCTAATTATTTTACCGTTTTACCATTTTCGTCAGTAATTATTATATTCTTACCTTCTAATCATCACTAAATTTATAACCTAAGTTATTTAAGTTATCTGCTTTATAAAATCGTATTTATAACAGAGATAAATTATTAACCTTAACGTTCTTTAAATTGTCTTTAACAGGTACTATATCTAGGTGTTTTTACTTAAGGTAATTATGACCTTTTCATCGGTTAAAACTAAGCTAGTTAATGTTTTAATCGATCGTAAGGTTATATTTTTTCAGCTATAACTTACTTAAGATAATATCGTAACTATAAACTAGTAAGATGTTAAAAGTTACTTCTTATACGTTATTATCTATTATAATTAAAAGTAATACTTTATAAGTGAGTTTCCTATTATTATATATATAAAGTTCTCCTCTTCTAAAGTGGATAATCATTTCTTACACTTATTTCCAGTAAAGGAGTTATCTTTTATTAACTAGCTTAGGGTTAATAATATCAGTAACACTGCCGCTATCGATTATTACTTATGCGTAAAATAGCTTTTTAAAGCCATCTGTTACGTCTATAAAAACAGATTAATAATTCCTTTCTTCCTTAAGAAGGGTTATTATAATAATTCTGTTATTTAAAGGTCTTTTTTAACCTGCTTAACAAGTGCTTTTTCTTCGTCTTATGGTTTTTATTAACTAATAAATCACTGGTTTTCAGCCCGTTAAAAGGGCCTAGACCCGTTTCCCAGATAAGTCCTTAAGTGGGTATTATAAAGTGCTTATTTATTTAGGGTGACGCTTACCGTGTTACAGGGGAGGTTTTAACTGATTTTAAAGGGTTAAATATTGTAAAATTAGGTGAACTTACGGTTAAAATAGTGCTGATATTAGGGGTCCCTTAGTCGCTAGGACTAGTGTTTGTCGTATTTATGTTAATACTTTACCTTTTTTAATATGTAAAGGGTATAGCTTTCCTCTTTATAGGTATTAATATCGTATTTTTAGCCCGGATCTTTCACGTAACGTTTAAGTATAAGGTTAATAAGTATAATATAGGTGTTAGGACTTTCCTCTTTGATTTTTACATGGTAATGTTTTAAGTTAATATGGTAATGTACTTAAGGGACTGTAAAGTCACTTATTAAGGTTAGAAAATATCTAAAGTAGGTTTTTAAGCCTAGATAATGGGTTAGCAAGTAAGTGTTATATATATATAGTTGATTTATAAAATCTTATGGTGCGTAAGGGAGTTTATAAGGGCTGTGAATGGCTACCAGACGCGCTATCACCCTCCCTCCTTTTGGACTATCACCCTCCTTTTGGACTATCACCCTCCTTTTGGACTATCACTCTCCTTTTGGGAACTCGTGGTAACTCCCCTCCACCTCCAGCCTCGCCCACTTCCTTGTAACTTCCCGTGCTCCATATGCATTGACCTTGGAAATGCGTTCTCCTAACTACCTAGGTAACTACCAACTTATCCAACTTCAAGACCTCTACAGGTTCAGTTTCGAGACACCCCTCAGCAAGAATCTCCTTCCCAGCGTCACTTATAACCTTGGCCTTTGCACGGAATATAAACCTCCAGTGATCCTGTGAGCATCATCACAGCAATATCTCGCCACTCCATGGTGAGATCGCCACCATCTTCGCCTTTGGTTAGATCCTCTATCGTATAGGCTTCGTTTTCCCGAACTAACTCCAAGTAATTATGCGCATACAGCAATTATCCGGTGACGTTAATCATGTAGTTTTTCCATTCCAGTCAAATCTCGGATATTGCAGCTCTGAGCTTAGGGGCGGGGACCCAGTCCTCGTATATCCCGACTTTGCCGTTCTTTGGGCCGTTGGTGATCCAAGTGAGCTTAACCTTACGCGGTATTGGAGGGGTGGACTTGGAAGCCATTTTGTACGTAATGCAGTAAGATTTGCTCGCAGTGGTAAAAGTTCTCAAAGAAGGAAGGTATGTGACTTGTATGATGAAATATGCAAATGTCCAGTTAAGATGGAAGACGGAAGAAGGCGCTGTGAGATGGGGGCTTGATGATGGCTGGTTCCATGAAGGGAAAGGCAGAGGACGGGGCCTGAAGTTTATATCCCTGAAAACTTCAGCTGCTTTAAGAGCAGAGCCGTGGAATTTAAGATTGTTGGCTGATGCGTCGCGCTTGCGGGTGGGGGTTAGCTGTGAAAAGGGCGTTGGCCCACACACAGCACAAGGACGAGATGGTGGCACATGGTCACCTGGTGTGACCAGCATCCAACATGTCACCAATTGGCAATCGGCGATTCAGCGTTGAAGACTGCAAATTAACCCAGTTGCAGCGCCCTGAAGTTGCCAAGTCTCAATGAAAACGTAGGGAGGGGCCTTGGATCTTCCCACCTCCCGCCATGACGTCCTTCACTCTCCCATCATGTTTCTTCAAGGTCGGGACAGCGAGTAAAACCAACGATTTTGTACTCAATTCAAGAGAACTATGCTAAAACCCAAGACATCCGGGCGTGCCGTTATAACTCATCGTGTGAAGGGGTGGTGGCAGTGAAGATGTACGCCATCGCGAAGTGTTGCGCCACACTTCCCTTGTCCTCCGTATCCCAGTGTCTCCCCCTGGCAAACATTTTTTTTGCTGTCGGCTGTCCCTGCCCAACTTAGTTAAAACATAAATAGATACGGCTTGAGAATGGTCAACATACCAAGGGCACACCCGTTATCGTCCAAATGCGTGTTCCTCTCCCATGGGTTTCCATCGCAGTGGCGCGCTGATGCTGCACTACTCCCGAAAACACGATGAAAGCCCAATCATAGAGAATTTCGCTGCCATTACGACTCAAAATTCACCATTGCGGCGGCTGAAGTCGCCTGCTGTCAACTCTCGCGGTGTACGTGGCGCCGACGGTGGCGTCCCTTTTCTAGGGTCTGCTAGCGTTCTCTCGGCCCCGGGACTCCTTATGGCGGTCGGCCCACTCCACCCACATGGCATAAACGGTTTCGTGAGGCAAGTCATCCACTGGATAACCTGAGGATGAAGACATGATCCAGGATCTGTCGCTTCGTTTTGGAGCGTGAGAATGAGAGAAGTATGCTTCCTGAGACTGGATGTGGTGGAAGTTCGGAGTACTGTAAGAGGGGAGTTGCGAATGGGGAAGCTCAAATGAGGATGTTTCCTTGGATCTGCTCCCTGTAAGAGGAAGGGGTATGGTACAAGACTGTTAATGGGTAGACACCTTGGAAGCTCCCCAGAAACGATTGACCTCAGACTAGATCTTTATACATCTTTGACCACGCCTTGGCCTCATGTGCTGTAGTACGGATTTTGACCGCTGATCTTCCCCCCCCCCCCCTTTCGGTATGGTCAGCCGCTGGGAAACATAGTCATGGTCGACGGAGACGGATGGGCCTGGTCGACCGGTATGACCCATATCCGATATTTTCCAGATCGTCTCCCTGATTCTGATACACCAACAACAACAACAACAACAACAGTCATCAATCACGAGACGCTGCTAAACTTGGACGGAAACAATCGCATCGAGCAAGTTGGCGCAGACCAATTGCACATGAGCGCTTCCGGCCCGACTCTAGACCCGGCGTGTCCCACATTCCCAGAAGGGATAGGTCGGTCATTCCAGGCGTGTCATTTGCAGCACCTGGAGGCCGCCACGCCCCCAAGGAGGCGATATCCTCATCTGAAGTCAACACTGTCCTCGTGCCCTCTAACATCACGGGGCGTTTTGCAAACGCCAACCATCACAGCCAAACTGACGCCCAACGGGGGAAACCAAACGCCTCTTGATGTTCACAAGGTGCTTTTGCGCCGCTATGGGACGGTCGGGGAAGAGAATTAACTCTTTCGTCGAGCGATTCAGTAGGCACACCATGTAATTCAAAGACCTAGGCTATCTCGCGGGCACCCACCATCACATTCACCCCCACGGAAGCCAAGACAAGAAACCACAGCCAAATCGTTCTTCCATACGTATCAAATTTCCAGCTGACCACCTCGACCCACACCTCCTTCCCCCCTCGGTGCTTCCTCCCCTTCTCCTCGTTCTTCTTCTTCTCCGTCTCTCTCCCCCTCATGATCCTCAACAGGCGTCTCCTCACCCCCAACAGGCGCCAACCACGATCACACCAAAGACCACAAGTAATAACCTTCAGCTAACACTGGTTAGGAAATGTCCCAGAAAAACGTGACATCTCTAAAAAAAGAACACACTGACACAAGAACCAGGGCACTCACACAATAACCTTCCAACCTTCTCATAGCTCGACTCCAGCCCATTATACCACCTCGCCCTCCCATCCCACAGCACCAGCGGTATAATCCTCTCCCCAGAGACATAATCTACAGCGTCACCCTCAACCGATACATCCCGCTCGCCGTCTCCGCTCGGATATCCCTCCACAGTAATGCTGCTAATGCTGGGTTGTCATCCTCCTCCCTACGGACTACCAACTCAGGCTCGAGGCCGGTCGCAGCAGTGTCAATGGTATCGTCATCCTCGTTAAACAAGACGGCTTCATGGGCGTGGGCTACGATGCCGAGGTAGAGAGGTATACCGTAGAGGAGGTAGGCTGCCATGGGGACTTGTCCGCCTGGGGGAGTTTCAGAGTTGTACCAGGTGAAGTCGTGGGTGAGATATTCGGAGAGCTGGATGACAGTGTTTCCTTGGGGATTGGGGTAAGGGGGAAAGTATCCGATCGACATTTTGGAATAGTGATGTAAGGGTTAGTTGGTGGGGCAGAGGAAAAGAGGGATGGTAGGCGAGTAGGTGCGGTGGGGGTCGGCCTGGATTTTATTCTCTTGAAGCCCTGTGAGCTTCTGCAAGCATTTTGTTGCACTGACGATGTGAGATGGAGGAAAAGGAATGTCACCAACTGTCCAGAACGGAACTATGCCAAGACTCCCTTCACGAGAGGCTGTCTGACCCCCCTTTGCCCAACACAGATGGAAACTCACATCTTCCACCGCCTCGCTATGAGAAGCTCTTGCTCATATCGCGAGGTTTTTGGGGCAGTGGTCAAGTTTCAGGTTGTCTACCTAACTAGCCCAGCCATTGCATCCACGGTGCGTCTCTAAGCAAGTCCTCCTCCTCCTCCTCCTCCTCCTTCTTCTTCTTCTTCTTCTTCTTCTTCTTAATCTCCTCCTCACTTAGAGGGACCCTCCCAACCTAGAAACCAGGAATAAGCGACAGGTCTTCAGCCTCTTCCTTTGTCCTGACAAAGATCTTCATCACATTCGAATCCCCCTTCGATATCACCTTGCTGCTCCCCTTCATGCCGACGTAGATTTCCCCACGAACGTAGTAACAACCAGGCTGCTTGAAGCGCAAGGTCGGAAGCTGGAAGGTGACCGTGCGATTCTTGGCGTGGCCGCTGTAGACTGGGCCGGTGAACTCGTAGTTGGTCATGTACTCTGACAACTTATCATTCCAGATCCCTGTGAAGCCGCTGCCGTTGCCGTCGTCCCCGAATCGAATTGTTTTTGGCGGCAGTGGATGTAGGAGATCCTGCATCTTATCCAGTGGTAGCAGTGGGGGGGGGGCGTTTTTCTCAATGTAGATGCCCTGGACTCCCTGCGAGCTGGGGAGAGGCTCGTTGACAATGACGATTTCGGTGAATATATTCGGGCCTGTTGTCGCAGGATTGGGGGGGGGGGTGAGCTTTAGGAGAGGCATGGTGAGTTGAATCAGTAGAACTGATGGAGTTGACGAATTGATCGATGCGCTGGGTAGGTTTTTGCGTGGCATGTGTCTGCTGGATCCGTTATTCACAGAGTAGAGCAATAGGCTGAGTGAAGCCATTAACATCTATTGACCAATCGTGACAGCCAGCAGGTGGATGTTGAGTGCTGGTGACGAGCTATTCACACCATTGTGTGACTCATCTTTTGGGTAGATCGCAGAATTTGAAGTCGAGGCAGGCGCGGCGGATAAGATGTTGAAGTGGCCCATCATGAGGAAGAATCGCGCGAGGCAGCTTCCAACTTCGCCCAGCGTATCAAGCTGCCAGTCCAAGGGCACCAAAATATTGCATAGTTAGTATGTATCAGGTTAGCAATCCGAGAGCAACAAAAAGTTGAACTGTTGTAGGAAGCAGAAAACGCTTCGAGGAGGGCTGGCTCAAAAGAAGGCCACGTTGGAGGGGTGGGGCTTCGGTTCCACACCTCTCAGACAACGCCTTCCTCGCGACCCGGCAAGACTGGGAGTGCTGTGGTGGATTGGCAGCGCCCTCGATTTTGAGACGAAGGAGAACCCCAAGGCCGCAATTCCCCACCAAATTTTACAACACACTGCGAAAAGGCACGCTCTCCACTCAGAGGTGCGCAAGTGAGCCCCAGCTTGAAATTAGCAGCGCTCTCTGATTCACTCTTTAACGCGAGCTTCTCAAGTAGGCAAGTGACACCAAGGCAGCAGTTCAAGGCGCCCTGAATTGCAATCCGTCACTTCCCAGCGGATTTCCGCCGTCTGCTCCGCAAACAGAGCCAGCCATCCACTCTGAAAAGGTGGATCAGCATGCGAGCTCTCCCATTCGCAGCTCTGCCTCCCGGCGGGATTCCGCAGCCAATCACTCTGCATCCCGCACCACAACCCCAAACTAAACACTAGTATTTTAACTTCAACCCCATCCCATCTCACGTCCCTCTTCCTCATCATCAACCTCCCAACAGCCAAACCTCCACCAAGCACACCCTCACAAAACTCACAAAAGAAAACCGCCAGAATGCCCATCACCCTCCACTCCATCTCAACCCAAACTTACCTCTCCGCCTTCCAAACCCTCAAACACCTCCTCACCAAAGCCCGCACCTCCTCCCCCACGGCAAACACCACCCTCCCCTCCGCCCGGCTCGCACCCGACATGATCCCCCTCTCCAAGCAGGTCACCAAGGCATCCAACATCACCACCGCCTCGATCTACCAGCTACTTCTCCCCTCATACGCGCCTGCGCCGACTTGGGATGATAACGAATCTACCCTCGATGAACTCATTGTGCGATGCGAGCAGACTATTGAGATGCTGAGGGGCATCAAAGAAGAGGATCTCCAAGGGCGAGAACACGAAGCAACCGAGACAGTTCTAGGCAACGGGAAGGTACTCAAGGGAGATGGCAAGGCAGTTACGCTGGGGATGGGAATGCCGAATGTGATGTTTCATGTGGTGATTGCGTATGCGATATTGCGAGCGGAGGGGGTGCAGTTGGGGAAGGGTGATTATTTGGGGGGGTTTGTAACTGGGACGGAGGGGTTGGAGGTTGTGGTGCCGGAGGGGGGGACGAAGTACTGATTTTGACAGACAGGGTGTTGTGACATGAGTGTTGTGATGCTGGGGCTGGGCTTGGATCTGGGTTGTTCGGGGTCTTGATGCTGTCGGGGGAGATGGAGGGCGGAGTGGGGGCTGCGGAGATGGGGGCGGAAGTGGGGGCGGAACTCCGCTATCGCGGACGAGGACAAAGGCTCCGGCGAAAACACGTTGCCCAGAACGATAAAGACCTTCAACTAACAGAGGCCGGCATCAGTTGTATGATAAGCGAGGTTTTTTAAATCGTTAAATGCCTTTTTAACTATTATAAAAGGTGTTATTTACGTTTGGAACGGCCTTAGTTACACTAAAGTAGGCCTTTACCGCTCGGCGCACTGGCCCAAAGGGCCCTTTCTTTTGGCCAGAGCCTTCTTGCCCCTGAATCACCTCCCCTGCGTCACTTTCCTCTTTTAGAGCGACTTACTCTCACCAGTGAAGAGAACTCCGCCGGAGATACCGCTTGCTTGAGAAAGTCATCCTGTAAACCCAACCGTCAGCAATACAGCATCTTCGCGATGAGGCATATCATACCTCCAGCAGTTCCTTCGCAGTTGCCCTCGTGTCAGGTGCCCAACGCAGCATCCGGTCGGTAAAAGCTCTGAGGGGCTTTGAGATGCTGTCTTTCTTCTGAATTGGTGGCACCATCTTGAATACCGCGACGCGACCGATGAAAGATAACGTCAGTTCGTCTGTCCAGGGAACCACTCCGTCAATCATCTCGATAAGAGTGATACCCAGCGACCAGACGTCAACCTTCTGTCCGTACGGTTCCTTTCTCATGATTTCTGGTGCCATCCAAAACGGAGTTCCAACAATGGATCCTATTTTCTTTTGAAAATTGCCGACGGTCGTGGCGAAGCTGAAGTCGCCTACCCAGAGGGTTAGCTATAGGTGCTTAATCCATCAGCATTTTGAATTGTTTCTGTAAACACTTACTCAGCTTTACATCCCCATCCAATGACAATAGAATGTTATCCGACTTGACATCGCGGTGGATAACCCCTTCTCCGTGCAGGTAATCAAGACCAAGTAAAACCTGCCGGCATGCAAAAGCTATGCCGTTCTCGCCCAATGTTTCGATTCCCAGTGTCTCAGACAAGGCCCCTCCGTTCATGTAGTCCATAGCAACCCATACTTCCTGCCCGTACCAAAAGCTCTCGATGAAGCTCACGGTGTTACGGTGCCTGCACCGCTCGCTGATCAATATCTCGTCCGCTATGCGGTACATCTCGAGGCCTTTAAAAACGTGGATTTTCTTGATGGCAACTAGGTTTTTTGATCTCTTTTGTCTTGCCATGTATACAGTGCCGAATGCGCCTTTCCCGATCTGGTCCAGGACTGAGTAAGACAACCGGGGATCCGTTTTTGAACATGAGCGCTGGAGATCTTCAAGGGCATTCACGTTTCTTTGCTGATCGGTTGCTGGTTTCGCGGAAGGACGTAGATATAGTGGATCAGGAGCCGAGGTGGCGAAATTCTTTCTGCTCGTTGTGCAAAGAGAGGATGGGAGAAACAACTGTGCGTGATCGGTAGTCGTAACAATACTGACGGAAATATGCGTCCGAGCGGTATGATAGGAGGCCGCTGAGGCTGAAGATGTAACAGCTGAGAGCCGCAGGCCGGCGAACTCCGCAGCCACCTGTAGGGACTGGCTTGATGACCTGTCTGCTTCTCCCACCGCCTTGAGAAGCCGAAGACTCTCTGTGTCCGACATGGACTGGATTTCGCTGATCAGGAGGTCTCGTTGTCGGTGTTCCACCCCTAGGGGTTTCGTGGCGTTCTCCAGGTCGTCTAGAAGCTCGCGAATGTTCGATATAAGCATTCGGAATCGCTCGTAGTCGTGAACGGACCACCTCGTCACCTTCCACACCGATGGGCGGTTCCTCCGTATCCGTGATTTGAACCGCTCAAACCCACCGCGAAAGATCGTCATGGCGCGAGTTGGAGGTCCAAGCTCGTCCACCGCACGCTCGATCCCGTCGTCCTCATCATACCGCCCTGTGATAACGTACGCCTTTGACAAGAGGTTCCTCAGATGATTTAGTGACGCCTCGACCGCCGCGGAGACCTGAGGACGCTCGAGAATTCTCGGTTTCTGCTTCGGCGGCTTGTCGCCCGCACTTGAGATTAGACTGACTGCCTCACCCCAGTGCACCAGTCGGATCTGCTGCAGCGAGAGCTGAGTGCAAAGCAGGTCGAAGTCGTCGCTGAATTCACGCGCACGGACCACGATATCGAAGAACTCCACGCAGCTACCGAAGAGGTTGATGATGCCGACTGCGCCAAGCGCGAGGCCTGCGGCTTCGGCCATTACATTATGGAGCTTTTGTTCGGGAACAAGTAGAAGACGACGGAGCGGTGCAACTGAAGTGGATGCCTGCTGGGTTCGCAGCAGAAGTCCCGTCCGGAGGAAGAGAGAAGGCGCAGCCGAGGTCCAAAAAGCGGGGTTCATGAGGAAAGGCGCCGCGTCATTGGCTGTACCTCATGCGCGTCTATACGCGCACGTGTCGCGGTACGAGTCACTGCAATTTTTGCCTCACGCAAAGCCTTGCTCGATTTTACGCAACCACTTTTCCCCAGCGACGACCAGCGTCCTGGGTCCCCAGACTGCCCACGCCGACTGATCTAACTTATTCTCCCGTCTCTATCCAAGCATGACACCACCCAAACTTCCCATCTCGCCTTGTCCCTGTTGCTCACTTCCATCAAAAGTTAAGCCCCTGACCTAACCCACCACCAAAATGACAGCCAACCTACCTACTCACCCCGAGGACAACAACAGAAACCTCCGCCCCTTCCTCTTCACCTCAACCACCCCACTCCTCACCTCCCCCATGCCCCCGGCACTCATCCGTCCCCTCAAAGTATACCTCACCTGGACACTTAAATGCCACTCTCCAGGCTCATAAATCCGAGCGCTGTCAAACCGGAAGTAGGCGTAACCATCGCCGGGCTTGCACGATGGAGCTCGGCGGTAGGAGATGCGGTCGACGGGAAGCCACTTGATCTCTTCGTTGCGGTCCTGCTTGAAGGCGCAGAGGCGGGTGGAGATGTCGAGGAGGTTGTCCGAGTGGTCGGTTAGTTTGGCGCGGATGGAGGGGGGAGGGGGTTGAGGTCGATGCCTTCCAGGGCGTGGGGGCTGGGGTGGGCTGCCCATTCGGTGGGGGATTTGGGTGGGGGTTGTGTTTGGCATCTTGTGGAGTTTTGTTTTGGGTTGTCCTGAATGGAGATGTTGATAAGTGGTGTGAGATGTGAGATGTGTGTTGAGGACATGGGGGGATGGTGGGGAGATTTATACCTACTGGTCCCCGGCCAACAGGATGGTGCCAGAAGCGGACCGTAAAAGTCGGTGTTCCACTGGCGGCGCATCACCATCTCGCCGCCTTGCACCACACTGCCGTCCTCGCTTTAGAGGCTCAACGTCGGAGCCCAAGCCGCGGGTGGTGTGGTTCTCACCTTCAAAGTTGGTGTTGGCAGCGAAGCCCTTAATGATCGGCGGCATAGTGTCGATGTCCTCTCCCGTCAGGCCCCAGCCTAGCCAAACGATGGGGATGCCAACTTCGCGGCAAGAGGGGACGACGTGGGTCGGGAGTTGGTCGATAACCTTCATGCCCGGGCTGTCACCGGGGCGTCATCGCGCTCCCTGTAACAGCTCCTATACTAGCGGTTGATCTAGGCTTCAGGACTGCCATAATTACTCCTTGAAAGAACAATAGCAAGCGTTCATTCTGAACCTCTGTGTTTGCTGTGTCGTCCTTCACACCGAGGGGAAGACAGGCGTTGGTACATACAACTTGAATAGGTAGGTAGGTATGTGACCCGGTGTTTCTCAGCGTTGCGCGCACCCCGTCTCCGCCCCGCCGCCACAGTCCGGACCGGCAGGTCTTCCGCGACACCAGCCAAGTACGGTCGTCCCGGTGCTTGCGCCGGTGCCATTCCGTCCGGACCCTCCGCCGCCTCCGGGTGTGCCTGCCCCCGTCCCTGTCCCCGGCCCTGGTACCCTCCCTCCCTCCCCGGCCCGCAAGTCTACCCGCCCGTCCGCCCAGCGCTGGGCTTGTCCCCTGTTACGGCCCCTGTAACGCCGACGCTCTCGCCGCCTCTTCTGCCTCCGCCCTCGCCTCCAACCGGTTGAGCCCCCTCGGGGGCGATGAAAGCACGCCGCCTCTTCTGCCTCCGCCCTCGCCTCCAACCGGTTGAGCCCCCTCGGGGGCGATGAAAGCACGCCGCCATAGCAGCGCGAATGGCGTCACTCCCAGGAGCCTTATACCGGGCGCTCAGCCGGGAGGAGGCGATTGAAATCGCCAACGATGAAATCGAAAGGACGAACGATCGGCCCACTGGGCAGCGCCAGTGGAGTCTTGTTGGGGATGCGTCTCGGAAGGAGACCCTACCGAACTCGAGGTTAGTCTCATCTTTGTTGTCGTTCGTCCAAACTTGCGGTTGCCCATCTCGTTTTGCTGTCCTTCATCTCGTATGATGGCCATCAATGTCGTGGCTCCTTTCGATGACATGGGCGTGGGTTGAGCGCGCCTGGGGCACTGCGCTGCTCAGTAAACACCTTTGAGAGAAATCACTGACAGATAGTCAAAACAGGATTGGCGGCTTTGCGTGTGTTTGGCCCCCCCTGGGCTGTCAAGATGAAGGCCTTTGGATGGCTCGAGCGTGGTGAGCTGGCCAACACCACCATCAAAGTCTTCAATGACAACAAGCGTTGTCAATGGGTTTTGGAGGGAGGGCTTGTCGACACAAACCTTGGACCGGAAATGGAGGGAATGGTGAAATCCGTTACCTAGATGGCGTATGAACTGTGGAAGTACGGATGTATGCTGCAGATACACCGGATCCATGGGTGTGTTTGATGCTGTGTTCCGCCCCTTTTTCCATTTTACGCTCTTCTCTCTAGGGGAACAGGAGTCTTCTCCTGAGGCCCATGGGAGTATCTCAGGAAGAAATTTACTAACTGACGTCTGCTACCGGACACCGCCACGACGTCCTGCCGCAAAAGTTGGCAGACAAGCTGTCCCGCGACATGTGGGCGTTCGACAATTCAGCCGTGTTGACGTACCCGATGCACCGCGTTTGGGAAGAGGCCCTGTTTTGGACGGCAGCAGGCCTTGTTTAGAGGATTTTAGCCTTTTTTTTCGGCTGGCTGGAGACGTTGAATGATATATACGACGCATCATTACACGCCAAGAAGACTTTTTCTTTCGTTCAGGAGGCATGGAAGGAACGCCTCTCCCGTCCATGCCGGACGAGTGTCGTCAACTGTGGGCCCCCTGTCGCCTGCAAGTCTTGAGCCGCACATCAGCTTTCCGCCCAGTCTGCTGATTCAGCAGAAAGCGCTGGAAAGTTTACCCCGCCACTCCCGATAACGCTTATCAAGCAAAATTGTTGATCCCCCACCTCAGGTTACCAAACCACCAGCAGGCAATTTCTCCTCGCCGCCGTCCGATAAAACCTCGATCGTTCCAGTTGCCGTTGCGACCGATTCTCAAACAACTGCTCAATTTTACCTCCCGAGAATTCCCCCCGATTGAAGTGATCGCGCAGCCGACAAAATGCCTTCCTCCAACGCCCCGCATCGCAACCCCGCAGACGAGGAGGATGACCTCCCAGAGATGCTCGCAGAGGACGACGCCCAGGAGGTCCTAGAGGATGCCGAAGGCGATGGCGACGTGGCAATGGACTCCGATGACGATGGCGACAACGAGGAGATCCTCCTGCAAAATGACAGCATTGCGTACTCCGACGCCCACAAGGACTCCGTTTTCGCGATCGCCCAGCACCCGCTGCACCCGAACCTAATTGCGACAGGCGGCTCCGAAGGCGAGGAAGACGATGCGCCAGGGAAAGGTTATGTTATCGACACATCCGCTGCTCCCTCGCGCCCTCTACTCCCGCCGAGTTACCACTCCGACCCCGGCGCAAAGCAAAACACCGAGCTCAAGCCCATCTTCGCGATCGACGGACACACCGACAGTATCAATGCTCTTTCCTTCACCCTCCCCAAGGGCGAATATATCGTTAGCGGCGGACTCGACGGGCGTCTCCGGGTATATAGCGTAGCAGTTCAAAACTCAGGCGACGCGCAGTTCAAGTTCGTAGGCGAATCACAAGAGACGGAAGAGATCAACTGGCTTGCGCCCTGCCCTTCAGCCGACTACCCCAACACCATCGCCCTCGGCGCATCCGACGGCTCCGTCTGGGTCTTCACCATCGACGCATCCGACACCTCCAACCCCATCCAAATCATCCAAACCTACTTCCTCCACACCGGCCCCTCCACCGCAGGCGCCTGGTCCCCCGACGGCCTCCTCCTCGCCAGCGTCAGCGAGGACTCCTCCCTCCACGTCTTCGACGTCTGGGGCGCCGCCTCAGCCAAGAACCTCGTCACCGACAACGGCCAAACCGTCGTTTCCCTCACCGAAGCCGACCAACGCTTCTACATCGAAGGCGGCCTCTACTCCGTCGCCATCTCCCCCACCGGCGCCTTCGTCGCCGTCGGCGGCGCAGCAGGCGGCATCCGCGTCGTTGGTCTCCCCCGCCTATCAACCCCCACGTCTCAACCCCAGCGCGGCGGAGCCCGTCGCGGCGCTGCACCCGCCGATCAAGCCGCCCAAGCAGGCTCCATCCTCGCCGCCATGAACGTCCAACAAGACGGCATCGAGACTCTCGCTTTCGCTCCCGCGCCGCAGACTCTCCTCGCAGCGGGGAGTGTAGACGGTAGCATCGCGGTATTCGACTCTTCTCGCTCGTTCGCTGTGCGCAAGCATATCCACGGTGCGCACGACGGGGAGTCAGTCGTCAAGGTGGATTTCGTAAAGTCGCCTGAGACGACTGCGCTTTCGGGGTGGCTTCTCACATCGTGTGGTCTTGATGGGGTGGTGAGGAGGTGGGATCTGCGCGGCGCGACGGCTAGCGGTGGTGGTGCGGCTGCGAGTGGCCTTGCGAAGGAGTGGAAGGGTCACCGTGGTGGTGGTGAGGGTGGAGGTGTGCTTGGGTTTGTGCAAGGGAAGACGGGAGAAAGGGTAGTCACGGCGGGTGATGACTCGTTGGTGTTGGTGTTTGAGGAATGAGTTGTGTGTGTGTATTAGGAGAATGAGCTGGGTTGCTCAGAGCATCGAATGGGATAGCATTGCGCGTGGATCTGGAGTGGTTTTGTAAGCAAGCGCAAGCGCAAGCAGGTATTTGCTTGATGATAGATGGGGAGAATCTGCATTGCATGACTGGGCGTTTGGAAGATAAAATGGGGTATAGAGCATGTGTCGACGGGAGTCCCTCTCATGGCACTAGCCAACCTTCATCAGGGTTGAAGGCTCAGACGAATCCCATACGTGTCCGAACTTGTTCGCTGTGTCAACATCGTGATGCCATGGTGCCATTGTGACAAACTGAGGCTATTCTGACACCGCCATGCCCTCGCAGTCGCCCAATCAAGCTTGTCACTCACCTCCTCCACGGCCGACCACAAAGCAAGAGAAAGTAAAGCCATTCTATTGACAAAGACCTTGTCTATCATGTCCCAATATCTTGTTGAACTCCATCCCCATGGTCCCTTCGCGTCTGATGTTGAAACCCGCAAAACTCGAACTACCATCTTTCCCTGATCTCTCCTCCATTTCGCCTCTTGGTTGAAAGAAGACCCCTTCTATTTCCTCACATCAACTCCGTCCGGGTATCGGGTATTATGTTGAAGCCACCTGATCCTGATTATATTCCACCAGGCCGGGCATCCCGAATGGTCCCGGCGCTGGGAAGCATGTACGCCGCATCGCCGTAAACAATGATAAGCCAAGGGATGTGCTAGGTGATTTAATCCCCCTGGACGGAGGAGAGATTGCCTCCAGTGGTGTCTTGGACAGGAGGGCAGGTGCAGAAGAGGTTGATGTCGCCGAAGGCTGGGTTATGTCAGTAAGAGGCAGTCGTAGATGAAGGGGTTCACTCACCGTCGTTGACTCTGGCAACGGAAGGCCAGAACTTCTTCTCCCTCAGCCAGGGTACGGGGTAAGCCGCCTTCTCACGGCTGTACGGGCGATCCCACTTGGCGCCAGCCTCGCCATCGCCACCGATGATATCCGAGAGAGGATGAGGCGCCATCTTCAGCACGTTACCCTCACGAGGAGCCTTGCCCTCCTCGATCTCACGGATCTCCTGGCGGATGCCGACAAGGGCGTCAACGAAGCGATCCAGCTCCTCCTTGGACTCGGACTCGGTGGGCTCGATCATGAGCGTGTTTGGCACAGGCCAGCTCATGGTGGGTGCGTGGAAGCCATAGTCTTGCAGACGCTTAGCAATGTCGATGGCTTCGATGCCCGCCGAGTCGTGGAATGGACGAGCGTCGAGGATGAACTCGTGCGCGCAACGACCCTTGTCATTGGTATACAAAATCTTGTAGTGCGGCTTGAGCTTGCTGAGGAGGTAGTTGGCGTTGAGGAGCGTAATCTGTGTGGCTTTCTTGAGCCCATCGCGACCTGTACGTATGTGAGCAACACTCCAGACGATCGGCCCGCAGTACTGTGGTTGTACTTACCCATGAGCGCGTTGTACGCCCAACTGATAGGCAGGATGCCGGCGCTGCCATAAGCAGCACTCGCTACTGGGCGGGTTCGTTCATTCCTGCCCAGTACCTTGATCGTGGGGAGATGCATTTTCAAGTGCTCCTTGACGCAGATGGGGCCAACGCCGGGGCCGCCACCTCCATGGGGGATGCAGAACGTCTTGTGCAAGTTCAAGTGGCAGACATCAGCACCAATCTCACCGGGCGAGCAGAGGCCGATCTGGGCGTTCATGTTCGCGCCGTCCATGTACACTTGACCCCCGTACTGGTGAACAATGTCGCACACTTCTTTGATCCGGGGCTCGAATACGCCATAAGTGCTGGGGTAAGTGATCATGATGGCCCCGAGCCTATCCTTGTACTCCTCGCATTTCGCCCTGAGGTCCTCAACGTCAAGGTTGCCCGTCTTGGTGTCGCACTTGACCGGAACAACAGGCATGCCCGCCATCGCCGCCGAAGCAGGGTTAGTTCCGTGGGCAGAGACGGGGATCAGACAGATGTCTCTCTGGTGCTCTCCGTTGGCCTGGTGGAACTTGCGGATAGCGAGAAGTCCAGCAAACTCGCCTTGGGCTCCAGAATTTGGCTGTAGCGAAACGGCGTCCATGCCGGTGATCGACGCGAGTTGGCTTTGCAGCGCTCTGATAATATACTGGTAGCCAACAACATCATCCGCTAGTGCATGGGGATGCATATTCGCGAAGCCGGGCAACGTGATGAGCGCCATCTCGGTGCTCGCGTTCAGCTTCATCGTGCAGGACCCGAGGGGGATCATGGAGTGGACGAGCGAAAGATCCTTTGACTGCAGGTGGTGGATGTACCTCAGGAGCTCTGTTTCAGAGTGGTGCGTGTTGAATACGGGATGCGTGAGATACGGGCTCGTTCGGCGTAGTTCTTCCGGGAGATGATGTAGCGGCGCCAGCGTATCCGACTCCTTAAACCTATCCATCAAGCTCTTCAGCAGATCCGCGCAGTCTACCTCGTCTTCGGGGACCTTGTTGCCTGCGATTGCAGCCACCCGCTTGAAGACTTCGATGAGCTGCAACAGGTCACTTTCATCGGTGGTCTCATCGACGCTGATCGATACCATGTGGATTGAGATGAATCGGATGTTGATGCCCCTCCTCTTTGCGTAGTAGAGCATCACCTTTGCATTGTCCGGACAAACGATGCTCACCGTGTCGAATGGCACTGGCTTTTCGGGCGAGAGTCGACCAGTGTTCCACCCGTAGTGCTCGGCCGCCGCTTGGAGAACTCGCGCGCCCAGGCTGATTCGCTGGGCGATCTCTTTCAGGCCCTGGGGACCGTGGTAGACGGCATAGAATGCGCTCATGTTGGCGAGCAAGGCCTGGGCAGTGCAGACGTTGCTTGTCGCTTTCTCCCGTCGAATGTGCTGCTCTCTCGTCTGCAAAGCCAGTCTCAGGGCTCGGCCCCCGAGGCGGTCCTTGGAAACTCCAACCAGACGACCGGGCATCTTCCGCTTGTGTTTCTCCTGGACGGCAAAGAACGCCGCGTGGGGACCGCCGTAGCCCATAGGCACACCGAGCCGCTGAGAGTTCCCGAAGGCAATGTCGGCGCCCCATTCGCCCGGGGGCTTCAGCAATGTCAATGCCAAGAGATCCGTCGCAACGCTCAGCAGGGCACCGTGTTTATGAACAGCGTGCGCGAGCTCCGCATGATCCCGCACCTTGCCATAGGTGTCTGGGTACTGAACCAAAACACCCACCAGGTCCTCTCCAAGGTTGTCCAGCTCTTCATAGATGTTGTGTGACGCCATGTCCAGGGTGACAACGTTGACGCCAAACCCTTCGGCACGGCTAAGGAGCACGTTCTTGGTCTGAGGGTGAACGCCCTTGGCTACCACAAACGTCTTGTTTGGTCGGTTGGCTCGGGACGCAGGGAGCGCGTTCAGAGACACAGTCATGGCCTCGGCAGCGGCGGTGCCTTCGTCCAGCAGACTGGCGTTGGCGATGGGAAGGCCCGTCATGTCTGTCACCAGCGTCTGGAAGTTGAGCAGAGACTCCAGGCGGCCTTGGCTGATCTCGGGCTGGTAGGGGGTGTAACTGGTGTACCAGGCTGGGTTCTCCAGGACGTTCCTCTTGATGACCTCGGGCACGCGAGTCCCGTAATACCCAGCACCGATTAGGTTCCTGCGAATCTGGTTTTTGAGGGAAGCATAGGTGCCAATGTCGAGAATCTCCCACTCCTTGTATCCGTTAGAAGCCTCTCCTACAAGGGCATCGCTAAAGCGTTCGCGAGACTTGCCCTCAAAAAGAGGCCGCTCCAACAAGATATCGGCAGGGATGACCTCGCGGACAAAGTCGTCTAGCGACTGAACCGGCGGGTCGAGCTGTTGCAGCATCTGCTTGACGCTCTGGTCATCGGGACCAATGTGCCGACGAGCAAAGTCGTCTTCGATCCGGTAACTGTCCAACCTCAAAAACTGCCTGCGTGCGCGTTCAGGTCGGGTTGAGTCCGGTGTTTTGCCGTCATCGATAAACTTCCTGCCGGCATAGTTCGAAGCGCCCTGTCTCTTGGCCTGGAACCCTCTCAGCTGCTCCCTTAATGCAGCCTTGGAAGTGTGGATCCGGGCGACGGCGACGGCGGCGTGGATCGGAGCCGGGGCCGAGATGCCGGTGCGCGAAGCTATAACGGACGCGCCGAGAGTGTGGCCCATACGGCCGGCCTGGCGCGACATCGCCATGTTCGCTGCGGGGGGCCGTAAAAGAGAGAGAGTGTGTGTGCGGAGTGAGAAGCGCTGGAAGGAGCAGATATCGAGCCGCCAAGCCGGCAGCCAATGACGTGCTGAGAATGCTCCTTAGGATTGTCCGACCAGCAAAGCAGCTCTCTCCGATCCCTTCAGAGAGCTCCGTCGCAAACAAAAATTAAGATTGAACCGCCCGCGCGGGAAGACCTCGGCTCGGAGGCGTCACTCGTGAAACTCCGGTCCCTCTCACTCTCAGGAACGACGTGCTGGAGCGGCGGGCGAATTGGCAGTCACTGACGTCAAGAGCAGATCGCGACGCACAGTGGAAACCGTCAACCGTCAACGTCAATTGATGGCTCCGACGCCCTCCAACATCGAGAAAGAGAAAACTGTCGGTGAGAAGAGGGGTGTCGGAAGGCAAAACTCACACAAAAGCCCCTGCCTCAACGGTCATATCCATCTTCGTCATCAGCCCGATAGCGGTCAGGAATCCACTGTCAGGGTCACTGATAATGCAAATGGGCGTGTCGGGTATTCTCGGGCCGGGCTGAGCCAAGGGATCATGCAGGCGATAGGCGCGCCCTCACCGCCAGCGATCGCGTGTCCAATTGGCTGCCGCGGGCGAGGCTACTTACGTAACGCCGCGCCAAGCCTGCTGGTCGGCAGCGCGTCGCCTGGTGGCGTCACCGAACCTGGGGCGGTCCAGGCCCGCAGCCGAAAGGGAAAAAATTCAGATCGGATGTCGGTCGCTTCGCACCAACGGAATTCGCAGTACCGGCTTTGACTGATCGCAACCACCACACCCTCGGCATTACGAAATACAGCACCACCGCATCGCATCCACCTGCCCAAAGCAAACCACAGTCACAATGTTCGGCGGATGTAAGCTCCCATCGCGAACTGTCGCATCTTGCGGTTTGCAGGTTCGGAAACTGACATCGCGGAAATCCAGTCCAACCCCCTCAACTGTCCCAGGAGGAGCTCCGCGCCGCTGAGGCCGAGGCATCCTTCACCATCCAGGCTGCTGTAGCGGGAGCTGTCTCGCTCTATTTTTGTGAGTAGAGACCGGAATCTCAAGATATCGGCTGCTAACAGATCTCAAAGCTCCCTTCCTCATCGATGCCTTTTTCAAGATCTTCTAAACCGAGCCGATCGCGATACATCATCCTGTAACTATATGTGTACAACATCACGCACGCCGGAAGGCGGAACAAAAGTCGATGGGCATTGCATAGCAGAGCAGGCGGTCTTGACGGGGACGCGGTTGCACGGCCTGGATCGGGGTCGTCGTGAGGAGGACTTCCCGGGCCATCCGTGCCTCCATGTATCATTTTCTGGAGTTGATGGGTTTAATAGGCGACATCACACTACTCTGGCGCGCTTAGCAGATAGACTGCTTTTGAGCTGGACACAACCCGGGTCTACAAGCATAGACGTGGTAATATACGACGTAATGGGCACATTGACGCGCCCAACCTGGCAGCCAGAACACGCTCCATTGCCCAACAGCGAGCTTGACTAATTCACAACGCCGGTAATGCACCTAGGTATCCTACCAAACAAAAGCCCGTTTCCCATCCACAAAGGTTTCAAAACCCCAACCGCGAACCGGCGCTCGCTCAAATACTAGGGGACGGCGTGGGAGCTGGGGTCGGATAATGGACCCTCCCCCACTCCTCAAAATCCTTCTTCGCCTCATCAACCTGCTTTTTGAGGTGTTGGAGCTGCTTCTCGTAGTCTTCCAGGATCTGTTCCGTTTGTCAGTTCGCGGTTCCACACGCTGGCCAGGACCATAGCTCACCTTCTTCGCCTTTGCCTCAATCTCCTCGCCCATGCCGTCACTGTCTGCAAAGCCCGGCTTGTTGATCTGGTCCTTGAGGCTATCGGCATGTCCCCTCAGCACAATGAGCCTGCTCCACAACTCTTCCATGCGCGCGCTCAAGGCTGGGTCCTGAAGGCCCTTGTCGATCTTGAGCAGTTTCTGTCTGAGCTCATCCTCGTCGCTGCTGAGAGCATAGCCCCGGTTGCGCAGCACCTGAACTCGCGAGGCCAGCGCCAAGCACCGTTTGCTCAGGTCGGCATGTCGTCTCCGCGCGTTGAGAGCGCGAACCGAGTGCTCGAGATCGTGGCGCGAGAGGATCGCATCGAGGCTGGCATTGATGGCGTGGAGCTTGTTGTTGAACTCGCTGATGGCGCGGCGCTGGAGGACGAGGCGGGCGACGATGGAGGGGAAGCCGGCGCACAGGACGGGAATGTAATTCGGAGCTGGCTTCTGCTGCAGCGCCTCCTCCCATTGCTTCGGGTCGTCCATCGGTCCGGGAGCATAGTGTGGCACGGCATGCTCCTCAACCTTGTTGTAGAGATAGGTCTTGAATACGCAGTTGGGGTTCGACGGGTCCCATTTCCCGGCGATCAACTTCATTTGCTCGGGGATCGGCTTCTGTACTGTTCGTGGCGGAGAGTAAAACATGTTAGCGGCCTTTTCTCTGTGTTCTGCAGTGGTAATGTCAAGGCGGAAGACAAGGGGTTGCAAACGGGAAGTGCAAACAAACGTACGGTTGGTTTGGCTTCCGGGCTGCCATAAAGAGCTGCCAAGTTGAAGGGTCCCGTTTGCTTGTGACTGAGACAGAGCACTAGGTTGTTGTTGCTGGGGCTGTTGCTGTTGCTGCTGGGTGCACGTATCAGCAATTTGATCGTAGCAAAGCACATATCGGCCGACTGCAGGACACTCACGCTGGCGTTTGCCGCTTGCTGGCCAAACATGCTGGACGTGCCGGCACCGAAACCAGTCTGTGCCGGGGGCTTATTTAGAGAAAACATCGCGGCTGCTGCCGGCCGAACAGGAAACTCGGCGCTACTCGGCGCGTGATGATGTGAGCGGCGTCGCGCAGTCGTTGACAACAGAATCGGCGGACGCGGACTCGAGGGAATACACTGTGCGGGAGTTGAGTCGACAGTCGAAAGGTCTGCGAAAAGGGTGTATCTAGTCGGGGTATCGCGTCGCAACAGGCAAATATATAGCAAGTCGAAAATACGTCGCTGCACTGGACCGACGAGCTTCTTTCGCAAGGTGAAAAATAAATCCCCACACAGAAGGCCCAAAGCTCCCGTCGCCTCACCGCGTCGCTGCCGACCGCCCCACCTGGAGCCCAGAGGCGGCGCGACCACTCCAGCCAATCACTAGCGGTAATTGGAGACCCACATCCAAGGAACGTCAACCTCAGTTGCTCGCATCGTTGAAGCTCCAAACCTCGCACGTACGGCCCAGCTCTCCACGACGACAGGCTCGCCAACACCGCCATCATGGCTGCCCGGAAGCCCATGTACGTTCCCTTGAGATCCCGGCAGCTCTCGCGGACGAAGCCATTCGCTGCTGCGCTCAATTGGACCCCGTTTCCTGGTCGCTGACGAATTGACTCTAGCTTCAACCAGCACGTTCTCTACGACACGACTCCGCTCCCTGAGTCGATTCCCAAGGTCAAGGAGCTCGGCACCACCTCTGCCCCGCTTATGTCGGCGGCCTTCTTTATCGGCGCACGATGCAAGGACTACAATGACGACTTCATGCAGTGCAAGACGGAGAACCCCGGCAAGGGCGAGTTCGAGTGCTTGAAGGAGGGTCGCCGGGTCACCCGATGCGCGCGGAGTGTGTACGTTGCTTCTCGAAGCGGTGCAGGAGTCCATCGAATGCCCAGACGGCTCTCGGGGGTCCGGGAAGACGGAAGACTCTGGCACCATTGCCCCCTCACATCGCATGCCACCCGCTGACGACGGTTGCCTTAGGATCAAGGATATCAACGCCAACTGCCTCGACCAGTTCAAAGCCCACTGGGAGTGCCTGGAGAACAACAACCAGCAGATGTGGCAGTGCCGACAGAAGGAATGGAGCCTGAACAAGTGTGTCTTCGATAAGCTGGTACGTCATCGCTGGAGATGGAAAGCTGGAAGTATGCAGTTTTGCTGACATCATACGCAGGGCCTTGAGAAGAGGATCCCCGATCAGCCCAAGGATGAGGTTCCCGTGCAGTTCAGAAGGAACCAGATCTACGCACACGCCAGCATTCCCATCACGCAGTTCCCCTACCTCACACCCAGCCAGCGCGCCGAGCAGGTGGAGAACCTTCGCCTTCGCGACCCCAAGAAGGCGGCCCGTATCGATCTTTGGGATGAGCAGCAGCGACAAAAGGAGGCTGCCGAGGCCGCCGCCGCGCAAACCAAGGCTTGAGAGGTCGGACCGAGGGTTCAGGGGGCGTCAGGAAGAGTGCTGGAGTCCATTCTCCAATGTGTATTCCTGGTTGGAATGGGGTATCATGTCACTGTCTGCTTGTACATAGGGGAATTGAGAGGAGAAACGCCTCTCGACTATGTTGCTCATAGCTTTCCTTTCATCTCCGATGACCGCAGAAACTTGTAGTGGCTGCCTTACTCATCGACGCAGTGTTCAGACATCACGCCGTGCTCTCAGCAAGATACCCGAGCTGCACCTCGTCGGCCGCAACCTGCAGGAACTCACTTCTCTAGACGTCACGCGCACTCACTACGTTGTATTTCCCATCGGTGAGCCCCTCACGTTAACATATATAGACAAGCACCTGTCTCAGCCTACACCGGACCGATAGACACGTAACACCAAGAAGTACCCCTCAACCTGACAGCTGCCATTCAGCCCTCTCCTGCCTTAGTTGCCTCGGATCTTATTACGCACGTCGAGCATGGTCAACTCCAAACGCCGCCTCGGCTCGCCTAGCCTGACGAGTCAAGCCAAGCCAAGTCACCGCCGAGTGTATCTCCCGGGCTTACTATAGCTTGTGAGACGAGGCGTCGAGACAGATGTGCCGGTGGGGGGCATCGTAGTTCTTTAGTGGTATGGCGGCACCCACGAAGATGGGAGTGAGGCGAGGAGAGACATGACCTCATGGCTTCGGATGAGATGGGATGTTCGAGCAGGTTCTTACGATAAGAGAGACAGGAGAAAAGTGCCCGTTCGGATGGTTGCGCCGTATTCGTTGTATTGGGGTAGAGCGGGCTGTGTGGTGCGGGTTGTGTGATGTTAGTCGGTGCGATGTGGTAGCAGTTGGGACCCCCTCGAAGGATCGGAGTTGTCCATGGTGTCACAAGGTCGGGCCTGGGCGATCCTATTCTGACATATGTGTGTAGCTCCTCGCCCGAGAGCAGGTCAGAAGCGGGTAGGAGGTGTCAAGTCAAGTCGTGCTCATCAAATTCGGATTCATCGGATGTAAGATGCAAAGAATTCCCATGTCGTCCTCTCCCCAGCTGTCGCCCCTCCCGTCTTACCCCGGATCATGTCCTCCGGGCCGGATCGAGGTCGTGCCTCGGTGTTGCGGTCCTCGTCGGCGGGGAGACATTGTCTCGCCGCATCCCGTCAGGCAGACCAGGCTGGACGTGAAGGAGAACACCGTCCCGAAAAAGTTGGCAGGCGGGTGCACCACGAGGGGTGCCTTGACTCAGGAGAATATCCGCTACAGGCTGGTTTGCGAGGGGACGACGTGGCGAATAGATCCGGCACGGCTTGCTACGGGATTTTCCCTACAAACTGGATATTTGTCTGGTGTTTTATGGTGACGAGGCTATCCGAGACCGGAAGACATGGCTGAGCCTCACGTTTGGCAATGGAGGTGCTACGTTCGATGACATGTGTGAGTTCCGATCCACTGTGGTATGAGGTTCCTGGTTGGTGCTTGTCGAGAGAAGGATGACAGTTATGTTCGAGAGGACGGGTGCTACGGAGGGGGAAGACTGCCCGGACTGTCCCCCTTTTCCAAAGTTGGTGATAGGCTCAACTCTTACTGGTGCTTGGGTGATGGAGTTCACAGTTGAACAGCAAAATTGATAGGGCCGGCGACTCCTAGTGTCCAGTGGACTTGACCATGCCATCGTTCACCTGATGAGAGTTGGAGTGATTGTTGATTCCAACTCATCCGACAGGCCGTCAGCACGGTGTGCCAACAACGCAAGCTGCCGCGAGCCCAATATATCCGTGACAGACAACACCCGGCACCACTCGCCTGCAAACGCCTCCTTCCAGGACTGCCCAGCTGCGGGAATGCAAAACCCAACCGCACCGGAAGTCGGGTATCGCTTCAGGTCGGACGAGGGGCATCGCCATCGCCAAACACCTGCCGAGCAACACGCCATGATGCAAGCCACAGCCAACATGCTGTCTGTCTGCGAGATGTGAGCAAAAGGCGGGGAAGTGCAAACATCGCGGTGCCTGAAACACAGCAGGCTTTTATGCAACCGGAGGAGAAAAACAAAGGTCCATTGCAAAGAGCAAGGAGGATACACTGTGTATGGTCACACGTGCCGAGGCTCAGGTCTTCCGAGTGATCAACCTCATGGGAGGTTGATGAACACCTGTGAAGGGTGACCAGGCCAGACAAGGTCGGAACCAAGCATCCGGATACGTGCTGGAAAGGGGCACAGCATTACCACGACAGCGGCGTTGGTACTTGCCCGCCGGGTCACAACGTGGTGTGCGATGCCCTATATTCTATCGCCGTCCGGTGCAGCAGCGGCATTGAATTGTGCCTCTTGGACCGGGTCACCCCGAGACCAGGTTCGATTCCTTACATCAAGGTCCGGACCGCGAGGGACGCAACTCGTGGTCCATTTTCGCGGCACAGCAAGCAGTCAGGCAGGTCATCCACTCCTGGGCAGAGACAGCAGGCAGTACGACTCCGCACGAGAACTCGCACGGGGTGAAGGCATCGTCGCGGGTCGCGGGCCATGAGCAGTGAGACAACGAGGCACGCAACCGTCGTCATTCTTCTTGGCCTGTCTCAAGGCCTGGAGCGGCTGGGCCAGTTGAAGCGATCTGCGCGGCGGGTTGTGGATCAGGGGGGCAGCTAGCGTGGTTGCAGGGCAAGACGCGAAGCTTCAGGGGAATCGGGCCCTGTTTTGGCCGTTTGCGGGTGGTGGCCAACCAGGGCACTCTGAGCTTGAGTGGTGAGACAAGCCCTTTTTCAGCCGCGCGCTGCAGAGGCAGAGGGGCGCTGAGGCGGCGCGAAAGGAGCGTCAACGACATCGCAGCTAAGAGGAAGGGCGGCGAGGGGCTGGAGAGGCTGGCAAGACTGCCTGCTCAGACTGCTGAATAACGTTCGGAACCGGAGAGAGGATGCAAGCCGGTGACCAAGGCGGGCAGCGCCCCCATGCAGAGTCGGAGCCCGGAGATGAGCGGGGGCCGTCAAGACGGAATTTTGTCCGCTCCTCGATGTGTTCTTTAATTGCGAAGACGAGAAGTCAAGTTGCCTGTTTGTGGTCCAAATAGAGTTGTCTGGTAATTAGCAGCGGGGCCGCAACTCGTGAATCGAGCCAGGATAACAAAGTTCATCGATCGACGGTGGGGTTTGAGGCGGGCGCTCGAAGCGAGAGCAGGTCGGTTTCACAGAACAGTCTGCAAGCGAGGGCGGCGATCTGGAACAATTCGGGGCGCTCACGCCGCCTCGATCACCACGCACCCAAAAACCGCTGCTAGGCGGTAATCGCGATGCACTCCTGATTCCTGAATCCAAAAAGGATTGACAGTCGAGGAGTTTTCCGCCACCAGCCTGCCAAAGCTGTCATCAATCCCAGCCTCCGTCCGAGAGCGGGCAGGCGTCCTTGCAGCTGGTTGCGCCAAGGGGGAGCGTCCAGGGCTGCGCTGCGCAACTCCCCCACAAAAAAGGCCGGAGGAAGGGGACCCAGGTCGAGGAAGGAAAAAAATGCCTCGAGGCAACAGCGAAAACAGGACAAACGCGACGAAAGAAGATGCTATTTCCCATGCGTTCTCGGCGATGGTTATGAAGGGGCCATCAGATATTGCGATGGCAATTCCATCGCCCCACTGGTCATACCCTGGATAGCGACGGGAGTTTCGGCAGTGTGGGTCATCAACGGCAAAAAGCATGGAAGGGGAGATTCTCGCCGGCCATTGTCAATCGGCGCCAGCTGGATGGTGTCCTACCAATTCCCTGACGAGTTTAGCAGCCAAGATGCTAAAGCCGTTAGGACGGGCGCCCAGGATTGATCTTGTTGCCAAACTGGTGTAAGCTAATTTAACTGCCCTCCACTGAGATTGGCGTCGTTTCAAAATGGAACGGAGCCCCACATTGACAATTCTGGTTGCGCAATTGGCTCCCCTGATCTCAATCACCTCCGCAAATCTGCAAGGTACCAGATTGGTTAGCCCGGAAGTGAGGCGCCAAAACCGGGATGGCGCACACGGTTGGAAGGAGGCTAAGGCAGGGGCGAGGAAAAGGTCACCAATGACAGGGAGCGGTGGCTGCCGAAATGGGGCGTGGCCGTAACAGCCAAGATGTAAAGGGAGGTCAGAAAAGCGCCCGGTTTGGGGATGGGATGAAATGCGCTGATGAGCAGAGTGAGCAGCTGGCCCAGGTGCGCTCTCTGGCGGCCAGCGGTCTCGCACCAGAACGCTGGGAATGGGGGCGAAGCGCCGCAAAGCCTAGTTGTCAGCGGGTGATGACGTTCGAGGGGCGCAGAACACCCAGAAGGAGGGGAGCAGAGGGTGGGGATCGGCGACTACACTAGTGTGATCTGGTTCATTGCGGAATTTGAACTCGATATCGAGGGCCAGCCAAACAATTGGCAGCCATGGCACAGGACGACACATGGCTCTGGCAGAGCGATGCGGTGCTGTGCTTCTAAAGCCTGTGATGTCGGCCACTGCGTCGACCCCTCTTCGCGCACAGGGCAGTCAGCCCACCTGCAGCTCGCAGGAGGACTCTCTCTCTTCCAGTTTGCTAATTTTACGCCCCGCGCAAGGACTTTTGTGCCAAAAAAATAAGGGTGACGTTGGCAGCGCTCAAACAGGCGGGCCCGACTTGCTGGGATGAGAGACCCCTTCGAATCTGGGCTTCTGGGGTCGGACTGGGCTCCAATCTCACAGCGCCTGCCGCCGAACTGGTGTGGCCCACTCGCTAAGAACCCACCCGCCCCTCCGCTCCGAGCACCTGCCTTCCTGTCGTCTTCACCTCTTCTCACCACCTCCGACTGCGAAGGCCTTCTCCCTTGCGACCGCCTCATTCTCTTTCCACCCTTTGCGAGTTTTCGAACTCCATTCCATTCCTTTACCCCCCACCAACCGCTCATTCACCGTCTTCCGGTTCTTTCATCACGATACCTTCCTTTTTTCCGGCCCGGTGTCCGTTGGCATTTTCGCTCCTTCCGTTAGTCATCTGGAACGACGCACCACTTGTGAACCTTGACGAAGACGACGACTTCTCGTGACTCTCCTCCGCCGGCAGATTTCTTAGGAAACACGCAGGTCATCTCGATTCACAACACGCCGCCAAGCTGTTGTCCAACGACCGCACTTGCCGCAACCACCCATCCCGTCGTCATCCTTGAAGGATCCCAATCACAGCAGTGCTTCCCAGCTGGCTCTGAACAAATCCCCGGCCAGACCTTCGAGACATTATCGACTGTCCGGACAGACTCAGCCTCAGGCTACACCAAAGGTACGTTTACTGCAACCAACGCGACACCTGTCTCACCCGCATGTCCAACATTCCTGCTCGAGTTTTTTGTTCCACGGTCCCTTGTCGTGGACAATACCTTCATATCTTTCAAAAGACGCCTCTTTTTCCTTCGAGGAATCGCCCTTTGTCGCGAAACCAACTTGATAAACTTTCCCCGCGCTCCCTGGTTTGGACTTGCCGCAATCTCGAAAACCTCACAGCTTCTCGCATTTCCACACATTGAATCAGCTTTTATTCTGGCACTTGCCACCTGCATTTTCCATCTCATCGCTGGCCGATCGATATCACTTCAGCTCTAACATCAAACTAGAAACCAACTATCTACAAGACGACCTGAGTACTTCTCAAAATGAGGTCCTCCATTCTCCTCGCTGCCTCCAGCGCGATCCTGGCTGTTGCCAGCCCGGTTCTCCAGGAGCGCGGCAGAACTATCGTCGAGACCGAGACCGCCACGGAGTGGGTTGTTGTCACCGTCACTGATGGTATCCCGCTCCCCAGCATGTTCAGACCCGACCGGAACCGCGTGTTCCCCTCTTCCATCACCTCGTTCTCGAGCGCATCTCCTACGCCCACTCCAGAGCCGTCTCCGGAGCCCGCTCCGGCCCCGGCTCCCGAGCCCGAGCCCGCTCCTTTCGTCCCCGAGGTCCCGGATTTCGTCCCTGAGCCGCCTGCGTTCGTCGAGTCCCCGCCTCCTCCGCCTCCCGCCCCTGCTCCTCCCGCTCCTGCGCCGGTTCAACAGGCCCCCGCTGGTGACGACTACGTGAGCACGGCCCTCTACCACCACAACGTCCATCGCTCCAACCACTCCTCTGGCGATCTCTCTTGGGGATCCAGCTACGCCGACTACGCTCTTCAGACTGCCAAGAGGTGCAAGTTCGAGCACGATCTGTAAGTTTGATTTCTTGTGATTTGAGAATAGAGCCTTTGACTAACATGTTCCAGGTCCCCTGGTGGTGGTGGTTACGGCCAGAACCTTGCCATGTACGCGACATCGTCCGGCGCTCAGGCCTTCGGTGCCAACCGTGCTGCTGCCCAGGCCGCCAGCAACTTCTGGTACAACGGTGAACTCAACAAGTTCCCCTCCAACGGCTACGGAAGCCCTACTCCTGACATGGGTAACTTCCATGGCTGGGGTCACTTCTCGCAGCTTGTGTGGACCAACACCCAGCAGGTCGGCTGCGCTTCCTACCTCTGCCCTGCTGGCACCATGGTCAGCGGCATGGACGCGTGGTTCACCGTCTGCAACTACTTCCCCGCAGGTGCGTACCTCTTCCTAACAACCTTGGACTCTGCTAACTTTGTATCTAGGCAACGTCGCCGGTGCGTACGCTAACAACGTCAAGGCGCCTTCAGGACATCCCACCGTCCAGGCATCGTAAAGTGTCGTTTCCGAAACGACGAGCTTGCATTTCAGACCAGGGTGTAAGGTAGCAGTTCAGCATGATCCCCGGCGGCAGCATTTTCACACCTTTCATTTCGTCGAGTGTATGAACTGTACACAGATCATCTCGCTATCCGGCTCTCCCCAGCTCGCTTGGGTTCCTACGGCTCGATGCAGACAAGACATGACGCGTGCACGGCATTCTTCGCGTGATGACTTCAGATGAGCAGAGGATGGGTCAAGCAAAGACAAAATCACGACGCATGGAAAGGAAAAGAAGGGAAAAGGAGCTCTGGATGGTCTGGTTTTCTCTCTTCGATTCTCAGGCATAGGGCACAGTCCCATTTCGGGCCAAGTGTCTCGGGTCAGTCATTCGGTTTCACATGTATTGTACGCATCAAGGACATATTCGATTCTTCACTAGGCGACAGCATCCCGTGGGTTTTCCCCCAAGGGATCCATTTGCTGTCGCCAATCTTTTTTTACCTGCTGGGGAAATACCGCTGGGAGTGGAAATGTTTTCTAGGTCTGCAAAAGCAAATTCGTTGTCTTGTGTTATATCTTCCGCCCAGCCGTGCCATGACCTCAACCAGCCCAACTCGGTCTCTGGCTCTACACTGTGCCCTATCTGTGACCTTGGTTGCCAACAGAGACGTCAAGATCATAGGGTCACAAGTGAAGCTCCAGAACACCGGGCTCATCCATGTGTTTGCCACAAAAGCAACTTACTGCCCGCGACCCGCGTGCACCGCATTCTACACTTGCACCCCCAAGGAGCCTGAGGCTGAAAAGGTTGCCTTCGTAGAGTTTTTGACAACGCGCAGGGGAAACCTTGTAGGTGATAGGGTTTTGGTCAAACACGGATCGGAGATAAGAAGGTTACCTGTCGTCTAACTTCATGGTTGCCCAGCTGCAGATGCGTCATCCCAAATAAGCTTTCGAATATTTATGCTTTTTGCAAGCCGTCTCGTCATTTTCCAGATGGCCCAACTTAGTTTGTACGAACCTGGACGCCAGTGTATTCACCGCCCTTGTCAAAGTTACAGCGATGGTGATGCTGAGGAGGGTTTGGGATGCCGTGTGTCAACGACACAACATGTCTGGGTGATTGGAGAGAAGGTGGTCTTGTTGTGCGTGTCACTGGCAATGGGTTTTCCCGGGGTCGATTTCAATGGGAATGGTTGGAAGAATGTGGATTGAAATTTGAGTTGCTTGCATGTTTTGTTGATGTCATGTCTGGTTGCTGCCTCAGGCCTGGGAGGCTGGGAGGTTTGTTTGGGGGCCAGCATGGGGCACAGCATGGGCCAACATGGGGTCTATTCTGGTATCAGATGTTGGGGAATCAAAAACTTGATGCCGAGCAGCAGCTGCAGCTGCTCGGCTCCGTGTGTCAACACGGTCGTACAGGTGGAAACAACTCGAACCTGAAGTCGGAGACGGCCCCATGGTGAATCACCGCTCGGAGGGAAGTTCCATGTCCTTCGATTGGGTTTTTGGTTAGAGTTGCGGGATGCTTGGGAAAACTATGGTAGAAGAAGGGTGGGGGTTCCTTTCCTATCGATGGAAACACTTGGGTACATCCAGTCGATGGTGGGTGAGGGCAGTTGGAACGGGGGATTGTAGAGGAGGTGGAGGGAGCAAAAACGGTCCAGCACATGTACAGGGTTCGGGTTGTTAAGAAACGCCAAGTGCGTCCAGCACTGAAGACCCAGGCCTGTCAGACCCGTAGCATGGAACCTGCCAGTAGATATCAGACTTCCTGCCAGCACGCAAAGACCATGATCCCTGTGCACGGACTCTAGGCCATGTGTCGATGAAGCCACACCGAACCTAATAGGCGAGAGCTTGTGCCTATGTGCCTTGGGCAGGTGGCCTGCTTGAATTTCCCAGCCTGTCCACTGACACTCGGTGATGATCGGAGAGCGGGAGGCTTGACATGCTTTCTGGGACCTGGTCACCAGCTCCCTAGTGCGACTGTTCGATCTATCACAGGCTGGATTCTCGTGGCAGTTTGGCTGCCCGTAACGGCTATGCTTTGCGCTTTAACGGACTTCTGCCTTGAAGATGGGCTCTTGTGGCTGCTGCACGCCGAGCGGGAGAAAACTATGCCATGGCATACTTTTTGCGTCCTTCGATGTGACTCCGAAGAATCAGAAATTTCGAAATCTGGGGTGTCCTTCAGACAGGTATAAGAAGATGGGTTTTCCTTCCTCAAGTCCGCTTTCAAAGGGCACGCTTCGATCGTCTATCGCATTTTCACTACTGCTTGACTACGTCTTTCAAGACCTCCCAAACACGACTTCAAGACTACTCGAACGCAGCTTTGACGTCGATCGAACACATCATTCCTCCCATCCCCATCCCTCTTTATTTTTTCAAGAGGAATTGTAAGATCCCTCCAACCCCTACCGCTGACCACTTGGACGCACCTTCCGTCCCGACCCTAGTTCTTCGAAAATTCTTCCAAGACCTGCTTGCCAGACCCACCTCCCCTTTCACCTTTGGGCGTCTGAACCTGACACCCCCTCCCTGATCACTAACGACTCACCAGAGCCGCCGTCACCATCACCATGTCGGCTCCCGCTCGCGCTCCCGCTTCCGCCGAGGCTTTCGCCTCCGGCCTCCCCTTCGCTGTCGCTCTCCGCCCTGCTGCCGCCTTCGTTGCTCCTGCCCCTCTCGCTCCCGTCCCCGTTGCTCCCGTCTCTGCCGCCGCCGCCCCCTTCGCCCCCGTCGCTCCCGTCGCCGTCGCCGCCGTCTCTGCTGTCCCCACTGCCGTCGCCCCCGACTTCACCCACCCACCGGCATACAAGAATGGGCCGTGGTCGTACAACCAACTCGGGCTCGCCTACAACGGCTTCCTCAGGGAGAAGGAGCTCTCCCTGAAGAGAATCATGCGGCCGGAGGCAGAGGCGCGGCTGGAGACCATGCCGGCGCTGGACTGGGCTTTTGCCCAGCTCCAATTACACGGGGCTGCGACTATTGGCCAGGATCCTGTCGAACAGTTGCGCCGTATGGCAAGGCAGAGTGGGGTAAGTGCCCTCTTCTCAAATTCTATGTTGCCTCTCTTCTCCTTTCCTCTCTCCATTCCGCCCTCTACCCTCCTCTCCCTTCCCCTCTCACTCCACGTCCTTAGTTCCAGCAGCTAACCCGTGTTCTAGGCGGTCCGATCTGTCCTGCTCGGCGAGGAAAAGGGGACCGCTGCTGGCTGGCAGGCTCGCGTCACCCAATGGGCGGCAATCCAATCGGACCCGGCCACAGCCATGTGGCAAGCCCAGAACGAGCCCGAAGAATTCCGGCGGTTTGTGGAGACCTGGCGAGCAGAGAAGGACCCCATTGCCTTTATCGCCAACGTCTGGTCGCTCTGGCAAGAGGCGGGATGCCCTGCAAAGGGACCTTCACACATCCTGGAGGGCATGTCCGCTGCCGGTGTGGCCGCCCTCCAAGCAGCGAATGTGTCGGGGGCATATGAGCACCTCGCGATTTTGGAGATAGGGAGTCTCGTCCTCGTCTTCGGGGGAGAGCGACCAGCCTCGGCCGTGCCGTACCAGCCTGCCAGAGTTCAGCGACAGCCCGGCCAGAGTGAGGAGGATTACTGGACGCAGCAGTTCTGGAAGAACTCTGTCGAAGTCCGCCTCCGCAACCCTCGCTGGGATGGACCGGTGCCGGGTCTGTACATCCCACCCCCGCTCCCGAAGAGGTTGAAGCGGTCAAAACCGGGACCGACGACATCTCAGTCTGAGACGAAGAGGAGCATGGAGGCCCTGGCTCAGGGCGAGCACGGGCCGAAGATGAAGAAGCAAAAGATGGCGGCCCAGGTCCAGATCGGGGCCAGCCGCCAGCACCAGGCGCCCTTCCCACCGTCGCAGAGCTCTCTGGTCGGCCCGACCATGCTGTTTGCCAACACGGGCATGCCGTTTGTCGGCACGAGCATGGCGTCGGCCCAGGGGGCCCAGGGGTTTGCCCCCATGCTGGGCGTTCACCAACCCGAGACCTCCCAATTCGCGTCGGCCTTCGGAGGCGTCTCCCAGGGCTATTTGAGCCCGCACCAGTTCACTGGGGGTTATCTACCGACCCCGGGCTACCCCCAAGCCCAGGGCATCTACCCCCCGTTGGCCCCGGGCTACCCCTTTATCCAAGGAGGCCCTCAGTACGGTGTGTTCGGGCTACAGGGCATTCCACCACAGGGTGGGAACACCATGGGCGGTCCGGTGTTCGTGGGGGGTCAAGGTGTTCCGCCAGTGGGCCAGGGGCTTGGGGTCGTCTCGGGCCCTTCGCAAGCCCCTGGCACCCATCAATGGGCTGGGAACACCGTCGACCAACCGACCATGACCCCTGCCCAGGGCAACCCTTCTCCGTTTGGGAAAGTTGGTCTCCCCGGGGGTGTCCCGGCTGGTCCGGCAGCCTTTGTGCCAGCCCAGAACCCCGCGCCTGCCGCTCCTCCGGCGCCGCAGCTTGCCCCCCCTTCCGTCTTCCCCTGGCCTGTCGGCCCCGCTCCTGCCCCCGCTCCTGCCTCCGCGCGCCCGTCCGTCGCCCCCCTTCTGCAGGCCACGGACTTGGCCGAGGACTCCTCCTTCGGCCTGTGCCCCCCGGCGGTCCTGGACGATTGGGCCGTGCCCTCTCCTTTGCCGGCCTCCGATCTGGCCCACATCGCGGGGGAGCCCGCCGCCGATGCCGCCGACTTTCCCGTTTTGGACGGGCTCGACGAGGGTTTGGACTTCTCCGTTCTGGATAAGTACTTCGACGACGTTGACTTCCCATCTCTCATGGAGGAGCCCGCGTTCGCCCCCGAGCCTGGCATTGAGTCCGCCCCCGCTGCCGACCCCGTCCCCGCAGCCTACCCCGCCCCTGCCGCCGAGCCCGGAGCAGAGGTGTACTCCGCGGGAGAGGAGCCCGCTGAGGCTGAGGCCGAGCCAGCGTTTGTGACGTCAGCGCTGTGTGAGCTCGGCGAGGATGACGATCTTATTGCGGACAGGGAACTTGACGGGGTGCTCGACGACGGCACCGTCGCCAACATACTGTGGGAGGCCGTGAGGTAGTAGAAGGAGAGCTGAAGGGGGTTGATGATGTTTGTTTTGTGTCCTGTCTCTTTTTTTGGTGATGGATTTGATTGTGTTTGAGATGCCTCTTTGTCTTTGGTTGAGGCTTGTCAGCGTTCTTCCTATGCCTCGTTTTGAATTTGTTGAGGCTTGTTTACATCGTTTTGATGCCTTCTTTGTATTCTCTTGAGGCATGCCTGCATTGGTACGATGCCTGACTGTATTTGTACGGGCTCATTTGTTTTCGTGTACCGTAGTGGGGGTCTGTGGAGCGCCACACCCCTTGCGTCGAAAATATCCCATAGTTGTTCAACATACTTTGTTGGCTCAACACGACATGTTGAATACAGTGTGGGTTTAAGGGGGGTTAACACGCCGTGCCCATTCCTACAATTCTCCCTACGGTAGTTGTCCATTGATAGTGTTACAATACACGATGTCTTCTCCCGCTCTACATCCCCTGTGCACACATGGACAGCGATAGAGCTGAGCCGCGCGTATGCCTGCGTCAAGGAGACCTTCCTTTCTCGCCCTTGTCAAAGAAGCATTGACCCAAAACAAAGACGCGGGCCGACAACGGTGACAACAGGTTGCAGGGCTGGCTTGAACCCCTTCCAGGTTTCTTGCTCAACTCGGACTCAAGCTTCTCTTTTTCCGACGCTCCATTGTCTGCCTGATGGATTCCTTTCACATTGCACACGCCGTCACATCAGAATAAAGACAATTACCTCGAAATCCATCTCCAACTGAACCAACCCATCCCGAAGGAACAGTGCGAAGACCTCATCTCAACACGGACCCCCCTGCCCCTTTTCACCCGGCCTCATTCACCCTCATCACCTCACCCCTCGGCATTTCCCATTTCCCATTTTCCTCACCCTCACTGCAATCTACACCAATCCAAACTATCTCAACTCAAACTTAACTAAACCCAACCGAACTGACCTGAACCCACTTGAACCAGCCCAGACCAGATCCAACGAAACACAAACCAACACCACGCGAAATGACCCTGCCTGCCTACCATGCTACACTAATATACCGCATATTAATATACCACACCCCTAATTGCCCTCCTCAGGATCAACAAGCAAACATTGAAATGAACTCTTTCTTGGTTGTGCCTTGGCGACCTGTCGCAGACACATCAGATTGATGAGTGATGGGTCTGGAATCTGGGCAGAGCCGGCCAGAACAGAGCAGACTGGGCGAAGTGCTGCGCAACAAACTCACACCACACCTCTCAGATACATGGGAAGGGTGTGTGTGGGTCGGCCGAAAGTCCCCAACTCTCAAAAGTCCACGTGGTGAACGCCATGTAGATGAGGAAGAGGGGAAACGCGGTTTAGACGAGTGTGGCATTGAGATTGAATGGCTGTATGCACTTTACGGATCCCGCAGGCGAGATGCAATGAGGTGGATCAGTCATTGATCGCCGGGGACGGGAGGATTTGATTGGGTGGGAGGGGTATTGGTGTGGTCTGATTGGTTGGTAGGAATTGCGGCAGTTGGGAGCGGGAATGGCAGTTTGGTTTGGGTTTCTCGAGGTTTGTGGCTGAGGAGATGGGAATAGGGGTTTGTTGATTGCTGCAAAACAGTTTTGAATCATTCGATGAATTCATCACGGAAGAGACGAACGAGGTATTTGTTGACATTGCACTGGGGTTCAGGGGCTCAATCATGAGCGACAGCAAGATGATAACGACAGCATAAATGACTGGATATTGACGATTCCTATTAGATACCGGTTTGAATGCAAATCCGAGACCAGCTATGTATACAACTCCGGATCGTTTCCTTAGACGATATGCTTGACCTCGGCCGGAGCACCGCCGTCCGAATCCCGCTTGATGTTGTCGGTGCTGTCGTGATAGTGAATGTTCTTCTCGACGGCAGCCGAAGCCTTCTGGTTGAGGTTGTCCTCGAACACTGGGGCGCGCTGTTAGTTCTCGTCCTGTTTCTCGGTGGTAATGTCAGGGGGTACTCACGGAAAGCCAACTCCTCGAGGGTGCGGCCACTGGTCTCGGGGTAGAGGAAGAAAATGATGATGAACTCAAAGGCGATCCATCCGCAGTAGATGGCAAGGTACTTCCACTTGATGGCGGTGAGGGCGATGGAGTTGACATTAGTCGAGAAGAAACCGGCAAGCTTGCCGAAGATCTGCTGGACACCGATACCACGGGAGCGGTGGGAGTAGGGCCAGAGCTCGACGAGGTAGGTGTAGGTAAGCGCGTTGTTACCGATGTTGTAGCAGGGCGAGAAGGCGAAGTAGAAGAAGAGACCCGAGATACCGGCGGCGGCGTTGCTGCCTCCAGCGTCAAGAGCAACCTGCATGCGCTCAAGCGAGATGGTGATGGCGCAGAAGCACAAGCACATGGCGGTGGCCGAGAGCATGTACATGTGGCGACGCTTGAAGCGGGTGACGAACATGGCAATGATGGTGGCGTTGATCAGGGACCAGCAGGCATTGGCCAGGTTGATGCGGGTCTTGGCGTAGTTGGTGGTGAAGTTCATCATGCCGAATAGGATGCCGGAGTAGTAGCTCAGCAGGGTGTTTCCGGAGAGCTGAGTGAAGAGACCGATGAAGAGGGTGACGACGACACGACGACGCATACCGTAGGTCTTGAGCAGATCCATCCAGCTCTGCTTGGACGCCTCCATTTCAGTGCGGATGGTCTCGCGAATCTGGACAACCTCAGCCTGCACGAGCAGCGAGCTCGCATCGCCCTCGGCGTGGAACTTGACAAGCACCTGGCGGGCCTCCTCATCGCGGTCCTTGGACACGAGGTAACGGGGCGACTCGGGGAGCAGGAAGACGGTGACAATCTGCAGCAGCGAGGGGCAAATCTGGAGGAGCGAAGGTAGACGCCAGGCCCAGTCGTTGGGGATGTCGGTGGTGCCGAGAGCAATGGCGGAAGCCAAAATCTGACCGATGAAGTACGAGGCGTTGAAGAGCGAGGTGAGGATGGCACGCTCCTTGGGATGGGCCAGCTCACCGATCAGGGCAGCTCCGGAGATAATGCAGAACAGGATACCAGCGCCGAGAATCATGCGGGCAACGATGTACATGGCGACGTGCTGAGCGAAACCCTGGAGGAGAGCGCCGAAAACCATGATGAGCGAGCCGATCATGATGGACCATCTGCGGCCCCAGGCCTGGGCGATCCATGGCGCGAAGGGCACGGCGAAGATGGAACCGAGCTGGTAGCAGGAGTTGACGAATCCAAGAAGACCGGGCTCGATGGCGAAAGCACCCTTTGCGTCAACACGGCCTCCACCAAAGTCTGGGGTGCGCCTTCCGTCAGTTTTGTTCCCCATATGCGAATGCGGACGCGGTATGGGGACCCGCCCAACAATTGGCCCGAGTTTGAATATTTTTTCAAGACTTACACTTGTGGAAGGTAGGAGCGAACTGCAGCGTGTTGATGAGCTGCGAGTCGAAACCAGATGTCATCTCGACACCCATGCAGCACAGGAAGAGCCACAGGTACATCATCCGCAGATTCGGCTTCTTGTACCAGACGATCTTGTCCTCCGCCACGAGGCGGGTGACGATGGGGTCGGCGGTCGTTCCTACGTTCACCTTGACCATGTTGACGGTTGGGTGAGCCGGAGACTCGAGACTCGGGTGTGGTGTTGGGTAAGGGAGGTGGTCGAGTTGTTTCGTTGCATCGACAGGTCCCGGGGGACGGCAGGTCTAAATACAATCCCATAGCATACGCAGTTGCTCCACGGATTCCGCGTCTAGCTCGAACCAGAGCTCATCCGCCCGCTTTGCTCGCCACCTCACCCCCCCCCTCCCCGGCTAGACTACTACACCCCCCTCCCCCCTCCCCAGTCTCCCCGTGGTGCCCCATTGCCTACCCCCAGTTTCCATACTCCCCCAGACAAACGGTTCGGATATCCGGGGTCTCCATCTTTACCAATGCTGCACCCCAGACCGTGTCTGAGCAGGCCGTATCCCCCGCCGTTCTTGCTCTGTTGAATTTACAGGGCTTGGCGCGGATTGCATTTAGCCATTAACAGCCAGATTAACCGGACAGAGCAACTGGCTCGCCGTTGGGAAACCGCCCAATCCGCCGTGCACGATAGCTCGCTCGGCGCATGCGCCAAGCCCGCGTTGCCCCTCCCTAATTGGAGTGCGAATTGTTTCCAGCCGCCAGGTTTGCATGTTTGGAGGCTGAGATCTGCCTTCAGATTGCAATTAACCTCCTTGCAGTCGCACAACACACATTCTGGAACAAGTGTCAGCTCGTAGCACCACGTGGAGCCAGCCACTCACCGAGGGGGGGAAGAAATGGAAAAAAAACTGAAAGATTCGGCGTCCACTCGCGCCGGCCTGTCCACTGCCAATCCTCCGTTTGGCATCCGCAACTTTTCGGCAGATCCACCATGCTTTGCGCTGTTGTGTTCTGTTTCTTCGCTTCGCATCTAGGCCCCGAAACGCAACTGCGGTTTGCAGCGGCCGGTCCAGTCCGCTCACTTGCTCAAGTGCCAGTGTCCGCTGAGTGATCTCCCCGTCGGCCGTGCAGAGCAACCCCCCTCCCTCCCTCCCCAAAAAAAACATCCGTGCCAAAGAAACACACCAACAAAAATCCTCTTCCAACCTCCCGTCGCCATCAACGGCGTTCCGGTGATCAAATGACCCGCAGCCGAGGCACTCTACTTGCAGAATAAGCCGCGGTGATCTCCCGGGATAGGCAATCGCTTCGCGCGTTGGCGTTCCCCTTTCTCTCTCTCTCTCTCTCTCTCTCTCTCTCTCTCTTCTCGCTCTCCGTTAGGCAACTCTTGCCCCCCTCTCGTTCGGGTCCCCAGACGAGGTCTTTCACTGCATTGGACGGTTGTTCGCACAGGCGGCACGGTTCAATTCGGGCCTTCTGGCAGCCAAGACGGCCAAGACGGCCAAGCGGACCTCGACCCCTTCCGGCCTAGGGCCCCCGAGCCCGCCAATCAGGGGCGTAAACTCCTGTCCTGTCCTGACTCGGGGCTGTCAGCTGTCAAGGCATTTAAAGTGGGCAACTAAACGTCAGTGCAGCGATTCGCATCGGCGTCGCATCCAACTGGGAAAGGGACAAGACGGCAAAAAGCTTTGCAAATCCAAAATGCTTTTGCCCGCGGAGACCCCATTTCACATATCACTTTCTCCTGTCTGCCCACTCGCGCTCACTTGCAGGAAAAGCCAGGAACACACCAAGCCCCGTACCAGCCCAATGGTACCGGCCGAAATACCTCCGTCTTTCTTCTTCGTCAGCTCCACGTAAAAAAATACCTGGCGAATTCATCCACCAACTGCACCCTGCGCTGTGCTACTAAACACGGGTGTCTGCGCCCTCGACTTGGCACAATCCACAACTAAGCATTTGACGCCCAGCACCCACGACAGCTAGTCTTCACCTATTGTGCACTTTTTGCAGACGCTAAACCACACCGGGGGCAGACCCCGTGTGCGCCGAGTAAGAGCCGCACGCGGTGGCGTTGCCACGGCGCGCCTCGACGCTTCATTTGACGTCGTTCGTGCGAGCTGTGTGCGGAAATTCGCCCGAGGATTTTTGCTAGAAATGAAAAGCAACGCTAGTTTCCCCCGCCTCCACATTCCTAGTTTTGGCGTTGACCGCTGTTCGCCCCATTTCTCACCACGGGGGAATAGCTAGTGTCAGGCACGGGGGAATTTTGTGGAGAGGACGCGAAAAACTTGCCCCAATGCAGTGGGAGAAAAAAAGGTGTGTGGAGGTCCGAGGCAATGGACAACGGTGGGGATATTGCGCCTTGGTTCCCGACCGTTCACGGCGAACCGTCCCAGCGCATCACACATCGCTAAAGAGCACTGCAGCCCGCGGTCCGCTCATGTTCACGTTGGGGTTGGTGGTCCCCATTGGTCGCCTGCGGGGTGGTATGGAACATTAATGATAGGCAGTTTTGCATATTGGGTTCGCCCAGACCGGGCAATGCACACATTACTCAATTGTTCGTAAGGCCTCGTTCCGTCCCCTTCGCTCCCGCGCGTGCAGCGACAGCAGCCAGCAGCCAGACAGAAGCAGCCAGCGTTGTTTGCCGTGTTTGCGTGGCATTGATTAAACGAGGTACAGGCCGTGCGGTTCGCCTGGCAGGCAGGCAGCATGCAACCCGCAACCGACAGGATGGCTTGGTAGTAGCGGCTCCCGTCAATAGTCGAAAATACCTGCGCAGGTTCATGTTTGGTAAGTATTTGGTGATCAAAAAAGTTGGTCACGCCGTCGTGACTTGGACATGGAAAGCGGCCCCTCCTCGTGCCGTGAACTCCGCTTTGCATGTTGTTAGCAGTACAGGAGCTCCATCCATGTCCTGATGCCTCATGGCTGCATGGTCCATCTATCTCCACGTCGATCCCTCGCTCCACAAACCTGTCGTGATGTGCGGGCACTGCGGGGTCGACACCCTCCAGTTTGGGGGTCCAAGGGGGCATCTATCGCGGCAACCCGCTTTGCGCTCAGATGCTTTTCATAGAGTACGCAGTAGCGGCGTCCTGTAGGGCGCCAAGGCGGGGGCGTAGAGGGGGATGAGCCCGAGGGTTGGGTGAGCGAGTCTACGATTGTTCCCGACCCCTTGGTTCTCACGAGGACCACAATTTCCACCGCGCCTGGATTCTCCGCTCGCCTGCGCTGTTGGTACTCGTTGGTTATCAATCACGGTGGAGACCGAGTTCTGCCCGGGACTGGGGTTCGGGGTTGTGGTTGTGGAGCAGGTGTTGTCCCTGAGGACGAAGGAAGAGGAGGAATCGCGCCGGGGAGATTCCCAGACACCAATGCGGTCTAACTTTTGTGGATTCGGTTCATGTGTGTGCAAGCTCTCTTCGAGGTTTGATGGGTGAACTCTGTTCCTGTCAGCAGAGGCATTCCCCTCTCACCATCTACCCGGGACCGCAGATCAGCTCCATCATGCGAACGGCGCGGCTGTTGCTCACCCTCCCTTCCAAAATTGTTCTTTGGCGATCTCGACATGGGACGGCCTCAAAAAAGGCACGGGTAGATTTCCGAGTTGTCAAACCCAGTTGTTCCAGTTTGACGGGGCGTTCAGATCGACGGGATACGACGGCTGCTGCAAAGTAGACCGGCTCCGAGGCCCACAGCAAGCGCTGCAATAGAAATGAAGTGCATGATCGAGGTTGAGTTTTGCCCTGCGCTGTATACAAGGTAGCGTGGTAGCGCGGCCCCGCTGGCGGATGACGTCGGGTCGAATAACGTGGTCAAGCTACGGGATACGTAGGCGAGTATGCCGGGCATAATAAAATCAAATACCCAAAATGATGCCCGTCAGGAATTAACGCACGAGTAATATTGCCTTGTCGGAGTTGCTTCCGTTATATAAGGTCGGGGTCCGCACACCCCCTAGCGTACACCTTAGGCAAGCAAACGCCCAGTCTTGATTTTGCCGCTGCCGGGTGCGCGCAAAATTCTTCAACTTCCTAAATCGCTCTGAGCCAAGATCCGGATGCCTGTTTGTAGGATTGGCTTGCTCTCGCTTCGCTTCCTGAACGCGGTAATTACCAGGCGACGTTGGACAGTAGTGGATGTATACGACCTTTGGTAGGATTCTCCTCGCTCTAGTCTTCGGACCTCGCGCCGCAACACACACTTGTGACTGTGGACCTACTGCAGTCTGCTTGTCCATCCGGTAGTTCTAGTTTCCGGCGCTTGGTCGGGGTAAACTTCTGTCTCCTAGTCAAGAGTCCACTTGACAAGTAACGCTCCGGGGGTTTATGATTCTTCCGGGAGTTGTTGGTTTGGCGCGCTTCCACGGTGGACTCGGCAATTGGTGATGGAGCCCGTGAGGGTAGCCACTTGAGTGTCTGATCGGGCAGCTGTGATTGAGAGCATCGAACAATGCGTTATCTTCTTGTTGATTGTTCCGTCAGTCGTGCATTCAATTGGTCCCTCTACCACCTGACATCCTGGCCACATTTGCGTCAAAGGGGATCGTCGACGACCTTGCAACCGAGTCTCGAACTTCACCATGCATCGGTTCTGCGACCATAGGCGTCTTCTCTTCGCCCCTCCTATACGATCTCCATCGGACCTTGATGATTTCGTAGAGCAGCAACAGTTCACCCTCGTACCCGCTTCCTCGTTCTCCCCCTCCTGCCGAAGAGCGGTCGCGCCAGAAGATTGGAATGCGTGTGACTTCCAGTTCATCCCCGGTCTTGGTCTTCCTCTGGTAAACGTAGAACCGAAAGGCCAGCCAGTACAGTACCCCAGCGCCCAAGACGGAGAAGACGAATGTTTGACTGGCGAACCACCGGACCAATCCCTCGGTTTTGACAAGTGAGTCTTCTTCTGGGTCCTTGATCCAAATCGCAACAAGTGGGAAGGCGTTGGTGGCGGTGAATACAGTCGCAGCAACTATCCCGACGGCGTGAGGGATTGGGGACTTGTATCGCCACCTGCTCCCTGGCCAGAGTCGGAAGTAGAGCATGGCGATACCAATGACTGCGAACCAGACGACATCCAGGCCGTACGCGTATGATGCAACCATCAGGTAGTATATCGGATAGTGGGACGTTGCATCCTTGATCCCGAACACAGTTCCGATGATCAAAACCGTAGTGACGGCCCAGTGAAGGGCTAGAGCTGCGGCTGGCGCGCGAGACGAATGCAGCTGGTACCCTTCTCGGGTCTGTGGTAGACGCTGGAAACCACGGCGAAGAGTAAAGGAATATGATGAGGCGAAAAACAGTGAGAAGGGCAATACTCCTTCCTTTGCAAGCTCTTGCTTGACCCGGGCAGCGGTGAAGGTAAACACGATGACATTGCCCATGGCCGAGAGAGCTCTAAATGAGCCATTGATAGCAACAGTGTGCTTGTCGGATGCGATCTTGGCAGGGCCCAACTGTCCGATTGCGTATTTGAAATATTCGAGAGCTTGATCGTGGCCCCGCTCAAGAAGAGTCTCTTTCGGAATGATTGCAGCCTAGCGTGGTTGGGCTGATGAGTGTCATGCCGGCCATACTGGGAAAGGAGGTGCCCTTACATAGAGTGTGTTCACTGTCATCATCAAGCAGCAAATGAGAAGCACCGAGAAACCAGAAACTACGGCAAAGTTTCGTCTTGGGTGCCTAATCTCAGCAAGAACCTAATTTCAAGTTAGCCCTGCGAAGACGATCAAGGTGAATAGACTAGGCCCACGTAGTTGGCCTGATGGAACCCGCCCAATGGAAAGATAACAAAGAGCACCGCTTCTGCATATTTGTATATGTGTTTGGGGCTAGATTCGGTATTAAACGGGTCGTCAAAGTTCTTCACGGCCCTGGATCGTTCGCCAGATGCCTTGGACTCCGCATTGTCAAGCCTGAGGCTGTTGAAGCCAAAAATGATGATCAAGAACAGCATCATCAGCTTCAGCGTGCCGAGGAGGTTGTTCAACCTGATACCCCATTTCCTCGACATACTATGCAGCAAGCAAGCAAAGGTATTTGCCGCAATGGCGATACAGACAACGGCCTCCCGACTCCCCGCAGCAGATGTTTCATCGGAGGACTCATCGGCGGTTTGCTTTGTTGCCTGCAGAATAGCCAAAGCAAACGCAATTGAGTTGACTGATGTGTTGCCAAAGACGATAAAGGAAACCCCGAAAACGCATGTTGCGAGGAATCTTGGAAGTTTGAAGAAGTAATTCAGCTGTCTCTGTGTCAGCGTCGGACGGATTTCTATGGCTTGGGTGTCCTACGTATGGCAACTCTCCTCCGCTCCGCACTACTGCAGTCTTCTCCTTTGAGCCTCCGAGCCGGTATCTCGGGACTGTCAAGCCGAGCTCAATGTACAATATGACACCAGAGAGTGCCATGCTGATGCCCACGAGCCATATCATGATTGAGACGCCAATGCTTTGTGTGTTGGAGTAAATCACCGAGCTGCTGTTGAAGACGCCGGAGCCTGCCGCCAAGACATGGAGTCAGTCGGCTGTGATAGAAAACCAGGCGTCAGAAGCACTGGTAACTCACCTATCATCCTGTTGAAGATGAGACAGCTGACTGAAAACCATCCAAGGCTTGATTTCTTGGTTGGGATCTCTTCCACAATGGTAAAGGGGTCTGATTTCGCCTGGGCGAGGCGCGCTTGGTCATGGGGGTCGAGCCCGGGACGCCATTCCCTGCCATCTTCGCCAGTGTCCGAGGCCGGCTCGCTGCGGACTGATTGCTGCTCGGTAGACGCCATGTTTGGCGGCGCGTCGATGTCTAAGGGGCTCGAAATGACTGGACTCCTCTGTGCCGGCCACACTGTTCTTGAATGTCGGCGGCATCGTGCAGACTGTCGAGGGGGTGTCGAGGGGATGTTTCTATTAGTAAAGAGAAACCCGGCGTGATGGTCGATTGGCAGACTCCCGCGAAGCAAAGATGCCAAATGGAAGAACGGGCAGCCTTGGCAACGATTTTGCTCTGTTCGGACACAAGGCTCCGCGGGGAAAGTACGCCTTGAGCTGGCGCTAATGCTATCTTGTTGGCCAGTTGAAAAGGAGGGCTCAGCTGATTGGCATCATTGAACAGGCAGTGCAGGAAGGTGCGTTGGGAGCTTTGACGCCCGACTGCACAAAGATGGAAGAGGGCAAGCTATTTCTGAGCACCCCAATCCGGCTCTGAGCCCATACACCAGCTTTCAGCCACAACCACGATATTTTTTGCGGTACTCCAATCAAATCAATCGCATGCCAATAACGTGACAACAACAGTTCCAGGCGCATCGTCGCTGTTCCGGGCAAAGGCTTGCCGTTGCCGCCGTCTGCCTCATTTTCCTTGGCCGCCAGATTGGGCGACACCATCTCGATGCGCGTCCTCCAAACTTCGAAGCCTGGGACCAAGTCTGCGCGCATTCCGCTGGCACTACCAGCTGAGTTCCCTTGAACCAGCGTTGCCGCGCCCCGAATGGGTTGGCTGCGTCCCGGTCCAGGCCATACAACTACTGACCATGTTTCCCCGGATCTCCACCCACGAGTGCATACCGCCCCTTCCCACGTGTATCGTCTGAATAAACTGTCAAATTCGAGGCTCTTCGGTTACCCTTTGGGTGGGACAGCTACTCAAGAGGAAGACCTGTTGGTCCACCCTTCTGTTCTCGGCCCGTTTCTCAATCTTCGATCTTCCGCGGAGCGTACGCAGAGCGCTTTCAAGAACAGCCATGGTCTTTTCTAATCTGCCCGAGATCTACCACACCCTGGCGATTTTGCACAGGATCATCTCCATTGCCTGGTGGCAGGAAAACAATGCCCGTGAGTCCTGAACAGTGGAGACACTCTCCCCCTGAATCAGACGCTGACTTGTGCAGACCAACATTTCCTCGAGTTCAAGAATGACATCGAAATCCTAGCTCGGAATCTGCGTGCCCTCGTGGATGTTATATGCGAAGTCCAGAACACGCTCCCCCCTGGGGCGTCTGCACAGCCGCCAGAGGTTTTCTTGGGATTGGATCAAGTACTCGGCAGTTTCCAGGACATTGTCGAACAATGCTGGGCGTTCTTGCAAGAGAGGGCATCATATGGGGCACAAAATGGCCCCTTGGTCAATCTGGAGTGGCATTTTCGTGGGGTGGGCGATGAGCTGAACAGGCATCGCGATCGTGTTGTGTATCTCAACATCAAGGTATTAGAGACCCTTTACAAAACGCCGACCAGACAAAGGCTGACATACTGCAGCTATCAATAGCCCTGGGATCTTTGAACCTGTAAGTTTACAGGTGCAACTTGCAAGTGTGTTCACCTTGCTGACCCTCCATCAAGTTCTAACTTTGTCCGGCTCCAACATACTCTGCATGGCATCGCCGACTGGATCGATCATCGGCTTCATCAGCTGGAAGACAACTTGATCTTGCAGGTCCAGACCGGCCAAAGTCTCATCAGGGAGGAGCACTCTCCTCTATCTTGGTTGAATGGCGGGAGAGCGCCTGCGACATCACAGATCATCATTCCTCAAGAAATCAACCAAGTACTGACAGTCATAGCGAGGCTTCAGTACGGCAGTATAAGCAACGTCCCGGTTGTTGGCGGCGTGGACGAGATCATATTCTATATGGACCAAGCCACGCAATGGCACCGCCGACGTCAATCCTCTCCAGCCAGCGACGTTTGCAAGATGGCCAATACCTTGCGCGCGTTTTGGCTTGTCAAGGCTATTCAGGCTGGGGACGAGTACAAGCGCGCAACGCACAACACGTCCTTCAATGAGTTCCAGAGACAGCTGGATGACTACGGCATGACGCTTTCCCGATTCTTGTTGCAGCTTGAGGAGGTGTGCAACCCCGACATAGAGCTTGGAATGGCCGGCTAACGAAAACATAGAAAGTGATTCAGGTGCATGAACAGATAGTTTGCAGAATGTCTGACCTACCATCGGTGGATCAGCTCAGGGACCGAATAGCGATGGACAGAGACATCTGGGCGACTCACAACCAACGCGCCCAGGCCATGGAAACCCACGAAAAGGTGACAAGAGTGCTTCGGTGGTGAGAGACTTGAACACCATCACCATTACTCCCCATGCTGACTTGTACCCAGCCGCCTGCGGAGTCAGGGCGAAGGGCCAGACCACTTCCTCGAGATTAACAAAGACAGCGGCGGATCTCTCGCAATGGCCACTCCCATCATGAACGGCGACGGAGTAGCGGAGAAAGTGTAAGTTGGTAGACTCGTAATCATCCGAACGGTTTGACCTTTACTTACAGGGACCAGTAAGGAGGGGATAGATTTGGAGTACATACACGTCGGGGTCTTTCCTCAGAGTCCTGACTTCAGGGCTCCTGTCTACCCAATAGTGGTGAAGCAGAACCGAAACAGCGAGACCATCAGAGGAAATTCCATCCAGTTCGATAGATGCAAAGGTATGAACCCCCTGTTGCCAGCAAAATGGGTGGCTCCATCACTGACCTGCGCAGATATATTCTCGTTTCAGCAGTTTGTAACAGGCTACAAAGTAGTCGACGACCTGTGAGTGGCGAATACTTGTGCCTGATAATACGGTGTGTGGTGACTGACACCAAATTCTTCAAAAGACCTGGAGCCCAAATTACATGCCAATTCTCAAAAGGCGAGCCGAACTGGATGATATGGGCAGGGCAGCAATGGACCGAACCAGGCCGCGTACAGCTTTGGACTTCAAACCACCAATCTCAACCGACAGCAGGCCCCAACCTCCTAAGCACCGACTCCACCAATGACAGAAAAGGGGCATTGTTCACGCCCGGCACCTCCATTCCTACCATTGCATCGCGGCCTCCCATGATCTCCAAGCTCGCGTTTGAGAAAGATTCCGGACTGTCAATCCTACCGGCCCAGACAGGGGCGTCCCGCGAAACAGAACCCTCGAGTGTGAGTGGTGCATCGATGCAGTTCGTGCCTGTCGACCGCGACGGAAATCTCGGAGCTGTCCTTCAAATACCGGATTCGCCATCCCTTGCCATTTTCCTTTCGACCATGCTCCTAGTTGTAAAAGGTTTGTAAACCGTGCTCGTGTGCCACGCCTGTATCCCACTGACGTTCCTAGTTACCGACGACGTGAGTATCAAGCCTGGGAGGTGCGACTGCTTAGCTGAGGAGTCAACTGGCGACCAAAGATGCCGGAGAGTCGTTCTAAAGAGCTCTCGCCGACGCATCCGGGCAAGCCGAACTGCTCCCACGAGATCGGTCTCAGGATACAACATATGTAGCGCTGGGAGATTTCAGCGAGACGGCATGACGAAGGTTGAGAGGCTGAATCGAGTCATGATTGACTTTCAGAGTGTCAACGGTATGCAACTACAGGCTCTTTCTAGCGTCGTATCGGAAGACTGACAATGAGCCAGATCGCCTTCGGTTTGTCAGGCATTATAATGAGATTCAGCAGATCAATCATTTGAATCAACAAGGGAGGATCTAGGACGCCGTGATTATACCTGAGTCTGAGGATGGGGTTCCGGCTTGATGGTGGCAAAAGCATTCAGAGGTACCCATAATGTGTGGCTATGACGGTCCCATGGAGATGGTTGTCTGGCCTTATGTTTGCAACCAACGGCTAATTCCATTCCCAATTTACTTGCTTGATGAGTTGTTACGACGAATCATCAATGTGTTCCAAAACAGCAAGAAATAACTGAACGTCCTGAGCTTAGGGGCTAGAATTACAGTGCAGATGACGCGGTGTTCTCGATATTCACACTGTCTAGGATTGCCCGGCACATGGTGCATCGCCATTTGCTATGCGTAGAGAATGTGCAAGCCTCCAGGTGAAACATACTTCTTCTATGCGTCAGTTCGGTACATTATCAGTCATAATCGGTTCGGTGCCATCTTGACTCAACAATCGCTTTCATGTGCCTGGGCACAACCCTAACCCTCAGATTAACTCCGATGCAAGCTCGCGATAAGCGATTGTGTTTGCCTCGATGTGCCCCAACTACGTCAAGTGGGGGTCATCCGGCAACTCCAACCGCCCCTCCTCCTATCTACCGATGTGCACGATACAGCTTCATAATTTTTTGTGATATATAAAGCCCGCTAGAAGACAGTTCCGTCCGAGAGCCTCCGACCTTTCCCTTTTCGCGCACAGCCTCACAGCCCCATTGCGCCCAGACCTTCCAAGCTCGGCCCCGCACCAGTCACTGACCAGGAGGGGTGCCGTCACGCCGAACCTCTTCACCCAAACGACACACCCTCATCGTTGACCGATCGCGGGCTCTATCCTACACACCAGGCTGTCAAGATGATGCGAGCCCAGCTACAGCAGCAACAGCAACAGCCGCCGCCCAACGGGGACGCCGTTCCGGTCGCCGACGTTTCCGCTCCGGCGCAGGCGCTAGCCGCCGGTTCGGCAACCGGTTCGGACAGCTCGGCACCGCTGCGAAACCGTGCCGGCGAGAGCCAGAGCCCATACGTCCGGAGACATGCCGATACACCCGTGGCCTGGCAGCCGCTCGACCAGGCCACCCTCGAGTACTCGACGCGAGAGAACAAACCCATCTTTATGCACATCGGCTTCCTCGCCGACCATCGTGAGCTAGCGCTCCCCTTTCTCCTCTGTGATCCGGGACAAGGAACCGACCGCTGATCCCTTTTCGCAGACTGCCGGCTCACAACCGAAGACTCCTTCTCCAACCGAGTGGTCGCCGATTTGCTCAACAGCTCCTTCGTTCCCATCCTCATCGACCGCGACGAGCGCCCTGATCTCGACACCATCTATCAGAACTACAGCGAGGCTATCAACGCTACTGGCGGTTGGCCCCTAAATATATTTCTGACGCCCGATCTCTACCCCATCTTCAGCGGTATATACTGGCCAGGTCCGGGCACCGAACATAGCCTCGCAGGGATCAGCTCCATGCAGAGCGACACATACGGGGACTTCCTCGCAATATCACAGAGAGTTCTCACCTTCTGGGTTGAACAAGAAGAGCGGTGCCGTAAGGAGGCATTCGAGATGCTCTCGAAGCTGCGATACTTTGCGCAGGAGGGAACTCTTAACTCGGACGAAGAAGGCGCTGCCGCTGCTCCAGCTGAGGCGGCAGATATTGCAGACCTCGACATCGATCAGCTTGACGAGGCGCTCACGGCCATCTCATCGAAATTTGATCCCCGCGAGTATGGCTTTGGAACTCAGAAGTTCCCCAACCCAGCGCGCCTGTCGTTTCTGCTGCGGCTGGCTCACTTCCCACAGGAGGTTCGCGACGTTCTCGGCGAGAAGTCCATCGAAAGGGCTACATCGATGGCTCTGGGGACCCTACGGCGTATCCGGGATCGAGGGCTGCACGATCATCTAGGCGCTGGGTTCATGCGGTTTAGTGTCACCGGTGACTGGAGCTTACCGCGCTTTGAGAAGCTGGTTGGAGATAATGCGCTTCTCCTAGGTGTGTTTCTTGATGCGTGGCTGGGGCAGTCGAGTGAATCAATAACAAGTGACGTTGAGTTTGCCGATGTGGTCTTCGAGCTGGCTGACTACCTCACCAGCCCGCCGGTCCGCCTTGCCAACGGCGGATTTGCCACCAGCGAAGCTGCCGATTCCTTTTATCGAAAGGGTGATCGCCACATGAGGGAGGGTGCCTACTACCTCTGGACTCGCAAGGAATTTGACCAGGTTGTCGGGGGCGATGCCAGCGATGGCCAGCACGACGTCTTGGTGGCCGCGGCGCACTGGAACGCGCGTGAAGATGGGAACGTTCCCCGGGAGCAGGATCCGTACGACGAATTCATCAACCAGAACGTTCTTTACGTTGTCAAAGATGCGCAGGAGCTCTCGAGGCAGTTTGGGATACCAGTGTCGGAGGTAGAGCGAATTCTACTCTCGGCCAAGGACAAGCTACGCGCACGCAGGGAGAAAGAGAGGATGCGACCAGGGATTGATGAGAAGGTGGTGGTTTACATCAACGGCATGGTGATCTCGGCGTTGGCAAGGACGGCGGCGGCTGTTCGGTCGGTAGATCCTGAGAGGGCAGCGAGATATCTCGAGGCCGCGAAGGAGGCCGCTGCGTTCATCAGGGACAAAGTAACAGTAGACGGGATTCTGAGGCGGTTCTTTTCGGACGGGCCCAGCGATACTCGTGCGTTTGCAGAAGACTACGCCTTCTTGATCGACGGACTTTTGGATTTATACGATGCCACCCTGGACAAGGAGTGGCTTGCTTGGGCGTCTAAACTACAAGGTCAGTGACATCGGTTTACACTAGGAGCAAGGCTGACTTGGACCAGATGAACAACTACGCCAATTCTACGATTACCCCGGACACGCAACCTCTTCGGTGTCGCCCCCTCGGAGGTCCTATTCCGGTGGCTTCTACTCCACCGAGGAGGAAACCCTATCCAAGACCATCTTGCGGCTCAAGAGCGGCATGGACAAACTCCAGCCATCGACTAATGCTGTCAGCGTGTCGAACCTTTTCCGCCTGGGCACGCTGCTGGTCAACGCAGAGCGCATTTCCCTCGCCAAGACCACCATCGGCGCATTCGAGGCCGAGATTCTCCAGCACCCGTGGCTCTTTGCTAGCCTTTTGATTGGTGTCGTGGCTGCGAAGCTGGGTGTCAAGGAGGTGAAGCTGGCGGCGGGAGACAAGGAGGGTTTGCGTCGGTATTACACTTTACCGCGTGCCGAGGCGCGGGCGCTTATTTTAACGCCAGAGAGGGAAGCGGGACCTGAGGCTGCCGCGCCGGAGGTCAGAGCGGCGGAGGGGGGCGAGGATAAGGCTCAGCCTGCGGGGACAAAGGAGACGAAGGTTGAGGAAGAACCTGCGCCCGTAACGACAGACGCTCCTGTTGCAGGTGAAGCAGATCCGGCGGATGGGGAAGGAGAAGAGAAACCAGTGGCTGCTGAGCCTGGAGCGGTAGCGGTAGCGGAGGATAAAGAGCCTGTGGAAGCGGTTGCGCCAGGGCTGACGGGGGTGCCGAAATAGCGAGGGCGACTGATTGCAAGAGGACCAGGATCGAAAGGATGAGATAGGATATTGTTGGACATTACGGTTCCGCTACTGCATGTCAGGAGCGATTACAGGATTAAATAGACGAGGTAGTTTGGGGCAGTGTCTTTGCAAGTTGGAGGGTGGAATGATACCTCGTACAGGTCTTTATGTTCAAAACACAATTCGTCGTTTGGTTCGCGGTGCGTGGTTGGTCAGGGCGAAAATCACCAAGTCACTGAGTCCGTACACTTCGACATGCCCAACACCAAAGCCAAAATCTGATATTCACGCCTCATAGGGGTATCTAATCTACAATTTTCGTACTTTGTTTCGCCTCAAGTCAACTCAGCTCAGCTCAGCTCAGCTCAGCTCAGCGCAGCTCAGCGCAGCAGCTCGCTGGCCGTCCGTCTAGCCACACTGCATACCATATCCATATCTTGGCAGCTAGACACTTTGCCCAACCCCGGGCAGTGACATGGATGTCATCTGCCCATGCCCTGCCTACGCAGCACCAGGATCATATCTGATCCAGCAGCGCACGCTTCTCACTTCGCCTCACAAAAGGAATCCCTGTCATCCGACCGGATGGAACGTGTGCCTTGCCCTCAAGCTGGTGAGTGTACCTTCCTTAGGAGGTACTGGGGGTTGGCTTTCTCGTCGCGGACCCAGCCAGGGAGGCAGGGGAGGACTAGTTCCCGGAGCCTCCTCTCCTAGTCATGAGACCTTGGAAAAAGGCTTGGAGGTTCTCCGTGTCCATTTGGGGTGTGTCGTCTCTGCTGTCGGGGGAGGGGGGATTGGAGTCGTATGTTTGGCGCTCCTGAGGGATTGTTAGTGGGTGTGACGAGTTGCTGGAGGGCTGGGGGAAGCTTACCTTGAGACGCTGTACCATGTCGTCGGCGTCTACTTGGATGCCGCCCATGTTAAACTGTACAGGGCCGATGTGTTCCAGCACCTTGGGCTCTGGGTTCAGGCCGTTGTAATAATCTTCGTGGCTGGGCTTGCCATTTCTGGAGCGAGCTTCCTCCCGAAGCATGGCTTCGTGCTTCTGCCTATAGGCTTCCAACACCTTGAGTTGTTGGCCGAGGAAGACTTGTGTCTCTGTCGTCTCGACCTCGAGTCTGTTAGAGAGGACCATACGGCCTGCTCTGTGTAGTGCATCCATCGTGGGGTCTGGTACGGCTGCCTCGTACAAATCGACGGCTGAGCCCTCGGGAGGCAGGTGCCCGTACCCCTGCTCGCCGTTGGATTGCAGGTCCCCATCGTCGGCGCCGTTCGTATTAGACTCTCCTAGGGACTGTTGGAGGTCCACTGCCCAAGCGGTGCTCGCCAGCTCAACGTCGAAGCCTTCCCTCAGCACGCGAATCTTCCCCCAGGAGTCCCAGTTTGGAGGGACAACGATCTTATCTCGGTCGATGACATTATGTTTTAGAGGATGCTTTTTCAGGAGGGAATGGATCCCTAGACTGGAGTGGATGAGGCTCGGTAATTGTGATGGTGTGGAGGGTGTCGTGTAAATAAGGGATGCGCCGTCTACACGAGTCCAAGTTAGAGCGGCTCGGAGAAGGACCCCAGGGAAACTTACGCCTCAAGAGAATAGTCCGCATAAACTGTAATACCACATCAAATTCCTCCTCTTTCCAACCTTGTGTTTTCTCCAAATACTCCATCTTCTCGGCCTGGGGAGCGGTCAGCAAGCGGTTTTGGACTCCCGTTTGAGGCTACCCACGTTTTGACACACGACGCACAATGGCAGACCGAGAGCATCCTCCCATTCTCCTGGCCCCAGCGGTAGAGAAGCAACGGGATCCGCCCCAGGGATGGCGCTCGTTCCGTCGAGATTGATCCCGCCGCCTCGTCCTCGCTCCCGCCACGACACCATGAGTTCCTCCATCGTCCCCTTGCATTCGTTACTCAGGGAGACCAGCACTGTTCTAAGGAGGAGGATCCAATCCCGTAGTTGGCGCATCCATTTCCATGGCTGAGACCAGTCCAGCAAGACGACTATGAGGGTATTCGGAATTGATTGCGGTGTGAGGAGGGGCTGAAGCAATGATGCAAACGCCGGTGAGGGGCTGGTGAGGGTGTAGAGGGAGATGCGGGCGAGTGTATCCTCCTGGTCGGCGTCCAGAACATCATAGTATGTGTAGCCGAGCGCAAAGCTGTTGGCGACGGGCGGGAGTCGCGAGACCTGGCGATCGAGGGTGCGGCGGACCTCGGTGGCCGAGAGGGATTCGAAGAACTCGCGCTGGGAGTCGACGGTGCCGCCGAGCATGATTATGTTCTTTTCGGGGAGACGCTTGCCGCTGGCGACGGAGTCGAGCATGGAGCTCCAGAGGTCCTTCTTGGCGTCGCCATTCTTGCTGTCGGAGCCGGAACCGGCCGACGCCGTGGTGTAGGTTGAGAAGCGGTTGGAGTCGTTGGCCGTCATTGTCGCGCCCCGTGCAACTATCGCATTGGGGCCCTGCGCCCCTGTCCAGCGGTATTCGGGTCTGGGTCGGGTCGGCACAGCACAATCGACTTAAAATCGGCAGTTCGAGTGGGCTGTCATCATCGCTGGCGAGCAAGCAAACCGTGGTGGGCTCTCGATTTCAGGCGCGCCGCTGGACAGACGGCTGCCCTGGCGCTCGGGTCCTGGCGTCCTGATTGCTCCACAAATCACACGTGACTGTGCAGAGAACCAATTGGAGACCGGTCCGTGACCCACTTGATCCCTGGAGCTTGGGCCATCAAACCCTTCTGGCCCGCGTGTTCAGGGGCTGGAGTCCCACTTGCCTTTCTCCTGCGACGTCCTCCAACAAGATGAAGGTCTGCTGCTGTTCAGCTTGCCTGAGCGGACTCCCTTGATGAGTTCCGGATCTGGTCTTTGGCTATGGTATGCTTTGCGCATCAGGGACTTGGAACCATCCGGCGGGCGAATGATCTGCTCACAGCTGTCAAATGGTGGTGGATGTCTCAACAAGCATTAATGGTGGTTGATACATCGACAGAGGCCCCGGTGGAATACTAGGATGACCTCTGCTAGAGTTACGTAGGATCGTATCACTGTGCAGCTCATGGCAGCCATTGCTTCCATTTGGACGAGGATCCCAAACCTGGCACAACGCATTGTTGGTCGAATTCCATCAGTAATTTAGGTAACCTCGGATGGCGCCCAGACGATATGAGACAGCATAAGCTCCGTCTCAGCACGGCGACTTGAACTCACTGACAACAGAACCCACCATATTAACGGCATAAATACCCAACCCATTCTTTTCACTCCCTCTGTTCATACCAACCACTTCCACCAACACATCCCTTTTAACTCCCCTCATCCACAGCCACCATGTCCACCCCAACCCCAAGACACCTCCGCATCGGCGTCATGCTCGAAGAAGTCCAACTCTCCGACATAATCGGCATCGACATCTTCGGCAACCTCGCCCGCGAATACATCTCTACCTTCGCCGCCTTCGCCCCCCAATGCTCCCAATGGCTCTCCCACGCCCTCACCATCCAATTCTTCTACATCGCCACAACCCTCGAACCCGCTTCCACCACTCTCCTCAAGCCGGCGAGCGCAGAACCGCCTGTTTCAAGTTCCTGCCCAATGCCACATACGACACTTGCCCGAGAGATCTTGACATCGTTCTAATCGGCGGACCGTTACTGACGCATCGTCCACCGCAGGCGGATAAGTTCATGAAGGAGGCTTGGGGAAAGACGAGGGTGTGGATGACTACGTGTATTGGGAGTCTCTGGTTGGCTAGCACGGGGTTGTTGGAAGGAAAAAAGGCAACGACAAATAAGGAGATGCTGGAGGCGGCGAAGGGGGTGTACCCGGGGACGGAGTGGATTCGGCAGCGGTGGGTGGTGGAAGAGAAGGAGTATGAGGGAAATGGTGGAAAGGGGGAGTTGTGGACGGCGGGGGGTGCGGGAGCTGGTGAGTATTTCCTGCCTTTGTGAAGGCTTGGATGGGAGGGTGCTAACTGGAGTGTTTAGGGGTTGATATGGTTGCGAGGTATTGTCTTGATAATTTTGGGCATGAGTTTGTGAATACCATGGCTTTGGAGGTGTTGGAGGTTAACCCAGGGGGTAAGGCTTCGCAGGTTTATGAGTCTCGGGTGTAGTTGGCTCAGTGTCGTTGAGGAATGCGGCTAGGGCGTCTTGGTTGCATTGTCGCAAATTGGGATTCGGGGTTCGGCTCAAGGCACAGGAATAGGGTTCAAGGAATGGGGTTTCGTGTTCGAAACGTTGGTATTGTGCATAATCCTTGAGTATATCGCTCAGATTCCAGAGTTCTGAGTATATTTCATGACTTTCTGCCAGTTCCTGGCTGTGTGCCATCTGCTGTGGTTGATGCTGTTGGCAAGGTGAGCTCCAAGGTGAGCTGTGCAGGTGAATTGCAGGCGAGGAGTGGGGCCCTGCATCGTCGATCCGGGGAATACGTGGTGACGTTGAGACCCTAACCCTGAGAATACTGTTGCTCAATTGGGCAGCGGCGAATTTCCAGAGAAAACACCTGGTCCCAGCTGCGGGCTGAAGCGCCACCAACCCCACCTCGAACGTTGTGTCTCCATCAACCGTCATCGTCGCGATCTGTTATCACATATCCTCTTCGACGCGCAGTTTCCCACATTCGATAGCCGTTAAACTCCCGCTCACCCGCCCAGACACATCGCTACGCATAGCCGATTGACAGGCGACCTCGAGAGAGTCGATCGACACGATGGCGAGCACTGCGAAATACACTGCCGCGCCGCAGGAAGACCCGGAGCTGTACACGCAGCCTCCTCCGTCGTACCAGGCTGAGAGCAGCTCCGCGGCCGACCAAGAGCGCCTCTTCAGCGGTGTCCCTCGCAGTAGCGAGGATGGCGACATTCCCGATGACTTCAAGGTGAGTAACCGTCCTCTCCATCCAAGCCGGCGCCCCGATGCTAACGTCGCTCTCTAGTTCGGCGGCTCCGTCGCCGAAGCGACAATCGACATCCGAAACCAATTCATCCGCAAGGTCTACACCATCCTCACTGTCCAGCTTCTCGTAACCGGCGGCGTCAGCGCCCTCAGCTTCATGAGCGAAGGCTACAAGCACTGGATCCAAGATAACCCCTGGCTTGTCTGGATATCGGTACGTCCCCCACACTCCCTGCCAACCCTTCCCCTCTCAACCTACTAACCTCTCGTCCCCAGATGTTCGGCGCCATCGCCTTCATGTTCCTCACCTACTGGAAGCGCCACTCCTACCCGACAAACCTCCTCTTCCTCTCCGGCTTCACCCTTCTCGAAGCCTACACGATCTCCGTCGTCGTTTCCTTCTACCGCGCCGGCATCGTCCTCAACGCCGTCCTCCTCACCGGCGGCATCTTCATCTTCCTTACCGCCTTCGCCTGCCAATCCAAGTACGACTTCACCAGCTGGATGCCCTACCTCTTCGGCGCGCTCTGGGGCTTGGTGCTGTTCAGCTTCATGTACATGTTCCTCCCGTCCAGCAGCACCGGCGAGCTCATCTACGGAGGTGTTGCCGCGCTCATCTTCAGCGGCTATATCCTTGTTGACACGCAACTTGTTCTGCGCAAGCACCACGTTGAGGAGGAGATCGCGGCTGCCATCAGCCTGTACCTCGACATTCTCAATCTCTTCCTTGCCATTCTGCGCATCCTCAATAGCCAGTCGAATAACTAAGCGCTAGTTGCGTTTTGGTGGATGTTTTGCTGGGGGATTAGGGGTCAGGCTGGTGTAAGGAAGGGGGATGGCATGTGTGGGGTGTTGTCTGCTGAGTGCTGAAGGTTGCACTCGAGAAAGCATGGTTTGGAAGGATGTTTGTGTCTCCTGAAGGCGTCCGCGCACCAATGTAATACTGCTGTTCTCTCATGCATTGGGATTTTCCCCTTGGATTGGGTATTCTTTACTTTCTTTGGTCATGGGAGGCTTTGTGGCTTTGTGCTTTGATGGACGATGGTCAGAGGATGAGGCCATGAGGGTTGAGGCCTGAAGTCACTAGTAGAGATGAGCTTCTGAACCAAATAATCCACATCACGTCTCATGCATCTTCCGGCTCTAACCCAGGTTTGACTCCACTGGGGTTTGGAACAGCACCGGGCAACCCGCGGTTAACTAAGGTAGAAAGGTGAATTTAGGTGATATCTGCATTAGAAGGCCAATAATAGAAACAAGGAAAACGCAGGGAGATGTAATAGGCGGATACAAGCCATCGCCGTTTGGTAAGGAGAAGCGATACGGAAAAGAGCCACCGCTGGTTTTCCCTTGGTTTTTCCACGCCCCAGCGCCTGATGCTTGCTCGCTTCGTCAAACTCGAACTCGCGGGCTGATATCCTGGACGCAAACAACAACGGCCGGCCCGCCCCACGCAAGCCTTTCTAGACCCGAGCAAAACCCCTATCCCGCGCGGACGGCCTCATTCAGCTCACTCCTAGCCCTCGCCACCGGATATGAACGCTGGACCGTCCTTTTGTTTCGTCACAATCATCTGTTCTCTTTCCAGAGTGAATACCGTTCAAATAATAACGCAGAAGCAGTCGGGGAATATTTTGTCTCTCAACACAAAAGGACCAACGCCTGTACGGAAAGATCAGGTCGCCTGGGGGGTGGCCAGTGGTTCATATCGGTACAGCGGTGGGGATATAGGGGGCTGGCTCGGGCCCTCAGTCATCACGATCGCCGTTAGCGTCGGGGTGGTTGTTCGCTTGTTGGGCAGCAGCAGCCGCCGCGGCCTCGCGCTGCATTCTCGCCTCGATCTCACGGAGCTGCGACTCGCGTGCCAGGAGCTCCTGGCGCTTCTCGTTGATCTCACGCTGCACCTTGACCTCAATCTCGCGTAGCTTCTCCTCTTCCCGGCGGAGCTGCTCCTCCTTGAGACGCACAGATTGCGACGCAAGATCCTCGGGGTTCATGGACGAATCACTGCAAATATTAGCAACCTGAAAGCATCTTCCCCGCCTTCTGAAAGCGGGAAATAGTAGGGGAAAACGTACGCTCCAGCACCGCCCTCAACACTCTTGCTAAGCTTCTCGGTACGGTAATTTTCGTAGAGGAAGTCGTGGGTAATTTCCTTCAAGTCCGCAAGATGGCTGTGGAGGAGCGCAGATCGTATGGCCAGGAAGTCTGAGTGGCGCGGGTTGTCAACCTCGACAACACCCCATGGGTACTGGCGAGCGCGGACCTTGCGGCCGCCAATCTCGACAATCTCCTCAGATCCAACGATGGCGAATGGCATGAGGCCTCGCAGCTCGGCGTTCTCCTCGACGGTATCCTCATCATCCTCCTCGATATCATAGGGGAAGTTGTACACGGGGATCCGGTAGTGCTCGATGTCCTCCATGACCAGCTTCTTCGATTCCGCAAGCTCGGCGGGGGTCAGCGAGTCGGCGCGGCCAATAACGGGGATGACGTTGACGCGAGGTGCGAGGCGCTTCATGAGCTCGATATCCAGCTCGCGGAGGCTATTCCGTGGTCAGCCGAGGTACTGGGCAGGGATCCCATAGATAGTTCTTACCCATGGCCCGTGGGGGTGATGAAGTAGAGCATGGCATGCACACGGTTGTCTCTGAAGCGAGGGTTACGCTTGATACGCGATTCCTCTGCAAGAATGTCGTCGTATTGCCGCTCAAGGTAGCCGACAATCTCTGAGAAGCTGCTGGGACGTCAGTTGAGCACTCTCCTGAACCCGCCCCACCAGGACGTACCTGGCCTCATTGTCCACCTGATCACCAAACCCGGGTGTGTCGACAATGGTCAGCGAAATGCGCGTGCCCTCCTCGTCCAACTCGAGTTCTGGAAGCGGTCAGGTTATCGGGCACAACCGCGAGCGATATCGGGGACGAATGCGTACCAACGGTGACAGGCTTGATCTTAACGCCCTCCTCGACGTGGGCGCTGGTGGCGTCGTCGGATTCCTTGTGGGTGAGCACCGGCTTACCGCACAGTGTGTTGACGAAGGTGGTCCGGCCTGAACGAGGGGATCGGTTAGTCGGGCGTCGACAGCGATTGCGGCGCGATGGTGGGCGATAAACATACCAGTGCCCGAGGCACCGCAGACCATCAGGCAGAACTGAATTCCTTTCTTGACGTTCTTCTTTCGGCGGATCATCTTCTGTTTAAACCCGAATGTGTTAGCTCCAGGCATTCTGCGAGTAGCTTCCAAGCGCAATTGGCGATGCCGGTCGGCCCAGCGAGCCAAGATAGGTAGCAGTGAGAGGAAATCGTCGAGATAGAGGGATGGAAACCGGAATGGCACGTACGGCTGGTGAAGACATGGTTGCTGTGGGAGTCGTGTGTTGGTTGCTTGGAGGCGGGTAAAAGATGGCGCCGACCTCAGACAACGGCACAGGAAGAATATGCTAAATGGGCGATTGGCTATCCAGTCACAAAAATGGCAGCGACGGAGAGAAGCGACGGAGAAGGTGAGGTCGCGCGAGGCTGTGAAGCTATCGAGGTGCGGGCTCGAAGAAAGGAGAGGTTGGGATGTGGTGTTGACGGAAAATGCAATTTCACAAATTGTTGCGGTGTCACGGCAGAGAGCAGCCACGAGCTGGCCAACAAGCACGGAGCACCCTGAAGCACCAGCACGGATTGGGAGAAGACCTTCAAGCTGTCAATCAAGTGGGCAGAAGGCACGGAGCACAGGCCCACTCGCAAATTCAGGGGCCGCGCTTTACGCTAAAGGGTCGGTGAGCTAGTCCTCTTCTGGATCTTGGGGGTCCCACCAAAACCCCAGGTCCCGTGCTTAGAATCTCTCGGGAATCTGACCAGCTGTTGGACAGGTGTTTGCCAGTTGCAGTCGTCAGCATTGTCAGAAGAGTGATGCAGCTGTCTCGTGCAAACAACTCGTGACATCAATCGAGTAAACGGCTGTTATCCCGTCGCTTCAACCCGAGACTGAACCCGCTGTTTGTGTAGGTCAGGGCCTTCCCGAACTATGAGGGGACACTCCACGGTTCTTGCCGGTGAACCTAGATCCGAGATCAACTTCCGGCCCCACCTGCTCGAGGCAGTCAACACTCAACGTCAACATCATCACTCACAACCTCTGGGATGAGGCTATTCGATATCCTACTGCTTCGCTCCACGTACGCATAGAGCGCCCGCTGTTTTTGAGACCATCGAGCATTTCGGGCGTTCGGCGCATCGTAAGCTCTCAGCCACAGAGTGCGCATCAACGATACCCCCTCTCGACAAGCCAGGCTCAGCCTTGCTCATCACCCACACTCGTTTAGCCAGCATCAACACCATCATATCATTTTCACGATGAATACCCGGACACCTGTTGAAACCCCCAACTCCACGGTGGTGCTGTCCGCCACCTTCAATGATGACTGCAGCTGCTTTGCGGTGGGACTTACCACTGGATTCTGCAGTGTGTTCTCCTTGCAAGCGCCATGTCAATAATCCATGCTGACACCTCCTAGTATTCGACTCAGACGGATGCTCCCTCAGATCAACACGCGGTAAGTGTCTCTTGTCATGACTCCATTCTCGAGCAGCTCGCCTAATCCCCGCAGTAGACTTCAACGCAGGGATCGGCTTGGTTCAAATGATGGGAAAGGCCAACATCCTGGGCCTGGTTGGCGGAGGCAAGCAGCCCAAGTTTGCTGCGAATAAAGTGCGTGTAGCACCTCCATCCACTTTCCATCAGCGGCTGACCGGCGCCTAGCTTATTCTCTGGGACGATCTGAGAAGCAAGTCGGTACTGGAGATCAGCCTCCTGACCCCGGTCCGGGGCGTCCAGTTGTCCAAGGAACGGATAGTCGTCGTGCTGCAGAACAGCGTACGCATCTACCAGTTCGCGAAGACACCGTCGCTCCTATCATCATACGAAACCGCCCACAACTACTGGGGCCTCTGTCGCTTATCATCCAAGAGACTTGCTTTCCCGGGCCGTACTACGGGCCATATTCAGCTCGTCACGCTTGGGTCTGGCACAGTGAGTATTATTCCCGCGCATTCCTCTGCGGTGCGGGCGATCGAGCTCAGCCGAGACGGCGCGCTCCTCGCAACTGCGAGCGAAACGGTACGTGATCTCCCGTTGTGTGCTTGACCAGCGTTGACACCGACGCAGGGCACGCTCATCCGAATCTTCGCAACTAGCAGTTGCGCGAGAATCGCTGAGCTCCGGCGCGGCATCGACCCGGCTTCTATCTTCTCATTAGCCTTCAACCCCTCTGGTACAATGCTGGCCTGCACGTCCGACAAATTCACTCTGCATATCTTCGACGTTCCAAATCCCAAACGGCCAGCACAACCTACTGCAGCGGATGGCGGAGCTGGGTCGTCGGAAGGGGGTGACGGAAAGGGGAAATGGGGTATACTCTCCAAGCTCCCCATGATGCCGCGAGTGTTCTCCGACACCTATTCCTTTGCCTCAGTGCCTTTTGAGGCCGGCGATGAGGCCCTGGTTGGAGGACTCCCTATGTCGGAGAACACAACGCTGGGGACGTCAAGGCCAGTAAAAGGGACAATCGGTTGGCTGAACGAGACTACGCTGTTGGTGGTGGGCGCCGGGCAGGATGCTCGCTGGGAGAAATTCGTCATCCAGGACGGACAGGATGGGAAGCGCATGGTAGTGAGGGAAGGCTGGAAGCGGTATCTTGGAAGTCCCTGAGCCATGTTTTGCTGGCGTTATGGTTGGATTGGGTTCGCAGCGGTTTATCGACATGGCATCAGCGATAGATTATATGCTACTTGGGCTTGGCGGGGGTAGGGAAAGGGGAAAGAGGCGTACAGTGACGGGCACTAGGAACAGCGTTGAAATGAGCATATGTATTGGGTATCTTTTCTCATGACCGCTACGGGCAATGATTGGTTGCGCTGCTTAGTCTCGGTGATGCCGTGGTGATCGGCTCCGGGCTCTATCCCTGTCCCGACGAGTTCGGTCCTCGAGGCCGCGCTCACGACCGCCCCCGCGATCCCCCGAACCGTCCCGATGTCTTCGACGATGCTGCTCTCGATCTCTCCTGCAATCATCGTCATCTTCTCTGTGCTCGCGGTCTCTATCTCCTTCCCGTCGTCGTCCGTCATCACGATCTCGGTCTCTGGAATCGCGGTGTCTCTCCCGTCGTTCCGAATGTCTGTCTTCACCTTCGCTTGGCGATCGATCTCTCCTGGACCAACGGTTTCGATCTGAATCGCGATCTTCGCGGTCCTTGACCCTTTCCCTGGGCCTTGACCTCTCCCTGGGCCTTGACCTCTCCCTGGGCCTTGACCTCTCCCTGTCACCATCTTCCCTGTCTCGCCTTGACCGATGCGAGCGATGGTGTCGCTCCTTATCCTTGTGTCTGCGACTTTCCTTCTCAACCTTTCGTTTCTCTTTTCGTAATGCCTCCTCAACCTCCTTCTTCTTCTCTTCAACCAGATATTCCTTCATCGGATCATCGTCATCATGATTCTCGATCAGCAGCCGCAGCTCCTGCTCCTCCTTCAGCAGCGGCCTCTTCTTCGCCTCCGCCTCCTTCTCGTCTTCCGACCCCTCGTCGCTCTCCTTGTCACTGCGCAGCCCCTTCTCCGCGCGCTCCCGCCGCATCATATCCTCCCACCCAATCCTGCCCTCCTCTGGATCCTCATCATCACGCATCTTGTACCGCGCATGGTCAACGCGAATCATCCGCCCGCTGATTTCCGCGCCGCCGAAATTGTCCACCGCCAGATCGGTGCTCCGCTGGTCCTCGTACTTGAGCCATCCGAAGCCCTTGGACTTGCCCGTCTCCTTGTCGCGCGCTAGCTTGAGCCACACCGGTTCGCCGAACTGGCTGAAGATGGTGATGACGTCGCCCTCGGTGAGCTCGTAGGGAAGACCGCCGAAGTAGATGAAGGCTGTGTCGCGGTAGTCGACGTGCCAGGAGGCTTCGGGCGGCACGCCGTTTTCGATCTCGCGCTTGTTGAGCGCCTGGATGGCGCGGATTTGGTTCATGGTTGGCAGGGGGAACCCGACGGAGGTTTTCGAGGTATCGGGGGTGGCTGAAAGTTCGCGGTGCTCGACGCGCTGCGAGGCTGCCAAGACGCGATGGGAGGATGGATGGTGGGGCGGTGACAAGCGAAGGGGCGGGTTAGGGTCTGCCCCGCCAAAATTTGGGAAGCTCGGGCCAGAACCTCAAGAGGCCCAGACTAGGTGAGCCAAGATCAAGGGGCGGACAGATGGAACATATTTGATGAGGCCTCAGGCCGTCCATTGATGAATGGCCCTGCTGCGTGGATGCACATACTGGCTGGAATTTGTGTCTGGATAAAAAATCTACGTGAAACCTGCTTCGTTATCTGCTGCACGGGGCTTGATGTTTGTTGAGTCCCTTGGTCCGTCTTGACTTAAGCGGGAGCCCCTCTCAGATCGTTGGGGTGGGAAGTGGATTTGGGCGAATCAACAGCTGCATGACGACAATGCAATGCAAAAGCAGCTCAAATCCTGCCGTCTCAATTGGCCTTTAAGCCTAGGCGAAATGCCATGTTCAGCTCGAGTTGAGTTCAAGGGAAAAGAGGAGACGGGGTACGAAGGAGCTGTACGGTGTCCATTGCCCTCCTAGCTCTCTAGTACCTAGAGATAGTGGGCTGAGGTCTACGCGGGTCGGGGAGATCGCAACCCACGTTTCCTCAATGTTCTTTGGGGTTGGCTGGCGGTCGACTGCCGTGAAGGTGTGCGGGCGGCAACCGGGAGGTTGTCCCTGATCTTGTGGCCCGTGCTTCTACCTGCATGTTTCCCCACCAATTTCTGAAATTGGACGAAAAAAATGGGGGGCTTTTCGGTCGGCCGAGGATCTCTCCCGGCCACCCCCTAAACAGCAGGCGCTGGCCACCGCCCTTGTTAGTGGGTCCCGCCCCAAATTCAACATTCGCCAAACTTGCCAACGGGGGTGGAGAGCGTCGTTCGGCTGCCCGTTGCGAGAAATCAGTGGCCCTCTGTTCAACTGCCAATCTGGCGTCGCTCGTTTTCTAGACACACCGCTGTTGACCCGCCATTTCTTCCCCGACTGTCTCCTTCCTCAGTCTCTGTCACCGTCCGACGCCAGCTCGCGGCTTGCCTACGCGCATCGACAAAGTTTGTCCCGGCGACGAACCGAGACGTCGGCCCTAAACCATCCTTTACCCCTACCGTCAGCGATAACGGCGCCCGCTCAACCGTGCAGCTCTGCGAGGCCAATTGGACGAGCTGCCAGCTCCCCAAGCTGACAATGGGCGATTCCAACGAACATGCCGCAAGCAATGGCCCAAATGTAACAGATCGAGGCCACGCTGAGGCACCGAGTCCGACCCCAATCTCCACGCCTAGCTTGCCTCCAACTGCGGCTCTCACACCTGTGCGAAGGACGGTCAAGCGCGACTATGCTGGCGAGAAAGAAACAATGAACGGGCCCCTTTACATGCAGGCTTCGAACAATGTCGTTATTGTTCGCCGCGTCAAGAGGAAAGGCGACAGTCCTTGGAAGCAATTGATTAGGTGGTTTGTCGAGAACCAGATCGGTACGTCGAAAGCCAGCTGCAGCGATGCGCGAACCCGTTGCGCAATCGATAGCTCCCCCCTTTGGCTACCGTTTACGCCCCGTCAGCGCTGCGCAATTGCTAACAAAATCTGAACAGGCTTCTCCTTCAACCTCATCGCTCTGCTCTTCCTTGCTCATGGCATGCCACGCGCCCGCGGACACACCAGCAAGTACTTTTCGCTCGCCTATCACAACCCGGAGACGGGCAAGTACAGCATTGGCTGGGACGATGGCTACTTCATGCTTTTCTGCATTGTTTTGTTCACCGGTCTCCGCGCCGCTACCATGGAGTACATCCTCGCCCCGTTCGCAAAGGCAAACGGGATCGAGAAGAGGAAGGATCTCACCAGATTTAGCGAGCAGGCCTGGCTATTGGTCTACTACCTCGTTTTCTGGCCCCTCGGATTGGTACGTCCCCAACCAGCTGTGGTCCGCGCGATTGGCTAACAGCCCGGTGTAGTACATTTATCTCAAGTCTCCTTACTTCTGGAACCTGCGGGAGCTCTGGACCGACTGGCCCAACCGCGAGATTACTGGCCTCATGAAGGGCTACATGTTGGCGCAACTGGCTTTCTGGGTCCAGCAGGTTCTGGTCATCAACATCGAGGAGCGCCGCAAGGATTACTGGCAGATGCTCACCCACCACTTTGTCACCATCTCCCTGATGTACGGGTCATACAGATACGGCTACACCCGTGTTGGCAACCTCATCCTCGTATTGATGGATGTCGTGGACATCTTCTTGCCCGTACGTATCTAGACACCCCAGTCTGATGCTCGCGCTAACCAGTTCCCTAGGCTGCCAAGTGTCTGAAGTATCTTGGATACCGCACGCTTTGCGACTGCATGTTTGGTGTCTTTATGGTCTCTTGGCTGATCGCACGCCACATCTTCTACCCGATGGTGTGCTGGTCCGTCTGGGCCCATACGTCCGTGGTCATGGGTAACCGCTGCTATTCCGGGTCACCCGGCAACTTCAGCAGCCAGTTCGACGCTCCCGAGGATCGAAGTATCTTCTATCTGCTGGAGCCCCTTTGGGACTCCAAAGCCATCGTTTGCTATAACGAAACGGTCAAGTGGACGTTCCTCTCTATGCTGCTCTTCCTCCAGGGCCTTGCTATCATGTGGTTCTCCCTCGCCATCCGAGTTGCCATCAGGACTTTGAGGGGCGGTGCTGCCGATGACCCGCGTAGCGACGACGAAGCTGATGAGGAGGAAGAAGAAGAGGCGGAAGTTGTCTACGAAGAGGCGCAGCCTCTTGAGGAAGAAGTTGGGGTAGATGAGCTGGACTTAAAGAACTGGGAGAGGAGGTCGGGTGTCAAGCGGCCGGCAACAACAGCCACCGGAGTCAGCCTCCCCGGCCACAGTGACCGCAAGGAGCTCCTTGGTCGTATCGGCTGCGAGAAACAGGTTGACTGAGTCATCATAGCCGCTCATATGGTCCCGGCGTTGACTGGGGCCACTTGGGCTGTCCCTATTGTATTTGTACGGCTTGGCTCGGACGCTACCCGGCTGCGATGGTGGAAAGGACGTGGAATGCAGATCGAGCCCGGCGGAGGTCACGTTTGATGGCTATACCTAAAAACAAAGCATTGGCGTTTGGGGCTATATCTGTGGGCTGCCGTCTGCGGTCTTCAACATCCTTTCCGAAGCGACATATCCTCCCAAACGGCTCCCACGAGGATGAGCGTCTGCGCCTATGGCTCTTGCCTTTGATGAGCGAGCAAGCAGTGCTGGATGTCGTTAGAGTTACTTAGCCTCTACCCTTACCGTCATGATTGGACATCACGGTTATGCTGGGGATGATCATAGAATTGTGCCTGTTTCACAAGTTAATGGACGTAACAAATGAACTGACACTTGAGCACGGTTAGTTGCTTGATATGTGACAAATGGAATTACTATATCGAATCCACCGTTGAACTAATCTAAGGTCCGCCCCCCTTTCTTGATTCCCTCTTCCTACTTTCCCCTTCCTGCTGATATTGTAGCAGGAAATGGCTTCTTTCAGAAGGCAACGCATGGTGTTGAACCACCGCCTGTGTAGAACCAGCATCGGTGTTGAAGCCCCATGGTTCCCTATGGCCATCCTCGGGGGCCGTCCATACCCCGTAGTCGCCCTCCTCTACATCACAGCTCGTGCCTCGTGGATCCACAAGACCTGATGACCTTGGCACTTGCCAGGGCGGACGAGGTAAGTACAACAAAATCCTAGCATTTCCGAGCATAACCTCCATGATGATGGTGAACCTGTCCCGCGAGAGAATACCCACCGAGCTTGACAATAGCACTGTATACACAGCGCAGGCGTAGGCGTGACGGGAATGCAATTGCAGCACCGCATCATGGAGCGGTCCGACTCGGCGTCTGCACCTGCGTCTGCGCGGCGCGGCGCTCGCGCCGAAGCATCTCGCCGTGGATCCACTCCGGGAGCTTGGTACGGAGAGCTGCCATGAGCGCTTGGGCCTCTCGGAGTTCTTCAACGGTGTAGGACCTGCTGCTGTCGGTGCTGTTGCTTGTAAACTCCCGTGCGACTTCGGGTTCGACGATGCTCAGGATGTCGAGGATCTTGTTCTGAATGGCGGTGGTGAGGAGCTGTGGTGTAGTGCGGAGGTTAGATCAGCTCGCAGCCTTGGGTGCTTGGGAGGACAGACAAGAACGGGAGGAGTGGGGTCTCACGGTGGGTTTGTTCTTGAGCAACTTGTGGTAGCGCTTGCCGATGGCGTTGGGCGAGATCTTCACGTTCAGCTCCCGCTCAAGTCTCTTCGAGACCTCGGGGTATTTGTACCCCTTCTGCGCGAGCTGGACGATCATATCGTTCTCGCAGTCGATGCCATGTTGTTGTCCCGGCTGGGTGGATGAGGCCTGGGTAGGGGTTGACAATGTGCCAGCCTGTGGTGAGTAGGCCATTGGGACAGGGGAGGTGATCCCCTCACTGGGCTCTCCGGGGTGTGACACCGAGGTGTGGAATGGGGCCGGAAAGCCTCCTGTGGCGTTCGGCCGTCCCTCAACTACGGTCGATAATTGCAAGTGGGGGTCGTTGTCGTACATAGGGGTATCGGCGGACCGACCCCCGAAGCCACCGGAAGGACCTCCAAAGTCACCAGGCCATGCCGGGTTCTGGTCGCCCGAGAGAAGATCTCCCACCTGCTAGAGGGATGTGAGCTCGAGGCATTTCGGAACACGGGCGACGTCACTCACCAGGGCTTGGTACGCCTCGTTAATGTTGACGAGCTGGTCGATTTCGGCGAGATCGCCGATATTGGCGAAACCGTCGATGCTGGCGAATTCGGCAGTGTTGGTGAAACTGGCAAGGGTGTCGGCGAAGGAATCGGCAGACCAGCAACTCAATTCTTCGCCGATTCCATGGTCTTGAGACCCCTCACCGTTGTTACGTTCCATATTAGAATATGGAGCAAAGTCTCAATCCGCAATAGCTGACCAGAAATGTGACCAGTTAGCCTTCTACGGCCCTTTGGGGGGGGGGGGCTTTGGCTTTCTTACCTTCACATTTGATGGATCACAAGTCAGACCGCAGTCTCGATTTGACGAGTTGGAGGTTTGGCTCGCGGCGCCGGCGGGCATGGGAGATAAAGTAAGGTAGCTGAGGCATGGTTTGGAGTGGGTGGCTCCGGGCATCGTGCTTGCCGCATCGTGCTTGCCGCATCGTGCCTTCAGCATCGCGCCTCGCGGCACTGCCTCTCAGTCCGCGAAGCATCGTGGCATACTTCCCCCGCCAGCCAAAAGTGCCAAAAGACAGAGTAGTCAGTTATAGTTGCGAGACCAGATGTTGAGGTTGCGCGGTGGTGAAACTCGAGCGGCAGGAGCACGTGGTGGGGCTGTCATCCGCCGAACAGCGACCCACCCCGAGCACTCGGCCTCGCGCTAAGCCTTAACAAGAGTTAGCGTCCGGCCCACGGCCGGCCAGGTCCCCACCACTCCTCACCGACCTGCGGTGAGTACCTACGTCAGTGGCGGAGGGCCGGGCCCTGCATTTGATGCTGGCATTGTGCCTGGCATCAAGCCTAACGAGCCTAGCAAACCTCAAGCCGGGGCGCAAAGCACCATGCCCAGGCTTCAAGGCCGATCGCAGTTGGATGCCTGCTCCCCACACCACGCGAGTGACACAATAAACCCTTTTTTTTTTCTTTTTTTTTTTTGGTGCAGCGCTGGTCCTCCTAACGATGCCCGACAGTCTCCCTGGAGCAGGGCGCTAGTGCCCTGGGGGCTGGACCAAAAAAAACGGACTGATTTTGTCAAGGCATATGCCCACCCACTCATTTATTGGACGGGAAAGACCTAGCGCCACAATCAATGGCTAGGCAATGTGAGCCCCACGGGTCATGGCAGGCTTTTGGAGAGACCCTGCCTAAGTCTGTTGCATCGCTGCCTTAGTAATGCTGGGTCACCATTTACTTATTGTGCGGCGGGCGAAACGCGAGCTCAAGCAGGTATATAAGCACACATGAGCCTTCTCATGAGGCGTAGTACAAGCCCGGTTTTCCGAGGCCCATCTTTTACCCCTCTGTATGTTCTTTCACAATCCTTCTTCTCACACAATCCTACTCTTGTAACCCTGTGAGCGCCTCTCGCAAAACATTAGTACGGCGTGCCCGCTGGTCTCCAGTATGAGCTGCCCGGCTCCGACTTCGTCTCCCACCTGTGACCGAGGCCCTATCGAAACGATTGAATGGTTACCTCAAACTCCCGTGGGCCTGGTAAGTCTCCCCAAGAGAGCCCAATGATGCATCTGCCCGCCGTAAGGGACTGAGACTAATGGGACTGGCCAGAAGTTCAACGACATCCTTCTTCAGATGTTCTCGCAGATTGAGGCAATGGTGAATGAAGAACTCCGCAATCTGTCACGGCAGTTGTTTGAACGCCCCGCCGATCCACTTCCCCACGACGAAGCTTCAGCTTTCCATGACGACACTCCAACTCGTGACGACGATCCTCGTTCCCATGCCAAGACTCGAAACATTGGACACAGAACGAAACATAGGGGGCCTCCAGCACGCCTCTGATGTTGGGACCGACGCCCATATGCGTCGACTATCCTATGAATACCTGGGAATTAAAGTCGGAGCCATGTCTTTTGAGGATCGCCCTCCGACGCGAACTGCTTGATTTTCAGACGCCGCAGGATGCGTACTATAAAAGAGGACTGTTCGGTAGGTAGCTTCAATGTGACACGTCGAGAACCAGTGTCACACCAAACTTCATTTCCCCCCAGCGTCTGGGCCGGCGCTCGATTTTGGGGACGCCCAAGAGCTCCCAGCCTAGTTGCTGTTCAACTTCAGTGGGATTCAACACCCGGCTAGAGTTTCTCTCTTGTTCAATAGATCCAATGAATTCAATGGGTTCAGTTGGATGTAGGAATTTCTTTATTCAATTCAAGTACACTAGCAACTGCCTAATTGACTTTCAACTGTGTTTGAAAGCAACTAGCAACTAGAAACGCCCCCTGAAATTGTCTGCGTGAGGGTGTCTGGGTGATTTGACCAAACGCGTTGACAACTCCAAGTAGTGCTTGCTTCTAGAACAGGGAAGATGGAACCTGAAGCCTCAATGACTTGCTGCCATAATGTCACAGAAAGGCTACTGCAACATCAAACGCATACCACAAATCAGCACGAGGGGGTCAAAATTGTTATTTGGACTTGCAGGCCTCATGGCGATTTCTTGGTCCCTGAGTTGAAGCTACGCATTTCCTTCAACCGAGGCAGCTTAACACGCTCCTCTAAGTTTTCCTCTCCTCACAACACCTCGGAGGCACTCTTAAACGGTTGACTTGGAGCCAAACGGAAGAACAGTCAAGAACTGTGATTGATGATGAAGGATGTTTCAACTCCGCGTCCTCCCGGTGGCTCACTTGCTAGGCTGAAACCGTTTTATCATTTACTATAGAAGTGTTGAGAAAATAGGCTGAGCTGGGGCGAGCCCCTGAAAGGCTGCTACCAGCCAGTGGCTAAATGCAGATCCTAGCATCGCACATAAACTACTTTCAGGTGGTGGCTAGCACGCGCGGTTGATAACGCCTCCATCACGTGCGATCCGCGTGTGCGCTTTCTCAACCAATTCGAATCCCTTCTTCTCTCTTGCTCTTCTCCCATGATCCAATCCCAGCAGTGATTTCCGACTGATTTTCCATGGGGGTGTTCGGGGTGCGTTGGCTCGCCATGTGGTGTGCGTTTGGTGAGTGAGGTACCCTTGGTTGAAACATTAGACAGCGGAGGCAGGAGGCATCCCAAGGTGATGCAATATCGGCGACAACTTACAGATGCCGAGGAGCGCCAATAGGCGTCAGAGGGGGTAGCTCGAGGCCGTGGACTGCTCAGCTTTGCGCCTCCTGTACACGAGGTTCTGCACCGACTTCGGGATGCTGCGGTGAAATTCTTGCATGATCTCCTCTAGTGCCTGCCTCTCCGCCTCTGTGAGCGCGTCGTAGCCAAGCTTGTCTACTTCGGCCTTGATGGAAGCCATGAGGTCGGGCTTGACGTTGTTGATGGCGGTGGAAAGGGGCTATCAAGGGTTGTGAGGGTATGTTAGTTAGTTTTCCCCTCGGGTTTGACATGTGAGCCACGGATGAGTGGCGGGGGGAGAGGATGACAACTGGGATCAAACCAACATGATCTTGTAAGAGAAAAGAGAACCGTAGCCCACCATGGAACATTTGAAAAAAGCAGAAAGATGTAGATAAGTTGCGGAGTACTTACCCCCAGATGCGTCTCCTGTATCTTTCCAAACCGCTTCACCAGTGCGTTCGGTGTGATTTCCACGCCGAACTGCACCCGCATGTCTTCCGCAATGTCAGCGAAACCCCGTCCAGACTGGCGGCTTTTGATCAACATCTCCTGTTGGGCTTGAGTCCAGCCTTCCTTGGGAAGCTTTGGGTGCGGAGTCAAGGGAAGCGCTGGCATGAAGAGCACCGGTAGGTGGTGGTAGTTCTGGTCGTCGGATCGCGCGGCTCCCCATGTTGAATCAAGGGCTGTGCCCCCCGAATGGGGATCGACGGGACCGTGCAGAGAAGGGCCATGCGACAGATCGTAAGTTCCTTGGGAAGACCAAGCGTTGGAAGATGCGAACTCCTGGCTGCCGGTATGCTGAGGGGGCGGGGGTACGGATGCAGTCGATGAGTTGATATTGTCGAAACCCAAATGCTCCTGCTGGAGAAGAGAGTTCACGTATGTGGGGTGTTGATTCCAGTCCAATCCATTTCCCCGTCCATCGTCGATACCCGAGAACCCAGCCTGAGCACCATCATGGGGTCTCTGATTCCAAGACATATTTCTCAAATCTCCGTCTCTTCTTTTCCTGACTCTGCGCCATTGTCAGCAGGTTGTAGTCAAGCTACTGGGGTCGCCATACCGATGTCGTTGAGGCGACACGACAATATCCGATGTTGGATTTGCGATCGTGCTGTCAAAGACAATGAATGTCAGATCGACCGCGAAGGGGCGTCGAAGTTTATTGATAGAGACTTCGATCGTGGGAACCCGGCATATATCTCAATTGAGGAAGGTTCCGAGGCATTGTGCCGGATGGTGTTTAGATTCCAGGAAAGCCTCCATTGAGTTGGTATCTCCCTGTCTCATAAGTTTCGGCGAGGGCGCAGTTGTGAACCAAGGCCAGCGGCGGCACCATGCCGGTGCCAGCACAGTGGACTTAGGAACCCCCGGGACCGAAGAACAGCAGCTTGCCTCGTTTTGATAGGGGAAGGGGCGACCGCTAGATTCGCCCGAATTTGCTGTGTGGAGTTTCTGACGCGGCCATCACTGGCTTGGACGTTCCCCCAACTGCTGCGTCTCAAAGTGCACTTTGGTCGGGCATGAAGCCGCCCCCGAAGTCTACCAACCACAATCATTGGATTCACCGGAAATTTCTGCGAGCATTAGGCCGTCATTAAGCCATCACCCAGCCTTCACCAAGCCTCCATCGTGTTTCGGCTGAGGCTAAGCGCAATTTCTGGCCATGCAGCTCTGCCGTTGAAGCTTCGGGGAATCTTGCGTGGTGCGCGTGAAACTCGAAGGAGGGTTGCCTCTACACCCTGAACCGGTGAAGAGTCGCCGCGGCTGGTTGCACCACCCCAGGGTGTAACTTTGGTGAGTCTCGGCATCGGTAGTGAGGTGCAGAATTGACAGACCTCGCGTGTCAGTGGTGGCCAGGAATGGGGTGGGGTGGCCAGGAAAAGGGGTGTGTCAGATGCCACGAAAAGCATTGAGGCTAGAAGCTATGAAGTTTGCACTCAAATGTTGGCGAAAGACATGCTGAGTATATAACACAGGACGAGGCCCAGTCCACACCAAGCCATGATACCCGAATCCGTGTTGCCTTCTTTCTGTCGGTTTCTCACTCAAAGATCGCCACTTCCCTGAACCACATTTCCAGACCCCTCGAATCTATGGATACCCCGCAGACATGCAATCGAGCGCAACCAAGTATGCCAGGCAATCCTGTGGTACTGCCAGCGCTGCGGGAACCAACAGCGATGGAAAGGGTGAGGCAAAGCCCCGATACTCTTTCATCACATCACACTGGTGAATTCTAACATCAAGCGCAGCTAACCTTCTGGACAGTTCTTCCAGGAAGCCCTTGAGAAAGCGGCTCCTAAAATCGACATGATCGTGAACCGAGAGCTGCAGCGACTGTGGATGGCCTACGCAGCCTTAGAGGAGAAAGAGCCTGTTCTTGGGGGCCAATATGCGGACTGTAATGTCTAAGGGCTTGCAAAGGTAGACGCAGCGCTTCGACACAGGATACCCGGAGTTGTCGGTTGAAGAAGCATGGGAGGCCACTAAGTTTATTGATAGAAGACTGAATTTGGGGAAAGCCGAGACCGGCTATCAATGAAAATTGCATAAAAAAATGCTTTCCGGGCATCCGGCACATTGCACTCTCCATTATTCTTTATAAACAGGTCGTGCGGAATGTTTTGGGGCCTGAGACATGTTGGGACCGAAGTCAGGGACCGGGTAAGGAAATGGAAGGTACGATCCTTCGGTGTGGTGGTCTGACGCCAATCTCCTCCCCTGGGTTCCGCAGGGCCCTCATCAGGCCTGACAACGGACAACAAAAACCCGCAATACCTCTTTCTTCCAGTTCAAAGACTCGTCTGAGACTTCCTCCTCCCTGAGCATACCAAGATCTTTTACCCGGAGTTGGCTTCTTTCAGTGGCTCTCTCCTCGCCCTCGTCGCATCTCCTTCGCTGCTTGCCGTTTCATCGAAAGCATCCAGATTCCCAAAGGACACAATCTCGAAGCAGGTAAGCCCCCTGAAATGGCTGCTGTCGAATCCCGGGTTGCGGGGTCTCTGTCGACTTTTTCTGGGTCAGAACGATGCCAAGGGTCTACGAGCCCATGGTGGCGTTCTTAAGGCTGGAGAGGCGGCGACTTGGGCGAACCTTGACGGGCGGTCCTGCCCCCGCGCGTCGGAAACAAGGTGCTCACCGCAAGCAAGCACTACGAGGTGTCTTGATGTCGCCGTCTCGAACAGCGGCTGCTTCCGTGTGGTCGGGAGGCGGGATAGTTGCAACCAATTGGCTCTACCTGCCTACGATTGGCAGGCATGGACGACTTGTTGGGATCGGGCTGATAGAACGCAAGCTGACACCCACGCAGTGATGGGTGGCACTCCACTCCCGAGGATACCATCTGGGGTCCCCGGCTTTGCGGCGGCCGTTGTCGTCGGCATTTCCCTTCTCGCGTCAGCACCAAGACGAAGATTGCTTAGCATCCGGATTTCTCCAGCATCAGAGGCATATCCCTGAATCCGCCATCAGACGCTATGTGCCGATGCTGCCGATCGATGACTGTATGCAAACACCCAAAGTCTAACAGAGAAGCGTCGGGTGGATCGAACCCCATCAGGGGCGTCATGGAGTCTGTTGGAAGACCCCACAGCGCGAGATGCGCAGCGGAAAACAAACCTTCGGGTGCTGGGGGTGCTCGGGATGGACCTTGGGGCCAGCCACATGGGAATCATCAACACGGGCTCGGAAACCCACCCTTGCTGCGCAGAATGAATATAACCTTCTCGCCACCGTCAACACTGCTTGATATGTCGAACAAGCCTTTCTCCAGAGCACTTGTCGCCCTCTTTCAGCTCGGAGATCGCCGCCCAATCCCGCCTGAATATAAGCTGTCGTCAACATGGTAGCCTCACTGCCGGCTGCTCTGGCCATGGGCGTTGCCCTGCTGCCGAGCCTCGTCTCTGGCGCGGACGCCTCCATGAGCTTGGATCCGATCGAGGGCTACAGGGGTCCCATTTCCTTTGGCAACGCCAGCATCAACGCGCCCATGGATGAGAACGGCAAAGACACCTATCTCGGTACGTCCTGTTGCATTCTATGGGAAATGTTGGTGTTGACGGGATCCTCCCAGGCTACAAGTTCTTCGCTGAGAGCTTCGTTCCCGAGATGTGCGCGGCGGCCTGCACGGCTACCACCAACTACAACAAGAAGCATCCCGACGAGAACGGCGAGTACATGGAATGCGTGAGTCCTTACCCCCGACATCCATCTTGGTACCCATCTCAAACGGCACACTGACGATACTCTCCACTCAGAAATTCTTCGTCGCCTACATGTTGTATGAGAACGATGTTGCCCAGGGTCTGTTCTGCTCCATGTATTCTCGGGAGTATGATGTGAGCTCATCTTGGTGTCTGTCGGTACACTGGAGACTAACCTCGCCAAGGCTTCATACGCTACCAACCACGGAGAAGGGAACGTGAGGATGCGCAACGGCTACGGATGGGTGCGTGATCCTGAGTTCTGCTACACCACGACCAAGATGTCCAGCAAGCCTACTCCTACCATTACCAAGACGACCACCGTCTCGACTAAGAAGCCGGCCAAGACCACCACGGTCATCACAACAAAGAGCACTCGGACAGGCAGGCCCGGCCGCCCGACTAGCGTCACTGTCACCAAGCCCACGACGATTGTGCTGCCCGGAACGACCACTGTTATCTCGGTCAGGCCGGGTGAGACGAAGACACGGACGATTACGGAGCCTTGCTCTACCGTCACAGTGTCGGACGCGACGACCTTGACCCCCCCTGGATGCGAAACCACTCAGGTGACCACACAAACCAAGACGGTCGACAAGTCTATTACCATCACGCTGACCCGACCTACTACGGTTGTTTTGCCAGGCACCACCGCCACGGTCAAGGAGGGCCAGACAGTCACAGTCACCGTGCCAGCCCAGACCACCAAAACGGTGAAGGTCACCAGCACTTTCGTCAGGACCACCACAATCACACGCCCTGAATTGACCACTACTGTCTCGAGAGCCACAACCATCACCGCTGCGTGCACCACCTTCACCGTCTGCGCTGGCGAGACGGTCACCTTGACGATTCCTGGAGGCACCTTCACCCAGACCATCAGGGAGATAAGGACCCAAGTTGTTACGACAACAATCCCGGTGGCCACGACTACTATTGTCCCCATTACCACGGTTGTATCTCGGACGGTCACTGTGCCCACTACTCTCACCGTGGGAGACAAGACGACAGTCACTATCACCAAGACTTCTGTTTTTGATGTCACCAAGACCATCGGGTCTTCGGTGGTGACACTCTGCCCGACGACGAAGGTTTCCACAACCAAGCCTGTCTCAACCAGGACTATCACCTCTACCAAACCTGTGACAACTGAGCCAGTGACGACCAAACCGGTAACAACCAAGACCGTCACCCCTACTAAGCCTGTGGCCGGCTGTCCTACAATCTCCCGCATCCCGAGTTTCAGGACTGTCACTGCTACGGTTGTCGAGACAAGCACTGACGCGTTCCTCCACGCGAGAGCCACCAGTCTTTCCCATGCAAGCCAAGTCCACGCCCATGCTTTGGTAAGCGTTCCAAAGCAGTGTAGAGAGGATTCAGCTAACGCTCTATCAGCCCCTTACCATGGCCCGCATCGTAAGGTAAGAGGTCTAGGATGCCATTCCTCACCGAGTGACCGGACTCGATTGCGTTCCAGACGTGCCGGACGGGGATGAGCGCCGCCCTAACTCTGTAATTACTGAAGATATTTCTAGACTAGACATCGAGGCATAGAATGGCTCAAGTCGAATTGTTAATATAACGTCTGATTCCCCCATTGACGAGGAATGTACTCTGTGGAAGTTGCCCCTGAGCACCCTTGTCAAGGAATCGCGATGCTGATGTCCACGATGCGTTCATTTGCTCCGGGCACCGGCAGCTCCGAAGTGCACGTTCAATCCCACGGGGGTTGCGTTGAAGATGGAGATGCAAGAGAGCAACCCGGTTCCCAGCGGAGCTCTGGCCCTGTTCTGGAATAATTCTTCCGTCCAGCACATCATCCGGCAACCCCAGATTTTGGAGCCACCACTGAGCGGCAGTCATTTTAGCCGCAAGGTAACGGCAATATCGCGACCGAGGCACTCCCGCCGGTGCTTGGTGGGCGAACGGAACATGGTGCGCCTAGCGGCGTGCCTTTGGGGTCTTCGTCGCTTGCGCTGCGTCATTCAAAAAAGGGGTCTTCCTCGTGATGCCCAACTGGTCAGCGGTCGGTTTTGTGTCGTGCAAGTCAAGATCCCACCACAGGAGTCTGTTTCCCTTCGCGGTCATCATGTTCTTGCAAACAGTCATCACCGTCGCCCTTGCGGCAGGCGCACAATGCAGTCCCGCCGCTGCTCGGATTGAAAAGCGCGCACCCACCGTTTACCTCGCCGGCGACAGCACCACCGCCAAAACCAGCGGCGGTCTCGACGGTAATCCCCCTTCCCCCTTCCCCCTTCCCCCTTCCCCCCATCTCCCCCCCCAAAACAATCTTAACTCTGTAGAAACACAGGCTGGGGCCCCTACCTCTCAAAATACATCACCCTCCCCGTGACCAACAAAGCCATATCAGGCCGTTCCGCCCGCAGCTTCACAAACGAAGGCCGCTTCACCGAGATTGAGCGCTCTCTTGTCTCGGGCGACATCGTCATTATTGAATTTGGCCACAATGACGGCGGCTCCCCCAACTCCGCCTCCGACAACGGCCGCTCCAATTGCCCTGGTACCGGCCCTGAAGTGTGTAAATCTGGAAAGACGGGAGAGACGGTGTATACATTCAACTACTACATTGAAAAAGCTGCAAGATCCTTTATCGCAAAGGGCGCGAGTGTGATATTGGCATCGCAAACGCCCAAGAATACGTGGCAGGGGGGCAAGTTTAGTAGCGAGCCGTCGAGGTACGTGGGGTACATGGCGCAGGCGGCGAGGAACGTGGGAGGGGGAAAGGTGTCGTTTGTGGATCACAACCAGGCGGTTGTGCAGATGTATGCGAGGTTGGGGAGCGCAAAGGTCAATTCGTTGTATCCTAAGGATGCGGTCAGTGCTTCTCTTCTGTCGGGGGTGCAGTGGGAAGGGGGTTGGCTAACTTTGGGATAGACACATACGAGTCCCGAGGGTGGAGATTTGGTGGCGCAGGCTTTTGTGACAGCGACTGCGAGGGATTATAATGGGACGACGCCGTTGAAGCAGTATGTGAGTAATCCGGCGCCCAAGGTGTTTGGTTAGGTTGAGTTGGCTTGAGTTGGAGAGGAGAGGGGATAGGGAAGGATAGGTGGGGAGCCTGAGGTTGGTGAACGGGAGGGATGAGGATGATTGAAGCTGTTGGGAGTGTAAATAGGGGAGAGGGCAGGGTGCTCTTTGGGGGAATGCATGGCGATGGTTTGACAACCTTGGAGTGTGATCTGAGAATCTGTTCGTTCTGGGAGTGTCGGCGAAGCAAATTTGATGAAGCGATCGGCCTCCTGAATTGAAGACTGTTGTTAGTCTTCGACAACGAAAAAGGGGCATCAAAGTGCAGAAGTACATCCTGATCGTTGCAGAGGTGGATTCTTTGTCGAACTCTTTCAGTGGGCGGGAGAAAACAGGATTGGGTAACCGTACCAAACGAGGAAGGATCCATCCCAACTCTACCCTTCATGGGGGCAGTTCTCTTCCTCTTTTTCTTCTGTTTGTTGGGGGCCAATCTCCTATCCCTTGTCCAACCCTAGGGTTATGCGTGTTTCGCGCCGGAAATAGCACTCAACGTCATTTGTTTTGTCGCGAATATCCCGTGTTATGCCGCCGCAATCCGAGACCGAGACCAGGCTTCACCGCGCCCTTTGCTTCTTGGCAACAAGCCACTTCCGATTCTTTTCCAATTTCGCAACGCGACATCTTACCATCAGAAGACTCAATTCTCCAGAATCCAGAAGCCAAAATGGCAAACCGTTTGGTTTTGATCACCGGCGTCAACGGCTATATCGCCGCGCATACCGCCGCCGTTTTCCTGCAGGCTGGGTACGCCGTCCGCGGCACTGTCCGCGCACGAACACCCGCGTTGCTTTCTACATTGACCAAGACGCTCTCGCCTTTTCATGATGGGACTCGTTTTGAAGTGGTTGAGGTGCCTGATATAAGCACCCCGAATGCGTTTGATCGCGCTGTTGATGGTACTCTCCTCCTTCCACTTTCTTCACCAATTTTATTTTTTCATTTTTAAAAATGAAGGCTGACAACATCCTAGGCGTCCACGCAATAGCCCACCTAGCCTCTCCCGTCTCAACGGTGATCCCTGACCCCGCCCCCGTCATGCGCGCCGCCGTAGAAGGCACCACCTCCCTCCTCACCTCGGCATTCTCTCCTACCGCATCAGAAACCCTCCGCTCGGTAATCTTCATGTCAACCATCAGCGCCATCTTCTCACCGCTACGAAGCAAAGGCCACGTCTTCACCGAATCAGACTGGAACGATGTCGCCGAGAAGGAATTTGAAGAAAAAGGGAAGGAAGCGGAGGGGTATGTGATTTATCAAGCTAGCAAGACGAAGGCGGAGAGGGTCTTTTGGGAGGAGGTGTCTCGAAAGCAGAGCGGGAATCCGGGGGTGAGGATGGCCACTCTCTGTCCAGCGTACGTATTCCCCCTTGCCTCCCCCTCCATGCTGTCTCATGCTACCTAACCGAGTAATATCTGACTAACATGTGACAAACAGCCCCGTCCTAGGACCCCCCCTCTACATCCCCCCCATCCACCAACTTTCCCTCCGCCTAGCCGACATCCACGCCATCTACCACGGCGGTCCCATCCCGCCCTTCTCTCCCATCCGCAGCACCTTCGTCGACGTCCGGGACGTGGCAACTCTGGTGCTACGCGCGGTGGAATCCGACACCGCAACGGGGCGGTACCTCCTTGTCGGGAACAAGTCCCCAATTTCACCGCAGGCCATGGCGAATGTGCTGTGTGAGAGATTTCCCGAGAGGAAGGAGACAGTCATTCAGCTTGGGAAGCCTGAGGAGGCTTATCCCGATGTGGAATGGGGGTTTGGTGCGGGGAGAGCGAGGGAGTTGTTGGGGAGGGAGTGGATTAGCTTTGAGAAGAGTGTGCTGAACAGCGTGGAGTGTTTTGTGGAGGCGGGGGTTTGATTCGCTGTCACGAAGAAGAGTGCTTCGATGGAAGAGGATGGCATGGCGATAGTTTGGGGGCCGGCCGGCGATTAAGGTGGGCCCGCGAGCGATCCAAAGAAACCGAGTCGAGTTGTATTGGCTTCCTAGCTGTAGGTAGGTAGACAATACACCCAAGGAAACACAGAGACACCCTATTACTGAGAACTCAAAAGAAATCCAAACCAAGGTCAACCATTCCCGCTCGCCGCTGTACTCCGTCCCGCTGTCCTCCTCAAAGTACACATGCCGCGCCAAAACTCCCGCGCTCACAATGAACATTGAACAGGCAAGGAAAATCAAGGAAACACACCCTCTGCCTGCCGCCAACACTCATTACGTCAATCCATCACCACGGCGTCGGTGACTCGATGAACCACTTTACCGAACGGCTGGCACCATCTCAGCCGCACCTTCAACACCCCTTGCCCCGAAACTAGACGTCACCCCAACCTCCAATCCAGCCGGCACATACCCTCCTGGTAGCATTAGGTGAAGCTGAGTCATGCACGTCGGCACGTTGCTGCTGGGCCTCCTTGGGGCGGGACGGGAAGACTCGTGGTGGGTGCAGCAGGCAGGTCCGTGTCTCCGTCTTGGCTGCGTCTAGCAGTAACCCTTCTGGCAGGAGCTGCAGAGGCTCTCCGTAGGCAGCACTGCCGCCGTGCAGCCGTGGGACAGGTTGTGGTCGCAGTACTTCATCGACATGGAGTCCTGGCCGGTCGTGTTGGGCGTTGTAGGATGGTTCATTTTTTTGGGGGTTTTTTTTTGGCGTGAAGCAAAAGATGGTACCTGCCGGGTTTGCTGGTATGATGGAGGAGAACTGCCGATGGGAGAGAAGAGACTAGGCGTATCTCGCGTGAAAGGAGAGAGAGAAAGCTTGTGATATGCGATGGGGTGTTGTCTGTGCTGACGCGATGTGGGTAGTGTTGCAGGTTGGTGATGGATGCTGAGAGGATGACTTGATGAAATCCAACCAAGAGATAGTGATGCCGACTGGCAGGTATATATCGTCGCTGGCGACCGACTCACTCACTCTAACCTGCCTGTGCTGTGGCTCGATTTGTCGGGTCAGCCCAGCTCCGGCGAGAGAACAGGCGTCGAGGCCCATCGCCTGCCCTGGTCGTCGCATACAACCCTACCAGGAATATTTGTTTGCCCTAGCGCGTTAAGATTCCCCCGTCCCCAACGGGTGGCCCCTGCGGCATCGTGACGAGGGCGCTCTGCGCGCTGAGGGTGCAGAGGGTGCAGAGGGTGCCGCGCCCCGTTCATGCTGCACACCAACTGCAGGTGACAGACCCAGCTGAGAAAGGTCTCTGCTGGGAAAACCACCCACCATCTTTTTGTCGGGCGCGTCTGGGCCACTCGTCACCGCTGCTGCGCCTGATAGGGCTGCCAGCTACCCGAGTGTGCCGCAAGTGGAGGGTGGATGACTCTGGACCCAAGAATCGGCGTTGGTCGGTTTTGTCATTTCCTAGCGAAAGGAGCCTTAATAGCGTGGCCCCCTTCGCTACGCTGCGAGTTGATGAGACGACAATGCAATTGGCCTGCGCTGGCCTGCAACGACCAGGTCCTTATCATTTGCCCGCGCCGGGTGTCCCAGTCCCCTGTAGCCGGGACGCCAACCTCAGGAAAGACGACAGGGAATCGTGCCGATTGGGGCCGTGAACCTGGTACGCTGCGGGGGCCATGCTACCCGAGCTCTTGGTTGTCAACTCGACAAACTGCTAGTGCTGAGCGCCGTTTTCCGTATATCGGGGCTTTGCCTCAAGTCTCTGCAGTCACATCGAACACATGAACCCTGAACCTGTAATCAAATCCATGTTTTCAGGGTTTTCTTGTCGCCATCTGCCCAGAGTGACGACAGCAGTGCCCGTTGGGATTGCCGGTGTCACCATGGGCTTACCGTAAAAATCTACACGTCACTTCTGCCCGCGACGGTATGTTGGTACCCAGCCGTCTGTCCGCCCGCGAAGCAAGGTTGGCGCCTTGGAACCCGCAGGAGTCTTCGGTCTTTTCGACGGCTCGTTGCAAAAATCAGGATTTGGCCGAATCGATATCATGAGACCCTGAAAGCCGAAGGCTCCGACCTCCGAAGAAAGGCCATCGGTGATATAGGCCTCTCCGAAAAACAACTGGCTTTGCATTGCGCAACCCCCGCGGTTTCGACAGGCAGGAAGCGCTCCAACCAGCGGCACTACTTGGGGCACGGCGTCATCTGTAAGGTCAGTGACATTGCTTCCTGCAGCCAGTGCCAGACTTGTCATTGGGCATCGTCTTTCATCCTTCGACTTGACCTCAACGTAGAAGATACTCATGGCCGCCAATCAGATGGTGCGGCTCGCCTGCGCACGCGAGGGGCGCAAGCTAGGCTGATATGGCGACGTACCTCCTTGCGTCCGTGCGAGCGCGGAATGTCGGAGGTATGAAGTAACGAGTGGCCAGTCAAGCGGCGCCGTTGTCATCGAGACTTGATGTCGGGAGCGACCCAGGGGGGAAATCCCGGGACTCTAACCCCTGAACCCGGGAGACGGGCAGGCGCCACCCTTCACTTACGTGCGTCGTGCCGCACACTGGGGCCTCGGTCAGGGCTCTGAGTGGACAGTGTGATATTCCTTCGAGCTTCTTGCCTTGGGGCTTGGCCACCCCACGCGGGTGAGTCCGCATGCTCTGGCAGGTGACAGTGCCCTAATGTTAGTTCTGCCGGGATCAGCTGGCCATCGTCGACGGGCTCGGACCTTTGAAAAGCGCGCGACCTGGGTCAGAACCGCCGGCGCTGAGGTTGCGCGATATCCAGGGGCCTGATGTCAGCGTCGGATGATGCTGGTGTGTCTCTTGAGGATGTTGCGGAGTGGACGGGGCATCGACCAGGGGCTCCGCATGGGCGGGGAGGGATTGCGGACAACTCCCGCTCGTGTCTACATAGCCAGTGCCGAGGCGCCCGTGGGCCCAACGTGCGCATCCGTTGACGCCACCGGGTCTGGGGGGCCTAGCGGGTGATCCGCGGCGGGAGCCTGTTGGCTGACGGGTCCGAGTGCTCGCGCTCGTAGTGTCGAAGGTGTGCCTGGATTGGATGACTGCAGGCATCGCGCCCGAAATCGACAGTGACCTCCGTGATCAACGGCCAAGAGTGCGTGAGACGCCCCGACTCGGTGTGATGCGACGGCGCGGTCGAGAGGGTAGCGCGGCGCAGATTGATCGCAATGACGCCGAGGCCTGGACTGGCATTTCTCATCGATCCCATCGGAGGGAGGCAGCCACGAGAAGCGGGTGGGCGATCAAGGGTCGAGGAGAGCAGCCGAAGAGGTGCAAAACAGGCAGCGCATGAATTCTAGTCATTCTCATGGAATACTGCGCCTCTGAGGTGCGAGGTTCGAGAGCGATAGGATGTTGACGGAGGCAAGCAAGCTAACGACGCTAGCGGTCAAGGAAAGGTGCCTCGCGTAGGAACAGGTAAGCACTTCTGATACCAGCCCTAAGCAAAAGGGAAAGCGTGGTGACGCAAGGTGAGCCGCTTTGGGCAACGCTAAACCTGAGACAATAGTCCTTGCCCTACCATTACCGAAGGAATTCTCAACATCGGATGGGGGGAAGGCACGATAAGGACGGCCAGGAATGCAAGGCACCAAAAAAAGACAACACGACTCGGGAACGGGGAATCGAACCCCGGGCTGCTGAGTACTCAACATGAGAGTCAGCGATGTTAGCCACTACACCATACCCGATTGGTTGGTACTGCAGCGCAGTATCTGGTCTCATTAAGCATCTAGCTGCCTGTAGGCCCCACTGTTGCCGAGGCATAAAGCTCTGGTGATAGCATTCGAAGATCATTGACAATCATGACAAAACAAAGGGCCTTAATTGCTCTGATATATGGTCGGGACACCTACCCGAAGAATTTCTGACAATTTGCCATTTTCTAATTTAAACCACTCTTGCTCGGATGCGTTGCATGGGGGCAATTTCCTTTCTCCTAACTATGCAGATTTCCCGTGTTGCTTCACGGTGCGCACTGTTGGGGGTACCGCTCACCGCTCGCAACCTCGCTCAACAAATGTGCAAAAGGTTGGCGACAACGCGAAGAGGCATATTTCGGCAGCCCAAACGGGGTATTCCCGAACGGCTGGGCCCTTGCCGGTAAGCCGCAGCTGAACAAATGCAGATCGCAAGATTCCCAACGCACCAGCGGCACATCCCCTGTCCGAACGCCGCACTCGCCACGACCCGGCATCGATGCCCGGCACCACCAGGTTCTGCTTCGTGGGGAACCTGAAACTTTGGCATCGCCTCGTGGCATCAACCAAGCTGAGCAAGAACACGACTGTGCCACCACGTAGTTGCGGCGTCACGCCGTGCGGCACATGACTGGGGCATTAACCGACGCGAGTTAAGCAGACATCTCGCTGGTGACACAGAAAACGGCGCAGACTTCTAGGAGCTCAATTTGCTCATGATTTGAGATAATCTCTAAGGAGGTAATTGGTGATCGACACCTCAAGGACACCTCAAGGTCGCATCTCCCAGGTCTGCCCGACAAGTCTCTGCCTGGCATCACGCCTTCCTTCCTTCCCCCGCCCCTTCCTCTTCATGCGCGCTGCTCCTCTGCTCGCTCTCAAGCCGAGGCCCACAACCCAAAAATCCCCTCTTTCAAATTCCCCGAAAATGCCAACAAATCAAGAAAGAAAAAGCCATGGCATGCAGCCATCAGGCAACCGGAGTCGGTGTAACGTAATTTGCTGACCATGAGGCTTGGTACGTCGACGTCCCAATGACCTGAGCAGATCCTCCTACAATCGTAGCCGACGTCACGACCGATTTGGAAATCCAGCGACTCCAAGGCGTAGCCGTGCTCGGACCCAGCTGCGCTCCGACTTCGACCTTGGTCGTGTCTGGCCAAGCGCCCGACCAGACCGTCGGGCCGGGGATCTGATAGGTCGTCGTGCAGGGGACTTTGAGGGAGGTTGTCTTGGTTGAGCAGTACACCTGTCCTGCTGTCAGCACGCGAATGCATAGACACTCAAGGGGAGTGCAGAAAGGGGGAAGTTGATACTCACATCGTGGTGGATGCCTGGATCGCTGACCTTGTAGGCGCCGGGGAAGGACACGCCCTCGGGGAGCTCCACGGTGCCGTCACCGAGGACCTCGAGCTGCACGCAGTTCGGGTAGAACTGAGCGCCGCGGATGGGGTTCTGGTCGAACCTGGCATCTCCCTCGTGCAGGGCGATGAGCTCGCCGCGGAGGAGGTAGCTATCGAGCGTAAGTCCGGGGATCACAAAGCCTAGGGGTCTGTACTGACAATCCGGCCTTCAATCCAGCAGGAATGCGAATGTTCATGTGTCCGTTGTTGGACTTGAGCTCGGAAGAGATGGCCCACTTGCCCGGAGCAAAGGGCGTGGCACCCTCCTCGTATTTGCCCTTCTCAAAGATCTTGACGAACGAGTTCTCCTTTGGCGGGTCGGGGGAGAGATACGCCAGAATGGGGCCTGACTGCTGTTAGCGAAGCCCACATTCTGAGCTTGAAGAAATCATACCGTGGTGGGAAAAGTCGATGATATCGTCGGCCTTGGTTCGGTTGTTGTGCTTCCAGTCAAGGGTCAGGTTGTCTCCTGGCTTGACCTTGATGGTGTATGGGTTCTGGTGATCGCCCATGACGTTGCAGCGGATGTCAATCGAGTTGACGTCCTTTACCGGCGAGTTTGCGTACCCCCTTGGCGGAGGCCCATTGTAGGCCGGGATGCGAATACCGTTGAAGAGGCCCTGGTCAACGCCATTGACATACACGCCCTGGATGTGTTAGCTTTTTCGTCTTGCTGCATCTGGAATAGGGGTAGTGCTCACCCAGATAAAAGTGTGTGCTTGGATCAGCTCGACATTTGCGAGCGCAATCGCCGCAGCGAAAAGGCCTTGTCCCTTCATTCTGACTGGATTCGGTACAAGAGGTGTCAACCGGATGTCAACCAGGGTTGGGTCTGGAGCCGCATCGTGGCGAGCCGACGTTATTTATCGTGCCCGCAACCCCATGGGAGTCCCAGCCCCGTTGACGAGTCCCCATGGGGTCGGCACAGAATTGGCGCACCTGGTTGACATTGATTAATTGTTCGGCTTCTTTTCCTGCCAGCGGCGCGTTGATTGCACTCGCAATCCCACGCATGTTGTATGGATGGTCGGCTGGTTTAGCCGAGACAGGGCAGCTACTCAACAGCGGACGGCAGAGCGGCCTTGATGGGGGAACGGCCAGTTTAAATGCGCTTGGCTCTAATACCCGCGCATTGGCCACGGGCGGCCAATAGCTCGGCGTCGGTAGCTGACGTTCCGGAGCATGGAGCTTCGACTTGGCCAACGCCGGCCCCCTTCTCGGAGAGGCTCCGGGCCGAGTCTGCACCTTCGTGATGCAATGCCAGAGCCCTCGACCGGCTCCGCAAGGAAGACGTTGGTAAATCTGGGGGGGACAGAATGCTTTGTCCGGGCGGAGTTTGTTGGCCGAAGCGTCTACCTTTTTTTCGGCTCGTTGGCGACCCGCTGCGAACCCCGCCATGACGAGGAAGCTCTTGGAAGCAGAAGCAACACGCCAACCGACCAACACCAACAAAACTCGGACTTAAAGCATCTTGACAGACCGAGCCCGGCATCAACACCAATCACCTCATCGCAGACAGGTTGCCGGTCTCGGCACCGGAGCCGGAGATGGCCCGCGCTGGGCGTGATTTCAAAGCCAACGATGGTAGCACAGACGATGCCGCGACGAAGCGGGGCTTCGAAGCGCGAGAGGGCTTAGAAATCCCCGCTTTTGATCCCCCATTGGATCGCGATTCCTCCACACCCACTCGACATAGCGCCATCGATGGTGCAAGAGCAGTGTATGTTGCGATGCGGCGTTAAGTTTGAGATATAAAGTCGCACGTGTCTGCCGGCTGGATTCGTGTGCGCACGTCATTCAACACCACTCAAACCAACCAAGCCTTTGTTCTCACAAAGCAATTGATCTCCACCGCACCACATCTACCCCACTATTCGACATCTCAACGACAGCAACCGCAAACATGGGTTCTTCCGACAAGCTAATCCTCTACACCAACCACCGGTGCCCTTGTAACTCACTCCCATTCTTCTTCCAGTCCCAAAAGGGATAATTACTCACTGAAAATACAGGGGCCCACCGCGCACACATCGCTCTCTCCGAACTCTCCCTCCCCTTTGAAGAAGTAATCATTGACCTCGACACCCCCCGCACACCCGAATACCTCGCCGTCAACCCGCGCGGCCTCGTCCCCTCGCTCTCCTTCAACGGCGAAATCATCATCGAGTCCGCCATCGTCTCCGACTTCCTCGCCAACCAGTACCCCTCGCATCTCCTCCCTGCGCGCGACAGTGCGGAGTACGCCATCAAGAGGGCGAGGATTGATCTGTTTGTGGATGCGTGGTTTAGCAAGTTCCAGGCGCAGCTGTTCAAGTTGTTTGCGGCCAGGACGGAGGAGGAACAGGGGGCGGTAGTGGAGGCTGCGGTGGGGATTTTGGTGAAGGAGGTGGAGCCGAAGTTGGGGAATGCGAAGCCGTTTTTTGATGGGAGTGAGAAGTTGACGCAGGCTGAGGTGAGTTTACTTTTGAAGAAAGTGAGGGGATGGGGGTGATGCTAATGTGAATGGATAGGTCTTGACCGGGTCGTTTGCCCTGAGGCTTGTGAGTCTTACCAAGGCGGGGGTGTACCCGACGCAGCTATGGGACGAGGTTGAAAAGCAGGCACCGAATGTGGCCAAGTGGGCCAAGGCGGTTGCAGCGCATCCGAGTGTGAACGGAATTTACAACGAGCAGGCTGTCATCGAGGGGACGAAGAAGAGGATTGCGAAGATTCGAGGCGAGGCGTGAGAGAGAAAGCCTGAGAGTGTTTTACGCTGGCTAGCAAATTGGGCAGAAGCAATGAAACCTATCTTACACGAGCGTAATGGCAAGCCTAGAGGACAACTGCAGCCGCGAACCCCAATGCAGCAGCGATGGCGACGATACTGCTGCCCTGCAGAGAGTTCGCAGACGACTTTGACCCCTCGCCGCCAGATGAACTGCTTCCAGAGCCCCCACTCGATCCCCCACTCGATCCGGTTCCATCGCCAAACGTCCCACTCGCAAAGTTCGGATCCAAAACGCCCACTCCGCCCTTGATGTCCACAACCTTTTGTACATCCTTGTTGTAGAACTTCCTCTTCCCCGTCTTATCATCCACACACCCATCCTCCCCGCCATTAGGCGTGCATCCCTCCCATTCGTCCGTGTGCGCTTGGAGGATAGCCTTCTTCCTGTTCACCATTTCGTCAATTCACATCGCCTCGCACCGTGAAACAAGAATGGGAACTTACTGCGGAGAGAAGCATACAACCTGATGCCCCCTATAGTTATGACTCCGATCAAACTCTTCCTGCATGCACACGCTGTCCGCCGGACAGCAGATGCGCGTGCCCTCGGAGCGGTAGTAGGTGTTGTTCTTTTTGACGAGCAGGAGGTCCTCGCCTTTGTTGATGCAGACGATGGAGGGTTGGGCGCCGCCTTTGCCGGCCTTGGTGTCGAAGGGGAAGTTGATGGCGCAGGCGTGCTCGAGGTTGTCGAGCGTGTTGGCGTTGAGGTCGGTGGGGCCGGCGAGGGCGTGGATTAGGGGGAGGGAGGTGAGGAGGAGGAGGGGGTTGAGATGCATTTTGGCGGTTTGGCGGTTTGGCGGAGGAGAACAAGCGATAGATGGAAGTTGGATGAAGGATGAAGATGATGCAGTGAGCGGCCATCGTCCCTAAATACATGAACTGCCCAGATACGCTCGATTCCTAACATTCGATCGGGGACTTTCTGATCATCTCGAAAACAGACACAGCATACACAATTCGCCTAGGCTAGCCCCAGAAAAAACAATATCCCGATGGCCCAGATGTCGAAAAAGTCTTGGCGAGATTCAGCCCCTTCAGCCCAACGATGTGGATCCTCCAACCAGCGAACGGGCGGCCGTTTTTCAGCTCATCGGATCGACTAATGCAGGGACGCGGAGATTGCATCGTTCTTTGCGGTGCAATGGCAGCGCGTGGGGGGACGGATGATGCGGGCTAGCGAGACAGGGCGCCATTGTGGGGTTTTTCGGGATAGGGCATTTATGGGTTGTTTTGCGAAGTTGGCTGGGACTGTTGGGCGTTTTTTTATTTTTATTTTCGGGAAGGCTGAAAGGCGCCTACTCGCAGGAGCTGTTGATACGGGGCAGATGTTGCGGGAGGATATCTCCTCATGTGGCTCCCCAACTTTCGGTGGCTTCGTCGTCAGGGTCAGGCGTCCTCGGGACCGGTTGATGAGATGCCTTTGCCTTAACTGTGAAGTCCATTCCGTTGGACCCATCTAATATCGGAACGTTACCGAATGTGATAGCGCTTCCAGTTGGCCACGACACTGCGCATCCAAACTTCCAGGTTCTGAAGTCAAGACTTGCACCGAGACACCGAAGGAATGCCAAACAGAATGCAAGTCCAGACTGCGTCGTTCACATCACTTCCCCCGCAGAATAACCACGCGACCCACCCTTCCCGCGCTGTTCCCGTCTCCAGCCGACAGGAAGCCGACCTCGATAGCACCGAATTCCAAATTCCGCGTCCTACGCACCGGGCTTGGCATTTTGTAACGGCCTTGGCAACCACCTATCCGGCACGTCGTTAGGCCTTGCTCACCTGCGGCTTACTCACGCGCTGGCGGTATGATGTTGATATCTCACCTCAGATGGCGCCGTATTTGGAAGCAATGCTTCATTCGGCCATTTCCATGGACTCATCGGCTCTTGGTAATACATCATATGAGCAATTTGGAATTGTTCATGATGCGGGTGCAATGGCTGAGGGTCGTGACGTGTATATTGACAGTAAACACAGGTGTTGATACAGGGTCCGGGAGACACTGATGTGTTTAAAAGGGGCCCGTCGCCAGCTCACAACAATGAGGCAGACTCACCACAATCACCGACCCCCCTCATTAAAGTTATCGCTATCTCATCACAATGCCTTTCCTCGACCTCATCGACGGTAATTCTATGTTCTACAAGGACTGGGGCAACATCACTGGCCCTCCCGTCGTCTTCTCCCATGGCTGGCCCCTGAATAGCGACAACTGGGAAAACCAGATGCACTTTCTCGGCAACCAGGGCTACCGCGTCATTGCGCATGACCGGCGTGGTCGTATGTCTCCTTTGCTCCCCTTACCACTCTTCCCCAGGCATGCCTCTAACAAGAAATAGACGGTCGCTCCTCCCAACCCTGGACCGGCAACGACATGGACACCTACGCCGACGACCTCCTCCAACTCTTCGTCCACCTCAACCTGACCGACGCCACCATGGTCGGCCACTCCACCGGCGGCGGCGAAGTCGCCCGCTTCCTGGGCCGACACGCCTCCACCGACCCCACCCTCGTCTCCAAAGCCGTCCTCGTCGGCGCCATCACCCCCGTCCTCGGCGCCATCCCTTCCAACCCCTCCGGCGTACCCCTCTCTGTCTTTGAAAACGACCGCGAGACCATCCGTAAACAAGGACGTGCACAGCTCTTTTGGGATCTCCCCTCCGGCCCGTTCTTCAACTTTGACCTCCACCCCGAGAATAAATCCCTCGCACTCATTCAGTCTTGGTTCGACCAGGCGATGCAAGCTGGTCTCGTGAACGTCTTTGACTGCATTACCGCGTTTTCGGAGACGGATTTCACCGAGGATCTGAAGAAGACGGATATTCCCGTGTTGTTGATTCATGGGGGGGAGGATAAGTTGGTGCCGGTGGAGAATACGGCGAAGAAGGCGGTCAAGTTGTTGAAGAAGGGGAGCTTGAAGGTGTATGATGGGGCGGATCATGGGTTGCCGAATACGTATGCGGAAAGGGTGAATGGGGATTTGTTGGAGTTTTTGAGGAGTTAGGGAAAGGGGGACAAGGGCAAGAGTGTCGATAGGTTTTTGGTGTCGTCGGAAGGGGGAAGTTGCGCGATGAGGTTTGTTGATAATAATGTCAAAGAGGCTGTAGATCCCGTTACCGCCCCTGTTGCAACCCGAGAGCTACAAGACGGCCAATCTCAGTCGAGCCATCGGCCCGTATGCCATGCTGTTCAGCATCTTGAAGAATTCTATCGATGTACGCACTCGCTGCTGAGAGGTGGAGAATGCGCAATGGCGCAGTGAACGGCGAGTAGGCGTGGCGACAGGGGTTCAATAGTTCGGTTTTCCGACAGGTATAGCGCTCGGATAATAGGAAGTGGTGGATCTTGTAGGAAGAAGCAGGGGAGAAAGCTGCCGATTCGGTAGGTGTGCGGTGGCTGGTTGTCACCCACGGCCGGCTCGAAGACACGGAAATCGCCAAAGAGGTGATGGAGGGTATGAGTCAGGGTCATGGCATTCCGCGGGCGGTCGATTTCGGGGCCATCAATAACGTGCGCGACGCCCATGTCAATCATGTTAAGAATGGCAAGGGCGGCTTCTCTCAAAGGGCCCTAAATTGAGCGGGTAAGCATCAGCTCATAAGGGGGGTTTGAAGACAGGGTTCAACATACCAACCCTCCGCCCGGCTTAGCCTTTGTTAGCGAGTGCGGGAGGATGTGAGCCACTTCTAGAGAGTCAACCCCTCCTCCTTGCGCATGAGGTTGCCGTCATCATCGCAAGCCTCGTGGCCGTCGCGCTCGCCACGATATAGCGCCTCGTTCTGATCGAATATCCCGGGATATTACGCACCGATGCCGGTCCCGCACGAGGCACGCGCCCCGTAGCGCGGAAACACGCTCAGGAGTCCCCACAAGTCCTTGGGGCAGCCCAGAGCCTTGTGCCCTTAAAACAGCGGAATGGTACGCGGGTGAGGGCTGTGAAGTCTTTTCGTTGAGGTCTTCACTGGCGCGTGGGGAAAGATGATATTCGTCAGCGTACGGGAGTTGTGCAGCTGCGGAATGAAGCACTCACGTGGTAGAAAGAAATTGTCCAGCAGGTAGTCGGCAAATGCGAGAAAGGCCGAACGCAGGTCTTTTCCCTGGCCGCCTTCTAGCTAGAGAACGTCTTCGTCGTTTGCATCAAGAGAGAGCCCTAGAGAGCGAGATCGAAAGAAACCATCGCGAGACTCCTGAGATCGCGCATACTCATAAGTGTAGCGGATGAGAAGAGGGCGGCTATAAATAGCGCCCCGCTGATGGCTTTTGACGCTTCGTTCTTCGAAACGCTCGATAATCTGGTAGAAGCACCGCTGCGCCCGTGCACGCTGGCTGGCTTCCAGTAGAATTTCGATTAAGAAGTTAATGATGGCCTCCAGTGACGATCTATGACGGTCTAGCGGCTCCGCTTGCGACGGGTCCGTCTCGCTGATTGACTCGTCCATCCTTGGATCAGCACCATCGGATGCGGGTTGGGGGCGCGATTGGAGTGCGCCAGAGAGATGCCCAGGAGCTGGAGGTGGCAACTTTGCTAGCCTCGACCCACCCTATAACGGTCTCCATATCGGGGGATTCCTTGATGGTGATAACAGTGAGCCAGTCGAGGGCAGGCAACGGGGACCCAGCTACTCGCGAACATCAGCGAACGTGAGAGCAAAGGATTAACATTCAAGCATACCTGAATCAACGCAGAGCTCATATGTGAGAACAGGTGTGTCCCCCGAGGAGAGCACCAGCTTGTCCTTGCGGTCCATCCTTGAGCCCTGGGTAGAGCTCTGATCGACGGCGACAACCAACCCACCTTCGCGGTGAGAGGCGTCGTCCTGATTCTCCTTTTGCTCTAATTCTTGCAGGACGAATTCAAGAAGAAGACAGCTAGCGTTGGCGGAGGTGCGTAGACTCTGCACTGAGGGGTGATAGGAGTAGCTCGCTCCACGCCGGGGCTCAGCGAACCACCGCAAAACGTCGCAGTATCGACACTGAGAGGGCCCGGTGCTGATGTCGGCAAAATAGAGGTGATTTTCCTCGCCTTCGGGGTCTCGAAGTCCCTGTGGATCGATGTTTGCCGAGTCGAGCTGTGAGACCAATTCACGAATCTGGGATGACGCGGATGATGCTAGAACCTTGGCCTCCGCATCTAAAACCGCTCCGTGACGAAGAAGCATCTCGCCTACCGTGCTCTTATACAGCTTGATGGCCAATGAGGGGGCAGTATCCCCATTCTCGTCCTTCCCATTCGCGTTGTAACCCATGAGAAGAAGGAACTCGAGTATCAGAGGCCTCTCGAAAGCGGCTGCGTAGTGAAGGGCTGTCATACCACCGTGGTCCTTGGCGAGGGCGTCCACGTTTGCTGCTAGCAATGTCTCAACAACCTCGGTAGCTTCGAAACTGACTGCAGAGTGCAAAGGAGTTTCCCTCTCAGGTTTCTGGCGCTTTGGTCGGCACCGGCCACAAGGAGCTCTCGCGCAATCTCGGCCACGTCTAGAAGCGACGCGATGTGCAATGGGGCATTGCCGAGAGAGTCCTTTTTCTGGTTCCCACGCCACCCCTCAGCCCTATGACAAGCGTCAGCCGATTTATCACTTGCATGGGCCCTCAGTCAAAGAACGCTTACACAAATATTGCGAACCCTGCGCCCACGCCCTCCACTTCTTGGCTTTCCCCTCTTCGAGGTACAAATGGCTAGAGGAGAAGTGAGCCTCGCCGAGTTTCTTCCGCACGTCTAGATGATCCCGCTCGATAGAGATGAGGAGGGTGACCCAACGGATGACATCTGTGACTTTGTCCCGCTCAGCAGCCCCCTTTTGAATGAGTATGCCCATGTCGCGCTTCTGCTGCTCTAAAAACTCCTTGATGGCTAAAAGCCGCCCGTATGGTCCTTCTGATGCAGGAACTGCAGGTTTCTCTGGGTCTCCCTGTCCAATTGTGACAAGAATGTCGGGCATCTCGGGCCAACTGGACTCTCCCAGGACGTTCTTTCCCAGCTTCCGCAAGGTATACTTGCCGAGGTACTCGATCGACAGTGCTTGGTACTCAAGAACTCTTTTGTAGAGCTGTTTTCACGGATCTCTTGAAGTCATCCCTTGTTTCTTCCCCGCAGAGAAATGTCCTCTCAGCCATCTGATAGCTGAACGTCAGCTTGGCAACAATCTCGAGACCGGCGATGCAGCCGTTGTGCTCCTTGATATCATTCATCATGAGGGGTAGCACTGTGACGGCGGACCAAGGCACCGAAATGGAGGAAGGGGCGTACGGCATGCCCAACGACACCAATCCAGCGGATTGTGAGGCTAGGCTGAGGATGCGCTCGACGGTATCCCGGACACTCTGCTCGGCTCCGAACCACTGGAACTTCCACTGCTTGTTCTGGGCCTTCTCCCGCTGCGTCTTGGTGACCTGTGCAAGTGCATCCCGCAGGTTTGCCTTTTGGGAGATGCTCGTTTGGTGCTTGAGGACCTTCTCGTAGCTCTCCACAACGTCGCCGTTTCTTCTTCAGCTCGGCGTATGCTTCTTCCCATAATGCTGAGCACTCGTCCACCAACTTAGCAGGCTGCTTAGAACTTGCGCCATGAAGTGCTTCGTTATTGGCGGATGGAGGCGCGGCGGATTGTCCTTCAGGCGATTTGGCCGGGGCGGGCTGCTTGGACGTGCCATGAGACGCTTCGTCGCCGGCTGGTGGCAGTTCGGTTGATCGACCTTGAGGCGCTGGCGTCTGGCCCCGGGACCTCCTGTGTCTCCAGTCTCGGAATCGGTCCGTCAGGCGTCGCTTTTTGGATCGTTTGGCATCCATAGTCGGCTGGGAAGGCCGCAGCAAAGGACGGCTCAGGAGGGCCTTTGTCGAGTTCTTCGAGTGGGCGCACGTAGAACCTCAGAACCCGGCTGGATGCATATGAACGTGTGTAGCTTTCCCCGCCGCGGAGAGGCCAATGTTTGAACTGCAAGAGTTGAAGGAGACTCTGGGCTGGTGCGGGGTTGGGACAGCAGGGGCATTGCTGATTGGGGTGCTTCCAGGCCAACCAGAGGCTTCAGCCCCCTTGCGCCCCACTGACAGACAGCACGGTACCTTCAAGATCAACATTTGTTGCTCAAAGACCTTTTACATGTTGATAAAGCTTTTTGAAAGGCAAACAAGGCTCCTTTCAATGCAAGTCGATGCAAATTGATCTTCGTTTCGTCGAAGGCCTTAGCGGATCTGTGTAGCGTTTCCATCGGAGGGGATGCTCCTTTCTTCCCTCTCAGGTACCCAGGGCCTTGTTTTGGTGGGGCCGCACTTGCAGCTGTCACTTGCCGTCGCGACTTACCTGAATTTCCAGGGGCTGGCCACGAATGGGGTGCTTCCACGACCGCCAGAGGTTACACAACAGGGACTAGCCAGAATTTGGCCTGCCCACCCACCAGACATCCTTGCCCCAACTGTGACAGCTCTCCCATCCACCCACCCGCTCAGCTCTGATTCTGCAAGTAGACTGCGCAATGCAAGTCGACAGACGCCACATGGACGCAAGGCAGCAATGGCCCAATCATTGCGTCGGTGGTATCGTCGATCGCTCTCCAAACTGTCAAGAGCGGGGGCCCTCAAATGGGCTAACTTCCCACCCGCCGTGAGGGGTCATCGCCGGAAAGGACGAGCAATGCTATCATAGTTATGGCTGACCATGGCCAACAGTCCAGCCAGAGTCCGCCCGCATCGCCGCTGGAGAAGGAGTTGAAGCCACCTTCGATCACGCTCCTCCCAGAGTCACCACTCCAACCGCTAGAGTTCGACCTGCAAGTCTTTCCAGCAGAACTATCCACCACACCCTCTGTCGATATTATCGCAGTGCACGATCTGGGAGAGAAGGCCGAAGAGGCATGGACCGACGGAGCTGGCTGGACTGCGGGGAGAACTAAGGACGTCATCCTGAGAGAGCGCGACAGAGATGTGTCGCCAAGCGCCTCACCGAGCGCTCACGACAAACCGGCCCCGATAAGAAGACGCACAGGAGAAGCCGCCGTCGAGCTCAAGGGAAAGAGCCCAGAGCAACCCTCGGCAACTCTTGACGTTCAAGCTCAAGGAGGCGCCCGAGTGTGGATTCCAGGAAAGGGGCTTCGCAAGAGCTCCAAAGACAGATTTCGGAGCACTGAAGGGTCCGCTCGATCTTCCTCTGAGTGGGAGAGTTCCCAACCAGTCAACTGGCTGCGCGACCTTCTCAGCCCAGATGTCCCGCGTTCCCGAATTCTGGCGTTCTCGTATCCCGCGCCCAATTTCGAAAAGAAGTCTACTAGTTGGATCGCATATGTCCAGCATGTCGCTGAGCAGCTTCTCGAACGTGTTAGGGATCATCGAAGGACAGCAGAGCAGCAAGATGTTCCTATCGTCTTCATCGGCTACGGGTTTGGGGGTGTCATTATCCAGAAGGCAATCGAGCTTCTTGTGGCCGTGAAGCCCCTGGAACAGGTTGGGGCCGGGACACAGAGCGTCGTCAAGGAACTCGAATCACCGGAGAAGACTAGTCACGAGCCGGAGCCAGGCAACGAGGAGATACAGAGCCCCATTGACGAGAAACAGCACAAGAAGGGCCGCAAGGTGGTGTCGGTTCCTGGAGGCATCTACCTGGCTCTCTTTCTCGATACTCCATTCCCAGAGCCGGAACACGAGGACGGACATGAAGAGAGGCTTTTCCCGCCAAACACGAATGTCAGGATGTGCGATATCATTCGGCAAATCGAAGAGCACGAGAAGGACTCAGATGTCTTGGAAAGAGTTTGGGCTGGCCTTGTGGACGCCTATGACAAGACTCCGGACAAAGAAGACATTGATGTGACATGGCTGTACTCCCAGGCCAAAATGGCAAGACAGCATGAACTGTCACCCACGGAGTTGATAGCGGTGGGTTTTCGTCAGGAAAAGTTCCTCTGTGAATAAACAATATTAACCATAATGGCAACCTTCAGGACAAGCTCGCCGTATCCACTGCGATCGATATCACAATGACCTCTGTGGCGACCTTTAGGCACCGACGCCTGGGCATCATATCGGACGCGGACGATTACATCTACAAAGCAATACGGGCCCGAATCCAGTCCACCCTCTTATTTCAGGGGATCTATCTCCGGAACCCCGAACTCGTGGAGACCATTCTGGGATGCGAGCCCCTGACAGTCGTCGAGGACATCGAGGGAAAGCTCACACCCCTCCACGCTGCTGCGCAGCTAAGTCCCGCGAATGATGAGATTGTCACAATCCTACTTAACAAGAGAAAAGATGACATCATGCAACGCGACGAACTTGGCCGAGTCCCGCTTCACCTTGCTATCGCCGCTGCGTGGGAAGCTAAGCCACCAGAGGGATTGGATCGCGCCGAGTTTGCAAACGTCATAGGATATCTGATGCGAAACATGCAACGGACCGATCTCGACATCAAGGATAACGATGGGCGATCACCATGGGACCCATTGTGCGAACCAGGCGAATGCATATGCGCCGACTTCGTAGCCATTAACTACAACGACATGAGGCCGATAACCGCTCCGGAAGAATGCGCTGCTACCTGGATCCGCGACCTCCGGGACACTCTGGAGCCCATCAGCGGGCCGGCGCTAGATGACGACCTGAAGAAACCAACGAAGCCCATAGTCCCAGAAAAGGACTCGGCACGGTATCATGCAAGTGTCGCGGCTACCGGAACTGTGGCCGAATTCTACCACGTCTTTGAGTCAAACGGAATGCAGAAGGTGCCACGAGAACGTATCAATCTGAAAACGCCGAACGTGTACGATATGATTTACCATCCTCGCCGTGGGTGCGCCAAGATCCTTGAGTACTCCAGGATGAAGGAGGAGTCGCAGAACTTTCGATGTCGATGGATTCACATTCCCTCGAACAATGTGAGAAAGCCGAACGCGCTGTTTGCATGTGGATAAGAAACTAACTTGAGAATAGGAACAATGGCTTTCTGTATGACAGTGTCCTTAAGGATTCATCCCGAAATGCGCTGACTGACACTACGATGCACAGGACTTGATCCTTTCTCTCGGCGTTCGCGATGATTCGATGGAGGATCAACGTCATGATGGTATGCTATTTTTTTGCCAGCGGCAATAGTTACTTTGGTGCTGGCTAACCATCTTGATTACCCACGACAGGTCTTTCCGTCTTCAACCGTTACATGAATCCACACGCGAAGAAGTACGAGTTTCGCACCATTGTGGGTACCTCCATGTTTGTCCAGTCGACATCTCTGTCAGGCCGGCTGATACTGTCACAGATCGTTGAGCCCGAACGTCCTCCCGCCGCTCCTGGGCCCCGGCTGGCGACGGTTCCCGAGGAACCAACTCAGCATTCGGCGACAGCGCCAAACGGTACGCTTGGCCAATCTTCACAGGCGCCATGGGCATCGTTGTGTCGAATTGAAGGTCTGACGGGAGACAAGACCATTGCACTTTTTGTCAGTTGTCCTTGCAGGTAACGCCTAAAGTCGTGTTGTTGACATCTTGCAGATGCCCATTCTCTCGTACGAGAGCTATGCCGACTGGGAAGCGGTTGTCAGGATCATCAAACAGACATCGAAGGAGCAGCAATTCGGTGCGCGGAAACAAGCAATGCCAACCGGCCGGTATAGGAATCGCCGTCGATGGTCTGACTCCTCTCAAGCCGACAAAGACAGGGCCCGGCTCAGGGAAGTGACAACCTTGGTCAACGGCTACATATCTCCATCCGGGGATGAACAACCATTGCACTGCCGCCGGACCTTGGATCAGCACTCCTATTATATGCTTGATACTACCGAGCGGCGGGACAAGGATCAAGTCGTGTATCGGTGGGTGGAGAAACAGAAGGATTCGTTGGAATCGGCAGATCTCCAAAAGCCAACTCCTATCATCATGGTGGACCAACTTTGGCTTTGGGTCCTCCCCGACGGTATGAGTTTGCCCGTCTCCATTGAAGCCAAGGCATTGCATCTGACAGCCACAGGAACCGTAATTACGGGAATACCCAACACACAGAGGCCATCCGAGAAGTACAACATCAGGAAGCTCCTCAGCGAGGAGATCGAGACGAACAAAACTCGAAACGCCATTCGAGGTCCCGACGACCTTGTCGGCGTTGTGCTTGAGACCTGTCTCGAGATCATGACCCGAGAAGGGCCGAGCGGAGTGAAGCTGCAAGAGTGCTTTCAGTCGTCTATCAATGCCATTGTAGGTCAGACTTCACTCGGAAACCTCAGCGGTGGTACTAATTTTTGTGCGAAGGCAGAGGATGAGGCTGTGGCCATGGAGGAGTTCCTTGCTACCGTTAAGAAGCTTGCCAATTCGCCTGAACCATTCCATTTGACAGCAGACATTGACAGCTTTTCGCAAATCTCTCGGGAGTCGACACAGCTCATCGAGATTATCGACATACGAGACGAACTAGACATCATAAGGTCTGTGCTGACAACGCAGAAGAGGGTGCTGAAGCAACTCAGAGGCGTGATCCGCTCTCAAGGGAGAGGGTCGACATTGGATGATACCGAGATAGTCAAGACGGTTGTCAAGACGGCTGACACCAACGCTGGGAAGGCCGCTGGAGATACCGCCTTCAAAGGCACTGTGGTGGTAGAGGATGCGATCCGGATCGTAGACGACAACCTCCTTCGAGTTGAAGAGATGGATGGCTCGGCGACAAGAGTTCATGCTGAGGTGAGTCCACGTCGGCATGGGTCGTTGACACGAGGATGTTACTAACACTGCGATAGCTGAAGCAGCTCATGGAGTTCAAGCAACAACAAGCAAGCGGCTGGGAGGCTCGGTACGCAAAAAAGATGTCGGAGCAAGGGCAGAGGCAGAATACGGTGGGTCATCCCGGGCGGTATAACCGCGAAACTATCTGCAAGGGGTCTAGAGCTGACGGACACATGTGCCTGGATAGATCATGCTCGTCTTCACGATTGTCACTATCATCTTCGTAAGTGCCCCTGAGTACGATGGCGCAGAAACTACAGGGAACCCTTGCAGGACCGTAACTCACCCTCAACTGATACAGTTACCGATGTCTTTCATTGCCAGTTTCTTCGCTATCAACGTTAACCAGTTTCCGCGAGATCAAGACTCCGATGAGCCACACTGGCCTCTTGCCACCATCTCGATCTATATCTGTAAGCCCTCCCCTGCCGCGTCTCAAGCCAGACAGACGCCTCATCTAGTCCTCGTCTAACCCGAAGCCCCTTCGCAGTCGGCATCTCCATTGCATTCTCCGGCACCATTCTCGTCCTTGTGAGGATGTGGTTTGCCCACCGCAAGCGCAAGAATCGTCGACGCCAAACCCACCGCCAACACCGACCCACAGAACGAGCATCCAGCCGCCACGACCACCCCCACCCAGGTCGGCCCCGTCCTAGCAACGATGACGATGTCCATGTCAGTGACGAAGACACCCACGAAGACTGGGAGAGCGACTACACCGTCGATGACAATAGCGGCTACGCCCATCTCTTCAACCGCTGGACCTGGCACACGCGCATCCCCTATGTGCGACGCCTTTGGGAGTGGAAACTGTATAAGATCCGGCGACAGAAACATATGATGCGGCGCAGTCAAGAGGGCATGGAGTGGGACTACCCGCTGAGTCGGTGGCGATATGGAATTGTATGGGTGTTCAAGAAGCTAGGGCGGAGCATTCGGAGAAGGATGAGAAGGAGAAGGGAGGTGAATGGAAGGCCGGGTGCCCGTCGGGGTAGTTCTTTCTTTGGTGCTGGTGACCGGGAAGAGGCTGAGTGCGCGAGTGATGATGAGAAGGCGAGAGATCAGCAGTTGGGAATGGAGCATCGGGGGCGGGTCATGGAAAGGAGGGAGTGGGCTGCAGATGTCGCAAAGAGGGTTGGGACCTGGTTTAAGTTTGGCTTTGAGCGTGATGATAGGGCGGAGGTGGGAGACAGGGAAGAGGGCGAAATGGTTCAGGGGGGTGCTGAGGGTGCTGCTGAGGATGTGGGGCAAGGGGGGCGTCGATCGTTAAGGAGTGTCTTTCGTAGGCGCAAGAGGGTTGAAGATGAGGAGATGGGGATTGTGGAGGGAAGTTGATCATAGGAGAGCACAACAGCATTGCGAGGAAGTTTCAATTGTCTGAGGGATTTCGGCATTCCTGTGTCCAACAATAACAGCACTTAAAACCATTGACCGCGTGCAGGTATGCCTCAACAATGGAATTCTCCGGTGCTACTCTAACGAAAGAAAGAAGCGTTTCCTACATGCCTCCTCCAAGCCTCCAAACAAAGCCATCGCCGTCCGAAACAGGTCCTTTTGATCCCCGGCACACCATCACGTCCGACGAAATATTCCGACATTTAGCTTTCATCCCCAACATGCCTCTATAGCTAGCACCGCGAGTACAGATGATTGACACGGCCTCTCTTGAATCGCAACATGGGCGCAATGGAGTCGGCATAGCTTCTTCCATCGAACCTCCAGTTACGGTGGATCCGTTGCTTCACTGCGGCTTTGTCATTTATTGTCCACATATCTTGAGACAGTTCGTCGATCTGGTGCACCAAGAAGTTATTGCGGTGACCTGGCAGCCAATGAAGCTGCACAGTGCGCCCATACTTCCACAACTCCCAAACCATGCATACTATGGCCCTCATCTCCTCTCTCAGCCAATAATCTATACCATTCTTCTCCTGGCGAAGGCCCAACTATAAAAACTTCAGACAAGAAGTGTTGTCATTGAAGACCTTCATGACAGTACCCGACACTTCGCCACGCTTCGCGGCACTCAACGCGACATGCTGGCGTTCCGCAATACTCAACATCTCTGCATGTTGAATGGAGGACATATTCCCAATCTCCCACGACCGTGTAAGCGATACACCGATATTCTGGCGCTTTGCGGGCCGCCATATGCACGCGTATCCCCCATTGTCCGCGTTGAGGCCCAGACACTTCCGAGAGGCATCACTGACCAGACTCCACTGACACAGCCCGCATATATCGTGGGTCTGCCTGATTTCTATCTTGGCGATTGCGATCGCCGTGGGGGGAGGCCCGAAAATCCCAAAGACGTTGTCGGTGTCGGCGCCGAAGATGGTGTCGGTCCCGGGGAGGGTATCCTTTCTGAGGCCAACGCCCCAGCGGCGACGGCGGGAGCGGAAGCGGGGACCGGGTCTGCAGGATCGGTGTCAGTTCAGATCAGATTGCGCAAAGGTTTTGTGCGCAATTCAGATCGAATCAAAAGAAAAGGATGGGACGACAGGTGGCGCTTCAGGTCAACATGCTGGCGCTGCGGGGACGGAGTGGCAGCCCCGCCTCGGTGCGGATACGCTTCACCGCGTCACCATCACGGTCTGCTGACGCTGCCCTTTTGCGAGTTGGCGCTGGCCGCGCCAAAGGCTACCCTGATTCTTCATCGTCCATCCCAGCACAACAAAATTGTCGACGACGATTCGAAAAAAGCTCGGGTAGTGGTGGATTTCAATTGAGGGGGGAGGGACGAAGGCTGAGGTTGGACGTTGCGGTGGGGTTGGGAGGAGGAAAAAAACTGGCGGCAGCAAGTTTCGAGATGGCAAGCGGGGAGCCGGCCGCTGGGGGACATGGAATGGCGCGCCCTAGGTGCGACCTATAGGCTAGTGCTCGATCCACCATTGCCAGCGCACCAAATGAAAATGGCTTAATTAATTGGCTTCGGCGAGAGTTGGATATTTGGGTGGAGACCTGTTCACCTTCCATTTCCAACCAACTCCACCCACATACTACCCATCTACCTGGGCTCTCACACACCAGTTAGACTCTGGGGTTGCGCTAGTCTTTTTGCTGCTTTCTTCGACAGACCGGGGGTCACCAGTGCCTGCACACAATCTTGAGATCCAGCGAACTCCTTTTTAAAGAAACGCGCTTGAAGATCGAGCCTGCCTTGACAATTTGGATACGAGCCCTGGAGCGGACATGTCAGAGGGCTGTGTTACAATTTAATCTATCTCCCTAGGGTATCCCAGACTTGCGCCCAGTGCCCGCCTGGTGGCTTTCCTGCCGTTATCCCTGAAAATAAGTGCTGTCCATGAATCTCCCCAGCCCTAGGAGCGTAAGTTGCGCGGATGCCATCGACATGTCCTCTTGTGTGCGCTGTTGTCGTTTTTGATGATAGCCTTGTAGTCGGCAAGGCAGTCGTAGCAGAAGCTGAACTTGCAGATAGCGCCTGTGAAAGAAACAATGTTGGCATCTGAACGCAGCGTGTCTCGCCCGCGCTGGTGCAGTCTCATGATGCGACTCGGGCCAGGATCGCTGTCTCTTCATTTCCGGCGACAAGATGTGTGGCCGTTGCCCCATTCCCCAAGGCAGTTCCAACAGAAATGGTGCGAACACTTGATACCTAGAAGGTTGGAGGTTGGATTAAGCATCGCTTGTGGATCCCAGCCGAGAGGCTGAGGGTTTGGAGAAAAGGGGCAAGGTTCTTGGCGATGCGACCCTAACGTACACTAGGAGCGAACAGCATCTCGGCCGCGGGCATTCGACATTGAAAGGAAAGGCGAAACGAGAGACTCGGGGGAGAGGCTAGCGTAGAAGAGTGGCTCTTACATGTCATGTGTGCACTGGAAGCACCGAGTCAGCGACAGATCAACAAGCTTCACGTCATAGGGAAACCTACCATCCACTGTTCTTCTCAATCGGCCAGCTACATCCAGGGCATTTCTTCGTCGTGCGCTTGACAGTTGCCTCGCTGGCCGTATTCTCTTTCGCTCTCCTCTTGGCATTCTCAGCAGCCTTGGCCCTTGCTGCGGCCTCGGCCTTCCGCTGCGCCGCTTCCCTCTCTGCCCTCAGGCGCTCCGCTACTACCCTTGCAGCCTCCTCTTTGCGATCCCTTTCTTCTGCTTCAGCCTTGACTCTCTCATCTTCGACAAGGTTCTTCGCAAACTGGAAGTCCGCAGCTTGCATTTTGCGGCGGCGACGTTCCTCGGCTTCTCTCTCTTGTTCAACCCGCTCGTTTTCTAGCTCAAACGCGCTCCGGAAGTTCTCGGGGTCGGCCAGGAAACGGTCATATTCGACACAGCTCATCGTCTCATGCCACGCCACGCGATGCCGGAAGCAATGCTTCTGCCCACACCCAACGCAGGTGACAATCGGAGTTCGATCCCCGGCATCGTGGATCTGGCCCGAGCCACAGCCATGGTTGGGACAGTTGAACCAGTCGCTCCGCTGAGATATAGCGTCGTTGAGTGTGCGTGCGTCGTACACCTCAAAGGTTGCTCGATCAGCGTGCATGCGGACCTCGTCGTACTCCATCGGGTTGTTGCACTCGGGACAAGTGACAACTCGACTATGCCAGGCCTTGTCGGCGAGTGCGGTCCTTATGTGTTGCCGGAGACAGCTACGACATGTCTCTGGGGGGTGGTTGCATCTACTGCTGGCGCAAAGAAGGGGGAACCCGCCGGGTTGTTTGGTTTCGGCGCATATGACGCATTCCTTCTCTTCTTCGAGGCTTTCGGATGCTGCAAGCGTCGGAAAATGCTCGATGTACCCGTTGGACGAGCGGGTTCGCGTGGAGGGTGTCGGCGATTGGCGATCGATGGAGATAGGGGTGGCGCGGGATGACTGGGTGCCCCTGGATACGGGCTTCTTTCGGACTGCGGGGAGAGCGCCGGAGGCGAAGGGGCCTACTGAAGCAAGGTCAGATGCTGGAAGCAGGAATAAGGATAAGTTGGCAATAGGGAACATGCCAACTGTTTGATCCGTGGGGAATCTTGATGGTGTAGAGCGGGCCGGTGAAAGACGGCCGCCATGTCCCCCATTTTCCACCTGCAACACTGGCTCCCAGAAGGGGTCGTGGAGCGGCGGTCCCCAGACGCCTGGAGCAAGCGATCGTAGCCCCAAGGCTCGGGGGTCAAAGTCGTTACGGTGTGGTTGAGGGTTGCTGCCGCCGTTCTCGATTGGGGGTTCCAGAGTTGAGGATGATGCTCTGTCGAGAAATCCAAAATCGAATGTTGGCGACAGCACATCGGGTTGACTCTGCACGGCGGTTTTGTCCTTCCCGAACGCCAAACTGAGAGTCTTCTTCAACCACAGCATTGTTGATTGTGCGACAAAGGAGAGATGGAATGGTACAAAGAATGAATTGAACTGGGAGCTCGGAGACAACGACCAGGCTGTCTCTGCTGTTGTCCCTTGTCATTTTGGATTGCGGCTGCATTGAGGCGGCTGCCGCGATATGTGTGTTTCCGTGATTGGCGAAAGGAGCTCAAATTCCGCCCAGGCCGCAGACCAAAGTGGAAAGGCGAAGTTTGTGCGCATTCAGAACGCCCAGCTTGTGCGATGTTGATTGGAAGCCTCGCCTGGGTCGCACTGCGGGACAGGCGGAGTTGCGCAGAGCTCCACTACTCATCACGATCGTCTTAACCATCAGGTATTGCCAAGACCCTCGTCTTCCCTGCGACCTACAACGTGAGGGCTCGAGGGTGACGGGTTCACCATCGAGGGAATGGCTCTTAAAACACCCGTGATTCAGATCAGCCTTACGGCTTGGCTCGCGTATTGAGCAACAACACCTCTAAGTCCCGGCGCAGAACTCCAAGAAAAATGACAATCACACTGGCTGCCTAAGAAGCAAACTGATAGTTCAGAGCAGTACGATATCAGTAGAACGCTGTGCAATTGCAACCGGCATCTTGTCCATATCTGGGTTATCCGGACGAGGACTAAAAGAAAGTCAAAAAGCACAAAAGATGTAACACAGACCAGAATTGAACTGGTGTTGTTGGAATTTGAGCAACCTGAGTATTTTTGGATTGATTTAGAAGGGAATAGATGCAGATTGGGTTCCCAGACGACCGATTCTCGGGCACACCCAGTGAACCACTTGCACCTCTGTGTTGAAATGAGCCCTTTAATTACTGACCTATACCCAGGGCAAGCCATCCCATGTTAGCCATTCCATATTTACAGGCTTCTTGACTACTCACTCCCGTCATCTCTACCCCCGGCCTTACCTACGACGAATTTTTCTCCTCCTTGACCCATTCTAACTCCAAGCCGCGACCTCTCCGCCGCTTCTTTAATCGAGCACCGCCGCCGCAACCATACTGTTTTCTTCGGACCATTTTCCTCAGCAATATTCAATCGTTTTCATCGGGTGTGGCCAGCCAGACACCCGAATCGCATCCTGCTTCCCCCGCTCGCCCGGCACAAAGGCGTCGCCGCAGGGCGGAGTCGGTCGATGGCGGTAGCGACCGTGTCAAGCGCCTCTGCACTGGCGGCTGGGTCACGTTGCCCATTCGTTCTCTCAGCGTTGGTATGTATACCTAGTGAGAATGCCCACTGATGAGCATTCTTCCAGTCACATTGTGTTTCATTCGCATCTTGCCAATTCTATTTGTATACTAGTCCAAAACTCATTCTGACTGACATCGATTTGATACAGATCCTGAAACAGTCACTTGTTTGCTCTCTGGCCCCCGCCCCTGCTACTCTGGCCCCCCGTCCCTGCCGCCACTTCCGTCCCTCGGAGCTACCAGCCTTCCGCCACGCCCACCACCCTAGATTATGGTGGGTCTAGTGCCGTCCTCACCCCTACCACCACGACGCGATGGCGTGAATGTGCCTGGTCGGCCACCGACTTCTGGTTCGCTTCCCCGGGTATGGAAGATCTCATTTTGACCAGTTATATACCCATCACACCCAATTCTCCAAGTCCTATACATCCAAACTCCTCTCACCATGAGTCGAACTCTTATACCCCCCCGACTCCTTATTCATCCAATACCTCTCCCACCGGTACCAGCCGTAGGCAAACAAAAACGTCAACAACATAAGCGGGACGGAGATGGTGAAGAATCGGGACAGAGCTAGAGTCGATACCCGTTCCTTGCTAGTGTCTAGCCCGCTGGCAGTGGTATTTCCCGGCTCGTTGTCAGGCTGATACTTGACCACATCCGTGCTGAAAAAGGTCGAGACGAAGGTCATGGGCAGGTACACCAGGGTGATGACGGTGATGACTTTCATGGCTACAGCATCGAGACTTGTCTTGTGCTGCTGCTGCCACATGATTCGCGTGTATTCTTCCTGCTTGGCGGCGTTCTCTTCTTGCTTTTTGGCGTTTTGCGCCGCGAGGTGCTGGATGAGCTTTTTTTTGGGTTTGTTAGTGATGGGTCGGCTGTCGTACCAAATTCAGGGGTTTCGCTTACAATGTCCTTTCTCTCTTTTCCGATTTGGAGGGCAATGTTGGCCCTTTTGAGCTGCATGGAGAGGTCGTAGATGTGCTCGCCGAGCTGTGAGGCAAATTCCCGGACCGCCCACTTGTATTCATCGATCTCACTTTGGGGCCATGCAGGGTTGTCGACCAGGTCTTTGTAAAACGACTGCAGCCGGTTCATGATGGCGATGTTGGACTCGATACAGGTGACGGTGTCAGTCAGATGCTCAATCTGGTTCTGTATTACAAGCATGCCGATTCTATCCCATCTGACAGACTGGTCTGGGTTAATGATCACGTAATGCTGGGTCTGTATCCTCTGTCAGCATCTCCTCGTTAAATCGTGGGGCTCTTGAAACTTGCAGACTTGTATATCTCCTCCTCGGAGAACTGAACGCGCCATCTCCAGTCCTCTGCCGCCCACTGCGAATAATGCAGCAGCATTTCCAAACTTGTCTTGAATGACTTCAACGGAGTGTTGAACCGTGAAGCGTGGTTCTTGTCTTCGTGGATGTGTTCCCGAACAATCCCATGGATGCTTTGTAGTGGATCTCCAACTATCCAGACTTGGGTGCCGTATTCTACGTCGAACTGATGATATATGACTGCGGATCGAATCCTCCATGTTTGCCTTGTCTTTGCATCCTGTTCAGCATCGAACGAAACACTGCTTGTCCCCTTGAAAGTCGCACAAAACTGGAATCTTTTCCCACTCCTCTTCAGCGCAGGAATTTCCAGGGCGGGCTTGATGTTTTGGAGTGTTGTTTCCGCCCGAAAGCTGCTGAACCCGGCGCTCTCTCGCTCATCGCTATTTCTTGGACCAAAAGAGTACAGGAAATCGGGGAAGTATGGCATGACTTGATAGTATGAGAGCACACGCTTCAAAGCAGACGCAGTTGTTTCTATGGGCGCCACCGAGCTTGCAGACTCGAGGAAGCTGAGGACATATCAGTACAGCAAACAATGGAATCGCCTCAAAGACATAGATAAGGTACTCACACGAAACGAACTTGAGGATCTGGCTTCACAGAAACAACATGGGCAGGCCCCTTGCCGGGATCGCTGGGGTCTAATCGATACTGGTCCCCAAGCCATACACCCAGCTCATCTTCGCTCAAGAGGTTTCTCTGTTCTACCTTCCCATTCTCAGAGACGTCCCAATATGGAACAAAGAATTTCTCGCTTGCTGCGAAGAGGTTGAGCTCTTCCTGGCGGTTCTTGAAACGATCCCGGTACAGCTGCAATTGTGGAAAGCCGTAGCGAACCCGCTCGACAAGCTTGGAGGGGTACTCGTTGTAATTCTGGCATGATTTAAGAAATGGCCTCGAAACTATATGAAAACTTGACATTGGCCGAAATAGGCGGGTAGAAGCGCCACCGCTGCCTGTGAGATGATGGTATGGATGAGGTGAGCAGAGTTGCAGACGATCGGTCATTCGGCACGATGCGGGTGGACGACACCAGGCTTTTGGTGCTTGTCTGAGGGAGCCTTGCGTTGGGCATCGGACCCCATCAGGCAGATTTGGTGGTACATCAAACAACCAAAGAAGCCCTGACAGATGCGTCGGGCGCAGCCGCAACAGCTCCTCAGGGGGGACGATCCGTTCCAGGCGGTTATTGGCCGGGTTGATTGTCGGCGGACCCCGAGAACCGCCACGCTACCGCGCTCGTGGCATCCATTACAACGTTTTGGGTGTCACCGCGTTTCCGGGGATTGGTCAAACAAGCCCAAACATGCAATTTTGGATCTCCCCGGTATTCTTGAGTCTGGTATGCTCAGCTGCGGTCTCGTGGCCTCGAAGCCTTCTCGTCGCCATTACTCTAGCTTCTGTCATGGGCGCAGCCACCGCGAATGGAAAACTAATGTGTTTTGTGCATAAAAGATGATAAAGAACCTGCCGTGCACCTCGTCTGTTGAGCAGGCCGACCCCTCCTGGTCTTCCCGTCCGCCACCGTTTCGCCAACCGGTGTGGCTTGCAATGCGCCACCACCTTTTCTCGGTGAACCCCGCACCACGAAATCAATGAATGCCTGAGGCCAAGGAATCATTGCTCAGTCTCCTCGTCTGACTCCAATGGCCGGCTCAGAGTGACGGGTGGTCGTTGATCGACCCTCAATTGCTCCTTTGTGCTCTTGAGCCTCAAATTCTCGATATCCGCTAGCTCGTTCGGACTTAGGTCTCGAGGCAGCCAAACAGAGAATATGTCGGAAGCCATCTGCGACTCAAGTAAGCGGGGCCCAAGCCATCGGACGAGAAACGGGGCGAGCTCACAGTGGATCCCACAGAGAGTTTGCGCTTAAACAGAGTTTCGAGATAAGACTTTAGGCTCTTCCAGGGAAGCCGGTAAGCGTTGATGTAAACCGGTCGCAAATCTTTCGGGATAATTGGTTCAGTAACCGCCCTCCTTTGGAGCTGGCCTGGTTCCGAAGACGTTGGGTTGTCAAACAGCGCTTGCGTTGTGTGAGAATGAGCAACCGGCGCAGTGTTTTCGCGAAACCTGCGACGAGGTCGGGGCCGAGGGCGGGGTTGCGCTGTGAACGGCTCGGGGACGAGCGCCGCTCCGCTGGATTGGGTAGGGGCGATCTGCGCCATCTCTTTCAACAATGTTTGACAAGTTCTTGGGCGTCCAAAGATGCAACAAAAATTGCCACGTCTGCCCTTTGAAGCAGCGAAATTTGAGGTTCTAGCTGAGTCCAACCAGGCAGTTTGCGCCCAGGGGGACTGCTCTTGATGAAATCTCAGCTGACCTGGGCGCTTGGGGTGGGCTCGCCTTTTCCTCCTATCCTCTTTGCGTCTTGCTGGTTTTAAGTGCCAAGGCGAGGCTCCAGGCAGTGCGCGACCCATCTATGCAGACACCGAGAATTAGGAATCTGCAATTGTAACCAATCACGGGTCCAGATCTATGCGCCCCACTCACCTTGAACCGCGGATTCTTCTTCCGTTGTGGGAGTGCGCTTCAGCCGATTCCCAGTTGGTGCCGGCTGCCTCTGGCAAAGCCCCATTGAAGCAAGCCTCCCGCGGGGCTGGTGGATGTTTGAGCAACATCAGATGCGCTTGAAGAGAACAATTGAAGGTGAATAGTGCAGTGCAGCTCCTCAGCTTCGTGACAAGGCCGCCAAGACCAGCAACATTACAAGAATCGGGCAGGCGCAACAGGCAGGGAACAGTTGAAGAGCCCCTTCCTTTCATCACGAGCAAAGATTTGCGGTGCACTTGAATTGCGCCTTTTCGACTAAATCCAATACTGGCGCTTCCATATTGGCTGCACCACACCCCCAAGTTGTCCCATATCGCAACCTCCGCATCATGCATGGTGTCTGTCTCGCCCCGAAGGTCGAGGATCCCGTCAGTAAGGCTCTAGCCGCCGCCCGCCTTTTGGTCGCCCCTGGGGATTTTCCGCTTTCCAACGCGGCTCAGGACCCTCGAAGGAGAAACGTCTTTGTTTAGCATTCCTTTGGATCCTCCCTCATCCCATTCCACGGCGCGTGGCAGACGCGATACTGTGTACCGAACTCCGACTACCACAAGGCTCTGGACCGCCAAGCCTCCGCTCACCCACCCCTCGAAGCCGCGCTGGACACGCCCGCCCCGACCCCGCATTTCAACCTCCCCACCGCCTGTTGGGACTCCCCACGCCGCTCCGTTCGCGCCCGATCGCGCATCAGTCGAGCATCAATCGCCCTCGATGTGTCCGGTTGCCGACATCGAACAATCGATCAAGGAGCTGATCAAAAAATACAAGAGAGCAAGCGTGTATGGCGACTTCTTCCTGGTCGACCCTCTCGCGAGCGCATTGAAAGCCCAGTACCAGGGTAGACTCCCAGAAATCCTGTACGATGTCGTGTGCGTCTCCCACGAGAGGTTCTCCCGCCAGCCTCCCGACATCCACTTTGATAAGATCCCCTCTATGATTCGAATCCTTCTCGCCTTGTTGGACCTTGGACGACCCGAACTACTGCCGCTGTTTCGCCAGTTCAAGGATGGCGACCTCCCTATTCGCAAGGAAGACCTTCCCTTCGAACCAGACCCCGATAACTTCCAACTCCTCTGGTTAGAAGCCCAAAGAGCTTGGTGTCCGTTCGTTTTCGAGTTAGGACCACAGCTGGATGTCAAGATACCCCATCGCATCGTCCCATACTATGAGAAAATACCAATACAACCTTACCATGAGGGACAAGAACCACCCGACAACAAGCGTGCGAGATTGTACCAGGTGCATATTCCTGCCGAGTTAGTCAGTGCATCGAAGCTGGACGAGTCCCAACTTCTCCGACATGAAGACCAAGTCAGTTCCCCCCTCTTGTTTCCAGGGATGTACCAACTGTGATCATCAACTAACCATCTACAACGGGCATGCAGGTTCGAACTTATTGGCGATTTGCTCTCAAGGAGTTTCCGGAGTCCCTCAAGGAAAGCTGGGAGAGGGAAGTGAAGACATTCCGCGCTCTCGATGCCCAGAGTGGTATGATTCAGTATTACGGGTGCTATGAGTCTATCAATGAAAATGGTCAGCCTGTCTTCGGTATCCTCCTTGAGTACGCCGACTTCGACCTCAATGGCGCCATCAGCGAAGAAGAACCGCCAGTGACCCCTACCGAGATAAAGTCATTTTACGAGTCAATGCACGAGCTTGCAGCAACCTTGACAAGCATCCATCGTCTCGATATCGGTAGACGGAAATATGATTTGTAAGGGCACACACCCTAGCACATTGGAAAACGCAGCTGCCACTAACCTATGGGTCATAGCTGGCATGGAGATATCAAGCCTGAGAACATATTGCGAGTCGGAGATCATTTTAAGCTAGCGGATCCGGGTGAGTCATGGATACAGCTTGCTTCCGAAGATGGCAAGCGATTATCGAAAGCAGAAGTGTATGGAGGAACCAGAACTTATGGTGTGTATCCCTTGAGGTTCCGAGCTCGCCGACACTGACAAGATTGCAAAGCTGCACCCGAGAAAGCCAGTTGGCTGGACGATGGAGACGCAGCTCCCGATAAGATTCCTCAGAACAGCGACGTTTGGTCGTTGGGCTGCGTATTCTCCATTGCCGCCACATACGTTGTGCTGGGTGAGCAGGGCGTCATTATTTACGACTGCATCCGTCGACATGCGCATGCCAAGCTCAACACGGGGCTGGTTCAAGACGTTTTCCATGTCAATGGACAGGTCTTGGAAGAGGTCAAGGCTTGGCATAAATACCTTCGACTCACCGCCCGTCGAGGTGATTCCATCACCGCAGCAATGCTCGATATGGTGGACAGCCACATGCTTGTCATGCCGGCCGAGAAGAGGTGGGAGGCCAAAGAGGTCTCAGACCACTTTGGTAAGATTCTTCAAAACCTCGAAGTCGATGCTGAGGAAGCCCCGGAAGTCATTGAGAAATTTCTCCGAGAGTTGGATCTCCGAGTCGAGATTGGCCAAGAGTCAGCAAAGAAAGTCAACCGTCTGGACTCAGACATGGCGAAGAGACAGTTCAAGCAGCAGCAAGATGCCACAGAAGCAAGGACAACCACCAGGCCGCGATTCAAGAGCGAAGCAAAGCTATTGGAGACCAGGATCAAGCCAACGGCACAGCGGTCTGTGCACCGGAAGGACCTGCTCAAGTTGATTAACCAGTCTACACCACCGCTTCCGACAATCCTCTCACCCCAAACATCTAGCCAATCCTTCCCGCCATCGCCGAGTGGGCTGACAACTCCGATCGGCCTCTCCGATACATATCCTCTGAACCCCGAAGATTTCACCGTATTTCAGATGAGGGAGGAGCTTGAGGCTGTCAAAAAGGACCGAAGCCTCGGCCTCTTCAAGGCGTTCAAAGACCGTCGCAAGTCAGCGAGAGGGGCCTGGGAAAGAAGTGATGACCTACTCCTTCAGTATTACAAAGACCGCGATATCGTAAGTTTCCTATCAGCTCATAAATCCTACCGCCCTGCTTGTGCTAAGCATCCGGCTTGTTGCAGGTCTTCCTCGTCGACAATGGCTCCACGATGAAGAACTACTGGTACGAGGCAAAGTTTGTGCTTGAAGTTCTCGTGTGGCGAGTCTTGGGATATGACAGCGATGGCATCGAGCTATTCTTCACCAACCCCGCAACCAAAGTGTGGGTTGGCCCAAGCAAGAAGCAAAGCGTCGACATGTTTCTCGACGCAATGCAAGAGGCCCGCCCAAGTCGATTCCCTACCAAGACCACGTTGCGGCCAGGCCTTTCGAAGATAATGTCTAGCCACAACGAGACACAGAAGGCCCGAACTGTTTTCATCCTCACAGATGGGCGCTGGGAAGGCATGCCTTTTGAAGAAGACACCGAGAGGTGGGTCAAGCAAAACCTTTGCGAGCTAGCCGGGAAGGACCCAGAGACACTACAATCTCCAACTGAGGAATCGGGACGGCGTTGGCAAGACGATTTTGAGGAGTCGCGATCCATTACATTTCAGTTTATTGCTTTTGGAAGAAGCCCCCTGGGAAAGCGAAGGATGAAGAGGTTAGACAACCTGATGAAGGGAGAAGGACTTCCGTAAGCGCATCGCACTACTCCAGGCCAAATCAAGGGTGGGTTTGCTGACCCGAGTGCTAGGGATCTTATTGACATGGAACCATCAACCGGGGATGCATACAAGATGCTTTTAGGAAGTGTAGCGCGTGGCTGGGATGAGAGAGAAAGCGCAGGCAACGAACTGAGGGATGCGTCTCCCTCTCGAAGCACGGAAACCGGCCCGTCTACCTCTCTCACACAGGTGGCCAGCTTCGGCGAACAAGGCCCTGGGGCTTCGGCTATCTCCATCCACACCACATCCGAGGGTCATTACTCGACTCAAGGATCTCGATTGTCTTTGGCCTCCCACTTAGCAACGCCCGAAATGCGGGAGAGTGCCCGGTCGAGCTTGACGCCTTCAAGTGGCGATAGTACGCCTTCGCAGACAAACCGCGCTCGGTCACTCCAACGTTCTACATCCAGGCGAACAAACGATTCGACGAGAACAGCCCGCAAGTCTGGCATATTCTCAGGGCTCACGAGGTCCTAATGAACGGAATTGGGCTGGTGTACTGTTTTTTTACACATGGACTATGGGGTTGGCCGGAGTTAGTTTGGCGTGCTCTTGTGTATCTTTGGATTCATTCAGTATTTTCTTCGATCGCATACCCTGGGAGCCGGGGTGGATAGGCGCTTGGCATGATAGAACGGCAGTCCCTTGGCATAGATGTTTTCTTGGGTAAGGGTCAGGGAAGATGGCGTTGATTTGGAGTATTAACTGGAGGGAGCGGAGGTGCTAGCGTTTTTAAGTTGAGAAGGGTGCTTTTGCAACCGAGGATAAGCAGCGGGAGTTCAGGATTCGAGCACAACAAAATAATAGTCAGCCAGCGACCTGATCTAGATCGGCTGGCAGTGCCCCCTGCTGTGTTGGAATTGCCATCGTGGCTGATGGGCAGAAAGGCGAGCGCTGTGAATGCAATAAATAAGGCAAAAAGATAGTAGTGCAACCCCAGAATCGAACTAGTGCTTGAGAGCGCAGGGTGACTGAGCGGTAATAGGCGGATTTGATCTGGAAACGGAAGGTGATTTGGTGTCCACCCAATGCACCCAACTCTCGCCGAAGCCAAGCCATTTGCACTTTGCTGCGCTGGGAATGACGGGTCGAGCACTGGCCGAGACCGAGACTAAGACCAAGACTAAGACCAAGACGACTTGACAGGTATTTTGGTCCACTTCCGCGTGATAAGAGAGGATCTCAACCCCGGGATATGGACCAAGTGGCTACGAGAGGCACCCCGCGAAGCACGAGACCTGATCAAGATCGAGGGGTTGTGGGGAAGCTTCTTATCGGTCGTGCTCGTGAGAATGCCAGTTCAGGTGTGGGATCTACAGCCCAGCTCTCCAGCGGTCTCATTTGTGGGATCCTCTACGAGCAAACGACGGGCTGAAGTTTCAGCACAAAGTAGACGCTTTGCTCTGTCCAGGTGGCGAGAAGTCCTTCTCCGAAGGAACGGACAGGGGGAAGAGACATCCAGATACCACCTATGGCTGGATGGAGATCGCTCCTCACTTGGAGAGCTCTATCGGGGGTGTCTTAGATGGGAATATGGCAAGTTTTGGATTGCCACAGATTGTTTCGGGCGGCACCAAGTTGGAAGATTCCAATATTCCCGAGCACGCAAGAGGCGGCAGATGCCTTTGCGCCGACACAAAGACGACGACGCCAAACCGCCTGCACCGATGGCCAGGCGGAAGAGGGTAATCAAGCTTGGCGACTCGAACGTTCCATGGGAATACTACAGTTTGCGGTTTAAAAACATCCAGCAAAATGCATGCAACCTCGCTGCAAAGGCCTAGAAGTCGTGACCCCACAACCGATCGACCCCCTGCCGATCACAATTTCCCCCATCCATCCACGACAACCCTCCCCTTTCCAACCACCAAGGACAGCGGATAGAACCAGGATCTTGTGTTTGGGGGCCAGGCCGACCGTCATATTTTCGACATCGAGAGCGTGGTGCAGTCGACCGAGATACCCAGCACCAACCGCAGCTCCGACGTAGAGGTGAAGCTAAGCGCTGGTCTCCCGAAAGGCTCCATCGACATCCTCAGCGGACACATTCTGTTGCATCAAGGTGCGCAACAGTCCTTGGAGCATCTGTACGTTGAGATTATCGATCTCGATCCTTCGTAGAAGGTGACAAGAACGTACCTCAAGGAGAACTACTCACTGGTCTTGCTTCCACCAAACGAGGCAACTTATTTTTTCGTCGAGATGTCACGGTCGATTTAGACCTTAAACTCGGTTCAGCCTAATGCGTTTGATCGATTCGTGGTTGTCGCAACCATGAGGGACCGCCACAGCTTCCCCTGCAGCATTCTTCCTAACCTGGGTGAGGAAGCTGTCCTTGGTTTGGATCCGGATGATGGAGACAATGGGAGAGCTGGGGCTGGCGTTGCCAGGTCAAACTGGTGGTTCGTGCAGCAATGCAATGTGCGGGTGGTAGGGGGGTCTGGCCCTGGAGGGGCTTGAAAATTGGGGTCCTAGCCAAATGACGAATTTTGCGGGTATAACGTGCGTTATAAGCGAGCGGCGCATATAAGCGAGCGGCGCACTTTTCAACGCGACGCGCTACCCCTGATTATTTACCACATTCCACCACCAAAAACCATGGCAAGCGATTTAAACGAAGCGAGGCTTCTTTTAGCCATCCAAGCTATTCAGAAGAATCTAAAGCTTAGTCAGCGAAAGGCAGCTGAGGCATATGATGTCCCAGAAACAACACTCCGGCAACAGCTTTACAGTAGACCTACACGACGCGATATTCCAGCCAACTCACGCAAGCTTACAGATTTAAAAGAAAGTACGATTATTTAGTATATAATCGAGCTATTTACACACGTATTCCACCCTTGGCTTCGTTACGTGGAAGATATAGCTAACCAACTGTTACACAAACGCGACATGCCCCCTGTTGGTAAGCTTTTAGCTTACAACTTCGTCAAACGTTAGCTAAAGCTCCAGACATGTTTTACACGTAAATACGATTACTAAAGGGCTAAATGTAAAGATCTAAAGGTTATTAACAAGTGGTTTACCCTTGTGTATAATATAAAGGCTAAATACGGTATCTTTGATAAAGATATGTATAATTTTAACGAGACTGGCTTTATAATAGGTATTATTACACCCACTATAATAATTACTACCTTAAATAACCGTGGTAGGGTTAAATAAGCCTAGCCTGGTAATTAAGAGTGGGCTACGGTTATCTAAAGGGTGAATTCTCAGGGCTAGGCCATTTTATTATTTATTATCTTAGCTACGTAATACCATCTTACCAATTAGTATTAAAAATATAACCTTCCGGCCACCTAGCGTATTATAATAACTAATAATAACTGGATTACAAATGAGAAAGGTATAGATTAAATTTAGTATTTTAATTTACACATATCAGCTTATATAAAGGGTAAATATCGGCTTCTAATCCTTAATAGCTATAAAAGCCACCACTCCGAAGAATTCAAGGCTTATTACCAGGTATTGAACAGGTGCGGTGATGCACCATAAGACTCAGGGCACAAAAGAATAGAACCACCCCTAAGAACGCCGATGGCGGCCAGTATGGCCGCCAGTAAAATAGCTCCTTCTCCGATCAAAGGAGCACGTGTGGGACTGATGTGTGAAAACAAGGACTGACCTGGAGGGAGGCATATAACCAAGTAGGGATAACCAAGTAGGGATAACCAAATAGGGATAACCAAGTAGGGATAACCAAGTAAGGATAACCAAGTAGGGGTAACTGAGAAAAGGGACTGGGGATTACTACTTCTTCCTTTAATTAAAAGGAGGAGAGGTCACTTAAGCCATTTACAGGTGTAACTCGTGGTGAAATCGCTAATATCGTCCTTTTTCTCCTTTTATTCACCTGCCTGGAGAAGAAACGCAGTTTAAAGAATCACGCGGCGCGGCCTTGACGGCGCGCGCTAAAACTTCGCTAATTACAAAATGGTTACAGCGATATACATAAAAAAAACACCCAAAAGAACCATAAGGGGCGATCGGAACGATCGCCCCAAGTCAGTATATAACATTATTACACTTTATATACCTCTGTATACCTTACACCTACTTCAGCCTTTAAATATTAGTTATTTTAAGCCGCTGAAAAAGGCGTACAGCCATTAAATTAAGCAGTTAATACAGATAAGTATCACTTATATTAACAAGTTAGAATTTCTCTATTTGTTTAAAAAAGCGTTTTTTACTTTAATTACGGAAAAGAATATCTAGGGGGGCTTTACCAGAGCTAGCCTTATACCGTACAACCCAGATAAAGTAATATCAAAGCTAGATGTACGTATTTAAACCCTAACACCCCTAACCTTAGGCTAAACCACACCACTACTTTAGACCTCTTAAACACCACATAACCCCTAAAAAGCTACCTCACAGTCAACATTTATTAAAAATCGAATTTCAAACTATTAAGGCAGCTCTCCAACCTCTATACTAATAGCTGTAAATCAATTAGCTAAAGGTATAATAGCTGTAATACATAAGGTGGCTCTTCTCCGTATAAAGGTCTCCGCATTACAAAAGGCTAATAAGGGGCTTAGTAAGCGACGGAGGGCTAAAAAAAACACGTGTACGGCTTAAAGGGTCACTTACTGTATAAAAGGCACAGGATTTACTGGATTAGAAGGCTGTGGGCGAGTAGTTGGCTCAGGAAACACGCCAAAGTAGTGGTAGTACAGGGGGGTCTCGTACGAAGATTCGGTGTTATGGCGTGTGCGGTAAACCTGGCCATAATGCGCGCACCTGCAAGGAGGCTGCAGAATCGTCTGATTTATCCATTTCTGATTCAGTTATTGTTATTTCCTAGTGTTGTGGTGGAATAATTGTAGATACTTGCTATGAGGTTGGGGGAAGTGCGCCGCTCGCTTATATGCGCCGCTCGCTTATAACGCACGTTACATCTTTTTGGAGAGATGGTACAGTTTGGTTAATGCGACGTCCGAGTTGTCAATCTGTAGTATTGAGGGCTGACGCCACACAGCAGCATATACCTCTCCCTATCTATCCAGTATGTAGGACAGCCCACGAAAGTCCAGCTACAGTCTCACATCCCGTCAGCATATTGCGAGGCATCCTGTTCGGCCACTGACTCAGTGTGTTGCAGTCTGGCAAAGCTGCTCACATACACCCCAAATGCGTCGGCGATTAGCCACAGGCAGGAAGGGTCCCTGCATGGCAAGTCTCGGCTTCGTCACCTTTTGAGCCCAATCTAAGACCATGCTGAAGTTCAGACCAGCCCCAACCTCAGGCTCTTGAAGAAGACGAATGAGCTCGTAGAACCAAGGAAGCTCCTGCGAGATGCCGCGTTTCCAGAGAGGCGCTTTACCTGTAAGCAAGGCATGCAGCGTCCTTGACGCCTGGCTGAACGCCACAAGCGAAGAGGCGGGGAGCAGCTCGGCGATCGCGTAGATGACATCGTATGGGAGGTTGCGGAACACGTCGCTGGAAACCCGGTTGGCGGCTTTAACCTCGCTGTGCTGCTCGTCGAGAACGCGAAGTTGAAACTTCTCGCCCGCTAGAATCGATCGCATGTGCGCCCTGAGATTGTCCTGCTCCTTCGGCTCCGCGACGAAGATCTCTTCTCCGGGGTGCGAGCACCAGTACTGTTCCATCTCCGGGCAGGGGTCGCCATAATCAAGCTCGAGTCGTGGGCAGAACTCAGTGGTTAACTCTTTCATCACGCCGAAGAGTCTCTCCTTGTCGAGCCGGGCGGTATCCCTCCCGCCTATGATGCAGCAGGCTAGGATCTCGTAGCAACAAGGGTGGAAAGGAAAGACGACGGGGCCGTCGTCGATGTCCCAATAAGCCACGAGATCTTGACCTGCTACGCCGTTTGCGTTGGTGGGGGTATCGTTGAAGGGCACCAACACTCGCCCATAGTCCTGTGTGCGCCCGATTCCAGAGACGAAGCAACTCCCGTCAGGGTTCTGGCCCAGCACTCGAATCCCCTCGGTCCACGCGACTTCCTCGGCGGTTACGATGGTCGGGTCATAGGTGTACATCTCATCCTCGGTGCACATGGAGTCCCCGTCGTTCTCATCCGCATCGTCGTCCGCGTCGTCGTCGTCAGAGCTGTCCTCAGAACCAGAAGACAGCCCGCCAGCTGCCTTTCTAGCTTCGTACTCCTCCATGGTTTCGGTGTCGCTGGGAATGGAGACTGGGTGGGTTTGAGGAATGTTTTGAGCTTTCCGGATTTCGGCCTCACGAGCCCTGCGACGCAGGAAGCGCGCTGAGCGTGGCTTGCTCGAGACCTCGGCGCCGCTTGTCGGTCCTCCGCAGATGGCGCAATACAGATCCCAGGAGCCCATGCTGAGGAAGGGAGCGAAGAGGCGTGGATTATTCGGAAGTTTGGAGGTGCGGACGGGAAAGCATTTAATTTAGGGTGGTTAGGCAAGTAGTTGACTCTCGAGCCTCCAACCAGTCCAGAACTCAGCCACTCTGCCCCACCCAGACGGTGACTCGACGCGCTCTCACGTGCGTCCTCGCCAAGACGGAGGCTGCCGTTCCCCCGATTTGATTCGACATCGACCCACTTCCACTGAGCGAGCGCCCTGGAGCCACTCTGTCCGCTTTTCACTAGATGGGCACCAGTGACCATGACGTGGGCCATCTGGGGCTTTCCCCCCGTTGTGGTATTTGTGCAGACACGGTATTGAGACACGAACGGGTAACAGCGCGTACGTGAGCACGCCGATGACTGTTTTTTTTTTCTTGGCCTCGCTCTGCTGCAAACAGAAGATGCTAACTCGGTCGCCTCAGTCTTTGGGGACCGTGATTCGACATCTCGTCAAGGTCACACCCGACCCTTCGCATTCCCCCAACCAGGCCATACCATTGCAAGGGTCGATGGCCGTCTACTATGCCGCTATCCTGACTGCAAAATATGTGCTGCCTCGCCCGAGTTTGCTCCAATTCATTTTGACTGCTTCGAGACCTTCCGACAACAGTGTTCGGTCAGTGCATCGCGTGCGTTGAGCCGTCTTCGGATCCTGGCTGCGTGGAGGAATCCGTGGCGTGGAGCGCAGCCTATCCACCTCTCGGCTCTAATGTTGGACAAGGAGACACTGAGGACGATATCCGGCTTTCGCGGATTGCCGCACCTGCAGACATTGCCGTCGGAGCTGCTTGAGACGATTCGGCAGTACTCTGAACACTCGTTGCTCTGGAGATGCATCCCGGCACTTCAGTTAGCCGACCATGTGTCAGCTACGGAACCGGAGCCGCTTCTTGCCGTTCTGCCACGAGAGATTCTCTTTTGGAAACGCGGTGGGAAGTTTGAACGCCCGTGCCCATCCGTGTCTCTCATCTACGCCTAAATTTTCTCACTTCGTAATACACCAATTTTCTGTAGCAGCCACAACTGTAACCGTATGGTAGCTTTGCATTAAGTGAGGCTGCCAGCCACCTATGACATCACTCCTCCAGCCTGGACAGACGATTCTGGGTCGACTCTCGACGTATTTGGTGATTAAAGAGCTACATCAGGCGGCAGATCAAGGGGCTGTCTACCTTTTAACAAATAAACTAGGACGGAAATGAATCGTTAAATCCATCAGGGGCCACTGGCGTTTGCAGAACGAAGCGACTGTCTTGTAACAGTATCAGTCTTAAAGTTCATTTCTCCGTCTACTTGAGGACGTGATCGATTCGCCAAAAGACCCGCCTTCCATCGTACTAAAATATCTTGACAGCGACTTGCGTACCGAATCGAACCGGCAGCGATTGACCTGGCCGGAAATCAAGCAGGTGGTAAGATGTGTGTTGGAGGCCATTCGCACTCTCCACCAAGACGGGATGGTTCACACAGGTAACTTCTACCTCACAGTCGCAGATCTGTATATGCTGATTTGATTCTGATTAGACAAGTATGCAAGTGCTTACTAGCATCGGGCGTTGTGGGATCTTTAGTGGGATTGACATTGGTTATTGACTTTCGTTTCAATATTCTCTTCAATAGTGGTACAGCGGCCAGGGTACAAGACGGATAGGAGTCATGAAACGAACCTGCAGGGTGGAATGAGTTCGGCGGGAAAGCAAGCTACCAGGGTGAAGAGATCTTACGAGATGTCAACTACTTGCTAACCAAGTCGAAGCTCAAATGTCGCCAAACTCAAAGTTCTGCACACTAGACTAGACAGTTTAGAGCTGAAAAACTACCCATGATAGCACGATAGATGTCTATCCTTTCGCTGCAGATCTCACCCTCGCCCGTCTCCTTGCTCTCGACCTGACCGGATTCAACCGCGACGCTTCGCCGAGGTCGCCTTGCCAACAACTGCCGGCATCTTCTCCTTCATCTTCTCCTTCATCTTCTCCTTCATCTTCTCCTTCATCTTCTCCGACATCTCCTCCGACATCTTCACCCACTCCGCCTTCTTCTCCGGCACCGAAGCACCAGAACCCTTCCCCCTCTTCTCCACCTTCTTCCCATCACCACCATCATCCTCAGAATCCACACCCAACGCCAACTCCTCAATCCTGTCATCCGTCATAACCCTCAGCGGAGCCTCCCCCACGACACCCTGATCAACCTCCTCCCCCTCCCCCTCCTCATCCACATCCCCCCTATTCAACCCATCCTCCACCGCCCTCTCAAACTCCATCCTCATCTTATAATCAATCCAATACGCCCGCTGCTGCGCAACCTGCTCCCGCCTAGTCGGCGCATCAGGATCCTTCTGCGCCGCTCTGGCCGCAATACTTGTATCCCCCGGCGGAAACGGGATTATATTGTTCCATCCCACGGGGTCGACAGGGGGTCCAAAAGTGAGCTCATCCGCGAGAGCCCTGATGGTTTTGTCTTGCTTCTTCTGCTCCTCGCCTCTCCTGCCGAGTTCCTCCATGTATAGACGTTCCTCCTCTTTCCTGAGCTTTGCGATTCTCTCGCGCTCTTTTTCCCTGGCGCGGGCTTCCTCGGCCATGAGAACGTCTTTGCTGGGGCCCTCGGGGTTGAACAGCTCCTTCATGGTTTCAAATGGGTCGTCATGGTCTCGCCAGCCGGGGTTGTACTTGTTGAGGAAGGAGGTGACTTGCTCGCAGATCTCTTTCTCGCGCGGGTCCAGGTTCTCTGGGTTTTTGAGTTCGTCCACAGTAGGAGGGGAGCTGTCGTTTACGATGCCCGTGGAGAATCTGTAGGTGAGGAGGTGGTTGGCGGACGCGAAGGGGTCTCTTCCCGTGGCAGCTTCGGCGTCGAAGAATGCACTGACGTGACTGTCGTGGATTACCTTCTGGAAGTTTTCGAGTATGTTGTCTCGAACCTTCTTGCTGGGTGTCGGCTGGGTGAAATGCTTTTCCACAGCACTGGTTGGCAACGGAATCTTTAGAAAGGCATCTACGTCCATGCCGAGAGACGACAGACTGGGTCCAGGACGAGATCGAGGAGGCTTCTGACCTCGGGTGATATTTTTCTTGTTTTCGGGTGCCGTCTTTCTGGAGGACTCTCCCGCGCCCATGTCGGAAGCAGTTGATGGGTGAGCAAGATCAGCAATGGCGGCTGTCTCCCTTTGAACGGTTCTGAGCGCGGTCGTGGGGTTGATTTTGATGTTTGACACAGCCGGAGTGGAGACCTTGGGTGTCAGATTGAGGTCAGGGATGACAATCCCATGAACAGTCCCACGCGTGCCCGCTGAGATGGCCTTGCTGGAGGTTTCCTCCACGGCCTGGCTGGGAGGCTTGGCGAGATTCAGTGCAGGAATGACGGGATGGCCCTGCTGAGCGGTCCTGCCCTTGTCCTCGGGGACCATCTTGCCGGATTGCGCTCCAACAAACTGGTATGGGGCGACCTTAGGAGGCGGGGTAGGACCCTTTGGGAGCAGAGCAGGACCACGAATGGCAGCCCTCTGCCTACAAGCGGCGAAGCTTGTGGTTGGCATAGGAATGTCTTCCATCTCTTTCAAGGCCTCTTTAACAGCGTCGGAAAGCGATGTCAGCTCAGAGGAGTCTAAAGTGTGCCCACAAGCGGCGGCGACACTCTTAACGGCTGAGGTGGTGATGTCTTCAACAGCTTGCTTGACGGCCTCGGGCATCGACTCATGGCTATCAAAGACGATCTTCTTCTGGCTGACAAGGCTGGTAGTTTCTGCGGCGGTCTTTGCAGGGCGAGGATGAAGGAGCTTTTGGTGAACGGTGCTGCCCGAAATTGCTGCAGGAGGCCGCGTGGCGGGAGGCTTTGTTGTTGCAGGAGGCTGTCTTGGCTTCGGTGCGGGAGGTTGCGCAGGAAGACTGGCAGGAGTTGTCCCGGGAGTAGCTGCGCTTCCAGTCTCTTGGTTTTCTTTCTCGTAGGCTTCCTTGAGCTCCTTTAGCAGCTGCTGGAATCTCTGCCTCTCGGAGCTGGCCCACAAAAGAGTGATCAGGTTTCCCACAGTTGGCGCTAGCCCGGCGCCTTGCCACAGCGTTAGTTACGCAATTACAGAGAGACGGGACGATGAAAGGGAATCACCAACCTGGAAGAATCCGGGAATCGGCCCCGAAAAGCCTGAGAAAGTCCTTCCCCGGTGGGGCTCGGTGATCGAAATATAGACGTTCGACGCCAGCATCATCCACAAAAGCCAAGGTTGGACCATTGGCAGCAGCCTGAGGGCTTGGTTCTTTCATCATAGGCAGCCAGTCCTGCACCCCGATCAAGAAATACTGACTAATAATGTTGCAGGGGGCATCAGGAACATGGAGAACATTCTTCAGTTCTATTATGGTGTTGCGTACGGGGCAGTCCTCAGTCTTTGCTCGCTGGACGTTGAGGTCGACATCGCCAAATCCGATGACGGGCAGCCGCTTGAGCTCTTCATTGTAGACAAATGTCTTGAGAGTGCGGATGTCGACATACTTGCTGAAAGAGGCGTTGTCTTTGGCTGCGCTGAATAAGAGGGCTCAACGTTAGTTTCTGGTGTGTTTGGTCGCCGCCGCGTCAATGAAACCGAGACAGCTGACACGAACTTACTGGACATTTGAGACAGTCGAAAGGACCCAATCGGCGCAGGGTTTAAGCGTGCTGGGCTTCGGGCGCCCAGCGAAGTTCGCCATGGCAAGTCCAGGCATCGCCGCTAAAAGACCGTAGGATTAACACCGAGTAGTGTCAGGAGCAGGCGGTGAAATATCGTTGCAATTTGCGGGTTTTTTTTCGGAAGTGTGCTCTGGAGGAGGTGGGTTGTGTGCGAGCAAAAGAGGGAAGGGCCGACCAGATGGACCCAACAAAGCGTCACGCGTCTGCTGAACATCAAAGCCCACCCCGAAAGGAAACCACGCGCGACGCAGTGTTCCCATCTCTGCCTGAGAAACAGTTTGATTTCCAAGCTTCGCCAACCATTCGTACACCCTTTCTTCACCTCCATTGCCAAGTACCAGCTTATTCGGCCCCGAATCTAATTTCAGGCCCTTCACAACCACTGCGCGAGTTGCAATCCGAGAAGGATTAAGTGAAGTGAAGTTTGCCGATATTTCATACTGTGCAGTGGAGCAACACGTGGAAGTCAGTACTGTATTCTGCGCATAATCGTCTGTAGTTCGAGGTAGGGGTGTGGGTCAGGTTGCTTGGCGGTGCTGTTGGCATTGCTATGTTGCGAATGAGGATCGGGTAGTCCGAACTAAAGTGGATCAACGTGACAACGGAACGCGTGGACTCTTTCAGCCCTGTGGTTGATGCGTTTGAAGTCCGAAGCCTAAGACAATGTTGATATTGACGTTGTATTCTCCACAGCAGCGTTCCGAGGCTGCGAAGTGCACTACGAAAGTGAACCAATTGGACTTTTCGTTCCTCTGCCTCAGTGGAACAATACAAGAGCTCAGCGGTGAGGTCGAGACGTCGTGCATCGAGTAAATAACCTCGATAGGAGGGCGGTCTGACGGCCGGAGATCATGAGAATGGAACCCCGGACTTCAAGCTGTTACAATTTCCACTTCGAAGGCAGCGCGGAACGGGAAGTGCTGATTTTAGCATGAGGATGAAGGAGAAGGGATCATCAACGAGTATAGAGTCATCGTATCCAACAACGACTTCTCGTGTATATAAGGACAGGCGATGCCTCGTTTCATGGACCTCGTTCTGTTCATCAAACCATCAGTCTCATCCAACATCTCAAGGACCTCCACCCCAAAATCACCATGCACCTCCCCCAGCTTTTCCTCGGCCTCGCCGCCACGGCCTCAGCCATTGACATCTACCTGCACCCCGACGGCTGCTGCTCATGCAACTCCCTCGTCTGCGTCAACGCCGGCCCCGACTGGTGCTGCCGCGGCACCTCGACCGACTACTTCCAGACTGTGAGCTTCCGCGCCATCCCCACCGATTGGACCATCCAAGGCCGCGGCCACAGCGGCGGCAACTGCAACAATCTGCGCCAGACCTCTGTCGCGAGAAACACGCGCGACCCGTGCCTCGACCGGGACCGCTTTTCCGGCGCTGGCCCGAGCCGAATGCTCTGGCGCTCCGCTTGATCAATGTCGCTGGCTTGACATCATTGCTCGTTCAACCCGTTGGTCATTGCGCAGGTATCCAAGATATTCCGCAATTCCAAGGGGTGACAAGATAAGGTTCAGGGTGAAAAAACGTTGCAGATGAGGTGCTCCAGGTTGGTTTTGGAAGGCGTTGCCTCGCCTTGGGCCTGAAGTTCGCTGAAAATGGCGGGGCAGACCTGCTCTTCCCGCCCATCGCCCCTTCTTGTTTTACCAGCGGTCCATCTTCGGCGGGCTTTCTCGGCCGTGCACTGCGAAAAGGCCAGTTGTCGAGTCACTCCCAATTCAAGGCTTGTCCACTACTTTCCGTGTGTGGGCAATATTTGGTTCCCCAACCACCACCAGTCGTCTCTGTTCAGACCAAAGCTCCGGTGATGGAACTCAAGGCCCACTCCGCTCTCGCTGGGACCAATCCTTCGAAGACTGGTCCCTAGCCCCTCTTTCACTTAGTCATTCCTCGATTAGCTCTGCGCGCGGGTGTGGGTCTGTCTCTCCTTGACAGACTGGACGGTTCTTCGGATTACAGTTCGATTAGAGTTGCACAAACCCTCCTGTTTCAACACCAACAGTTTGACCTCGTTGATTCGTGTCAAATCCCAGATCATTTGACTTTACCTGCAGCCGAAATATCAAGGCAGACACGTTGCGAACCAACCGGGCTTACAAGGCGGTCGGGAGAAGTGTCCACAGTGGCTCCACACAGGAGGCTTCAATACCAGCATCCGCCGTCATTGGATCCAACTTGATTTTCAATGGCGGATTGGGCTGCCTTGTCCCATGCGAGAGAACACATTGGGAAATCCAGTCGTTTCTTTTCTTCCGTGATGGTGTGGTTGGCCTTGGTTTGGTTGGCCTGATTTAGTTGGCCTTGGTCTGGTAGGCTGACGCGTTCGTAACGTGCATATGCTTTGCACTGCCATTGTTCTGTATGGCATCTTGGCAAAGGGCGGTTGAGTCTAAGGCCTACAAGCCAGACTGGACGCCTACATCGTCTGGAGCCCGCCTGGCAACCTAAGGAATGATAACAAGACATATGGGAGCCGTCTCTCCATAGTACTTAAAGGAGAGCCAGAGTTGTCCATCATCAAGACTATTGTGCTCCCAAAAGAATCAAGTCTGCTGCTACCTTTACTTAATCATTCCAAACCCGGCAATCCAATCATTCCGATATGCAGTCTGACCCTTCCAATTTGTACCAACCCCTTGACCCTCCTCCGGAGCCGATCTACCCGATCCGCCTACTGCGAATTCAGAGAGGATGGGGCCACGAGGATATCATTTGCAGCTTTTTTGAATCCTACCCAGACCAACGAGCACCAGCATACAAGGCTTTGTCATATCGCTGGAGCGAGTTTGGGGAAGGGATGACCTACAGAGATCCCCAGCTCCTCATCGAGGGTCACGACAGCTCGGCCTTTGAAGTAGGAGAGAATCTGTACGCAGCAATACGGCAAATACGACGCAAAGACCAGGAAGTACTCCTCTGGGCAGACGCCATCTGCATCGATCAGAAAAATAAGGACGAAAAGGGGCACCAAGTTCAGCAGATGGGAATGGTGTATGAGGCTGCAGAGGAGGTGTTCATCTGGCTTGGCTCAAGTACCCCCGATATCGAACGCCTTTTTGCTTTTTCCACCTGGATCGACCAAGAAGCGACCGGGGCCCAGGCTGGGATTACAAACTTGAAAGAGGTTGACTGGAGAAGCCTCTGCGCCCAGTTCTTGAACAAATCGCGGTCGGAGTTCGAAGTGGACGCGATCGCCCGTGGCCTGAAGGATATCTTGGCAAGAGATTGGTGGAAGAGACCTTGGATCCTCCAGGAAGTCGCCATGGCAAGGACTGCCAAGATCATGTGTGGCTCGGCAACTTGCCCAGCACGAATTTTCGCCCTCCTGCCCTCCTTGATGGCCATCGAGGTCAGCGCGCACACCGAAGCGGTCTTGGACATTATGCCACGATTACGCAAAGGCACCTGGTGGGCCACCAGGCGTGACCTCCACTTTCTCCTTTGCAAGTTGCGGAGAGCGAAGCCGGCTGGCCAAGGGACAAGGTATACGCCTTGCTCAGCATGTCAGAAGATGCTTGCGACCCGCGGAGGTTCTACCCTTGCTACGTAAAGGGTGATCGCCAGGTATTACGGGATACTGTTTCCTTCCTGCTGTTTAGGGAAATTTCCTACACTCACTATGCCTTCCCCGAGTTCGAAATCTCCGAACTTCACCTGCCACTTATCCAGCTGGCAGAAAAAACCCTCGAATGGACTCTTGGCCAAGATGACGACAGCCTACGCGAGTCATCACGCAATACGGCAAATGCTCTCGCTAAACGTATCAACGAAGGCTCCTTCAAAATTGGAGAGCTTTTTCTCTCTCTGGCGAGGAAGCATGGCCGAGAAGGAGAGGTGGAGAACACCTTGTCCGGACGGAGTTTGATTCTTGAGGTTGGCTTTGGAGACGTACAAGATACTCTGATATTCAACTCGGAAGATGAATCATTGACGCCAACCACGTTCGCATTCCCACGACGGGAGCGTGCGCAGGTACCAAGAGAGGATCCAGAAGAGAGTCCAGAAAAGATCCATGACCCAAAGGCTCCCATCGATATGCAGGGGGATGTGACAGAACAAATTGAACAACTCGTCGAAGCCGGCTCATCGAAAGAGGAAATCATGCGGGCGTATGTTTGGGCCAACGACAAAGATGCTGTCGAAAGATTGATTCAGGAGGGGGCTGATATAAACGGAGCGGATGATGATGGTAGAACTGCGCTTCATATGGCCGCTTGGTTGGGTCACTTGGATATTGTGAAGCTGCTGCTGGCTGACCACAGGATCAACATCGGTCATTAGAATACAGTATAGGACGCACTCTCCGTTTGGCTCGAGTGCTAAACTGATGGAAGAACAAAAAAAAAGCAACGCAGACCAGAATCGAACTGGTGTGTGGAAGGGATGCCCTAGGCGGACCAGGTGACCCGATGGATTTGGAAGGAGAAGGTGTAGAATTGTGACACCCAGGGGGCCGATCCATTTGCCAATTAAATCAACTGCGCTTTTCCGCGTTGATACTTACTGAGCAGCCTACCGCCGACATATATGCCCCAGGCAAGCCATCGCACCTCAAAGACAGCAACTTGGCCCTGCCAGATACCTAGACCAAACGTCTACCATGATGCGACCAAAATCCACCGCTTTTCATCTCATCACTTCATGCCGCAAGCTTGAACCCAGAGCAACTCCCCTGCGAAAACACCCCATTCGGGTCAACCCTCTTCTTCACCTCCCTTAACATCTTGTCCGTCTCGCTGCCGTACGACGCGATAGGATCTTGCCACGCACCGACATAGTTGAGATACAAGTACTTGTCCTCAGCACCAACCTTCTCCGCATCCTCTTGGATACCTTCAATCATGGCCCTCGCCGTCTTGTAGACCAGCTCGTCGTCCTTTTTGTTCTTCCACGATATCGAAAGATTTGCAATGATCAGGGTGCCTTTTCTATCCCCGAGACCGAGGGAGTTGCCCGTGGATCGCTTGTTTTTGTAGAAGCTTGGGGGAACGGGTTGGAGGGAGAGGGACACGACGATGCCCTCGACGTTCTCAAGTGCGGCTTTGGCGGCATCCCAGCGCGTGTAGGAGGCGTTGTGCATGGCGGGGGTGGACTGGAAGGTGGTTTGCAGCCAGTGTTGCCTGCTTGTTGTCAGCTCGCCCTGCGAAGTGTGTATGTAAGGTTCCAACTCACCTGTCCCCGTATGGGTTGAAGGCGTTCATCTCGGCGGCAAAGTTACTCATCTTATCCAGTCGAACGGTGCTCTGCAGCGCCGGAATGGCATCCAACTTCGCATAACCCGCAGGCTTCAGCTCGGGCTTGGTGTAGACCATGTTCTGGAAGATGAACGAACCCTGGCCAAAAGCATACCCAAAACTGAAAATCAGCGAGAGATGCTCATCGTACGTCTCCGGCTGCGTGGTCTCCTCAAACGCTGCCAGATGCTCCTTGATCGCCTCCGTGGTATAAAACCCCGCCCCGCCCCGAAACTCCCCCTGCTCAAACGTCCGCATGTCCACCCGTGTCACAATCCCAAAGTTCCCCGACCCGCCCCTCAGCGCAACCAACAAATCCCGATTCTCCTCCTCATTTGCATTCACAACCGACCCGTCCGCCAGCACCACCTCAAAGTTAGCAACGCTATCACAAGCCCAGCCATACCTCGGCGAGAAAAAGGATATCCCCCCTCCCAGCGTCAACCCGCCCACGCCCACATCCGACACTCTCCCTCCTGCCACCGCCAGCCCAAACTCCTCCAGATACTGATACACCGCTCCCCACCTCGCGCCCACGCCGATCCTCGCCGTCTTCTTATCCTCACTCACCTCCACCCCATCCAACGCTCTCAAATCAACGGTAACACCCCCATCACTGTTCACCGAGCCGGGTACGGTACTATGTCCCCCTGACCGCACCGCAAACCGACAAGTCGCTCGCTCTTCTGGATTTCCTAGGGAGCCTAAAGTGCCTACAAGCGCTTTAATCACCTCGGAGACATCCTCCGTCGTCGTGGGCGAGACGACGCAGAGCGGTGCGACTTCGGATTGTTGAGCGGCGAAGTAGGATGATTGGGAGGAGTTGTAGGCTTGAGATCCGGGGAAGGAGACTTTGGGGCCGAGGGAGGAGAGGAGGGCGAGGCACTGGGTGTGGTTAGCTTTTTTGTTGGAGTTTCGAGCGGTTCTTGGTGGGGTTGGGTGAAAGGGGGTTGGATGGCGGTGAGAGGGCCGTGGCTGGGGTTTGCGGGAAGAAGGAAGGAGCGAGATTGGACTTACGCAGGCTCCGCTGCCCAGGGATTGGGCTTCTGTTATGTTGGAGGCGATGACGATTTGCTCCATTTTGAGCGCTTGAGGGGTTTCTTCAACGATGCAAAAATGAGGTCAGGACAAGGCGGCTTATTGTGATCCTTTATGAGCACCGTCGCACTGCAGCAACCGGGAAAACCCAGCCGCCGAAAGTTCCAAACCACAACCATCCCAGAACCCCGGGCCGCAGATCTGCATACTGCAGTTGGATGCGACGGTCTGTGCCCCGGTTGATTGGCCCCGACAGGTCGCTCCTGTTGGGCGAGCGCGATCTATGGTTGCACCACGTCAATAACTGGCCCTGTCTCAGTTATCAAGAGACCAAAAAGTTCCCAGCATTGGCCATTCGCTTGGTTGCTTCGGAAATACCACTTCTCCCAATGGGTGGCGATTGGTCCTGGTAACTCCGAGGCCATTTATGAACAAAACATCGCGCGTCAGCCCTGGCGATCCCAGGCATGCAGAGCCAATGCCAGTGGAGTACCATGAAGCTGGAATAAGCGCTATTGGCAGCCCCAAGTTGTCAGCAAGCTCCGAGCTCCCCAGTTAGTCCGAGCTCGGCATACTTGGACATGATCCTGACGGAAAGCCGGCCGAGTTCCACGCCTTGAAGATGACGAATCAAGCTGGGCGGCTTGGCCGTCGCTGCGAAATCCGCTGCGACTGACAAGGACTTCATCCGACTTGAACAACCAACAAGCGTATTACCAATCATCACGCACAATCAAGTATTCTTGCCCTCTTCTCCTTCGTGTGCTTGTCGAAGGCCCGGGGGCTCAAAGGCTGGTCGTCTCCATTCCCGACTCTAAGCCGACAGCTCCATTTCCTCCTCAACTTCTGTCTCTCCAAGTCCTTGCTGCATATCTCCGTCCTATTCTGCGCGAATAACAATATACCTACGCTTCAAGCTCACATCTGCCATATGCCTCAGTGCTTCAAGGGGCGTCGCCCACCAGTTGAGACCCACGTATCTTGCCTCGTTTACACCTGCCTCCCCAGAACATCATCATCGGCTTGCTGATTTTCCTGCTGCCCGAACAGCAGGCACGTAGCCGGACCAGCTCACATATTTTTGCATCTTTGTGGGTCATCTCACGCAACTCTCTCAATTCCTCATCGCAAACACTTCAAGTTCTCAACTTCATCGGGCGCCCCAAGCAAACGACCAAGAAATCCACACATCCAAAGCGCAATTTCTTTCAGGGCGACCTCCCAACAATGTTCCCTATGGCCAGAGTTTGCTGCACAACACGAAGCAAGGCGCGCTCAACTCATCCTCAGCCCGATGATGTCCCACAAGTCCCCGAGCAAAGTCTCCAAGCCATGCATTGTGGGTGCAGAGCTTCTGGAGGAGATCAACCAGCTCGGAGAAGCGAAACCCGCCCTGAACCAACGCCCCGAAACAAGACTACGCCAGCTCAACGATGCAATCTCGGAGTCGCCCAGTGCCCCCGACACCACGATGCTCGAGCAGCCACCGGCCAGTCACCATTTCGGCCCAAGTCGTTCACAGCATTCTGCAACCCCAAATCCGCAAAGTTTTCGAGTCGACAGGAAAACCAACTTTGCCTCGGGCGAGTGTGAATGTTCGCCGCACGGCTAGGTTTGGCAAACTTTGTGGCGTGAAGCAGCCCACGTTCTAAGTTTTCCAGCCCAGCAACAGCGCATCTTCAGTCGGAGCTTCCCCTGGCATCGCCTCAACACCTCTCTCGGCTTTCGCCATCTCTCGCCTTCTCCCGATAGCTCAACCGGGCGATTGCGGCCCAGCGCGATACCGCAAACACGGCCGAAGAAACGCCTCCACCACAATAGCTGTCCCCGAAGTGGAAACGTCGGGCCTGACATGTGCAGCAACGATGCAAGAAGAACGGCAAGACGTTGCCATGGTACGAGGAATCTCCGTTCCCCAAAACAGAAGCAATCGCTAACTGTCTGTAGGCTTCGCGCATTACCCTCCTCTCACTGCCCAATGAGATTCTCGACGCCGTGTTGTGGCATCTTGCTCCCTCCTGCTGTCCTGTTTATTGAGGTCGCCACCGTCGGGCTGACCGCCATGATTCCACTGGGGGGATCTTTGTGACTGTGGAGAAGCCATTCTTGCCATTGAGGCTCGTGTATGGTAAGTACAGCACCCCCTTTTTCGGGCCAGAGCTCCTGCACTTCATGCTCACCAGGTGTTCCACCCAGGGCAATTCGACAAACTGGTCTCGAGCTACGCTTTTAGAGAGCTAATGTCCTGCTGCATTCGACATCATAAGAATGACCCCTATTCCAGGTGCCCACAATGGAACTACATGACCGCACGGTGGCTTTTGGCCACGAAAGTCGCGGTCCAAAGGGATAGCGTCGAGGGGACATCGGCTGAGATCTATCGTTGCAGCACATGGATCATGTCCGCCGGGAAGGATGAATTAGCGCTACCGCCCTCGCTCTCACAAGATGTCTTGATCAAGTCGCTCTGCACAATTGCCATTGCCAACCGAGGCCCGGAGGGCATCGCCAAAGACATGGGTGGGAAAATCAACGCCGATCGGTCCCTCGAACGCCGCTCTCCTTTCCAGATGTGGCCTTCAACTGGCGTCATACCTTGGAGATGAGCCTCTTGTCCGGAAGCTATCGAACAGCGGGATGGATCTGAACAAGGATGACGAAATGTTTGGCCGAGCCGTCTCTGCCGCTGCCCTTGGCGGCCATGCGGATATCGTCCGCTTGCTTTCCCGGAAAGGAGCGGAGCTGGGCTTTCGTCGAAATTATGACCCAACCGACCAGTTCCAAGACATCACATCGCTCGAAATCGCAGCACTTGGAGGGAACGTCGAGAGTGTGGCCTTGATTCTGGACCAGACCAAGGAAGGAATTCAAGACGCACTGCAGAAAAGCCTTACCATTGCGGCTGAGATGGACAACCTGGATGTCACGCGCTTGTTGCTGTCTCAGCACCATCTCGGTGCTGGGTGCTCCGACACCCTCATCATCGCCATAAACCGCGGTCATCAAGAAGTCGCCAAACTTCTTGTGGGGCATCCCGAGATTGATCCCAACGTCAAGGATTCCAAACTGAGGCGGGCGCTGCTGCTTGCTTCGAGACGTTCATGGACGGGTGTCGAAAGGATTCTGCTCTCTCGGGACGGTATCGATCCACACCCACGCAATCCCGCGGGACACGAAACACCAATCGCAGCAGCAGCACAACATGGAAACGAGGAGCTAGTGCACCATTTCGTCGAAGAAGGGCCTGCCATCTCGTACTGCTTCCTATCTGTATTCTTTCGCCCTGGATTGTGGACCAACATGAGCATTCTCAAGTTGCTTTGGGCCAACTGCAGCGCTGCAGAGCGTTACCAGCCTCCCCACCGTAAGATGACGCGCGACGAGTGTTTGGGCTTTCTTCAGGGGTTCATGAAGCATGCTGTCGCTTTCCATAAATCTCGCCCGGATATCACGGCAGCCACCTTCCTTCTCACCAACCACGAAATACCCGACTACACATGGGAGTTGCCGATGAACGAGCCCTGAGCAGCCTCAGGAATAATGCAGGCGCTGTTGGCATCCGACGCAGGGGTGCATATGACACCTCGGCACTGGAAGATAGCCCTGTCGACTGCGATTCGAAAGCCGGATTATTGTGGGGCAGACCTCTTGCCCCAACAGGTATCGATTCCCAGAGACGAAGAGGAGCATCCTCTAATCACACCGTGCGTCGGAGATCGCACATGCGGGCCTTTCACACTTGGCTGCGGATATCGTCGATGCAACTGCTGCAGCAGAGGGCCAGGCTATACACTGCTGGAGTTGGCGGGAAAGAGAAAAGTCCCTAGCGCTCTGAAACAACTCTTTAACGACTACATGAAGGGAAAAGAGTGGGCTTTACACAGCAGGGAGTCTCCTTAAGGAAGAGTACGCGGCCGGTGTCCAGCCGGATATCTCTTCCGATATACCATCGCTCGTCCAAGGGAGTCCGTATGGACCTCGTCCCTGAAGCCCTTGAGCTCGCATGCTCTTCGCCTGCGGAATCGTGGGTCTGGAGCAACAAGCAGAACTTCTTCAGGTTTCGCCTCAGAGTGTCAAACATGCTCTTGTAGCCACGAAGTCAAAATCCAAAGCCCGCTCAGGGCATCGGGACGACAACCAACCGCGCATTTTGATCTCCTTACTGTCACCCTCAACGTAGTTGAAGGCTTTTGGACGTCGGAATCAGCGAAGACTTTTGGTTTTATGTCTTGGATCGTCGATCTTGGATATGATGAGGGCAATATGAATCCTAACAAGGGTCAACTCGCTCGAGGGCAGGATGTGCCATTGATGTCGTCAGATGTTATATTCAAGAGAAAAGTGAAAGCAACACAATACATTCTCGACCTTCCTATCAAACCCTGTCATCACATACACTACTGCAATGCAACACCACCGCCCAAACTTATCACATACTTACCATCCTACCCTACTAACGCACGTAACTCTTTGCCTGTGCCCAAACTCCTTCCTCATCCGTCCAAGCACCCTATCCTAAGCGACCACGTGCCTATCACATGGCAACAGCACTGATTAACTTCCAACTTTATCTCTCAACTTTACCTCTCAACCTTATCCCCGCCTACGCACGCACGCACGCACGCAATACTACACCCCTTTGTAAGGTACCCTTCGCAGCACTACTTTAACTCATCCTCGAAGTAGAAGGATCATGGAGGGAGTAAGATACGCAAACGACCCCTTCTAGAATACATAATGTAACACTTGCCCGACTGGGGTCCGTCATGGTGGAATGCTGCTTCAAAATGATGTCTCACATTTCCAACACGACTTCCAACACGTATATACACCCTGCCATTGGACAGAGCTCCGAGACAACAAAAGTTGCTGATCGGATTATCCTTTGCTCGCTTTGCTTACCGACGTTGCGCGATGTTGCACTTCTCCATAGATGCCCTAGTGCCATATCCAATGATCATGAGGCTTATTGCCTGGGGTGTGGAGCGCCAGAGCACATGCGCCAGGATGACTCCATCGTGGCCGACGATCCGGTATCGCCACTCATGGCGAGTGCCTGGAGAGATTGGGTTCCACATCATCTGATGACGAGTCTCCGCACCATGATATATCACCATGATTTGGGCTTGGGAACCATGCGATGAGAGGGGCAACGGGCATGTCCAGCGACGGACCGGTCACTAGCCCCGGCGGTGTAGAGGCCTTTGAAGGGATCTTATGTCACGAAGCAGAGAGTCATGAAGATAGATGTTGGAGCCAGTCTCAATTGTCCAGCTGTGTTACAAAAGTGTGAGCATCCTTGCTCAATCAACGCCTGCCGCCGACCATTTGGTTGCCTTTTCGCCAATGCATTCCTTGTTCATACAGATCATGTTACTCGACCCGACGCCGCTTCAAGCTGGCATCGAGCGGGCTTTCCCCACCCAAACTCCGCTTAACAGTCAAAACAAATACGCTATTGGTAGTTGGTGCCATTGACTTGAGGGGGGCACTTTGCCTTCCGGGCTTCGACGACGAGCCGAGTTGTTGGCGGATTTCCAGTCTCCGCTCCTCGGCTTGGAGGACCCAAAGGAGGGTAATCAGGACTTCTTTTGGCGGGAGCTGTGTCCCGTTCAACCACGATGTCCTTCCCATACCTTGCTTCTGCTGCTGCGCCTTTCCATTAGCCGCTGCTGCCGTCCTAACGCCGTCTTCTGAAACCCGGTCGACCGTGTATCCCTCAGTTGACACCAACCGCAATGCCTCCATCGTCGCATCCATCAAGGGACGCGCCAGAGTGGGGCTGCAGGTAAGGATCTTCCGAAGAAACTTGAGTCTCAGGGTTGAAGAGCGACGAGTCGGCGGCCGCGCGACTGTAGGATTGTTGCTGCGGCTGCTGCTCGATAGTTGGGACGTGGTCGTCGGTGATGAAGTCGCTGATGTCGAACGTCGACGCGAAGGGGAAGGATTGGTCACCAGTAAAATGATCGTATTCAAAATCGCTGGAGTTGGGGGAAGAGAGAAGCCCGCTTTCAAGGACATAGCTATCTGGGTCAACGGGCGTTGACACAGAGAAACCATGGTCGAGGTGGACATCAGTAGAAATTGAAGAAGCGCTAGCGCCGGCTGCACCTGCTGCGACGCCGCCAACCATTGTGGCACTTCCGCCGACCGACACTGCAGGCCTTGGCACAACATCTCTGCAGGATGTTGTGTCGAGTCGGGGGAAGTGTTCACAAGGGAGGTAGCGTCCGCAAAGCTAGTTGCGGTGGTCGCTGGCTCGTTCTCATCCGCCTCGGGAACTGGGGTGAGAGTGGGGGACAAAGAAGCGGGGTTGACTGTGTTGTTGGTGGGGATGCTGCTCAGGAGCTGCTCGAGGGCGGCGCTGTCTGCCGAGAGGTTGGAGGCGCCCTGAGAGCTGAAGAGTTCCTGTGAGAGGGTGAGAGGCGAGGGACGGAGGGCGTCAAAGTTTGTGGGAGCCCTGGCCATCACGCCAGGTGTGCGCTGGAACTTGCGGAGCTCGTTCATCAGGGCGATGTTGGCTGCTTGGGATGCGCGAAGCGCCTCCTGAAGTTCCTTGTTGCGCTGCTCGAGGCCCTCGACCTCTTGGCGTTTCCGCTCTCGAGATGACTGGGCTGCTCTGCGGTTGCGGAGCACACGCTCGACACGGCGCTGCTCCTTCTCGTCCTCAGTCTTGGCGCGTTTCCTATTTCCTGTTAGTATGTGGCGAATGATAACATGCATCATCCAGTGCATACCTCGGAGGGAGGTTGGTCTTCGGCTCCGGCAACACCTGACCCCATGATTTCCTCTTCTTGACGGGCTTCTTCTCTGGTGCGGGCGAAGACTCTGAAGGGGTTTGAGGGGTAGATTCCAGACCGGCGAGGACCGAGATGTCGGGCGTCATGTCGCGAAGCGATTGTGGGCTCATCATGTCGATGGGGCTGAGCGCCGGGACGGTGGAGGGCGCTTCTGATCCGAAGAGCGACGGGAACATCTCCTCAGGAGTCGAAAGGAGCGACTCGGTGGGCGAGTTCTCAAACTTGAGGTTCGGCGTCGGTGTGTGGGCAGTCCAGGAATCCATTTTGGCGATCTGGGTTACTGCACCACGGTAGGAGGACTTGTTTGCTGCGTGTTGATTGGGTGCGCTGCTTTTCCTTTGATCGAGGTCGAAGGAGGGTGACTGATTGGAGGTGCCGTCCTAGGTCTCCAATACTAATACGTCAAAGGAAAGTAAAAAGGTTAGGAACAGTGCATAATGAATGACGAATCCTCGTGACTCAGGGGTCCTTTGGTTGAGTCAAAAGCCTGGAAGGCGTTGTGGAGGTGCGCTGGTTGGCTGTGTGGATGAAGAGGACAGATGTCTTCTTTTTGGGTGGGCTGTGAGGACGTGATCAAAAGGCAGGGGAAGGTGGGAGAGCCGGATGCTTTTATCTTTTGGCTACGTGTTCTCAAAAGGGGTTCGTGCCTCAGGCAGAAAAAGGTACGTACCTGGGCTGCGGGCTGCGGGATTGCGAGTCTCAGGCGCTGATTGGCTCTACAGGTTATGCGACACAGCCAACTGCCCAACATGGAAAACCCCAAGGGTTGAGTGGGGTCCGCCAGGGGGTTGACGGTCTCGGCCGCCCTGGCATCCCATCTCAAGACGGAAAGCGGAGGCAGCAGGAAAGGGGGAACGGGCGAGCCGCGAACGCAGGGAGGCGGGGCGCCCCAGCAGCATTGTCGACGCCGTTCACGCCGCTCATGATGGTTTGGGACGGATTTGCAAGGCGCTCTCGGTGTTGCCCGTCCTAGCGGTGCGCGTCTGCCCCGGGCGCTCGAGGTCTCCCGCAGCTTGGCTGGCCGCTCAGGAACGAGCATCGAGGGGGAGGCGGCTGTGCCCACAGGAGCTGATGCGAGGTGATGCTGATGGCGCATCCACAGCATCCAGTGATTGATGCCATCTCTCCACCGCTATCTGCGAGCTACGTACGGGCTCGCCTCACTGCGCCGATAACTATCCAGTGACAATCCGTAGTTGGCATCCAAACTTAGCACCGCCCTGAAGAGCCGGTTTGTCAGTTCAGCGGCGAACAAGGGGCCGTCCGACGTTGGCCTCATCAGCCGTTTGCGCTACGTCGGAGGGCTCGCCAGAAAGTACGGCAATCTCTCCATTCGCAACGCTGTGTCGGCACTGCGAGTGCCAGTCGCGTTGCAGACTCGATGCTCTGCAATTTGTCTGGCTCATTTCGTGTTTGGATGGCCTCTACTCGTGGGGATACCACAACCGCGTGGCAGTTGTCTGCCGAGAGGCGCTATCCTCCGCTTTACCTCCGCCGCGATAAGTTACAAATTTGTCACGGGTTTTAAAACGCAGCAGCAAAAAATCTGGGGCAAATTCCAATGGTGATCCGGCCTCCTCAATTCTCTCGCGATATCTACATTGCCGCCAAAATTGAGGCCCCACTTACGGCTCTGCGCGGCCGAGTGCAATCTGTATCTGACTTTTGCAGTCTGATCGAGCCCGGGCGAAAACCTCACCGGGCCATGCCAATCTATCGGCAGAGTGCGCCTGACAGCCTCGACATCTTGGTTTGTCGGCCCAATTAGCCGGCCCTACCCCGGACGAGCGACTGGGCAACACAGTACTGATGCGAAAACGCATTGCGGAGGATGCTCCCGAGATTCGGCTGGCACGCTACAACGCGCCGTTATTAGCCCAACATTATTACCGGGAGTGCTGTATTCTAGAAGCTGCCTTGACAATTACAACTGCGGGCGCAATAAGACGAAAGTAATTGCGGGTCGGTAGGAGGCTGGGGCAATGCCTTCGAATCCATGGCGTTGAAGATTTGTCGCACTGGAACATTTTCGAGGGCTGGATTAGTCGAGTTGACGTTTGCTGTTTGCTATGGTGAGCTGAAGTCTGCACGTTTCACTCACCTCTGTCGTTCGATCCAATCCTGTCCCAAGGGCCTACCAGGCACCTGTCAGGGGTACCCGAAGAGACTTGCACCCATCGGGAAGTTTACGAGGCACACCACGCCAGACGGCTGTGCTGTGAATAGAACGCCGTGGGCAGATGTCGAGTTCTCAAAGCATTGGCATGAAGACCCGAGGATATCTCGACGGCGCGCGCAGCACAACGCCTTGGTTACTGAAGACTATTGTTTCGAAGCAATTGATGTGCCTCGCGTACCGCTGGCAGCATGACGCTGGGCCGCGAAACTCTAATGGTTGCGCGACGGCGAGCAAAAGAGCTCGGCAACACAGTCAGCCCATCCCATCACCTGAAGATGTGGTGTCTCCACCGGCGCAAAGCTGTGCCATCTGACATGCGTCGAGGTTTGACAGAGTCTTGACCGAGCCGAAGCTCCCGCATCTAAACGATACCCGAACAACGGCTCGACGAAAGCTGTCAAACAAACTATCGATCTCGGCCGTTTCAATATTGAGATGCTCTCTGGTGATCGTCGGGTCGGCTCCCTGAGTTGGATTTCCCTACAACCCTCCATCGTTATTGATAGAACGACTATCGGAAGACTTGCAAAGGGAGGGAGGACGGGAGGGTTACGCGAGACGGCATGATGATGCGGTGGGCCTGCATCGCTAGCTCTGGCTGTGCTGAGCTCAGCTTGGCACCCTCCCTCTGACATGTTGCTGCCTCAGGCGCTCCAAGGCAGTAAGGTGCCCACTGTTTATTCAGCCAACCTCTGCCGTGGTGGCGATGTGACGCGGCTGGGGAACCGCAACCGAAAGTCAAGATGCAGCGAGCCCCTTGCAGCCGCAGAGCCCCTTGACCCGATCGAGAGAAGCCCAAAGCCCCAGCACCTCGCGTGGCCTCCTTGTCCCCTCTCCCTTCTCTTTCGAGTCCAGAAGGTCGCTTGGGATCGCTATTCATCCCCTCATCCCGGCGTGAATCGCTTTGCTTCTTGTGGTGGGCGATCGCTGCGTCGCATCCAGGCGGCCAGGTAAACCGACGTCAGGATCCGATTGCGCCGCCAACGAGCGGCAAAACCACGGTTGGTTTGCTTCGAGCTTCTTTTGTGTTACACTCCAAGTTGCTTTGCTCTGTCGTCTTTCTTCTGGTGCCGGTGAGGCGTCGCGTCTTCAATTTCGCACTCTCCAGTCCAATATTCTTCCAATTCTTCAGTCAACGGAGCAGCGCTCCGGTACGACGCGAGTGGAGAGGGCTGGACGCCGTGAAGGGGGGGTTCCTAAAATCTTTCCCCGCACAAAGCCATTTCCCCCAGCACCAGAGAGCCTCCGAGCGGCACCTTAGCCGTGCTTCCTGGGGTTCGAGACGACCACAAACTCCGCTCTCCCAACCCGCATCCAGTCAAGTCCACAGGCGCTCCAGTCTCCATCGGCTCGCTTCCACACTTTCCGCAGTGGCATCCATCCCAGCTGTGTGGAGAAATCTGGGGGTGTCGACCTGTACAGAGGCGTCCCTGACGGCATGGCTATGGAGTCTGCAGCACGAGCAGCATGGGGAGTGAGTGCTCGGCGCTCCCCCTTGCGACCGTCGATGCCCCTCAGACACGGTAGCGTAGATGGATTTTCCCACAGTCTCGTCTCTTTGCGTTGGTCCGGTTCCCCCCTTCTAATCTCCCCAGTTTGCAGAAGCACCCAAGCTCTGGAGAAACCAGGAGAAAAGTCTGGGGAACGGAACGGCGGGTAAACATCAAGCGGAATCCCGCATCCGGATACTCCAATCTATTCAAGAGGCTGATCATACGCGGCTGATCGCGGTGCGTGGCGGCCCGGAGCTGGCCCAGGTTCTCGACTAGAGATATATTGGACAGTGATGCCGCGGCCAACACCAGACCTCGTTGAAACCCTAACTCGGGTGCTATTGGCATGCGAGTGACGGCAACTTTCTTCAATGGGGAATGTGATGTTCGTGAGTCTATTCGCTCGCTGCAGCGCAGTCGCTCTATGTCTACCTCAAACGATGCCCCAAACCAATGACTCTTTATGTCCGTCTTCCACCTCAAGCACCGCGCTTCCACAACACAATGCCCCAACACAATGCAACTGATGCCCGTTCGATGCAGAAGAGACCTGATTCGGTGCCGCAGAGGCCTAATTCGAGGCAGCTGAGGCCTGTTTCGATGCAGCTGATGCCTCCTTCGATGCAACAGAAGCCTGTTTCGACATAACAAGGACCTCTGCCAATGCAACCAGGGCCTCTCACAATGCTGTCAAGGCTGATATTCACAAGATAAAGGCGCGGCGCTCCCATTTCCCATGCCTAAGCGCGCTTTGCCGACGTCGTTGACCCAGACGAACCCAGAGGGTGCCAAATTCTTCGAACGCCTTCCGCAAGTTTCACCCAGGACGCGAACGCTGGATATGGCCCCTAAAACACTGGATCCCAAGTGCCCCACTGACCCTTCACAACGCCTTGAACGTCGCTGGTGATCCATCCTCCGTAATACTCGCCGGGCTGCGGAGTGGCGCGTTCTCCGTCGACGTAACAGTCCCAGGGGCCGACGTAGAATGCGATGTAGCCTCTTATGGCTTCAAAGTCTTTGAGGGGCTCGGTATACGACCAAATTCTGTTGTTAACGGTCTCGGCTGCGGATATCGGGCTCATAAGCGAGTAGTATGTGGCCTGGCCTTTATACTCGCAAAAGGTGGTCCGAGGAGTGGTGCAAATAGGCATGCGAACGCGGTTCGGAGGGATGTAGTATGCTAAAGAGAGGTGTTAGCGTTGAGACCACCACACAGGCAAAAAAAATTAGGTTTGGGGGTGTTGCGATGGAGCCGCGGGGGCGGATACGAGCATGTGGAAGGCATGGGCAGATAGGCAAAGGGCATCGCATGGGGGCATCGCATGGATGCCCATCGCGGGATGGTGAGGGCCAAGAGGGGGGAATAAACGACTAAGGTGGACGGACTTGGTGCGTGATGGGTCTCCAGAACCCAGTATGCCTCACCGACAGGGCAGTCCGCAATGAGGGCACCGTGCCACATTATCTGAATGTGCCGGTTGCATCTCTCCATCAACGGCGGGCGTGGGAAGCTTTGGACGTTGAGTGTTCGGGTTGGCGCTGATCCTGCGGCCATCTTTTTTTTTTTTTTTTTTTTTTTTTTTTTTTTTTTTTTTTTTTGCTTGCGTGCCGGTCTCCGTTTCGTGTCCACTCTTGGGCGCGGTTATGGTTATTGGGTTGGAATGTCGAGGCCGATCCACGTTTCCTCGAGAGGGGTGATGGGTTCCTTGAAAGAAAGGAAAGTTTGTTTTACTTTGAGGCGCAAAGATTTGTTCCGAGAGAGGAAGCAGAGATTCTCAAAAGCAGCGCAAGGCCCAAGAAAAAAAAAGGTTACTGCCGCATTTTCGCGTGAGTGAAGAAACTACCTAGCCAACACCCACCTCCCCTACCCACCTTTCCTCTCCATGTCCACGGCCCGAGAGAGTCCAAGTCGGAATCACCGAGTCTCGACCGGGTCTTCCCTGATACGCCGTTTGTGGCTAGAGAGACGCAGGAGCCCACTGTCAGCAGTGTGCCCCTCAGTGAAGCAAGTGCGTCATGCTGTGGCGTTGCAGGGATGCTTGCGCGCATCCGCTGTGGCGGGGCCAATCGCACGTGGTCATTCTACCCTGAGGGGTATTCTCGGCAACTCCACCTGCGCTTGAGGACTTGGCAGCTGGACACCACCAGCTTGTGGAGTGACCAGCAGCGGCAGCGGCAGCGCATGCGTCAGCCGCCTCTCACCACCGCCAAACGCAACCTACTTTCTGCTACCTCCAAGAACAAGCCAACTCCCGACCAACCTGCTAGCCCCCCGATATCGCGCGACCTCGATTTCCCTCCCCTAGCGACCACTCCGATACACAATCCACACATCACCATGGCGAACCGACAGCTCGCTCGGGACATGCAAGTCGAGTTTCAGGCGCGGGTAAGGCTCCCTCCCTCTGCCCCTCAATCCCATTTTGGCCACCCCTCGGTTGGCGACTCGCGACGTCGCGCGCACAACTTCCCACCGACCGAGTCCTTCCGACCCCGTCACACCGCCCGATCATGAATTCCGTTGGGCTTTTCAACACGTTGCTAACCAGCTCTCCAGTTTAACGCCAAGCAAGCCCGCCGCGAAGCGCAAAAGGCCGCAAAGCAGGACAATGAGCTGAAGAAACAGATCCAAAACGTACATCCCCCTCCCCTTCTCCCATCCACCACATCCCACTGACCCTCCCCCCAACAGCTCCTCAAGAAGGGCGAAACCGCCCAAGCCGCCCAAAAGGCACGCATGCTCCTCGCCAAGCAAGCCATCGCCGCGCAAATGGACCAAGCCGCCGACATGGCCGAGCTCAGCGTCGCCCAAATCCAAGCCAACAACGCCATGAACCGCATGACCTACATGATGTCGCAATCCTCGCGAACCATGAACCGCGCCCAAAAGAGCGTCAACCCCGAAAAGACGCTCCTCACGCTCGACCAGTTCAAGCAGCAGAACGAAGAGTACGCCATGTCCAACGGCATCTACCAAGACGCCATGACGCAGAGCACCAGCGTGCAGGTCAGCGACGACGCGGTGCACGAGTTGCTCGGGAAGCTAGCGGACGACGCGGGCGTGGAGCTGAACCAGGAGTTGACGGCGGCGTCTACAAGCAAGGTCGATCCTGTCAAGGAGACAAGCGAGCCGACGGCGGAGGAGGAGGATGCGCTGCAGCAGAGACTGCGGGCGTTGCGGGCCTAGACACGGGTCAGGGGAAGGAGATGGCGAACGACGACACGAGCGGGAGGCACACCGCACGCAGCGGTGATACTATTTATGAACGGGGCATGACTCGGGTTTCTTGGCTTTTGTTTCTCAACGGGCGGCGGTGTGCTGTCCCATCTCATACACGGCGTTGGGAGAAATAGGAGGGTTTTTACATTGGGTAGCTGATCGTTGAAGATCCCCAGATCGGAAACGTAGGGTTTCACAGAATTATTGTTTGTCTCATGCGCTTATCGTTGGCCACCTTGAGATTGCATAGAGTTCGCCAACAAGTACAGATGGTCTCATTGCAATCCTGATATTCTTCGCATCTAGCCCTCTCTAAATGCCGAAAGCTGAAAACCGCCGCTCATGCATCAATCCTTTGGCAAGTCTGATCTATGAGCTCCATGCTAGCCCGACATTCATCATAAATGCACACTTTTTGGTACTCCGTTCATGTGAAAAGCATCTCACCCATATCCGTACCTCCCAACCATTTGCCGTTCTCAAAACTGACCATCCCGAAGCATCGAACATGCGCTATGCCCACGATGCAAGACACCCCCATGCAGCAGCATACCGACTCCCCCGCAGAGCTCACATATACAAGCTCGCCACCGCGGTGATATCCCTCCGAATCATCTCCTGCGCTGCCGCCATCTTCTGATACAGATCCGGATCACCAATAATCCTCGCCGCATTCTTCACCTCGCGACACGTCTCATCCAGCCTCGTAATGGTCCGCACAATCGTGCCCTCCAGCACATCCGTCAAGTCCGTAATATTCTTGAAGCTCATGCCGCGCGCCCACTCGTAGACGACTTCCATCAGCCCGAAGCGCGGCCGGCTGACAAAGTCGTTACCTTCTTCGGCGGACTGGATGACTTGGTGCACTTCCTGGACTTTGTTGACGCGCTCGGAGATCTCGACGATGGTTTTCATGCCGCGCTCGAGATTGCCCGTGAGGACGGGGATGGATTCGGTCTTCTCTTGGAAGACGAAGGCGGAGAGGAGGGCGGCGATTTCGGCGGGTTCGTAGTCGGCGAGGACGTTTTCGAGAATGAGTTCGGTGAGGGTGAGTTCGTCGCCGGAGTGGATCTCGCATGCGACTTTGCCCTTGAGCTGGATGCGGCTGCCTTCGTCGATGAAGGCTAGGTCCTTGAGGACTTGGATGCGCTGCTCGTAGTCGGGCAGGAGTTGTAGGTTTTGGTCCGAGAGCGACTGGCGGAGCTGCTCGATGTGGGTTTTGATAAGCCACTGGTCGTGGCACATGGCGTAGTGCTTGAGGAACGAATCGCACTCCGAGGCGGGAGTTCTGAAGATCTTAGCTTCAGCTTCTCTCCGCTTTCCAATTATGTCGTGCATCTGGAGGCTCTTGATCCTGCTAAGATCCATCTCGTCCCAGATCTCCGAGTCCCAGGTGCGGCAGATGGCGTGGACCTTCTCCTTCGCCGCCTGATAGCCGTCGCCACCACTAAAGATGTCTGGCACAATGCCCTTGGTGATGAGTCTAGTGAGGCACACCAAGTCGCTGAGAGGCACATGTAAGGTCTTGGTGTAGATGTGCCTCTTGGCTTGTGGAAGGGGCGTGAGAAGCGCGCGGAATCCTGGAACAAAAGGCAAGATATCGGTGTCGTTACGAGTGTCCCGGTTCGTCCTGATCTCGAGAACGTGCAGCGTGGGATTAGTAGCGCTGCTCTTGACACTGGCGCCCTCGGAAAGGAGAATGCCTGGTGTTCGTACTCCGTCCCTCATGTAGACGATGAGGCGGCCAGGGGTGAACATCTTCCGGCCTACCGGGGTAGCCAGGAGGCCGCAGTAGAGGTCTTCCGTCAGCTGTTTGAAGTCTTCACCAGCCTGGTGGCAGACATCTATATGCTCGTCGCAGACAGAGCATGAGTCTCTCTTGATCTTGGCCAGATCCGCCTCGGAGACCTTGACGGCCTTCTCATGCTCAGGGAGGAGCTGCTGAGTGGCATGCTCGGAGAAGCTGCGCTTAATCATCTCTTCGATTTTCAAGGCCTCGACGCGAAGAAGGTTGAGGATCATATTGTACGTCAGACGGAACTGTGAGCGAAGCTTGCTAGGCTCGCCCAGAATCATCTGACGTAGATCGGTAACTGGCGGTGCCTCGTCGCCGCCAGGCGGCACGATGATAACGGAGCCAACCGGGTCGAGACCACGTCTGCCAGCTCTGCCAGCCATCTGGGTGTACTCACCAGGAAGGAGGTTGCGGAACGAGTGGCCGTCGTGCTTTCGGTATCCGGAGAAGACGACTGTCCTGGTTGGCAAGTTCAAGCCCATGGCGAAGGTCTCGGTCGCAAAGAGAACCTTGACCAGTGTCTGAGCAAATAGAATCTCGACGAGCTCCTTCACGATGGGTAACAATCCACCGTGGTGAACAGCGATGCCGCGCGACAGGAGTTCCCTCAACCTAATAATCTGTGGCAGAACTCTGTCCTCGGGTTTGAGACGCGCGATCGACTTTTCAATGATCATGTGTATCCCACTCTTCTCCTGAGCGGTGGTGAAATCCTGGTTGCTCAGAGCGTCCGCATTCTCCTCGCAGCGCTTCTTGGAGAAGACGAAGATACAGGCGGGAAGGAGGCTCTGCTTCTTCAAGAACTGCACCAAATGGACCCACAGGTTCTTGTCTTGGGCAGCTGAAGTAAACCCTCCTTGCCTCCCTGTCCGGCCCATGTGCCCTGGTGCATGGCTTGCCCTTGGAGGACCGCCGCGACCTCGCTGCGGGCCACCACCTCTACCTCCTCGCTGCTGATTCCCACCTCTTTGCTGACCACCTCGCCCTCCTCTTTGGTTGCCACCGCCGCGAGCAGGGGGCGCGGCTTCGATGGCCTTGGGCGGCTTGTCCTTGCCCTGAATGGCAGCGTTTGCGTCCTTCCACCCCTTCTCGAGGAAGTTCTTCTCCGAGTCAACGATCTTGTAGATGTTTTTACTGGCCCAGAGATAGTGCTCAAGCGGCACTGGTCTCTTGGGCGTGGAGATGACGTAGATGTCCTTCTGCTTGGTACGACCCACCCATGATGCAAACTCATGAGTATTTGGCACGGTAGCGGAAAGCAAGATGAGAGAAACGTGCTCCGGAAGCATGATGATGACTTCCTCCCACACGACACCGCGCTCGTAGTCGTTGACATAGTGCACCTCATCAAAGATCACGAACTCAACATCTCTGATCAAATCAGCGCCACGGTAGAGCATACTCCGCAAGATCTCCGTCGTCATGATGAGGCAGCTAGCCTCGGGGTTGATCTGAACATCTCCAGTCAAGATGCCAACTTCGTCAAATGTCTGTCGAAAATCGCGGAACTTTTGATTGCTCAACGCCTTGATGGGTGAGGTGTAGATGGCCTTCGTCATGTGCTTCGCAGCCAGCGCAATGGCATATTCCGCCACCACCGTCTTGCCAGCTGATGTGTGCGCCGCCACAAACACGGAATCGCCATTCTCAAGGTGGTAAATAGCCTCCTTTTGGAATGTGTCTAGCTCGAACGGCCACTCGCGCGCCATGTCCGGCACCAACTCTCGGAAGTTTGTCATCTCGCCCCGGATGTCGACCATGTGGGCCCATTCGCGACCAGCTCTTCTAGCGTTGGCCGCTGCAAGCGTTCCACGCGGCTCAAGCGCGGGGAACTCAACGGGCAGCATGGCGTCAATATCCTCGACGTCTTCCTCCTCGCTCTCGGTGCCCTTGGAAGGGCTAGGGCCCAGGTGTTCGCCATTTTCATGTCCACCACTAGGCGCATCTTCAGGCTCTTGAGCAAGTGTGTCCTCTACTTCCTTTGCTTGTCGCTCGCTCTCTGCGTCTGCGAGTTTCCTCTTCTTGCTGAAATCGATGCCCCTGCTGAGTCCAGGTGCCACCTCGAGGAGACCGCCCTCGCCAAGTGTGATGACTCTCTCCAGTTTTCGTTTGCTATCCCCTTCATCTGCGCCGGAAGATCGCAGCTGGTCCTCCAATGAAGCTGTTTCCGCAATTCCTTCCAGGCCGCCAGGCGCAAACGGAAAGAAGCCAGCTGCACCACGCACAAAGTCAGCTCGGCTGGCTGGCTTCCGGAGCATCGAGGTGCTAGTCTTCGCGGTCGCATGGGATGCTGGGACGGTGACATTTCGGTACCCAGTCACGCGTCCTTCTAGGCCATGTCGAACAAAGCGAGTGACAGTGCGTGTTTGCGTGGGCGCAATGCGAAAGGAAAGCGAGTAGTCGGTCGGGGTCTCCCAGCGCTGCTGGAGCCTATTGAGCCACTCGGTCGAGAAGGTGGTCGAGGGCGACAGGTATTTCTTTTCGAGCTCGGCGCGCAACTCGTTCGGGTCTTGCTTCTTCGGTGGACGAACGACTTTGTCGAAGAGGATGTCGTCAATCGTCTCGAAGGAGCTGTTGTTCTCCAGGTGGAGACGCTCCATGGCGTCGCTGAGATCGGACGACATCTTGCCGTCGATGACTGAGAGAATCCCAGAAATGGCGAGCGAAGAGATGTGCTCATTCCAGGTAGCTTCGTTGTCAAGGTGTACACGATGGGTGGGGAGGAGCAAGCACGATTGACCCCGCCAAACTCGGTTGTGGGGAGCTGTGTGTTTACAGGGGTTAGGGTTCCGATAAGACTCGACGTTACGGTTTCAATTCCGTGGGGCATCAATGCCCAAGACAATACATCGACAGCCATGACTCCTTGACTCCAATTCGCTAACCCACAGATGCTCCTTGTATTCTGTAAACCATTCATGAAAATTCGAAACCAACATCACCAGAGACCGTCCATCTCGGCCATCGCCTCTTCGTCCTCAGCACTGGGCTGCTGCTCCTTCGGTGCCTCTTTCGAAGTTGACCCTGGGGCTTCAGCTTCGGCTTCCGCCATAAGTGCATCCAAATCGTCGCCTTCGTCGTCATTGTTGCTGGACGCCTGTGGAGCGTTCGCTGTCGCCCTGGGCGCCGCTGTCTTCGGCTCCGTCTCAGCTTCAGCCTCAGCCATCAGCGCATCGAGATCGTCCTCGTAATCGTCATTCTCCACAGGTTTCGCAGGTGCCTTGGGACCTCCATCTCCAAATATGCTACGGGCCGGTGGTCCTGCGGGATTTGACGGCTGGGACCATTCCGTCTCCGCCATGAGGGCCTCCAACTCATCGTCGTCAGGCTCCCCTGATGGTTGCGTCGGTTTCCTAACTGTACCACCACCGAAAATGCTCCCAAACGACGGCCCGGATGTCGAAGGCGCATCCTGCTCCGCCATGAGAGCCGCCAGGTCGTCGTCATCGGGAACGTCGCCGGTCGGCCTGCGCGCCGCTCGTGGCGTTGCATTGTAGAGGTCCTCGTCTCCAAAGAGATCATCGTTCGCGGGTGTCGTCGCACGAGCCCCTGCAGGGTTGTCGAATATCGGCGCGATTCGGGTGGGTTGTGTCGAGCCGGATGTCTGATGCGCCCCGAATATTTCCTCATCGTCGACCTTGGACTTTGGCCGCCCTTCCTCAATCCACTTTAGGCGCTCCATGTGCATTATTTTCTTGTGGCCCGCCTTCTCGACCATGGCGAGGGCATCCAGGAAGGTAGCTTTGGGGAAGAGGTCGTCGAGCCATTCCTGGTAGAAGGAGAGTAGACGGGATGCATCGGAGAACTGTAGCCATGGTCAGTACATGCGTAATGCCCCGGCGCTGGGCGGAACATACCTCGTGCCCCTTTCCCTTGAGTTTAAGCCGTGGTGCCATCTTCCGCAGTTTTAGGATGCCTTTCTCCGAGAGTAACCTCCCCTCGTCTAGCTTAACCCTGGGCACGCGCGGCTTTTTCTTGAGGTCGATCTCCTCATCGATACCTAGGGCATCCGTACCCTTGCGCTTCCTCCCGTTGACATCGCTGGTTTTGGTGGGGGGCTCGGGACTTGCGAAAGGATCCTCGTCGTCGTCCCAGCCGGCGAGATAGTCTTCCACAAAAGCTTCGGCCTCTGGCCCCTTGCTGGCAGTTGTTTTTGAAGGCATTGTCGCAAATTTGTGCTATGTTGTTGTCTGGAAGTGCTCGTGGCGGATTCAACACCGAAAGTGGGATGCACGCGACGCGCTTGGCCGTGTCGCGTCAAAAAGCTGTAAGTGGGCTGTGGCTGATGCACCTCAGCACCGTGGCGCACTGTGGCGCGTGCAGACCATCAATGCCGCCTGAGGCATCCACATTTTCGAGAGCTTCACCCGTCGAGCTTCAACTTCCGTCCTGAAACCCCATCGCCCAAGGCTACGCGCAATCGCTTGACGACAGCAGTGTCGTGCCGGTCGCCAAAATGTCGAACCCGCAGACATACCAGTTCCCCAGCAAGACCATCACGACCGAGTACCCGGTGAGTCGCTCCCGCAATTGCAGCCCGGTCGGCGACGTAATGCTAACGCAGCTCGAAATCAGCTCATCGACAATGACCCGTACGTGCCCGCGATACCATCGACCGCATCTCGATTCTTCTGCTCGATTCTGACCCAATTGGCTGTGTAGACACTTCAAGCGCGTGATCCGGTACGCCAGGACGTCGGATTACGTCCACGGCACTGTTGCGGCAGCCAGCGCCCCGGGCCTGCTCTACGCCATGGAGAAGATGCACCCGTCGGGAGTTGGCAAGGGCGGTTTCTCGCAGGCAATGCGTCTCGCGGGTGTCATTGGCCTTGGCGGCGGCTTCCTCTACTTCTACCAACGATCAATTCGTACGTGAGCCCGATTCGACGGCGACTCCTCGCAACCGATCCGATCAAGATTTCGTGAATCATATGGATGCGATCGGACACGGAGGATGGATATGAGGCGCAGTGCTAACGTTGAGCAGTCCGATTCTACGGCATGAGCGAGAACGCCCGGGAAATCCAGATGGACATGCGCGAGATGGTGGACCGGGTCAAGGGTGGCAAGACGCTCTACGGAGAGAGCCAATTGACGCCTGCGATGCAGGGCGTTGCTGCCCGCCAGTCGAGGTACTCGGCGCTTTTCTTCGCGGTCATTCCCTGGTTCAACTTTGTGAACCACAACCAGCACGGTGTCGACACAGCCAAGTACTACCAGCAGGCGGAGCGGGAGCTGGAGGCGGAGCGTCAGGCCAAGGGTGGGCAGTGAGTTGGAACAGGGAGGTGAATGTGATACATCATCGGGGCCTGAAGCGGTGTTTGGCTTCAAGGCGGGGACCGGCAGTCCTGTGTACATACGGGTTTAGACGAGGTCCGCAGACTTGGTCAACTGGGTTTTTTTGCGTCGTCAAGTGCAGTCCCCCTATCGTCTGGAAGCAGATTGTGATGTGGACATCTCGACCTGCCGATGGCCTGCGATTGGCATCGGTTTCTCGGTCCAAACTGACGATAGAAGTTGACAGCTCACTGACACTAGGACGTCCAGCTGCGGCCAGGCTCGGCATCATCTCCTCTCGGAGCCACAAGAGATCCCCGACGCAGTGGTCTCGAACTCCTGCCACGGCAGAACGATGCACCCTCAGCACACCAGAGCACAACCCACAGTCCCTACATCAAGCGTCGCCCAACTATAACCTCACCACGTTAACAATCGAATCTCACCATGCGAACCCCTCTCGTTCACAACAATGCATCCCCCTCCCATCCGACCCCTCACAACCTCCCGATTGATCACTCCCTGCAGCATTTCATCAGCAACCCCCGCTGGGATGGCGAGCGAGCGAACGACGGAGCTTATATGATGCATGCGCAACAACAAAAAAAAATGCCCGAAGGCGTGGGTGGATGTGATGTGATGCCCAACTCCCGTGAGCGTGGATGTATGTTGAGCATCGGGCAGCAAGGGGGTAGGGGTAGGGCTAGCCGGTATGCGTCTTGGTTGCTAGCGTCATGCGTGTTAGGGGGACGCCTTTGGGTCTGAGAGGGGAAGGTATCTTTGCGGGGGGGTACATTGAGATGGAATTTGCAGTGTTGGTAAGTGGAAATTGATCTGGATTTCTTGGTGTTGTGCCGTCTCCACTTGTCGCGAATGAGATCTCAGGATGGTTCGCTCACAATGATACAGAAGCGAGTTGATCAGAAGCGAATTTGTCCATTTGGCTCTCGTTTGAGGAGATATACAGTACGTTCGAAAATGCTGGCTATGACAGACTATGCACCACTCTCGTTTCCAACAACCTCACCGTCAACGCAATGACAGTGTGCTTACTCGTTTCTCAAGGAGAACTGGTACCACCCCGGAGCGCCGAGCTCCTGACCGAGCAGCTTTCTCTACTCGCCTCATCCCTCTAGGAATCCGCATGCATCTTACGAGCCAGGGGCACACTGCGAGTAGTGCGGCGGCGAGACAGCCTTGCACGTATACCCATCCTGTCACTCAAAATTAGCAGCCATCTTCCCCTTTCCTCACACAAGAACCACTTACCGCGCAGCTGGTGCATCCAGTCCACCCATTTCCACCACACTGCCCATACGCCGCAGCAACGCACCCACCCGCCTCCTCCGCCTCGCCCGCTACCTCGGTCTCCCCATCCCCCGTCGCGGACTTCCCGCTCGGCGCAACCGCCGACGGCGAAGTCCCCACCTTGCAAGTCACCTCACACCCACTGCACGCCGCGCTTCCCGCCGCCTTCTCAATCCCACCCGCCATCACCTTCGGCCCCGGCGCAATATAACTATCCAACGCCGCATGGATGTTAATTCCAATCCCCGGATCACTTGCACTATACGCCCCCGGGATCTTCACCGTCGCCGGGCTTGCAGTCCCCTCGCCGCTCACCGTAATCTGGTAACAGCTCACATAAAACTGCGCCCCGCCGCTCGGTCCCGCGGCATGCAACGCCAACGCCTCGGCTCTGAGCAAATAGTCACCCGGTGCGATATCCTTGGGGACGGGCACGTCCATCTTTCCGCAGCAGTTATTCAGATCGCGCGTGCCCCAGTTATCATCGTCGCCAACTTTCCCCTTTTTGGACCACGAGTTGGAAAAGATCTTGAACCACCCCGTGCTGCCGTCGGCTTTGGAGGCGTCGGGTACCTTGGTGAGGTAGACTTGCACGGGGCCCCAGTGGGCGCCACCGATGGCCTCGGAGCCGCATTTGCGGTCGCCGGGCTGTTGGTGCATTTCGACGGTTACGGTGCTGCCGGCGGGGACGGGGCATTTTCCGGCTACGCCGCGGGTGCCGCCGACGTTGCAGGTGAACTCGCGGGCGCCGACGTTGGTGAGGGGGGAGTTGGATTGGGGCATACGGACGCAGGAGGAGCCGTGCTAGGGTTGTTAGTGAGGGGAGGTCTTGGGTTGCATTGTGAAGCTTGGAAAGCTTGTTGCGTTCAAAAGCTTGTTCGGGGCAACTTCAACTTGAAAGGGGGCACTTATATAATCGGTCCCGTCAACCCAGAGCTGCTGGAAGAGCGCGTGCGCGGCGGCTTCCTTTGCGGCGAGCGCCGCGAGGGAGAGGGAGAGGAGGGTGGACTTCATTGCTGATGATGACCCTGGTCTGGTCGGGAATGGAGTCAAGAGGGGATGGGATACCCTTGAGGACGAAGAGAAAAGGCACTGAGAAGGGGACGAAAGGGGAAAGGGTGGGGGATACGCGCGGGGACGCCCGGCTTAAGCTTTGGGATATATATCCCTCTCCCTTCTTGGTTGTGTGTCGGTTGGCTCGTCCCGGGGAACTACTCTGTGCGTGGGAGTGGGCGTCATCGCTCCAGGCTCACCCACGGTGCGTGCCATTTAACGACCCTATGGGCGGCCCATCTCCCCGGTGGCAGTGGCCGCTCCTCGGCCTCACTTCGATCCTTGTGACACGCCGACTGGGCGCCGCCAGGCATCAGCCAGGGAAGAGCACGCGGGGCCCCGGGTTGATGCACGGTTGCGCAGTATGCCCCAGATTTTTGAGCCCAAGACCAATTTGCGGAGGGCGGGCACGAGATGGATGAGAGACAAATAGGATTGCTGGGTGATAGCGGTGCCATTGGGTGGTAATATCTGGGGGGGGGGGGGATTTAACCGGCAGAGCATTGGGAGAGAGGTTTTTTTGATATCGGTTATATAAGACTGTTTGCGGAGGATGAATGAATATCCGTGGCGGCGCGGGTATATGGGGACGGGAGGTAAGATCAGTTGCCGAGCCGTGTTGTCGTTCGCACGAGAGGGCTGATGTGATGCCCGGGTGGCCAAGTCAGGTGGACTGCAAGAACAAGCCCAAAATCTGGGAGAGAATGTTCTAGCTGGATGCCGGTAGTCGAGACGGTCGTGGCCAAAGAGGGGCTTTGTTATTTGGTGTATTGATATGTCGTGGCTGCATCGGTATTGCGATGCGTCGACGCTTCCGGGGTTTGCCTGAGACGGCATGGCCTGGGTTTCTGGAAGGCATTGTAGCACCCTAGCACGTCGATATCGTTGAGAAATATAGATGGAGCGAGTGTCTGAGTTGGTGAATTGGTATGCAACTCGAATAACTGTTATCGTTATCGAGTTTTGTCAGGGGTTCCGAGTCATACAAAGTAGTGGTATCAATAAATAGCAAAAATCAGACTTCTCACTGGAATGAATCAAGCCAAATTTCATTGCTAAGTTAGACTCAAGCGTAGTAAACTGTGAAGCCGACGATGCACTTGCTGCTCAACGAGGGCTCGGACTGTGAGTCTTCACATGGATGAAGTGAGATGTTACCCCCTGAACGTCTCTACTCGGAATTTCCGTCCATCCTATTCTATCCTGATCAAACCGGATTCATATCTTGGTTCCCCAGACTAACTCACAACCCGGCGATCATACAATTACAAGTATTTCTTCGAGATTGACGACGAGCTTGTGCTATCATTTGATCCACCTGCTCCATTCAACTCCCTCGGTTTGCAGGTATTCTCGATCGCTCACACTCCAAGTTCCGGCTCGATTCCAGGTTGGGGTACTTCAATTCCCTTTCCCTTTCTTTTCTCGTGGTCTTGTTGTCTATTTTAACTACATGTCTACATGTCCATATCATCTCATCCCATTCCTTTGGCATTGCTAACACCCCTGATTCACTGCAAATATACCTACCTACTAAACAAGACAGAGTAAAGATGTCCTAGTCATTCCCCTCCCCCCCTCGCTTAACAACAAGTTATCAACGAGCCAAAATATCCCAAGCACCAGCGCTAATGACAACATGCCGTCCCAAGGCAAATCGCCTACGTAGCCCGATCCAAAGACTGCCCCAAACACATCCCATAATACATCCCCCTCCTCTCCAACAACGCCTCATGCGTCCCACTCTCGGCAATCTTCCCATGCGAAAACACAAAAATCCTATCCGCCTTTTTAATCGTTGACAACCTATGCGCAACCGCCACCGTCGTCCTCTTCATGCCCAGACCGTCCTCCCCTCCTTTTGCAGCCGCGTCCAGCGCTGCCTGGACGACGCGCTCTGACTCGGTGTCGAGGCTGGAGGTGGCTTCGTCGAGGAGGAGTAAGCGGGGTTTCCGAATGAGGGCGCGCGCGATGGCGATGCGTTGGCGTTGACCGCCGGAGAGTTGGAGGCCTTGGGAGCCGCAGGGGGTGGCGAGGCCGTCGGGGAGGGAGGCGATGAAGGTGTGGATGTTGGCTTGGCGACAGGCTTCTTCGATGTCGGTGTCGGAGATGGCGGGTTGGGTGGGGTCGTCGGTGTCGGGGACGCCGAGGGCGATGTTGTCGCGGATGGAGCCTTGGTAGAGGACGGGCTCTTGCTGGACGAGGGCGATGGTGCTGCGGTATTGGCCGACGTGGATGGTTTGGAAGTTTACGCCGTCGACGAGGACGGCGCCGCCGGTGGGGTCGTAGAAGCGCTCGAGAAGGTTGATCATTGTTGTTTTTCCGCAGCCGGAAGCGCCTACAAAGGCGACGAACTCGCCGGGTTGGATGTGAGGGGAGACGCCCTTTAAGACCTTTGCTGTTGGTCGCTGGGGGTAGGCGAACTCGAGCCCCTGGCAATCGATGGCGGTGCCTCCATCAAGCACCTTTTCTGGCCTCGGGGGGTTGTCATCCTTGTTCTCAGTTGGAACGGTACCTCTGAGCTTGAAGATGTAGTTTGCAGCACGCTGTGCTTTTGTGATGCCTACGCAGTGTTAATGTCTTCCTGTGAGTTGGGCAAGGGGCACGCACTAGTAGTGTAAGTGAAGAAACCGGCAGCAGCCTCCCCAGAGAAGATGACAGCAATGAAGACGACGTAGAACTGCGTAGGCGTGTACTCGCCAAACGACATGAGCCGACCGCCATACCTGGGACTGGGTTAGGGACAGGAGCTACCATCATGAGGCTGGAGAGGCTCACCAGAAACCGAGAGCCATGGCCAAGAAAGAGATAGACTGGCTCAACGAGTACCAAAACATAGTCCATATCAGACTCTTCAGCGATGTCTTTGCAATGTTGCGCAGACTCGCCTCATACCGGTCGATAATCTGTCTCTCGAGTGCAAGCGAGGCAACAGTGCGTATCGCCATGACGGCCTCTGAAGCGATGGCCGTGCTGTCCGCGAAGCGTGTCGACGTATCGTCATCCAGCTTGAACTCAAGCCGGATACGCAGGTAACCCGAGAAGACAAGGGGCGGGAGCGCACCAAGGACCAAGACGAGACCGAGCTTCCAGCCCGTGACGATGGCGAGGACGCAGCTTGAGACTAGGTTGATGACAACGATGATGATGAGGGCGACGTTGAAGGACAGTAGCTCTTGGAGACTCTGCGGCTCTTGTGACAGATGCGTGACAAGTGCCCCCGTGGTATTTCCCGGCGTGTCAAAGAAGGCCATGCTCTGCCGAAGAACGATGTTGAAGATCTCGAGACGATACGTCTTGATGGTGTGCTGTGCCATGATGTTGGAAAAGTAGCCCAACAATGCATACGCGACAAGGTTCCCCAGGGCCAGGATAAAGAACATGAGGGAATAAAAGTTGGCCCGCTCCGTCATCTCATCGCCGGTGAGAGCAAATGCCTCCATGGTGCGAGCAAAGAGAATCGCCAAGCCAGGGTACGACGCCCCTATTCACGTCAGCCATGCCCCTACCAACCATGCGCAAGAGAACTTACCTCCAAGAACACAGGCAAACAGAATGACAAGGAACGTTGGCCAAAGTGCAATCTGCTCCCGCCCAAGAATGGCCAGACACTTGAGCAGGCTGTAGTTCGGCCCGATCGGCCCCTTTCCAGGGTCTTCGGCAGCTTCGAATCCGCTAGAGAGGGCCTTCGAAGCGGCCTTCTCCACAGCCACCATGTCCGCATCAGCCCCTTGCTCCTGAACATCCTCGTCCTCGTTGTCTTGCCCAAGATCCTGCGCCAGCACCAGCCTCGAGTATGCACCCTCCTGCGCCATCAGCTCACTATGCGTGCCCTGCTCGGTGACAACGCCGCCTGACAAGACCACAATGTTATCAGCGTCCCGAATCGTCGACAGCCGATGAGCAATGACAACCATCGTCCGCCCAACGGCAACATTGTTGAGCGCCTTTTGCACAATCTTCTCAGCGTTAGGATCCAGGGCGCTCGTAGCCTCGTCGAGGAGCAAAACCCGCGGGTTCGAGATGACACTCCGCGCAATGGCAAGCCGCTGTTTCTGCCCGCCAGAAAGCATCGCCCCTCTCTCGCCGATTTGCGTATCATATCCCTATGCGCCACAGTCAGTCAAGGCCCCAACTCAACTCAACACACCAACCTCACCTCGGGCATCCTCTCAATAAACTCATGCGCAAACGCCGCCTTGCAAGCCTCCTCCACCAACCTCCTCTGCTCCCCCTCATCCAAACCCTCCATTGTCGTCCCACTCAACCCATTCCTCACATTCTCAAACACCGTCCCATTAAACATGACCGGCTCCTGCTGCACCAACCGAATATTGGTCCTCAACCACCTCAAATTATACCCCCCAACCTCCCTCCCATCAAGCAACACCTTCCCCTCCTCAGGCTCAAACCACCTCTCGACCAACCCCACAATCGTGCTCTTCCCCGACCCACTCGCACCAACTATCGCCGTCGTCCTGCCCGCTTCCATTCTCACACTTAACCCCTTCAGCACCTTCACATCCCTCCTACTCGGATACGCAAACTCCACCCCCCTCAGTTCCACCCCCCCTTTACACTCCTCCGGCTTCACCCCCTCCTCACTCAACGAGTCAATATTTGACTCCCTATCAATAATAGTAAAGAGTTGATGCGCCGCAGCCGCCGCCTTGGAAATAACCACACTCTGCGGCGCAATCTGCGTCAACGCTTGCGCCGCCAACAGCACCGCAAAAATCACCGTAACAATCCGTCCCGGGTCGTCGATCTCGCCGGAACGATACATACGCAGTCCTTGCCAGAACGCCAGTGCGTATCCCGAATAAACGCAAAAGAACTCGGTGGAGAACAACACTGAGTAATTCGGTCCCTTTTTTCTCCCGACAAGTCGGGCTTCGTCGAGGATGGCTTCGTACTGGCGTGAGAGCTTGGGGTATGCCCAGAATGCATGCGCCGTGCGAATGGTGGAGAAGATTTCTTCAGCCAGCTGGCCGGCGCGGGAGTAGATACTCATGATTTGGGCCTCTTGGGATGTGTCGATGGCCATGCATATGGCGGTGACGATGATGATGGCGGGGACGATACCGAGGGTGATGAGCGTGAGTTTCCACTGCACCGTGAAAGCTACGACAAAGGCGGCGAAGAAGGTGGCGGTAGCTTGGATCGCGAGGCCGAGTTTCTCTGAGATGCCCTGGTTGACGAGGGACGCGTTGGTGGTGACATGGCCAGAGACAGACCCGCCTTCGGCGGAGTCGAAAAAGGCGATTTCCTGGCGGAGGGTGTGCCGCAAAAAGTCGATGCGCAGGGCGCGGGTGATGCGGATGGCGTTGGCGGAGAAGAGGACGGTCCAGGCGTAAGTGAGGAGGAACTTGCCGAGGAAGAGGTAGATGAAGTAGAGGGTGTACTCGTTGACGCTGGAGCGGAACTGATCGGGGGTGGAGGCGCCGATGGCGAAGTCGTTGAAGACGGTGACGAAGCGGCCGAAGACAAAGTTCATGAGGGGGAGGACGACGCCGGAGGCGATGCAGAGGAGGAGGGCGGGGCTGTTTAGAAGCCAGTCGGTACGATTGGCGTAGCCAAACACTCGCTGCAAGCAGCACACGGCAACGTCAGCATCTTTATTGTGTTGCTGATGGCTGCGAATTAAAGACAAGTCTTACAACGTAGCTCCTGAAGGACGATCCATTCGATTCTTTGCTCTGTTCCTTCGGTTCTGGCTCAGCTTTTGGCATTGCGACGCCAGCAGCCTCGACGGGCGTTCGCTCAGAATCGCTCGCAGCGTTGCTCATCTTGTGGTGTTGTGATTGCGATCCCGAGCAGGGGGCGATGGCCGCTGGCAGCTGTGACGGCACCTCATAAATAAGAAAAAAGAAGAAAGCATCTGTCTGTTCTCCAGTATTACCGAGTATTGCAGCCTAGATATGAGACCAGGAAGGGATGTCAGAGGCAGCTCTCTCCGCAGGAGCGTGCCTTCCCGAGGAGTTCGCAGTCTACACTCTCGGCATGACGCATCACCGGGGATTTTGGCGGCGCCGAGCCGCGTGCAGCGGTTGGGACCCCGTAAGCAATGGTCTTGGCCGCTCGGACTACGGCTTTCGATCGTTCCAGGCGCAATCGAAACCCGGAGGGAACCCCCAAGTGGACCAACAAAGGGCCGGCAGCCTACGCGGAAAGGGTGGGGTGGGGAGGGCAGGGGAATTTGTGGAGCTGTTCCTTGCATCGCGCGGGGTCCGCGGAACCCGAACCATCTTACCTACGGCCCGCTCATCGCTGTTGCCCCAGACTGTCCGGGGCGGGAAGGAATGAGAACGGCAGAAAGCGACGTGTGTCTTCTTTTGGTGCATCTTTATGACTACCGGTTCAGAAACTATCTAATTACCAACGACAAGTCCGGCGACAAGTGGCGTGGTTGATCACAGACGGGAGTTGGCAGAATGGACATCGGCCAGGACAGTGGAGACCACCAGTCTCCTGGGGACTCTGCGAAACGAGCCGTAGGTCTTCTCTCCACCCTGCCGAGGACCTAAGGACCACCCGCGAACGCCGCATGGCCCTCTCGGTGCTGTGCCTTATGGAAATTCGCCCGCGCGCATAGCCGGTCTTGTCTCCCTCCATCGCATCGCTAACCCGCGGATCCGAGCTTCTAGTGCGACCAATGCCGACTTCGAAAGGCAAGCTTTCCCCATTGACATCTCTCCCCTGATAGGCTGTAAGTGCTCATGTATGCTGCCATCCTGACAGATCCGCTGCGACAAAGAGTCGCCGTGCTCGAACTGTCGGACTGCGAACCGGCAGTGCAGCAGTTCCGGTCTCGGCCAACGGCCAAAGGAAGCCCGCCAGAGAGTCCTGATATCCACCCAATAGTGAGCTTCCCCTGAAGTCCCTGAAGCCTGTGGCACGTGTTATTCACATGGTGCAGTGAACGCAAGATCGACCAGTTTGAGAACCGGCTGGCTGGCATCGAGGGCATGCTGCGAGAGTTGACCCTCTCGCTAACCAACCGCACCTCGTCGTCCGCGCCCTCAACAAACAATGCCAGCCCCGCGGCGTCAGGGGCACAGCCGACTCCACCGACCTTCACCAGTGAAACCCAGCGCGAAGAGAGTATCGTCGATGATGAACCAGACTCCCAGTTCGTCGGCGACTCCTCCATGGCCGCTCACTCCGCGTTCGCGAGCGAGTTTCTCCGAGAAGCCGTGACCCGGACATCATTCCGCGACCATGGTCCAGACATGGAGTCGGCACTTGAAGCGTTACGGCACATTGCCACCACGCAGAATCGCGAGAGTGGCCACGACTCCCGCTTCGAGCATGCCAAGCCACTCCCAAAAGGGGGCTTCCGCGACCTTCCCATGCCCCCAATGCAGACTGTCGTCGCCTTCTTGCGAGATATCAAGAGCGAGTCTGCCTTGCTTTCCGTCAGCTTCGTTGGCTAATGTGGACGATAGGCCGGTTGCCACCCCAGAACTTCACCCTCGCGTGGATCACCACGGCACACCCAGACATATTCTTTGAGCAGTGCCGCATGGTGTACTTCCCTGACGAGGACTACAGTCTGGCAATATTCGCCATCGTGAACGGGGGCTTGTACTATCTCTTCCAGGAGAGAGCGTGGTATGTGGAGGGCGAGGAGAAGGCCGAGCTGCTCCGGTATATGGAGCTCTGCCGTGCCAACTTCGAGACGGCTCTTGTCAACTTGCCCTTACTGCTGCCAGCCCGTAAAGAGAGCGTCGAGGTGCTTGTGATGGCCGTGAGTTGACTCTTGTCATCGTTCCCAACGCATTTGCCCTGAGCTGACGCCCCCCACCAGTCGACGTATGCCATTGAGATGTCCAAGTTCTCGCTTGCCTGGAGGTTCAACATCACGGCCGTCATCTTGTGCCAGACCCTTGGATACCACCGCAAACAACCACCAGAAGCAGCAGCAACCGACTCGTGGTACGACATTAAGCCAGCCATGTTTTGGTTCGCCTATGCGAATGATAAGTGCTTCTCGCTCCGCTTCGGCCGGTCCTCCATGATCCAGGACCACGACATCACCGTTCCTCGAAGGCTGGGTGACAGCATCATCTTTGCGCATCCTGCGTGGAAAACCATCTACCACCAAAGCATAAACCACGCAGAGTTCATCGGGAGGGCTTATGAAGAGCTGTACAGCCCGGCCGCCCTGACTCATACGCCCGAGCGGCGAGCTGAGAGTGCCCGCGGCCTGATCAGCATGTTGGATGACATCTATCGCAACATGCGTGCTGAACGCGACGCCGCCGGGTTACCTCGGCCGGGAACTACGGAAGCAACCGGGGCTGGGGTGAGCTTCTACTCGGCCGACATATCCATCCTCTCCGACGAGGTGACGTTCCACAGCGCCATGACGCTGATTTATCGTGCCATACCCAATGAGCCTGGCCCCGAAGGCTCATTGTACAATGCATGCATCGAGGCAGCTCGCAAGGCAATGGCGTGGCATCACGAATGCATGCGGCTTGCTGACGCAGATCATGCCAAAGCTGCATATCTCCATTGGTTCGTCTTTAGACTCTCGATCGTTTGGGTGGTGGTGTTGCTAACCAAATTCGGCACAGGACCATCCTCTACCTCCCCTTTGTCCCCGTCATCGTCTTGTTTTGCCACGTCATCGAGACCTCGAACATGGAGGATCTTCAACGTCTGTCCGACTTCGCCGACTCCCTCCAACCTGCTTGCGCTGTCTCGCCCGCGACTGAAAAGTTCCTTCGCGTCTGCCGAGTGCTGTATAATGTTGCACGCCTGTATACCGAGGCGAAAGCGCAGCAGGATAGTGAGATGAACCTCGTCGGAAACGATATCGACATGTATCTGAGCCAACTGGGCTTCCTTGCCCCGCAAGACGCATCCATTCAACAAGGCGCCGACTTTAACGATGGCGTCGAAGGGTTTGATGCATACCAGGCGATGCGGCTTGGCAACTGGTTCTCGGCCACTTCAAATATCATGGGCCTAGTTGAGGGTGATTTGCCGGAGCTGCAACCAAGTGATTGGCCAAGTACTGAAGAACCCCAATGATGGGAGTAAACAAGCACTTTGTCCTCACAGACCGCCGTAATCGTTGCATGTATGATAGCCCATTATGGCTCAGTCGGTGGGTCTCCTCGGATCGTAAACTTCGTACCCTTCGTCCTCGGTATCGCTCTCTACCAACTCGCTCCTCGGAAAACCGCCCAAAGCACCTTGTGGCTCCTGCTCCTTCTTGATAGCGTCCTCCTTTTTCGCCGCCGCTGCCACTTCGTCTTCGACCGGAACGAAGGCCGATTTGAACCCCGACTTCTTAAAGCCGCCCTTCTTGAAGCCGCCTCCAACTCCACCAGCACCCGCACCACTCCCCGCGGTGGCTTCGCCTAGCTTTATGCTGATGACACCTTCGGCTTTCTGTTCTTGACGACGAGCGCGGGCTGCGGCGTTGGGGTCGCGCACCATGGCCTTCATGTCCTTCAGTCGCTGCTTGTGGCTGTGGTCGTAACTGCTTAAGTGGGCTTCGTAGTCGTTCATGCGGGTGTATCCTTTTTGGCATAGTTGGCAGTAGAAGGATTGGAGGGCTTCGCGGGCCGAAGAGGTTTGCGCCGGGGGGAGGGTTTGGTGTCGCTGAATGGAGGTTAGAAACGTCAGGCAGAAGTCGGGGGGTTGGTTCTTACAGGAGGCATTGTGTCGGTTTTGATGCGCGGATGCTTGATCGTTTGCGGTTCTAATATTCGCGGTGACGAGGGCAGGAAGAGCAGTTGTTGGACAAAAGTGATGCAAGAACAAGTTCAAGTCGTGCCTGGCGCCTTGCTTTGCCAAGACCCGACCCTGCAGATGTGGGGTCTGGCCGCTCCAACCTGGCCGTTTCAACCCCGGATGGACGGCATTGACGCCGCCCCATGCACGGACTCAACACATCCCGCATCTGCCAACTTACAACTCAACAAATCCATCCGCAAACATCACCCTTTGGACAACCTCAAGCCGACAGACAGCGAGGGAGCACCGAGACGAGTTCTACTGGAGATCCGGCGCGCCGGTTTCCATCACCCTCTCTCCACCATGGATTCAGATTCCCTGCGCACCAAAGGGTCCCAGGAAACACTGGCGTCCCTGATGCAACTCGACCCATCACCAATCGAGTCTCCACGACTCAACACCGAGAAAGCCCTACCGCCCCTCCCCGAACACGATGAAGATTTAGAACCCTTGGTCAAGTCGCGCTCACGATCTGCAACCGGCGTTGGGCTCAGCGGAAGCCATGGCGCAGCCTACTACCGTACGGCTCCCTCTAAACCGAACCCCCCAAACTCAATCCGATCGCTAACGACCAGCATTAGTAACGCGCATCCAACGATACTCGAGCTACACATTCTCCCTATTCGCCGGCCTCCACCTCGCAACAACCTCGATCATTCCCCTCGTCGCTCAATCCGTCCCGTCCTCCGAGTCGTACCTCCTCCTCGCCCGCGAGATCTACCAGACCCCTCTCTCCGAGCCCCTACTAGTTGGCCTACCCGTCGTCGCGCACGTAGGTTCAGGCCTCGTCCTTCGCTTTCTCCGACGTCAGCATAATGTCCGCCGCTATTGGGGCGCTTATGGTGCGGATCTTCGGTCCGGCTGGCCTCAATTCAGCTACATCGCCGCCTCGGGGTATGGCTTCGCGGTGGCACTGGCAGCGCACGTCTTTGTGAACCGCGGGCTGCCGCTCGCTGTTGAGGGTGACAGCGCGAATATTGGGCTTGCGTATGTGGCGCATGGGTTTGTGCGACACAGACTTACGAGCTGGGCGGCGTATACTGCGCTGCTTGGGCTGGGATGTGGGCATATGATCTGGGGGTGGGCAAAGTGGTTTGGGCTTGCGCAAGGTGCAGGGTGGAAGCTGGAGAGGCACACGGGGAATGCGACGGCGGACAGGCAGACGAAGAAGAAGAGGAGGAGGAGGCTGTTGATCATCAATGCGGTTGTAGTAGTCGCGACGGCAGTCTGGGCGGCTGGGGGCTTGGGCGTGGTAGCAAGAGGCGGTGAGACACCGGGATGGGTAGGGAGGTTATACGATGGCTTGTATGCAAGGATACCTGGGTTTTGACAACCGGTTTGATCTTGGTTGGGAAGAGGCTAGTACATATTTGTTTGGCATTGGGAAGCATGAGAGAAATTGGAAGCATTTGCAATCGCGGTCCTTCGGGGAGCGCAGCATTAAACAACTCAATCTGAGTTTGTATCATTTTGCGTCACGGCGTGCGGGTCTTCGAGAGCCAACACGCGGATAAAGTTGGTGCACCTGGGAGCAGATGTTCAACTTAGCGGTGTTCGGATGGCAGAGCCGCTCGTGTCTCACGTGTAGACGTCTCCAAGCTCCTCTGACAGCATCTGCGAATTTGTCGCCCGCCAAATACGTCAACATCAAAGTCATGCCGATTTGACGATTGGCTAGGTGACCCGATAGTTCGGGGCTTTGAGCCAAACCAACCACAATTTCTCCCGAGGCTGCTCCTGATGATGTCATTGTCTCGCCTTTCGCTGGCCTGCTGGGGGCCCACTAGCCGTGTAGGTACCTCACACAACGCCCTACGGACCCGTTCGCTGGCAGCAAACAGAAAATGGATCTGCGCAAGCCCAGACTCTTGGGTCGATTCTGCGCCTCTTCTTTCCAATGACGTTGGCCTGTGTACCGCCTTAAACTCAGCTCCCAATAACCTTACCGCGGTCTCGCGCCGATTCCCCCAAAATGTTGAACTTCAGCAGAGCCCGAGTAAATACTGCAAGTGTCGACAAATTTCAAAGACTCTCCTCCGCACTTTCCAGCCGCCCACTTGTTAAATTCACCCGCAACCAAAACACCGCCGCCATGGGCTCCATCGTCCCCGACATCAAACTCCCCACCATCCACCTCGACACCACCCTCGCAGAGCTCTACCGCCTCGCCTCCCCTCGCAACGCCAACCGCCGTCTCGGCCTTGTCTTCTGCGGCGTCAACTCCGCCCTCGACCTCTCCCCCAACTTCCCCCGCAACACAAAATACCTCTACCAAGACAGCCCCTTCAACACCATCCCTCGCCAGCACCTAACCCCATCCAACATCACCCTGCAAAAATCCCTCGCCACGAAATACCTCAGCCTGATTCCCCAGCGCGACGCATTCATCGCCGGTCGGGCACCCGTCATATTATTCAACGTCGATACCTCCCCCGAGACAATCGAGCACGACCGTCGTGAAGCGGAAGCGACCATCTCCGTTCTCGACCCGTCTCAGAGGCCGGAGCTGGTATTCTGCCCCGGGCCGGGGAGTATACCGATAAAGGAATACGGTATTGACAAGATTGCGTACAAGATTGTACTGGATGGGTTAAAGAAGTATCCGCTTACGCATGACTTGGAGACGCATTGGTATTTGAATTCGAAGGCGGCGTTGGCGCTTTCGGGGTTGCCGACGCCGAGGGCGGAGATTGTGGAGGCGGTGGGATTTGGAGGGGAAAAGGGGGAGTGTTGTGAGATTTGTGTGATGCCGGGGGGTAAAGAAGGGGAGGGGGGAGGGGAGTTGGTGGTTATTCCGGGGGGGTGTACCGGGAACAGGGGAGTTTGGATAAGGGAGCAGATGGAACGGGTGGTGGGTGCGATACGGAAGAGGGAGGTCCCGTTCGTGGTGAAGAATCAGCAGACGTTTGGGGGCGCGGGGACGTGGGTTGTTACGACGGAGGAAGAGAAGGCGGAGTTGTTGAGGGGTATGGAGAGTGAAGAGGGGGCGTTGCGGAAGTTGCTTTCGCAGGTGACGGCGGCGAATCATCACCTCAAGCCAGGGAGTATTATCATCAGCGACTTGGTGAAGGATCCGATTGGGGATTACGGGCTTACGTTTGTGGTGACGGAGGAAGGAGAGGCAATATTCCTGGCGGCATCGGAGCAGATGATTGATGAGAGTAATGCGTGGATTGGAAGCACAATTAATTACGAGCATCAGGAGGGGCTGTACGAGAAGTTCAAGCCGCTGATGGAGAGGACGGCGAAGTGGGTTGCGCAGCACGGGTACTATGGCCCGGTGGGGATCGATATTCTAGAGACGGAGACACCGGGGCAGACGGATAGTCATACGGGGGAGCAGACGGCGTATCACATTGTTGATCTGAACGTGCGGACGTCGGGGTCGCTTTCGTTGCCGTTGCTAAAGGGGCATTTTGCGAGCAGGGGGTTGAGCTGCGCGAGTAGTTTCTCGGTGACAGTCAAGGGCACGAGGAGGGATTTCATTGAGAAGCGGAAGAAGGAGTTTGAGTCAGGCAAAATGATCATTCTGAGCTGGTATGAGGATCCAGAGGTGAAGGATAGTATTGCAGATGTGGTGGTAGGCGGGGAGGGTGAGAAGGAGTTGCAGAGGCAGATGGGGAGGGTGAGGGATGCGACGGAGGAGGTTACGTTTTAGTTTGGGGGCATTGAACTATACAAGCATGGTTTTGGGCGCGGGTATATGGGGAGAACGGAATACATGGGGATACAAGGGAGGGATACACGAGAACTGGCGTACTGAGAGGGATGTGGTACACAGCATTGAGCAGCGAACTTTGTTTTGACCTGGTCCTGATGCTCAGCATGGCTCTTGATACTTGGATAGGCACGAACGAACATCTTTCAGCTTGATCACTGTCAGCGAACAGTTCTTTACTGAAAGAGCTAGACAATAATAGTATTATGATCATGAACTTCAAAGGAACCTAAGCTGAAAGACAACGGAATTCTTACCCCTGAAGTAGGCACCTAGCCAACCCGAGGACGTCAGCTTGTTCACGGGACTCGTACTCCCTCCCATTCTCGAGACTATTGACGAAAAACCCCACGACCGCCTGAGCAACCTCCTCGGGCGTGGCATTCGCCCTGAGAACGGTCGAGTTTCAAGTTCAAGATGCTCCTACCAATATTCCCCTGGATCCCCTGAATGACGCCTTTGATACCCTGCGTGATGTACTTGCCGCTCTGGTCGGGGCTACCGCTGGTGCTGGAGGGTGCTATGGATTGGTCGGAACCAGCGGATCCGGAGGGGGTAGATCTTTGGTCTTTGCTGATGCTGCCGGTGTGTGCGGTTGGAGGGATGGAGATGCCTGTGTGGGCTTGTCAGGGAACTGGGGTTGAAGTTGGTGTTAGTGTTGGTGTTCAGGGGTAAAGGGGGGTGTATAGACGTACTAAGGAGGACTGTGGAGGCTGCGGAGACGAAGAGGATGATGGTGGAGAGAAGCTTCATAGTGACTCGAGTTGGTTTGTAGTGGGTTTGTTTGGAGTTGTCTCGATTGGGAGCTTGGTTCGTTCTGGGAGCGTTGATCTGAGGTACTGCTCTGAACCCATGTTTTTCGGTCAAATGCTGCCTCTTTTATAGCCAAATTGCCTTCATCTGCCCTTGGCGACCTCAAGCCATGCCGACGCGAAACAGTCATGATGCCAAGCGTCACGACTCCGTCTGATGTTATTGTCAGTGAGCTTAAGATGGACACCATGGATTTCCCTTTCCTTCTTCGGAACGAAGTCGTTGTCACCTTGGCCTGATTCAGACTGAGCCAGGGGGTCACAATTCTGGGTTGCCTTGGCTAAGGTTGCCACAAGTCTAAAAATGGCGGTGAAGTCACGAGGACTGAAACCAAGGTGCGAGAACCTATTTGCTGTACTATGAACATAACTGAAAAGCCTTTCACCTGTTCGCAGTGGTAACTTTTACTTTTGCCAAACCGCCTGGAACCCCCGACAAACATTTTCCTACTCTCAAAACAGCTTTGGGTTTAGACAGCGTTGGTGGCTAGCGGTATCCCTCCCTGGATGGTCTCAGCTTCAGTGGTTTCGCGCTCGCCAGTTCTTCCATGCTGATGTGCCCCTTCGAAGACAGGCCTAATCTCTTCTCTATTGTGGTAAATTTCACGTATTAAAGTGTTCGTCTGTGTTGCGAGGTGTTTAAGATGGCTCAGTTCATCCGCGTGAGTCCTAGTTGCCTTTTCCAAGCGTTGAATCAATCTAGAATTCTTCGGTTCAGCTTGTTCAACTCGATGAAGCGGAGTATAAACTTCCGAATTTGAAGCGGCGACCGGGTGGTACAACAGCCGCGATCGAATAATCTCTCTTCGCTTAACCTGCTCCAAGACCCTCCCGTACCATGTACCAACGCATCATCGTCCGGGTCGTCCCAAAAGACAAGACTAAGCCCACGGCCGACAAAGCCATAGCCACTGCAGGGAAGGAGCTGCCGAGTACATCCATCACTCGGAGGTAGTCTTGCAATGGGCGAATTGCTGTAAAGAGTCGTCGTCTGAGCGGGTTCGGCTCTTGCACGGTTTCAAGCAATCGCGTCAAGTCTTGCCACGTCGCACTGGTATTGCCATCAGGTTGCAAATTTGACTGCATACTTGCGAGACTGGTGCATAAGCCTTCTTAAAGAAGGTAAGGATGGTGAGTTCAGTCGTTTAAAGATCCTCGACAAGCTTTTCCCGCAGCCCGGATTCAAAAGTGTGCTCAGGCTGTCTGAGCTGCGGGCAGGATTCGGACTCGTATCTAGGCTCTCCGTGTGGCTTTCCTTGCGCGACCATCCGGGTCTCTTCAATGGTGGCCGTGACCGAATCCAGAATATTAAGCATTTCCATGTTGCCATTCTGCAAAGTATTGTAGCGAACGTATATAAACGCGCATATTGCCACGATGAAAGTAAGAATGCCAGTAATTCTGGCGGTGATTGAAAGGGGGCTATCCTCCATCCTTAGCGAGGAGTTTTCGACGCTCAAGGCGTGGGTGAGAAGGGCGTGCCGGGTTGTTCGTCGCTTTCTTCCTTTTGGTTAGTCACGAATGGAGAAACGAAAGGATCAAGAAGCGTGACGATGTGATCGCCCGATAGGTGGCGGTGGTTTCTTTGCGGCTTGACATTTGGTTAGGTAGTTGTACACTGACCGCCACTAAAGTCTTGGTTGGGTCTCTCCCTGCAGGACGGAGTGCGTGCTCCCCTGCCCCTGCCCTTGTCAGCGCCGGCTTGAGAGGACCATACTAGCAACTCAATCGAGCAGTTGTAACACCTTTTGTTCCACGGATTCCAGTGTGAAACGTTTCTGATAATAAGTATTCTCAAGCAGAAGGCAGGATAAAACTGTCCATAAAGTTCTTGGTGCTTGCCCCGTTTTTGGGTCCTTCGGTTCAAATTGCAACTTTCCACGGGAGGTTGTGCTGTTCAATGGGCAGATATTATCCAAAGCTGAGCCGGGCCTGAATTGAACGGATCAAATGTGTTGACGAGTCACCTGAATATAAGCATTGGTGGTCGTCAGGGTGGTGGTGAAACAAACTTGGAACCTGCTTGAAAAATGCTGACACGTACTGTTGGTGTCAAGATTCAATGCTGCTGACTACGGCAAGCAGCGCCAACATGACTTTCCCGCATCCTGTCAGAATCTTGACTCAAGAACAGCAGTTTTTTGTTAGATGGGCAGACTCACAAGACAACGACGACAAAATGAAACCCGCAACCGTAAACGCCGTCTGGGCATCACCCCCAAGAGACGTCCAGAGGATGCCCACCATGCAAGAGCTTGCCCAGGGGATGGTCCCGGCAATTGCAATCCTGGTACCGTTCCAATGCTCAACGAATTCGATTGCGTGACGCTTGTCTGCTTCTCGGAGGCGGAAGACCCATTCGACCCATTGGGTTCCTGAGGAGATCTTGCTGGGGTGATTGTATGCGTACATCACTTCCTGGAGGACGAGATCGTCGAGTAGGACTTGGGTAGGGCGGGTTGTTGGGGTGAACTGGGAGATGTTAGGCGGTTGATGTGGGATGAGGTGGAGGGAAGAGACTTACGGATAGTAGACGAAGGGAACGGAGAGATTTGAGAGAGAGGTATTGTCGGAAGAAGCCGCACATCTTGGTCTCGTAAACATGTCTCATCTGCTCGAAAAGTTTCTCGTCCGTCACAATATATTCAACGTGCTCCTTGACCAGGGCTTCATACGATTGCTCGTCTGGGAATCTTGACTTCAGAGCCGTAATCAATTGACCTCGACAAGGCGGCCTTCCTCCTGACCGGTAACACAACAGGTGCAGTGAGCAGAGCGGTCGCGAGGTGTCGTACTGATCAGAGTTTTCAGTGGCTTCCTTGACTGCTACGCTTGAATTAGGGTTCCCTTTGCCCTCTAGAGCTGGCTCTAGAGTTGGGAGAGCCGAGCCCTGAGCGGCAGGTAAGGTTGGGCTCGGTGGAGCTGATGAGTTTCCGGCGACCATCAGCGGGGGAGTAGGTAGAGGCTCCGCTGGCACAGCTTGTCCAAAGGCAGAATCTGAAGCGCCATTATTGACCCTATCAGCAACTGGTAGTTCGCGTGGCACAGGGACAAGTCCATAAGTTTGAGGTTCAGTTGGACGGTCTGGCTGGTAGCCGTGGATTGGCTCCGTTGAGCCTGGGTGAAACTCCTGGATGGGGGAACTGAATTCAGCAGGCTCATGAGATGCTGGGGGTCGGCAGAGCGCATTCGAAAGCTGGAGGCTTTGAAAATTGTTGAATTCAGGCATTGGCGGGGGGAAAGGGCCTAAAGTGCGACCCGGGAAACTTTGTGCCATGTCCGGGACCGCATGAATTGCTTCTTCCGCCGGAGCCCTGCCACGGCGGCCAATGAAAGCCCCCATCTCTGGAATCGACTCATGGAGGCGAGGAGCTCTAGATTCGGTGTCCAGCCGGTCGCAGACGATTTCGAAAGTTTTGCCATGGTTTCCGCAGGATTGAAAAGATGGGTTTTTGAAGGTGTGAAGGATTTTCCCTGTCGAGTCCAGCTGGAGAAAAGGTCGCTGGCGTGGGCGTGCCTTCCATTTTATATCTGATGTCTGTCTCAGCCGTAGATAGGCTCCCACCAACCAGATCAGCTAACCTTGAGTAGAAACCCCAACCGAGCAGCCCACACCCGCCCCCCTTCCCATACCTCTCAGCCGCCAATCAAAATTGGATCTCAAGGTCTCCAGCTGCAGGTCATCGGGGCTCCCACAATCTCTTACCCCGAACTGCGTCATTTGCGTGATGCCGAACCAAACCGCGCAGGAAGTAGCAGATATTTTCACAGCACCTTGTTCATCCGGCTTTTCTCTACGCGCACTATCCCCCAAGCGTGTATCCCGACGACCACATCGCGATGGACGCAGAGGACGTGAGACGACGGATTGAAAGTCTCCGCTGGTCGACCAAGTCAGCATGCCAGCTCAAAATCTGGACCAACGCAGAGCCTTTCAATGATGAGAGACATAATTTGTGGTTAGAAGAAAGCGAGCATGCCGCTAGGCTCGTCTTGCTAGAGCGATTCAATCCCCCAAGCCCCGATTCTGCGTCGCCGAAACTGGTAGCTGTGTAAGTGTTCATGAAGGTTCTCCTATTGCCCCGTTGTATGTTTCTTTTAAACCTTGGAACTAATCGTTTACTTTGAGCAGAACAACAGTTGGCGATCCCGCCGTACATCGGCTTCACATGCGCCCCGAGTGCTTGCGTTCGGTTTTGGACAGCTTCGGAATGACCCCATACGCCTCGCATGTCTTCACCGAGGAGATGTTCCATCTGTCTCGCTATACCGTGTTCAACGAGGAAAATGACAAGCCAGAGGCTATTGGTTTGTTCTTTCTTCCGACTTGTGGTGATGCCCTGCTGACCTGTTTACTGTGGCAAGTGCTTCTCCTAAGGGTCCCCCGAAACAGCTAGTCCATTACCGTCATTGCCAAGATAAACATCGAGGATATGTCCTCGATGTTCTTTGTCTCTGCGCGTGACAAGACGACTGCCGAGTTCCTCCACCGGCGAATTATCTCAGGGAGCGGCCTACTGAAGCAGAGCCCCCTATACCTCCTCGCATTTGTCCTCGATGAGAGACTAGATCGTTATTGGGCCTGGCTGGACGGCCTGAGGCGCCAGATAAGCGAGATCGAGACAGTGACGGGTATGGTCCCTGATGGGTGGAGGATGCATGTGAGGCCCGAAGATATCAGAAGACTCAAGAAGCCGGTGGCTAGACTGAAGCAACTTCACGGTTCTCAGATACAGCTATCACACCTGGTGATTGTCCTCAAGTTCTTGCTGCGACTTGGTACGTTTTGTGTGGAAGCAACTACGGCTGTCGAGGAGCTCAGGGGCGGTCTTGGACTGCCCAAAACCAAGAAGTCTCACGAAAAGATGCTCTTCGAACATACCGAGTTCTTCATTTCAAGACTGGAGTCCGCTCAGGACAAGGCGCAAGAGGTGATAGAGAGGCATCAAATCCAGGTCAACGTGGTAAGCCCGTCTCATTTCTCGAGACTTTGCGCAGATGGCTTTAACATGCTGTAGGTGTAGAGCCACATCGGCCACGAAGATAGCAACACTAACAACAGGACTGCGACCACCTCCGCCGTTATTGCGAAAAGGGCAGCATATGATAGCACGGTCATGAGGACTATCACCATCCTCACTCTTACGTTCCTGCCCGCCTCTTTGGTCGCCGTACGTTGATCGCTCTCACCCCCACGCTCGAGCATTACTAATTACATCCCAGGCCATATGGAGCACGGGTATTTTCCAGCTAGATCAGCAGATTAGCTGGGGAGTGTATACAGGGGTGAGCGTTGGACTGACGGTATTGGTGTTTTGTATTTGGTCTGCTTATCTTCGATTTGCTCGGATCCATAATGGGAGGCAGTCAGGCTTGATATATGAGCACTCGGTTGAAGATTGGGAGTCGATGTGATCTGGCGCCTTGGGATAGGGGGGACGCGTGTGTATTGTACTGCCTGATGTGTTTTGAATCATCAAGAGCCAGCTTTTCGTTAGGGAAACATACTAGACAAGATACACCACCTATTTCATCCATGGACTACATGTGTATTATTTGATTGAATCTTGTGTTCTTGAGCTGTCATGTTAAACGCCATCATAAGTAGAGGACTGCGGTTTGGCATGTGCCGTTGAGGAGACCTGATGTAGTCAACATACATGAGAAGTTTGGAAGACATCCTAACGATGACTGAACGCCCGAAAAATGACTGGAAATACGGGATATATAGCTACCTTAGGTTGGGTATCAAGCAATTCCAAATGAAAAGCTTGTAACAATCCAGTCTCCCCCTCTACCTCTCTCTCTCTCGCTTTCCTTGGATGTAGGACCGTTTCCGAAGCATCTGCACCCAACCTTGCCTGACAAATCCACCACCTCTTCCCCCAACACTACTGACCACCAATCTTCAGCATGACCTACCGCTACAGCTGCGGCTTCGACATCTCCCCACCCCTGGAGCCCACCGAGGAGAACGGGACTCGCCTGCGGCGAATTCCTCGACGAAGTCATCGCTGCATACTCCAAAACCCACGACACCCAATCCCATCGCCCCGACGGAAAAGTCCTCCAGCTTCCGAACGACCCCGACGCTAAACCGTCAAAGAAAAAATGGATCATCTTCATGGTCGGGGAGTGCCCTAAGGTGCCCGCGGATCCTGAGCGCTGCGGGTATTTCCTGCGCTTTAGCTCTAATATCAGTGAAATGTCGACAGCAAGCTGGTGCTGAGAAGTATGTCCGGGGTGTGTGGGGTATTGCGAAGATTCATTTTGGGTGGAGGGTTCATTTTTCGGCATGAGCAAAACGAAGTGGATTATCGGGGGTGCTACACCTGGGACGAGGTGCTTGATATGGAGAGGGGGCTTGAGAAGTTATCTGTGGAACAGGAGACGGTGGTTGTTGGTGAGGGTGATGGAGAGTTTGAGCCTGACCCAGCGATTTGGGGTACGGTGACGTAGTTGCAAGATGCCCTGGTTTGTCGGGGGCTGGTCCTTGAAGGGGAACAGCCAGAAAAGGCCCTAGTGGTCCTAGTATCTTTTTCGCCTCTGGCTTGTGCTGCCGAACTGTCGAGAAATTATCCCTTTTCATCTGCTAGGTAACTGGGCCGCTGCACCCTCTAGGAGCGACTTGGAGACAGCGTAGCATCAAGAAATATGCACAGCCCGACACTTCGTCTCATCCCACCGCTCTCCAGCCATCACACCATGAAGATACGCATCCCCAACGAGCTTCCACGCCTTTTCATCCTCAGCCCTCCGCAGAACCAGCGGCACACTGGACCCCTGAAGCAAAAAGACCATGTCCCCCTCCTCCACAGCGCAATGCGCCAGTCCAATATGCTCAGTACTCAACTTCACCATCTTCCTATTCAACACATACCGACCCGGCAGCCGATGCTCAATCAGCGTCTCGCTCTTCGACAAGAAGAACACAAAGAGAAGAGTCGAGTAGAACGCCCCGAAGAAGTCAAAAGAGCGTGATATCCCCTTGAGAGCAAGGTTCCTTTGGCTCATCAGCCGTTCCCAAGACCTAGTTGCTCTCCGTATCGCGGGCGAGCTTTGATGCTCGCCTGCACAAACGGTTTGCCAGAACGCATCGCTCATCTTCTCCCCCGTGTGCGGATACGTGTCGCCGGTGGTGCTTCCGACGGAACTTTTCCACAGGGCGAGCACGTCGCGGGCGCGGAGAACCGATCGCAGTGTTTGCTTCCAGCCTCGGGGGAAGTCGCGGAAGCGACTGAATTCAGCTGGGAGTTTGACACCTGTAAAGCTGGGGCCTGCGTAGACGACAGTGCCGATGATGCGTCCAGGGACCGTGAGGATGTTTCCCGAAATGTCTGGTTTGTAGCGACTCCCCCGGCTGGCTGAGAAACGGCGGCAATGCTGCCCAAGGCCGTCGTAGTCTTCGGTTCCAGCGAGGGTTGCTGGCCCGGAACTCCATGTGTATCCTTGATCCAAATCAAGTTCGACACTCCAATCTGGGACCCACGATGGTCGATCATCGATGACAACTCCTGTCTCTGCAGACGGCGGTCCACTCAAAATGTCGAGGCTCTTGTCGCGTGCAATAATCCTCGTAGCCAGCTCTCGGTACACCACGGATGGAGGGTCAGGAGCTGCATACGTAACTCGTACATCTTTGGCGGCCGAGTCAAGATCGATCAAGCCAGCGAATGCGAAGATCTTGTCACGTTGGTCAGTGGCTCGGCACCGTTGGTGTCTGATGAGAACACCGGGAAGGCTACTCTTCCGCGCCTTGTACAAGCCTCTTTCGTGATCGATGGCTGCAATATGCTGCGGGGAGGGCATAAAAGCAAGTGGGAGCTTGACGCCGCAGAGAAACTTGAGAACCTCTGTGACTTCATCCCAGTCGTATTCGACGCGGTCGAAGTAGATGGTGACGCCTGGTGAGACCGCCGCTTCTTGGACGACCCAGGCTCGACGGAACCAAGGGCGGCGAAGGATGTAGGCCAGGGAGATGTAGAGGGCCCCCGAGAACGCGCTCAATCTCCGGGTCTCGCCGGTGACGCTGTTGAATGTCCCGATCGTGGGTGGCTTCCTCCGGTCTGCAAGACCGATGATCGGTATCGAAAGGCGGATACATGTACGAGATGCCAAGGAGATGCGAGCTGTACCAGCGTCTTCCATGGTCCCTAGCCATACTAATGTTCGTTGGGAGCGGGAGTAGATGTCCCTCATGTGGGGAACCTGCATCGCCTTGTCCCGGGGGTCGGACTGGTTGATGCAGATGGCATCGGCCCAGAGATGTCGGGACCGGTCGCCCAATCTCAGACCTCGCAGGGCGGCGGCGAGCGTAGACGGTATCCTGAGCTGCTTTTCGTTACATCTGATGACGGTCTTGTCGTGGGGGTCTCCCCAGCAGTACGATATTGCCTCGTAGGTCTGCCGGGTCCCGATGGCTACCTCGCTGAGCTGACATGCGATCGGTTCTGAAGCGGCGCCTGGGAGAAGCTCGACAAGCCGAAATGTTTCGAGCGTCGAGGGGCCATCTTGGCTGGTCGAGCGCAGGGGCGGGTATCTGAATGCGCTGGTGTCTTCCGCTGTGCCGCTTTGCAAGCGCCGAGAGAGGGTGCGCCGAGGGATTTGGGGAAATGGCCAAGCTTGCACCGTGGTCAATCGGGTGCAGAGTAGGCGCCGCCCTAATCGGCGCACATGAATTGACATTTAGCACATCGTCGTGGAGGGCGAGCAGAGAAGTGCATTATCGAGCGAATTGGTGTTCTTGCGAGAAATCTGACAGGAATTTGTCGCGTCGTGGCTTCCCCTCATGCAAGATTAGCCCCACCATCGTAACCCCGGATTGGTCATCGGCAGTGAGATTCACCACTGATGAAATTCTCAGGTCCCTGGGCAGGTCCCTGGAGAAAACTTTGGGTCGCGCCGCAGTCCTTGGGTAAGGCACGAAGGGTCTGGCCAGAAGAGAGGGGCTCATTTGGCCAGTACGCTAAGCGTTATCAGCACTGGGAAGCGGTGTCGTTCAATGCTCAGCAGGCCTCTTTCAATGTTAACAAGGCCTTTTTAATGTAAATAACACTTATTAAAATGCAAAGTAGGCGATTCAAGATATTTTGTCAGGCCTCCTTCAATGTTAATAAGGCTTTTTTAAATGCACACAACGCCTATTGAAATAGAGAGCAGGTGTTTCAAGATGTTATCAAGGTCGCTTGTGCAGCTGACGCCGGCTCGCGTTGGCTGAACGTATTTGTTGGTCTGGGCAGGCCGTTTCGCACGGAGCTACTCACCGTCGTCCTGGTCGTCAAGCCCAATATATGGTACCATCCGAATGCTTATGTTAATAAACTCCAATAGCGTCCTTCTTCCAATAGCTCTTGTATTTTGCTGCGATGTGAAGAACCACTTGACGATATGTGCGAGGATGCAGCCTTTCGCTTCTGGCCGCTACTATGAGCGGAACCGTGGCCGGAACCGTGGCCGGAACCGTGGCCGGAACCGTGGCCGGGCGGGGGGCGTTTCGTAGGCAGACTCCGGTTCGACGACTTCGTAGTCGTCCTCATCGTAGGTTTGGGTTGTAATCAGAGGCTCGACGTCTGGTACAGGCAAGGGTAGCGCTTCTGCGACAGGATGGAGGAGGCTGTCGCGTTGTGTCTCGTAATATCCCTCCAGCTCGTCTCTCAGCTCGTAGGACCGTTTCCTAGTGTGGTTCTGCTCGTTCTTGAGGTACTTCCGGCCCTCCTTGTGCTCTCCGTAGGAGTCGACCGGGCTCGCCGACTTGATAGGAAACTGGTGGTATTCGAGCGTGCCGTCTTCGGCTGGAGTTGCGTAGTGCGCGTAAAAGTTAAGCTGCGTACTATTCGTCGTGAAGGTCGTGAAGTTTGCGTGGCCAGGGGGGTCAGGCTTCCCCTGGTAGGCCAGGACCTGGGTCCTTGCGTAGACGTGAGCCACTCCGTCGTAGGAGCCTGCAGCGTTGCCTCTATCATACTCCCGTCGCGGCCCTTCCATTCTCCGGCTAGGTGTAGTAACGTCACGGAGCGGCGGTCATCTTTATAAAGGACCGCGCCCTTCACGTCGTCGACCGGAAAGGGTCGGTACTCCGGCATCTCAAAGCCTTCGACGAAATCGGGCTGCGGAGCAGACAGGCCATTGTTGAATCCAACTTCTTTCGGATAGCCTATGAAGGCCTGGTTGAGCACCCTCGGGTAAGCCTCTCTCGGATACGTCTTCAGTAGCGGGAGTGTTTCGCCGACCATGGTTGCTTCGTTGGTGGCCCCACTGATGGCGTAGGTGTAGCCTCGTATACCGACTCTGGAGGTGAAGCTGTCTCGCGACGCAGCAAGCCGCTCGCGGATGTCGTCAATATTTTTTCGGTGGCTTAGAGTCTCGTGGGTCGAATATTCCATTCTTTCGGGCCTAGACGTCGAAGCTAGACGTCGAAGCTAGACGTCGTTGTCGAGAGGATCCTTAAAGTTGTCAAAGACGAGCCGTCGGTGGAGTCACGGTGGGTGGACACCTTCTTGGATCCCTTGTGATGGTTCCCCATCTTGTTGAAGCGGGCTAAATTCTGTCGTGTCAATCGCTCCGGCTCCGATGTGGGCCGCGTCGCCCGCGTCCGCTTTGCCCGTGGTTCATGCCCGCATGTGAGTCAAGTGGCTGAGCGGTTCCCGCGTATTTTCATCCTCGCTAGAGCCTTTCTTAGTGTCACTTTACAAGGTCGTCTGTTTGTGGGCCTTCAAGGTCTCCGGGGTGGTTGAGAATCTTCCCGATCTCGTATTCTCCATCCTCAGACTCTGCAGTCTTGTCGAGCTATACTCGTGGTGATGCTGGTTCCAAGGGCGAAGGACGAAAAAATGGAGCGGATCTGCATTGGTGTTGTGAAGAAGACCCCCGCATCACGCAGGAAACAATGGCCGTTGGTGGTTGAGGCTCTGCGTTGATGCCTAACAGACCAGCGTTGAAGGCAGCTGCTACGGGGCAGCTGCCATGTAGAATGTTGTTGCTTTCCTGGAAAGCCCCCAAGACATGACTCCAGGGCCGCCACAGTCACCGCAAGTAAAACCTACCTCTCGCTTTGGCAGATTGACAATTTGTTGCTTGCCAGCGAAGGGCCTTTGCAGCCAATTGGTGCTGATCAACTCGCATGCACGCGAGCCACGCCAGCAAAGATGAGCGGAGAGATTTCCGCAAAAAAAACAGAGCAGGTGCGAACACCAACAACCGGACGGCAGTCCACTCGAACACTGTGGTAGCTGCCGCGAACCAGCACCGATTCCTCACCCCGGTTAGGAACGTCGATGCAAGCGGGAGGCACAGCAGGCAATAAAAAGCCGGTCCCCTGTTTCCCGTTTGGCCTTGCCTCCGGAGCGCCGCCCAGCCTCTGAAGAACCAAAGAAAAACAGTTCGCGTCCCTGCGATGAAACGTCAATTGCTAGCGGGGAAGCAACCCAGTCCCCGACCATGATTACTCCGCATTTCGAGAAACTAATCCTCACTCTGATACGACAGCGACCCAAGGGTCTAGTCTGAACTCGATGCTTTGCAGCTTGGCCTTGGATGAGGTTGACTCCAAGTTCCCCGCATTTCGTGGTCTTGGGATTTGGTTCACCGCGCATGTCAGCAGGACGGTAGCAGTCAGATCATTCCACACCACAGACCTCCTCGCCGAGAAAATCCGGGACGGGAAGGGCACCTCGATGCCACCTCGTTTACGTCTCTGCCTCCCGCAATCAACCTGAAATCAACACCTGCATTCAGCGAGCGCGTCAAGTTCCAAACCCGGCGACGCCCCCAACCAGAAATGGAGAATTCGAGCCCTGTCAGCGAAGGATTAGTTGCTTGCTGACAGGCTTCCCCTCCAATTCGGAGTAGCGATTACTGGAAGGGGGGTCGTCGGAAGTCGGCATTTTTAAAAGTACCGGCAGTCGAAGCTACCGACGTGCGCGACGTACGACGACCCCAAAAGGTCCCAAGAGAACCCCTCAACAGGTCACACGGCAGGCTCATCGAGAAGGTGCGCCCTCCCCATTCGTCGTGTGTTTGGGTTTGTCACAGATGCCAAAGATCTTGGACCCAACCACCCCCTGAGGGGTTCCCCAACGGCCGAGCGCAGCAGCGCTTCCTTTCACACCAGCGGGTGGGCGACGCGTCTGGGGTATCGAAAATCGGCGAGTGGTCAACCACCCTGCAGCTATACCGACCACGGTAACCCATCCATGGTTCTGCCCAGCGCCCTGGCCAAAGCACATGTCGCCGACCACGCTTTCGCCATGACTGCAGATGCTACGCTGCGGCGCGTTCCCGTGCGAGTCGGAGTTACTTAAGAGAAGCTATCTGCGCTGCCGCCCCCTCTCTTTTCTCGTCCCTTTTTTTTTTCTCTCGCAAGGCCATCGCTGCCAATTTCTAGATACCGATTCGCGACTGACGTGACTTACACGATGGCGGCAACTACCACCAACAATGGCGTGAGCGCCGCACACGACGAGGAGAAGGGCCTCTACCGAACCCAGACCGGCGTCACCATGTCCCCTGAGCTGTTCGAGAAGCTGTACCTCACCCCGAAGGTTCCCCACGTTGGCGATTACAACCGCCGCTTTGCCAACCCCACGGCTCTCGGCTTTGTCGGGTGAGTTTTCCCAATCCCGGAAGATTAAAAACCACTAACACGAGCTTTTCCAGCTTCGTCATCTCGACCTTCACCTTCTCTATGGTCCTCATGGGCTGGGGCGGCGCCGCAGGCTTCACCCCCGTGGTGGGAATCTTCTTTTTCGTCGGCCCCGTCCTGCTCCTCTTCGCCATGGTCTTTGAATGGGTCATGGGCAACTTCTTCCCGATGATGGTGATGGGTCTCTTCGCCGTGTTCTGGCTGAGCTTCGGAATGCTTCAATTGGTACGACCCCTATTCTCAACCCTCAAAATCAAATCACTAACCCAACCCCAGCCAACACTCGGCCTCGGCCTCCCCTACGCCACAGCCTCCGACCCAACAGGCTTCACCTCCCCCGAGTACAACGCCGTCATCGCTCTGTACCTCCTCGTCTGGGGCTTCGCGCTCTTCACCTTCTTCATCTTCACGTGCAAGATCAACGCCGTCTTCGCATCCATCTTCCTCCTCGTCAGCACCGCCTCGTGGGTTCTCTCGGGCGCCTACTGGAAGGTGTCGTCTGGCGACTTTGACGCCGCGGGCAAGTTGCAAAAGGGCGGCGGTGCGTTGCTCTTTGTGGTGGCGCTGCTGGGTTGGTACATGTGCTTTATTATTATGGCGGGGGAGATGAGGATTACGTTGAACTTGCCGGTGGGGGATTTGAGTCGCTTTTGGCCGAGGACGGATGTGGAGCTTGCGGCGCAGGAGCAGGCTGCTAAGAAGGATTAGGGGGCGGTGAGGGAGATGTCGGGTATGGGTGGAGGAGCGATAGGTTGGAAGTAATTATTTTGGAGGTTGGAAGCTTGGTAGTACTAGCGCTAATAACACAATCGGATTGTCATGGATGATTGCTGTTATTCTTTTGGTGCCATACAAGTCTCGACAACAGTACTTCGCAGTTGCTGACCAACTCCACTGAGGCGCGCCGATCTTTGATCTTCAACGGTTGCGGGACAGACAGACCCTGAAACAAAGACTGTAATTCGCCAATTGGCAGCTACGGCCTCAAGCGGAACATCGATTTCGTCGTTGATATTATTTTCGTCATACATTCCACAAACTGCTGGGAGCACAAAACGATAGCATCCCTTTAGTCCATCCGAAGCAAGCAAGCAATGCCTCTCCCAACCATGAGCGCACCCCTTTACGCCCGCGCTGTTACCAAGCATAGAAGCTCAATCCTCAACACACGATCCCTCTCCAGCATCGCTCGACTATCGCGCCCACCTGCACCACATCCTCGACCTCTCCCCATTTCCCATTCCAACCGACCATTACGAGACCTCCCCCTTACCCGCCAAATGTCAACCAAAAGCGCCGCAGCAGCCAGCCACTCCGAGCTCCACCGCTCCTCCCCCTTCAACCTCAAAGGCCGCGTCGCCCTCGTCACCAGCGGCGGTTCCGACATCGGCCTCATGATAACCCAAGCCCTCGCCGTCAACGGCGCCAAAGTCTCAACTATTTGACACAATGGATACAACCCTCTCCGACTGGACAGACACCTACACTGCCAACGTCGCTTCCATCTTCCACACCACCACCGGCATCCCTTCCCCTACTTTAAGCCAGCACCGAGGGCCACAAAGGCTGGCCCGGTACCGTGGTCAACATCACCTCCATTTTGGGACTAGTAAAATCCGCACAGCACCACTTCAGCTCTCATGCCTCCAAGGCCGCAGCCGTGCATCTCACGCGCATGTTGGCGGCGGAGGGAGATTGCGGAGAATGAGATTAAAGTGAGGGTGAATAGCATCGCGCCGGGGGTGTTTCCGAGCGAGATGACGGCGGGGGAGAGCGATGAGTGGCAGAAGAGTCATGTGCCGGCGGAGAAGTACCAGGGGAAGGTTGCGGCGGGGCGGCCCGGGAGGGATGTGGGTATGGCGCAGGCGGTGTTGGGGATGGCGGCGAATCAGTATTTGAATGGGTAGGTTGTTGCTGTTGATGGGGCGTATACTTTGAGTGCCGGGTTGTAGGTTGCAAAGTAAGAGTAAAACGAGAAAGGGGGAATGGGGAAAAGACTTGTTGTGCGAGGCTTGGAAGATATAGGGGGTGTTTGAGTAGTTTGATATGAAAAACATCCTTTCCTCCATCCGCTTGTACCGCTGGGCGGTTTTACTGCCGGCTGCAGAGGTTGCAGTGTCGAACATCAAGGAGATGGATCCCCTTCAGGAGCGAGATACGCATTCTCCATCCTCCAGCTGGAGTAGACAATTGCCACGAGCTCATCAACGCTATGCTTAGCGTCCTGCTCCCCTGAAAACACCAGCCAACCTGGTTGTAACTGTCAGTAATCCCACCCTGGCTCTCCGTTCAGGAACAGCGACTCACCATAATCCTCCCTCGTATAAGCCTTGCTCAAAAACGTCCCAAAGTTCACCCCCTCCTTGCGAAACACCCTTTCCACGTTGTCTTCGCTGTAGTCCCGATTGCACATGTCGCGAAATCCCCTATCGCAATACCTCTTGTAAGCATCGACAAAATCCAGTCCAAAGTTCTCCTCATCAACGGCGATTAGGTACCCCCCCTTTTGCACGTTGCACGAGAGACGCTCGTAGGGATTCCCGCCATTATCTGGAATCGCCCCAATAACAGGCTCCGCCCACTCTTGAAACTCAGCGTCGAGCGTGCTCCGCGTGTGATGAGACCAGTCGTAGCGACCAATGTAGACCACATCCCGATCCGTGTGCAGGTTCTTATTGCTCACAGCACCGGGTCCTGAACCATCCAGCCAGCGGACCCTGCCTAGGGTATTCACTGGATCGAGATCCTCGTGGTAGAGTATCCAGCCTGTTTGTTTTTCTGGCGCATCCGGATCGGCGAGGAGAGCGCCGGAGTCGGGGTCCAGTCGCTCTCTTTCGTGGAATGCCCGGATTTTCCAGCGGCCGTTGCGGCCGGCGGAGCGGTAGGTGTATCGGTGCTGCACAATGGTGCCGCCTGGCAGCTCAGGGGGCATGTGATTTGCGTTTTGGGTGAAGTTTGGGTTCGAGAGGGTGGAGTAAAGGGGGATGATTTGGCCCCAGAGGAGGGAGCCGGACGTTATGGTGAAGGTTGATTGGTCCTGGAGGAGCTTCCCTTGAGAGCGGCGGATGTCGTGGACTTGGATATCTAGAGACTTGGTCAGATAATCACCAGTCGGTACCCTCGGAGCTCCCGAGGTGGCGGCCCGCCGGAACTGATCATTCACCATCTGTTCCATTCTCGCGACGCGACTCCTTTCCTTGACTGCCCGATCTTCGGCTGTCAACCAAGGTCGCGCAGCGAAGTACTCATCCTCAACCGATGCCTTAAACTGCTGCATCCTCTCCGATGATATCCATTCACCAACAAGGCGGTGCGAGTGACGAATCACGGCCGCCACCGCGGATTCGACCTCCCCTGGTTCCAGAATCCGCGTCTCAGAATTGCCAAAATCCCCGGTTGAGAACCAGTCCTCCCACTGCGTCACAAACCAAGAGAGTACCATCCGCTCCTCCCGCCCCTCAGCTTCGCCGCTCTCAATCTGAGCGATCCTTTGCAGCGCCTCAATCAGCTCAGACCCCAAGTTCATTTCTTCTCCGTTTTTCGAGTAAACACCCCGCCTTTTGATCGCCCGAATCTCTTCCACCCTCCCAAGAAGCGTCTTCATCTCGTCATTCTCAGTCCCCATCCTCCCCCTCTGCCTCTCCCTCGTCAGGTACGCATGTGCGGACTTAGCCCTGCGCCACTGATTCAGGTAAGGTGCCAGCTGAGAATATTGATTCCCCTTGCCGGAATGCCAGAAACTGTCGAACCTGTTCCACTGGTCGCGCAGAGTGCTGTACGGCTCGCCGAGCGAGGGGCCGAGGAATCCGGTGTCAACCATGCGTAGAAGGGCGGCGGCTTTCGTTTCTAGCACGAGCTGCAGAATTGGTGCGTACGCCTCACTGTGTTCCGATTCCATGATGAGGGCGTCGAAGTCGAGAGGGTGGACCTGGGCCAAAGTCATGTTCCATGGAAGGGGGTGCCTCTCCGACAGTGGGTAGTGGCCATCTGGCGTCGTTTCTTGGGGGAAGATGACGAATTGTGCTTGGTGCTTTCTTGCGATGTCGAACTGGCGTTCCATCATCTCGGATAGCTGGAGGAGAGTTGTATTGCACGTCAGGGCTTCCGGGAAGACGTAGCGTCCCAAGACCTTTCTCGGGTCTTTCCCGTAGTTCACATCTTGAAATCGACCTGGTTTTTCGAGAGGGCGAGGGGCCGGCTTCTCCAAGGGGTCAAGCTTCCATGACGAGTCAGGGAAGTCGAGGAAGAGATCGGGAAGCAGTGCGTCGGCGAGCGCGGGGTGGTGGTTGATAAAGACGTGAACGGTGAAATGAGAGAGTGAGTTTGACGCAGCCATGTTTGGTAGCTGAAGGGGAAGGCGAATGGGCTTAGGTAAAAGAGGCTTAAAAGGGCGACGAAAGCAAGGTATGGGGGAAAAGATTTGTTGTATTCCCACGCAATAAGTAAACGCAGTGAGGTGCATCCTTTACCAGCAATCCTGTCGTCTGTCTGGAACAAATAATTCGAGATGGCAGCGCGTGGATGCCTGAAATGGGGCAATTGCGAAGGGTGGGGTAAACAGACGCTTGGGCCGTCAAAGTATAGGGATTCGCGGGATGTGCCACGAGAGGGTACGCAGGGGTCGAGAACAAACACATCCGCCTTCTTCACCTAATTACAGCAAGGTGACTTGAAGATGAATTGTATCAAGTCAAGGTTCATATTCAAGAGTTAGGATAGTGGTACATTTTTCGCCAAATCGGTTGCATGCTGTTTATTACCTGAAACCATGTGTAAACCCGGACTCAGAGTCACTCCACTGAGAGGAGTGTTAACTTACCGGTAGGCTTTTTCAACAGTGTCGCCCTCAATTATCAAGAAATATGCTGAGGCCTATAGGCAGGTTGTTTCGGCTGATGAGGGGTGTACTTTGAATGGAGATTCGTAGGGAGGAAAAAGGAAGTGATAGGGTAGAAAGGGGAAAAAAGGAGAGAGGGAGAAAAGCAGAAGAGCAGAGGGGGGATGAAGGATCGAAGTGGGCTAAACTGGGCTGGATAGTTCAAGGCTTGAAGGCTTGATGGGGGAAGGCTGTTGTTGTAGGGGAGTTTGTGCAGAGTAGGTCGTGATCCTTGTCGGGCTGACTCTTTTGTCTGCGAATCTCTTGAGGATGAATAGATTGAGTTTGAAGGGGCTCTGTGAAACTAGACTCTGGTATTTATGGTTGATTGCATAGTGTTTATGTGGAAATCAGTTATGTTGTCATGAATTGTGGGGAAGAAGGGCGGTATATAAGAGTGTTTGTTGTATTGATACTGAGGCAAGGCTTCTTGTTAGCAAGTTCCGAGAGCTGTAGATGGGAAGGAGCTTCGAGAGCACTGTGCGGATAGACTCTTGTAACTTTCGGTTTGGGGTTTAGGAATCAGACGGGGCTTCTCGCCATGGCAGGGTATTCGAAACGATTCATGGCAACTGTCAGGGGTGGATGGGAGGGTATCCCGGGGCTACCATCGAAGGCCATAGCCCAGTACCGTGCCCAGGGATCGAGCGAGTTACCTAGTTCAGGTTAAATCACTTGAAGCTGTACAGACTCTTGAAAATGGCTGTCTATGCCTTTGGAAGTGCAGAAATGGAATATCCTTACATGCTGTTTCCGTCCTCCCAAAATATCCCACAGTGCTGAAACACACAGTCCAAGTCCGTGCAATCATCCTCAAACCCAAACCTCGAAGAACCCGCCGAACCGAAAGTGTTTTCACTTGCCGAGTAACTTTCGACGGTGTTTCCCCTCAGCTGACAAAATTTGCCAGGCCGAATTGCCTGAATCATAGAGGCGTACAAAAAACTCTTGGCTGACAAGGGGTGGCCCGAAACCGAGGCGAACGAGGCGATCAGCGTTGGGCGAACTACGTGTTGCAGGAATTGGGCAGAAAACGAGACTAGAGTACGAGGAAACGGAACGAACCTGTGAAACCGATCGTGTTAGACAGAGGAAAGGAAAGGACAGTGGACGCCTTGTAAGGGGCAAAAAGGAAAAAGGAAAATCCATGACCAAAAGCCAAGACGGCAGCGGGAAAACTTCCCTACCCTTCGATCCAGCCCTCTCGCCCTCGTGCACTCGGTGCTGCAGGGTACGCACCATCCCCTCCGACCCAAGGTATCCTATGCCGCGGCTCGACTGCATGTTCGCGTACTTTGGAGCAACGGGTATTCCAGCACGAGAGGGCTGGATCGACACCTGAGCTTCAGTGCTTGGTCTCCGCTTGTATGGTTGACAGTCACCGTCGCGACGAATTCGCTCGGGTGTCCATCTAAAAATACAAAGGATGGGGGGATGGGTTGTGACCTTTGCCGAATTCGATGCAACAGGCAGGCGGGCATGACGCGACGGGGCCTGTCAACCACACAGGTGGTCACCCGCCCGCTGCTGCTCTGGCGTTGGGAATAAGCTCAAGTCGTGGTCGTTGATCTTCGAATTGTTGAAAGATGAGGAATCCATCCCCAGAGATGGTGTTTCGACTTCATCTTATACCCAATGTAATCCGGCTAACTCGCCGATCGAGGCATCATGCCGGTGGGTCAGCGACTGCCTCGGTAACAGCCATATTAGGTGGACATGGTCCACACCTCCGTGGTTATCCCGGCCTTGAATCCCCAGTATGATTGACGGTCTTCACATTTCCCGGTGCTGGGCCACGAGGAGACTCGAATCACATGAAGATTCTTAAGCCTCGATAGCTACCCCCGTGATATCAACCCCCCTCCCCCCCGTAGGAGTGAGGCAACCGTGACCAGAAGATCCATGATATGTCATGCCTAGGCGCCTCTCACGATCGTTGACGCGCCTGGCCATCCGCCTTCTCAGCCTTGGTCCCACCAAATGCGGATTTAATTTCGGGTGGCTGATAATGCATCGTCCTCGGGATGGTTAGTTCGAGTCGGGAGCCAATCCTTCGCGGGTATCAGTCACAATCTGGAGCTATCGGACTGGTATTGGCGCCCCGTGCCCCGCAGACGCGGCCCATGTTGATGGTGAGTTCTGTGAGCTGTCGACGCGTCTGGGCGATGAACTATTATCCACAGATTTTGAACCTAGAATAGAGCCTGGCCGCCACCTCCGTAACGCCCGCTCGGCGAAGGGCGTTCGTGGCGTCCTTGACAGCAACCTCGAGGACGGGCGGAAACAGTACATCATTGCGGGGTTCTTCTAGGGCAGATACGAACACTGTAATATCTTGTCAGGCCCAAACTTCCAGCTCAAAGTGCGTGCCGCAGTTTTGAAGAAATCCATCTCGTACTGGACTGTCTTGCGGCCGGTGTTGGGGCTGAACGTGAATTTAGGTCGACCTCAACCTTGAACTTTGACATGCAGCCACCCCAAAAAGGGCCGCGGCGATATTGTTTTGTGGAAACAGTTAACCTAAGAGAGGAGCGCCAACCGAGGTCAACAGTCAATTAGCAACTAGAATCCGTGAAATGACTGCAATGAAGATAACTTGCCGCCGAATGCGCAGAATGCGGGAGAAAAAGAGAGGCTAACCCAGAATGTGGCCGGGCCTACCAGATTACCCGGTAAAAAACCACGCGGGAACTGGTCGTTCAACCGTTGCAAATGCAGGCCAGGATGTAGTGCAGCTCCCGTCCAGTGCAAACGGGACGCCGGGTCGGGAAAATGGTGCAATGCATCGAAGCAAGGAAGGGGAGATAGGCGGGAACAGTCCCAGCAGTCCGAGGTGCGGTCAGGTCTTGTGACTCAGGTCAATGGCGATCGTCGTGACGCAAGCCAACCCTCAAAATCTGATGATGTGATTGCTATCATAACGACAGACACAGGCACGAGGTCGAATTCCTGTTTGCAAGAGATAAGGATAGAGCTTCAATCTAATTTCAGGCTTGAACGCGACGTCAACGATGTAGATTACGAACTCCCGTCACGATAAGCAGCTTGTCGATAAGGCAGGAGTAGAGTGGGACAGCCTGGGGAATGACATCATTGCAGCGGGTTTACCCGCCATATTCCAAGGCCCTTGTTAGCGGCTGCGGGTCGGATCTCAGTGGCGGCCAGGATCTGGGGGATCAACGACCCTTGTGTCCGCCGGGAATGCTTGATCGCACAGCATGTCTGCATTCGCCGGGGCCCGGCCATCCGGAGAGCAGCAAAGGATGCAATTGGAGGTAGTCGCATGATTAGAACAGCATTAATATTGTCAAGATCTGTCTCTACTCTCAACAACGGTGCGAATATCGAGAGTGCTCTGATGTAGATCTTACAAGGAACCCAAAGTTGAGAGGATATTGTGGCCTGTATTGTCTCTTCAACCTCACCAAACCTCAGCAAAGAGGTGAGCTAGCTACAAAACCTCCCAAACGCACAACTTTGAGACCTGAGGTTCGGCCAGCTCCACTACAACAAATGAAATCGCCCCTGGCCACCGTTGTGGCTCCCTGATGACGTCGATCCATCCCGTCACAATCCGCCCAACATGAAAAACAAAACTGGGGTATAGGCATGATTCCAATCTCTCCGACCATTCTGATGTGATGACATCTGAGAAAGCCAAACAATGTCAACGCCGTCCGTGCATGCAAATGTGCTACCAAGTCCATATGGCAGTCATCCAGAAAAAGACAAATTCCCTCCGCCCAACCCATCCGCTGATCATGCGTTGCTCTCTAGAGGGGAGAGAGATATGAAGCCCAACAGGGCAAAAAGACAACCCAACCGCCCATCCAACCCGATGTACGTATGCGGCCTATTGTGTTCGTGCAGAATAGGAAAAAAAAAAAAAGACAAGTGATATGGTGGAGTGACAACAAGGGGCCTGCGAACTGCCGCGACTCTCGAGACCGTCATCGAGAGGCGAACATGTCACACTCCGGGTATCTGAACAAAATTCCCCAAATGCTGGTTTATCGTAGAATTGAAGTGCCGTGATGTGACTGCTATGCTGGACGGGACCGTCGACCGGCCCTAAGAAATTCGCTGGCCGGTAATACAAATGAAATGCCGATGGTGTGAAAACCGTATCCAGAGAGGAGAGCAAAATGAGGCGCGCCGAGATCTGTATCGCTGCAACTAGCTGACTCAATTGTTGAGATACTTCTGTATCCACTTCGAGTCGAGCCAGCCAACCTTGTCGTACGCTGTCCAGAGCTTGGAGGCCTTGTTGACATCAATCTTGCAGGCTTGCTGCGCGTCGGTCTTGCGAAACTCTTTCGGGGGGAACTGCTTTGCGCACTCTAGGCGGCGGATGAAAATGCGCCGCTTGCTCGTGAGATATGTGGCGCAGTCCAAGCGGAGACCAGCAGCAAGAGTCAGCTCGTCAGGGTGGAGGAGATGGGCGTGGGGGTCTTTGCTCAGGTCGAGAGCATTGCCCTTCCAATCCACCTTGAGGCTGTTTGCCTTGTTGGGCAGCGAGCTGAGGGGCGGGCAGTAATCCTCCAGGGCGAGGAAGTCCTTGTCTTCACGGTTTGGCGCAACCGTCCTCACTCGTGGCTCTGGTGTGGCGCTGACGCGGATGGTTTGGCGTACCGTGGTCGGCGTCGCCCGGATTGGCCGGGGCCCGGGCGCCTTCATCTTAGTTGGCGACTTGGGCTTCTGGATCCGCGCGGCTGTCGACCGAGGGACTTGAGGCTTCGGCAAAGCGGGCCTCGAGGCTGGGAGAATAGGGGGCAGTTTGACCAAGGGCCGCGCCATCGCAGTGTTCTTCCGGTCGGCACGCAGCAGCTCGCGCTCCTTGCGCAAATATGCTTTCGGATTCTCCGTAAACATCTTGAGGCAATTGGACTTGAAGTATAGCGCCAACTCGTAATCTTCGCGCCTCGGAGGCGTCGCTTCGCGGAAAAGACTCGAAGATCGGGAGGCAATGTGCTCGTCCACCAGCTGCCTTGTCGCCGCCTTGATGGTCTCCTCGGTCGTGGAGAACAGCGGCCCTGTCGGTGGGCTTGCAGCGTTCTCGGCGGGAGGGAAGATGATGGGATCTTGGAGCCTGATACTAGTTGGGGGTACCGGCCCAGCCGCAACGGCCCAGCTCGAGCTTGGTGGTGAAAAAGGGGGTGAGAGTGGTGCTTGCCGGCGCACCTCCACCACCGGCCCTTGCCGTTGGGGTTTGGTCCCCATCTCCACCAGTCGGAAGCTGTCGTAGGGAATGGGCTCCGGAGGAGACATGAGGTTGCTGATGTCGCAGGGCTTCTTCGCATCCACCGCCACGCCTGGCGCGCTCGGCTCTGCGTGCATGTCTTGCATGTCCTTTGTCGGCGTCGGAGGAAGGAAAGAAGTTGAGTTGAAGTGTGGCAAGCAGTGGATGGTCGGGGACGAGGTGTGTTGAGAACCGTCAGCCATCTCGCGGATGACTTTGGGGTGCGGTGCTGGGTGGCGAAGCGAGGGTAGCGACATCAATGACTTGTAGGACAGATGCGCCGGGTCGAGGGTTGGCTGATTGAAGGAGCGCAAAGCGTAGAGGTTGGTGGAAATCGACCAATTTGTCGGGGCAGTTTGTTTGATGGACCGCCGGTAGGAGTTAAGTAAAGTAAGGGGAGAGTGGTGGTCGGCTCGAGTGTATGGTGGAAGTATATGTCTTGGTGCGTGTCAGTGAACCGAACAGCCACCCTTTGTCTGATTGCTAAGCAATTGTCGAATGTGTGAATAGGTCGCGGGGATTGTCCGTTCAATTCGATGAATGACGATAGGATGCGGAAGCGTTCGTATTTCTGCTCCTGGGGTCTTCTCGCAACTTAACCCATTGGGCGTGGGTAACAATGGGATATCAAGGTTGCTCAACAGGCAATTGAGGGTTGGGTGGCGCCTAGGCTGGTGAATAGGCGTGGAAACCGCTGGAAGGTTTAGGCAGTGGCGAAGCGTGGGAGGGGGACCCCGCAACTCAATCGAGGCTCAATAAACGGCCGAATGACGATGTCAGAGTAGAGATGCACAATACCAATTGACGGAGGCAAAGGGCAAGAGAAGAGAGGAAAGAGGAGGGAGAAAGGATCAGGAGGACCAGCGAGTGTAAATGGGCAAATGGGCAGAGATGGGCAGGCGATACAGCCAGAGGGGGGGTATAAGGTAAAGGCAGGTGGGCAGGGCAGGGCGCCTTTGGACCCCAGTTGCTCATGAGCTGGCAGACGGCCCAAGGCTCCAGCGCAGGACCTGGCAGGGCGATTGCGACAGCGGTCACACAGGGAGCGAAGTGTTGAACGGCGCACAGCGCGCGCGTCCTGAAATGCGAGCGTCCTGGCCGCCAGCTGTTGGGTGATGGATGCTGCTTTCACTCCACGGGTCGTGGGCGTGTGGGCACTGCTTGACACGCCGACCCTGGGGAACGCACGAATCTGGGGTCAATGGCGCCTGGGGAGGGGTGAAGAGGAGGGGGTGTGAATGTGTGAGGACCGCCAAGTGGGTCTGGGTTTGCCTTCCGTGTCTCACCCAGGCACCCCCTGCCACTGAAGAGTCATTCGTCGCCCGCGGCTTCGAGTCACACCCCCTCAGCCACTATCGTCCAGTCAGCCAATCCAGTCACCCGCGCGGCCCTCTTGACCCTGGTCGTCAGGCAAAAATAAGTCGGGCACGCATGAAGCGCAACAGGTACTTCTGCCCAACATGCGGTACTTGGGGGTATCGCTCGAAGAGGGCAGGTTTCGACCCAAAACCCACTCCCTTTGGGCGGTCGCGTCCAGATCAATTCCTGTTTGGATTGGTTCCGCAAGCAGTCGCTTCTGTTGCTGGCATCCAGCCAAGCTCTCTTTGCTCTTTGTTCGGCTCTCTGCGTCAAGTACTCCTCAGGCGTGGTACTCCTCTTCCGCTGTTTCCGATCTTGAAAGCGTATTGTTTCCTGCGTGCCTGATTCTGGGATCTCACGTCATTGGAGGATCCGACAAGAGCCTCACGGCAGTTCGATTTTGATCGCCTCTGGCGGCGTCTGAGAAAATCGATAGTCCCTGGGCCGATTGAGTTGGGGTTGCTGGCAAAGCTTGTTTCTGCAGGCAATGCTTGAGAGGGTTCACTTGAGCTGTAGAGAGGAGAAACCCCCGCTAATGTCCTTTATCTGTGTGAAAAGTTACTCTTCGAGCTGCGCGTTCTTCAATTGAGTGGAAATCTTGCTTTCCTGTCGCTCGAATTGAACACAAAGGAGAAATATAGACTTTGGAGCACGGTGAGACTTGGGAGATAGGTAATTGGTGGGAAAGTTAAGGTGCCGAGGATGAGAGGATGTTTGACGGCATCATCTCCGCCGATGGGCAATCCAGAACAACGTTGTGGTTGGGCACGGCAGGGCGGATGGGGCGTTCGACACGGCGAGATAAACGGCCGAGGCGTTGCGTCTACGACCGACAGGGCAAACTTTAAAGCCTCTTGGTTCGGCGAGGGCGGATGCGACACGGAGATTTATGTTGTACTATGGGAAGCGTCTTGTCTTCTCCTGGTGTATATGTGTTGCGCATGTGCTCTGGGGCACTCGCCCCTGTTGTTTCTCGACCAGGCTCCCGCTGGAATACCATCGGGTCTCTTGAAGCTGAGCGCTAGAGTCATGCTGGGCGTAATCGCCGGTTGCCGCGGACGCAGTAGCAGGTAAGGTTCGCGGATGTCGTGCTTGGCCCCGAAGCCACGGAACGGTGGTGAGATCGTTGCGTGCGCTACGTCAACAGTTGTCAGCGGCGCTTGTCCAGAGCAGCAAGAACAGGAGGATTCGAGAACGATAGGTTTGGCACTTGGCGGCAGCTGAACGACTCCTGACGGCCCTGACTCCATAACGACTTCACCGACTCAATCGATCCCCAATTGGGCAGCTAGTTGGGCATCGAGAGCTCGCGGGGGAGGAGCTAGTTGATCGAACCGAATGTAAGCTGCACAGGACAGCTCATCGCGTGGGGCAGTTTGGCTCGTCTGAAAGGTCAAAAGCCACCATCGCCCACAGGATGTTGCCACATGGGATGGCGCGAAGCGGGCGAAAAGCTTCGCGGACGTTGGGAGGTGAATTGACCAATCAGACCTGGACGCGGACAAAGGAAGCGGTCCGCTTCGTGCGACTTGTCAATGCGGGTCGTGAGAGGTTGAGAATGGGGCCTGTTGTCGCCGTCTGTGGAAGGATTGCCTGTGACTCATCGGTCGTGGACGGAATGGAGATTTGGAAGGGGGCAGTCGTTGTTGGCTGCGAGGGCATCAAATCGAAACATGAGGGCCGAATACGGATTAGCGTTGTTGCTTTATCGATAACAATCTGGAAGTACTCTTGGCGGCCGCAATGTACCCCGACTGTGCAGGCATGGGGGAGGAGAGGGGGGCAGGGGTGTGGATCTAACGAACCTGCATTGCTCGCAAACCAGCCTGATGGAATCTCGACTCTGCTGGACACCGATAGAGTCAAAGGCTCTTGTTGACCGCTTCAGAATTGCAAATACACTGGCAGTGTTGCCTCCGCCGCTTTCCAAGTTCCGAACTCGCAAGCAACCCCGCGTTGCGGACTTTAGAGACGTACGACCGGCAACCTGCCAGCCTCCATGGTTGACCTCATATTGTCCCGACCCCGAGTCGGACTTGGGCATCGGATTTTACGGCGTGCTCTCCGAGTGTCAGCTCTCACGCCAACCGCATTGTCAATTCGCCTTTAGAACCCTTGGGATCTCCCGAATGATCCGGGAGGATTGAGAAAACGGCTTCGCCCCTGCGTAACGCCGCAGGAAACTCTCAACCCAGAGGCCCCCACTCAGCTGTGATCTTCTCCCTCGCAGATACGGCCTTTTACGGTCGGATAAGCCCCTTGAGCATGCGAACTCAGGCGAGTTCAGGTGCTCTTTCAAGCACGCCTTGGTCATGCTGCTCGTTGGGAAAATGGTAAATCGGGACCGAGGAAAGTCAATTGCATTAGCAATCCGTGATTTGGAGTTACGTGGTGGTTTTTGCCATCGTGGGGCGTCTAGAGCTGCTGCCTTCTGAACCTTGCTGCCACGCAATTGGGGATTGACTCAATTGAGGCGAGCCTCGGATTGGTGAATCGGATTGCTTGATTGACGCAACAGGCTTGCTGCCTAGAGTTGTACCAACTAGGGTTTGGCAATGCATTAGAACCAATGATGCTCCAACTCAGGTGAGCGTTCTCCAATGTTGCCGTCGACCTCGACTTCGAAGCCCAATGTAGGGAGGGTTAGGGTCAATGCATTCAGAGCCCACACCCATCTATCTTTCTTGTCGGATGAATGTCTGGAAGCTTGCAAACAGCAAATGACGGCAACACGACCAAGATTGAACTCTTCAGGGATAGCGCTGCGATTGAGGCCCAGCGTGGTGGCCCAATGTCGGTGGTGGGCGCAATAACTAGCGAGCTCTCGCCAGCCTTTCAACGAACAGCGTCGACCTCCCAATGTGCTGCTGGAGGGCGTAGACCACTGATCCCAGTGGCACTGGAGATGGCCATCCGTGCCACCATACCCAACCTACTAAGAGATGGGATGGCACACGGCGATCTAAGTGCCCATCATGGCTACCACTCTGTGTCCATCCACTCTAGTTCACATGATGCCTGCCGATATCCTCCAAGGCGGGGTGTACGGGGACTGTCCAAGGTCTCAGGTCATCGCCCCCCTCAAACGGCACTTGCTTCCAAGAGAGGAGGGGTTCGTGACCACCCTTTGGCTTCCCATCCAAGCATTCACATGTTCGTGTCACTTGAGCACACGTCTCCCCTTCTCGCTCCTCGAGAGAGCGATGTCGCAGCAATCGAACCACCGCCGGCTGAGGCACCAGCAGACGGTCGGAACGGCATTCCCATCGGAAGTTCACCGCAATGGTTCCAAGTTGTCGTCAGTCGAAGGACGCACGACGTGCTCTGAAGGTGGGCGGTTGCTCCGCCGCTATCTTATCACCCCTCCTTTCGAGGAGGGGAGGGGGAGGGGCAACTTTGATACTGCCCGCTTGCGACCCCCTCCTCATTCCTCGTCAATCACTGGCTGCCTTCCTTCCGGATTGAGACACGCCGGCGATTCGGAGAGAGGCATGGTGGAAGTCCACATTGCATCCTATCAATTGCATTCATTTGAGGAGCAATTTGCTAACATGCAGCGGGGGCGCTTCGCTCTCACGGCCCCGGATCCCAGGCGAAGACGAGGGCATGGAGAGCTTGCAGTGGGACGCGGGGTTCCGCTGCAGGGATTGGCCTGCGCCATTGGCCAATTGGTTGACTTCAATTCAGCGGGCTCTGAAAGACCAGCTCAGGGCAAGCAACACCTGTTCATCGCCCATTGCTCAATTCTTCCGCAGACGCTCCCCAGGCTCGCCATGATCGGTCGAAACGACACCAGCAACCTACGGGTCCGCCTCGACCTGTCTCAAGATGTCGGGAGGGGGTCGAGCAAGATAGGGCGAGACGCCCGCAGTTGCGGCTTCGGAGGTGTGGAAGGGAGGCGTCAAATCACAGCACTTCCCCGCATCAAACCTCGCCTACGAAACTCAATTCCCATCGCCGCAGGCTCTCGCGCACCTGCATCCGTTGCCCGTCGAATGCGCAGGTCTTTGACAAAGTGCTGTTTCCACTTCCGGTCGGCTGCAATATCGAATCGTGAGAGGACCACGGCGCAGACGAGGCAAACCGCACGCAAAGGCACACGCAACTCGCAAGGCATCCAGCCAACACCCGCCCGCCCATGTTGATTAGGTTGTTGGGGCGGCACACCAAACCCAACCCCACACTGCCAACACCCATCTCCTGCTTCCAAGTTCCCCGCCGAATGGGCTTGTTCCCTGGTTGGAAACCAGTCGTCAAAATGCATTGACACGCTGACGTCTTGGACTGTCCTGGACCTCTCAATTTCCGACACATTCATGCTCCAACAGCGCGGCCAGCTTCGAGAGAGTCGCGCCACGCCCGCCCGCTGCGAACATGGCACCAACCCTCGCTACACTGATGCCTTCAGCACAAGCGCTCGAGAATAAGTAACACCAGCCAGCAATCCTATTCTGGGGAACCAATGCCAAGTTGCAAGCGTGGCGAAAGGGAGCTGCTGTCCAGGGCAAGTTGGTGGTGTCGCCGTGCTGCAGGCTGGCTCAAAAGGGCCATGTCCACTGCTTCGCGGACCAGTGTTGGCCTCGTGATCGACAACCACTCCGGGTACCTGACAGGAAGAGAGGCAGCGGCATGTTTTGACCGCTCTGGAACGGGCAGCAAATGGGAAGTTGCCAGCAATCTGTGAGATCTGCAAAACAGCAGCGGGACGACCACGGCGCAGCGAAACAGAACTGAGCGCCAAAACCACACTTTGACGATTCTCTGGCCTTGATCAAACACGCGTTCCGCGCAACGGCCTCGATGCACGCCGTGTGACGCCCCGATAACTGAGCGCAGTATATCAACAATTCCCCCCTCAGAGCCAAAGGCCCTCGCACCACCGCTGACGCGCCTGGCATTTCCCTGCTTTTTGTCCTTGAGATTGGAGGGGCATGACGGTGGTGTGAGTCTATCAAAGTTTACTCACACCCTTTTGCCAAATGCCTGCCCGCCGCCCCTTGCACTCCCCGTCCCTGATCCCCTTCTCCCCCTTCCCACACACACGCAGGTGCCGATTGCAGTCCCTGCTCTCAGACAGGTCGACACCCTCTCGCCGTCAGGTGACTGGGCAGGTTGTCATGGGGTTCATGTGCTAGTCGTCATTGTCTCACTTGTTTCGCGCGTTAGCGACGGGGGGAAATGTCAGCAATCGATAAGATCCCCTCTGCGTGTTGCGGCAGATGGGATGGAGGGATACGACGGATGCCATCATAATCATGTGGAATCGCAACTAATCGCAGATGACGAATCTACCTCCATCTGCCGAGCGATCCGTCCATCCTCACTCACCACGGATCGCTCGCAGCTGTTGTTGGGTGGGCGGCCTCCCTGGGTGAATGCGCTGGGAGCAGTCGCCGCAGGACGTTCGCACAAGGTTGGGCAAGGTATGGATAGGCTTGTTTCGGCGCGCGTGGGGCTGCCGTTGCATGGAAGTGTGATTGTGTGTCGGGTAAGGCTGAGGAGCCACCCCTCCCCAGTCAATTTCCACTTCCAGAGGTTCCAGTCCGCTGCACATGTGTGCGAACATGCCTACGGATTGACTTTTTGCCAAAAACAAATCTTGAACAAGCCCGATGAACTCAGCGTCTCGGATGAAACTCTCTTGGAAGGGAATGGAATTTACACCTTTTGGCTGGCTGCCTACCTACCTAGGTAGGTTAAGGCAAGGTAACTGTCGCATGCGCCTGCGATGATAGATGGCGAGATGCGAGATGCTTTTTCGGCCTGTGAGTGTGAGAGGTGAGAGGTGATTCACCGCCGCCGGCAAAAATGTGAGCTGTCTGCCTGGCTGGTGCGTCATAGCTGTGGCTTGCCACTGCGGATTGGATTGCGCGGCAGTCCCACGGTGAACACATACCACGCAAGGCAAGGAGGAAAAGGGCTGGTTGTGGAATTGGCAGTGTGCCCATATGTTGTTATTGCTTCTGCTATGCTACTGCGCATCTGAGCATTGGGAACAACAGGCCGCGCGATTTTATCTGACAACTGGTGGCAAGGTGAGTGGATGTATTATTGATATCCAACGCGATGCATCACCCCCCTGCATCGCCCCCGTGAACCCTTAGCTATACCGAGTGCGTGCGCATTTATCTCATCATGATGCCGGCGCATCCCAATTCGATCTCCACCGGGCGAACACGGCCCAGCACGGGTTTCACGTTGCCCAGCCGTTGTGGTAAGGCGCAGACTCAATAGGCTGCGCTTCGCGGAGAGCCTCACCGAGAGGCGGGTAGCTGCTGCTGCGGAGTTGCGTTGTGCGCCCTGCCATGAGGTCTCAGGGCCGAGGCGGTAGGCCGGCGCGGAGGGGTGTTTCTTTCTGTGGGGAGTGTGGGTTTCACGATCATGCCACGTTCACGTGGAATCGACGGCTGTGGACGGCTGGATCTTTGGGTTAGAGCCTCATCCAGGTGCTTTCGGAGGTCGGAGGGGGTTGTGGAAGGCTGGGTGTCGCTCGGCCAAGCTGTGATGTTCCAGCGGGGACTGCACGAGAAGCCTTAAGGGCGTGGCTTTGTCGCCGAAGGTGCTGCGCCCCTTGTGGCCTGACTTGAAGAGACTTCTGCAGCGCGATGCGATGCATTGTCTCTTTCACGAGGTCCCTTTGTTGCTTGCCCGAGGCTCTCAGTGACAAGAGATCCAACAATCGAATGTCTCAGGCTCGGTGGCAATTGGGCGGGCCCGCAGATCGTAGCAAATGCGCTCGGTGTACGACCTGGCCAGATACCAACATGTTGACGAGGCATTTCCTGCTGTTTCACGGTGCAACTTCCTCTGCGTGGAAATCGTTCCATCGCATCATCTGCGTTGCCAAACCTGAGCCCCCTGAAGATGGAAGTTCGATCAGTCGACACGATCGAGCTTCCTCAGGTGAAATCATAGACCATCAGGCTTTCTTTCCCTCCCCCAGTCTTCTCCTTGAGCACAATGACCATTTCGTCGTCAAACCCAACCCAGTTTCGCCGCTCGTCCCAGTCGTACGTTGCACCAGATTCGTCTGTCATGTTCTTCTTCGGCGACTGCCCTGGTCTTATCTCGATGCTCCGACTCCCCAGACCGTTCGATCGACCTTCGAGTTCCCAGACTCGCATTTCCTCGCCTCGGGAGCTGACGCTCACCGCCTTTCCACGGGCGGTGATCTCGGCGTCGCTGATGCCTGAAGTATGGCCCCATAGTCTAATCCCTCGTGATATTGAGAGCGATGAGGCGTCTGAGGTGCACATGTGCAACACTAATGTGTTGTCGGGAAGGGTGGCAAGAAGGTAGGGGTGCGTGTAGCACAGCGTGGTCGGTCCAGGCTCTGTGTCGCTCTCCGGTGTGGTATGCACTGAGGAGGATCTGGATTCGGGAGACTGGTAGGAAGCATGGCGCCTTGGTGTCCTAGGGGAGGCATCAGCAGTGCGCAAAGGGCCACCAGTATCCACAGGAGTTGTGTATGCTATGCGCGTCGTTGTGATCTCCGGAGCTGATTTGGGTTTCGCGGCCGAAGAACGAATATGAAGATCTTGGATGCCAATGGACCAGCCTTGTCGTGTTGAGAATGTGTAGGCAATGGAGGCCACGGTTGTCATCGTTGTCTTTCGAATCGACAAAGCCAGGGGAGGCCGGGACGTGTGTGAGTTCAACGAGGTGAGAAGGTAGGGCGAGACTAGCTTGTCTACCTCAAGAAAGCTCTTCGCCTGGGCTTCAGCTTGCCTATCAGAATCAACGGAAGCCTCCTTCTGACCCTGGGAGCCACTATTGTTTCCGCCAACTTCCGTTTCGGCCGTATGGTCGGTGGCGTCCGCTCTTCCATCGGCGTCTGTTGCGATAGGGACCTCAAATGTGTACAGCGAAACCAGGACCGAACCTGTTGCCGTGAGCAGGTACGGGTACGAGAATGCCATCGCAATCAGCTCCCCGTTACTTGACTTCTCATGCCGGTACCGCCGCGCAATCCGCTTTTCCGCGATATGCAGCGTCCATACGCCAAAGCCGCCGTCCACAAAGCCAACAGTAATGTCGAGTATTCCTTCGCCCATCTTCGCGTCGTCGATCGCGATGCAGCTCGGCGCCGCTTCGTTCTCGGAGTCTTGGCCGAGTTCCACCTGCGCTAGTAACTGTCGACCTCTCAGATCCCAGGCCCGCAGCCCTGACGTCCGGTCTGCCGTTATCGCGATCCCCTCCAGAACCTTCGCGAGAATCTTGCGCTCTTCTTCGTCTCCATGTCCGGCGTCGGCCGGTCCTATCCTGAGCTCTTCAACTGCGCATTTCCCCCTTGACCAGTTATACCGTAGCTTGTATTGGCGCTTCCAGTTAACGGTTTCCGTTTTCTGCAAGACCCCTTCCTGCCTCGGCGCGCAAGGTATTGCGCCGTCCTCGTCGTTTCGTTCCGCCCGTGCTGTTGTGTCCTCATCGCGAACAAGCCCTCCGCGGCGGCCGTCAGCCCAAAGCGCCCGGCGCCCAGAGTAGTGGAGCTTGTGCCCCGCAGCGCCTGCGACCGGACCGTCACGGAAGCCCGGAATGCGCATCGCGCGCGGAAGCACAAAGCGGGCGTAGTAGAGGGCCTTCCATAGCTGTGAGTCGCCGGCTAGGTGGTAGAACCGGCGGGAAACTGGGGATACGGCGAGGAGGTGTTTCAACGGTAGAAAGGAGAGGATACGGACGAGGAGCTCATCGGAGAGCGGGGAGAGGAGGTCGGGGCCTGTCCTTGCAGCGGCTGTCCTCGCTGTCGTGGTCGCGACTCGGCGTCGCTTCGGTGGTGGTGTGGGCGCGGCGAAGCCTTCCTCATCGTCACTAGTGTACTCGATAGCCAGAGACCGGCTTCGCTTTGAGGTATTCATGGCGCCCGCAGTCGCCGTTTGGGAATCGCCATTTCTTGCGGGAAGGTTCAGGAATCTTTGTGGCGCGAAAGTAGTCGCAATCGATTGCCCGCCAATCACGGCGAGCGGGCCCTTGCATAACCCTAACCCGAGTCCGAGGAAGCACCTTCTCATTTCGCATGCTCACCCGTCATGGTTCCGAACCAAAAACTGCATTCTAATCACTGTTCTACCTCTATCTGTACAAGCCAATCCTTTTCCTCTATTGTCTATCCCCATTCCATTTGTTTATTACAGTCCCAACCCCCGGTCGTTAAGGTTTTGGGACGGCCGCCTCGTCTGTCGCCTCGTCCGTCGCCTTGCCGGCTCGATCCTTCCGCCGCCTGTACCACCAGCCGAAAATGCCTCCAAGCAGAGCGAGAAACGCGGCAATGCCTGCAACGATGCCGGCAATCTCAGCTGCTCTTGTGGTTCCGTCTTTCCTCTCCTCCGGCTCGGGGGAGGTCCGGTGGGGCGGTTCGCTCGATTCCGATCCAGTAGCTGGGCCTGCTGATGACATTGTGGTCCAGGGACGGACAGAGTCTGATGTCGTCGCAGTTCGGGCTGCGTGATAACCCAAATTAGCAAAAGATGGTCGGCATCAGGAGCGAAGAGAGCGTTACCCTTGCGGTTGCAGTCATATATCCCATCGCAGAGGTAGATATCCCAGATGTACAGCCCTTTTCGGTGGTTTCTCCAGCATGAGAAGTCTCCTTGGTTCGCCTTGGCCGTCCCAGAAAACTCTCCTTGGCCAACAGGACGACCGATTGTTGCTGTAAAGACATTCCCGTTGCCAAAGGTCCCTGAAGTCACATTCTCTTCCCACAGAGTGGTATGACCAGAAGCAGTCTCTGTCACCGAGCTCACTCTCGTACCCTTGACATCCGGAGAGGACTCATAATACGCCATATGCGATGCCTTTATCTCGCCTCCATTCGAGTTGCCGATGCAGTTTGCGAGGATAACGAATTCATCGACTCCCCGTGGACTCAACGCTGCCGCCAGGACAAGCTATATCGAGGACGCCAAAACAACAAAGCGGTAATATAGGATCGCCATCATTCCAAGTCAATTCCAGCAAGATGGAACCAAATGTTATGCTGTAATTGCGGGAGATCGAACCGAACAGGGCAGCGGGCCGGGCCATTTTCAGGGGGTGAGGTGGATCATGCCTTGCACCATCCCTTCACAAAGATCGGACACGACCAATGATTAGAAGTAATTCTCAGGGATGAGGGTGGGGTCCCTGTTAACTGGTCCACAGGGCATTGGATCTAGATCTTGCGGGTGGAGATATCCGATCACTATTGTTGGTCAGGTGGGTTGTAAGTCCTGCCATCTTGTGCTGATGGCGATTTATCGAACATCAGTGAGCCGTCGAACCCTAAACGGGATGCCCAAGGACCACTACGACGATTCCAGCCGTCAGGAGATCTTGACTATCGGCTCCATCTGATAGTGTCTAGGGCTTGCTGCCGGATAAGTGGAGTAAACACCAGATGGCTCTATGAAGACTCTGCAGATCAGGAACCTGAGGGCAGTTGCCCACCCAGGATTTGACTCCTTTGTGACCCTCTCGGTCGCAGTTGGCTCAGGTCTGATTGTGAAGGGAGCGCAAGCGCTTGGGGTTTGCATGAATGCTGTATCATCAAAAGGGGAAAAACAATCACATTTACAAACATATTCATGCAGACAAATCAATGATGCTGAATCCCATGAACAAAGAGAACAGTACAACAATGAAGACGGGCGTAGGGTCAGAGTTAATCACAGTGAGCGAATCATTCAAAGACCGCTGCATCCACACGAGGATGTTTGAGCTCCATAAGTGATCAAGTGACTGAGAACCCAACGGTCAATATCCGTGTCCGGCCTGGAGACCGCCCACACGGCGTGCGAAGCTGTTGGTTGAAGATCTGGAGCCGGAATCGGATGGGAAATGCCCGACAACGTGCGAGGCCGTTCGCGAGAAAACGACAAAACGGTGAGAATGTCGAGGGGCTTCTTCCCCCCGCTTCATTCGATGTCTCTGCATATTTCAAGTTGCGTACGATGATTAGTGTCTAGGCCCTGCAATTCGAAGCGTTCTTTTTAGGGCGCGTCATGACGAGATCGAAAGTGCCATGAGAAGCCAGCTCGACTCGAGGCAGCCGCCAGACGTTGGTGAAGAACTAAAACAGGCCGTCCCATGCCCTCAACCGAGCGTAAAAGCCGAGGCTTCTCCCACCTTCGACTCTCACTGCCCCTCGTCTTCTGCATTCCGATGTGTGATCTCCAGGAGCAAGCTGCCGGTCAACAAGATCAACAGCCATGTCGCCCAACTCCTCTTATCACCAACGCCATCGCCCTGCATCCTGATTACCATCATCATGTCTCAAGCCGGCCCCAGCTCTTCTGGTCCAGTACCTGGTAGACCTATCACCCCTCAAATTCTCGTTCAGCCTGCGCACCGTCCGCGAAGGCCAGTCGCTCGGCCCCATCATCGCATATACCCCCTTCGCCCGTTCCAGCTCGGAGAACCAAAATGACTTTGCTCGTCAAGACGTACATCATGATGACGAGCCCCCAAGACGTCGACAGCAATACGCGTCCCCGCACCCTCAAATACAAACTTCGGGACTGGTTTAACCTCTGCCGCTACCAAGCCATGCCCTTCCCAGAGGACCTGGAATCAAAGACCGGGATGTTCTTGGACTGGAAGAAAGGGGACTGGAACCCAAAAGGCGGATGCATGAACTTTATTTGGGAGGTAGATTTGGGAGGTAGAGAACATGGATGCCGCATGGAGCAACCGTTGTTTCGAGATCGCTGTGGATGTGTCGAACTTCAAGGGAGTGCCGAAGTGCTCCCTCACGGGGGTGTCCGAGTCGGCGTGTACAAAGATGTTTGAAGGTTGTGAAGTACGGCATGGTCAAGAGGGTGGAGGCCCAGCGTAGTATGTCTCTGCTTTTGGCTGTGCTCCCTCCGTAGAGATAGTTGCTGACTTGCGGGCGTGGCAGCTGCGGAGGAGATGGCCTGGGTGAATGCTTTGAGAATTGATCTCAGATTCCGAGTACCACATCCGCCCGGCCGGTCAACCCGATGCAAACCAGGCCGAGAAGGCCTACTCTCAGCGTCGTTAGCCCAGCGACAACATCAAGACGGGTTCCATTGTAGGACTTCACCCCATGGTGTTTTGGAGGTGGCGAGCAGAAGGCTGGAGGAGCGGGGAATGGCGGGCAGCGACACGGCGACGTTTGCGCATTTAGGAGATAAGATAGCGAAGTGAGCAATGTTTTGACAAACAAATACTCGGGCAACTCGACCCAATGGGTGGCTGACTGGCCCTCTGAGAAGTGGCAGCTTGAGCTCGAGGTTCCTCGCCGGGCCAAGGCGGTCCAGCAGTAGACTGCGACGTGTAAGGCTTGGGAAGGTACGAAGTAAAGGAAGGAATGATGGAACTGGGCCCACTTCGCTATGGTATCTCAGGCCAGCCGTTGGGCCAGGAATTCCTTCCGGAACAAGCATCTTTTCCACCAGCATTTCAGGTTGCCTTGTTTTCCATAGGTATTCTGGATACCAGCTTTGTACTGCACTCACATATCAGCAACCCCAGCTGCATCACCTCGCTCGCGCCTCTGCCAGACCCAGCAGGCAACTTGAGAGGAAGGATCGGATGAAAGAACTCACCAGCTGCCCGCTGCGAAAAGAGACGACCAAGTTCACACGCGGTAAGGCCATCGCCTCGCGAGGTACCGGACGACAAAACTAGCGAGGCCGCACAACTGTAGAGTTTTTCGATCGCAACAAAAAAAATTCCGAGAAAGAGGCGGGCGGGATTACCTGCTCACAGGAATATAAAAGTATCTGCGCGTCTGCAATTTCTGCCGACCTCAATCTTCAGGCAACCGCATCTTCCTCAGCTTTCTCTGCTTCCACAAACTCCCAACAATCCTGCGACCTCGATTTGTCCGCCCGCGAGCAGATTGACGCTCGAGGCCTCCCCTAGCCATATTTACAAGAAGGCCTCTTCCATTTCCCTCCTGCCTCCTCTTTCATTCCTTTATTCGTCCCGCCCACCATCGCCACATCCAAGCCCAGCAGCACCCACAAGCGTGCGCTCCCCAGTTGGCGCCTACAGGATGGTGAGAGACGTCTGTAGCTCACTTCCAGCAGATTGCTGACTGCCTTCCAAGGCTTCTATAGCGCGTGATGACGCCGCTGGAGCATTTTTCCGGGTTCTTATCCTTCGTCCTGCGCAGGCTTCTACTACCCACGACGACGCCTCTGCATACCACGATGACGCCTCCCCGGCTGGTCTGCAGGGCTCGGCAGCCCACGACAAGGCCTCCCCGCCGACAGCCATAGCGGAATTTCCCCAGTTTCGATGGTTCCCGAGAGAGATACGAGACGCGATCTGGAACTTCGCAATCCGATCCAAGGGAAAGAGAGGAGCGCACTACTTCACGCTCTTTAGCCGTAAGTACGCCACCGAGAAGCAAAGAGAGGAGTGGAGCAAATACCTCGTACTTTCCAAGTCCATCCGCCCGGAAGTCAGCCTAGCGGCCCCAACACTTCCCGACGGATGGCAGTTCCCATCCTCGTACCGCCGAGTCTCGGAGCCTTCCTGGTACAGAGACAACTGTTCCACGTATATTGTGGACAGCGGCTTGTGGACTGCCTGCAAGGAGTCTCGCGAGGCTATGGTGAAGCACTTCCGCCGTACCGAGCTATTTCAGATCAGACGTCCTCTTCGCCGTCCCGGATACACGGAGGTAGAAACAATTTTCAGCCCACCGCTGAACGTCCGGTTCGGAGACCAGAATACGCCAACCTACTTCACCGTCTATCCGATGTATGTTCAATTCCGCTCTGATCCCTACGCAAATTGTAGGAACTCAATTTGCTGACATTTGCCAACCAACAGGAGCGACTTGTTCATCATCCAAGAGTCCAATCTCCACGGCCTGTTTCTGAACGGGCTTTTCAACACCATGTCTCTCCTCTACCAGAGCTCTGACGCGTTCCTTGGACACATTGCGTTCGAGCTTGGGCCGTATAACAAGAACGAGCGCGAGAAATATTTCTCCGAGCAAAGAATAAAGTGGTTGCTAGAAAGCCTGTCACTCCAGTCCCTGGAGCGTTTCACCCCGGTGCTACCTTCAGCATCTAGAATCATCCAAGTCGAAAGCGATGGAGACTCAAATGGGGGCGAGGGCTCAGATGATAGCGATAAAGCCTCAGGCATAGTCAGACGTGCCGCTCCGACGTACCTGTGGCTCATTGACCGCACCCTTCCTTTGGACACCGAGAACCTCGTCGGCGAAGCCGAGCGATTCGTGTTCTATGGCAACGACTGCAGGTACGTTGAAGTTGAGCACGAGGCCGACTTCCAAGGCCATCCAGTGTTGGACTCGGAGATGTTTCGGAACAAGATCATGTATTTGGTAGCTCGCCAGGGAGCCGTCGATCCTGAAGGCTCTGTGCGGTGGAGTTATGATCGAATCGGCATCTTGAGGTGCGAGCCATGGACCAGATGATGAGGGGAAGGGGTACACTTCATCCAAGGGACGGGCAGACTTGATCAGAGGGGGGTCGATTTTACAAGTCGTGCGGACAGAACAGGTCCAAGACGCTTGGAGAGGAAGACGGTGGGAACGAAGGAGTTCTAGATGCCCAGGAAATAAAAGCCTTCTGGATTCGTCAGAACTGGTGCCAAAACGGCGGTCTCAATGTATGTAGGATAAATCCAAACCCTTGGTCGAGCTGTGCAAGCACTGGCCTCTGGTCATTCCAGAGCAGAATCGCCCGCGCCATTCCCGAGACATCCGGAGTGCTTGTTTATCTCGGCTCCGCTTGACCTTTGCGGTTGTGCGAGTCGACCCCGCTCCGCGCCGGCTGCAGCTACCGTTAGCGGCGGATGTGTGAGAAAATCGGAAACGTGGCGACGCCGGTGCTTGCCACACCGGGCGGGGTTGTCCGCGAAGAAAAAAAATCTGTTATAAATTACGCTTCTTCCTGTGCTGGATTTTCTGTTGACGAAATCAACCGTGTGCTGCACGGGCCCCCTTTGTTCTTTTTAGCTGCCAAACAAAGCGATTCTCACTCCCACAATGGACGCTCAGCGGCACCCCTTTGACCCCTTGTCCGCCGAGGAAGTCCAGATGGCAAGATACTGCATCGCATTGCTGGAGCGAATACTGACAGGTCGAAAGGCAGTTGCGATTACTCGACGCGCATTCCCCGACAAGACATGTCTCTTCCGCGTCGTCACCCTTCTCGAGCCTCTGAAGAAGGACATGATTGCCTTCCTCAACCTGGAACATGACAGCCCTAATATCTCCAGACAGCAGCCGCCGCGTGTTGCCATGGTGCAAGCCCATGTGGAAAACGAGCTCCGGGAAATGCACGTCGACCTCGACCAGCAAACCATTGTCTCGGACACGGCACACCCTGGCCGCCATGCCCACATTGATCCGGAGTTCATGAAGAGCGTCGAGCTATCGTGTCTTGCCGACCCAGGGGTACAGAGACAAGTGAAGGAGTTGAATCTTCCGGAGGAAGCCACTGTGGTGGTTGAGCCGTGGACGTATGGCACTGATGGCATGAATGACATGTCGGAGCGTCTGACTATGGTATTGTCCCTGAAGGTCCCCTGGAATATCGGACCTCCTCTGACCGTCATAGTGTTGGTTCTACATGCGCATGTCCTCAGACCCCGATGCAAACTACTACGCCTACCCTCTTGACCTCTGCGCCGAGGTGTCCTCCGATCTAGAGGTCAAGAAGATATACCGTCTCCCTTCCAGCGAGACGGACCGAGCTGAAGTCTGCGAGCACCCTGAAGAATACGACCGTCGCAAAGTCCACCAAGGGAGCGAATACCACCCAAACCTCACCCCCGCGCCCCGTACCACCACCAAACCCTACCACATCTCCCAACCTAAAGGTCCCTCCTTCAGCATCCAAGGCAACCTCATCATCTGGGAAAAGTGGACTTTCCGAGTCGGCTTCAACTACCGCGAAGGCATGACCCTGCACGACATCCGCTTCTCCAACCGCAGCCTCTTCTACCGCCTCTCCCTCGCCGAAATGTTCGTCCCCTACGGCGACCCCCGCATGCCCTACCCCCGAAAAGCCGCCTTCGACCTCGGAAACGACGGAGCCGGCATCTGCGCCAACAACCTCAAACTCGGCTGCGACTGCCTAGGCCACATCAAGTACTTTGACGGCTTCCTCGTTACGCCTTCAGGTCTCCCGGTCAAGACTCCGAATGTCATCTGCTGTCATGAAATTGACGACGGGATACTATGGAAGCACACCAACACCCGCACCGGCAACGCCGCCGTTGCGCGTTCGCGGGTGCTTGTGTTGCAAACTATTATCACCGCGAGCAACTACGAGTATATTTTTCTCTTCTACTTTGGCCAGGACGCATCCATCCACTATGAAGTCCGCGCCACGGGGATTCTTTCCACCGCTCCTATATCCTTGTCGGGCTCTGTACCGTACGGAACTACCGTCGCGCCGGGCGTGCTGGCGCCTTATCACCAGCATCTTTTCTGTCTGAGGATTAATCCCGCTGTTGATGGGTACAGGAATACCCTCGTCGTTGAGGAATCGAGGGCGATGCCTCTGGATACGGGGATAAATTCCTTTGGTGTGGGGTATAATACGACATCCACACCCGTCCTGAATGAAACAGGACTGGATTTGGACCATACTACTCACCGCACCTTCAAGATTCTTAACGAGTCTGTTGTCAACCCGACCACGCGCACACCGGTGGGATACAAACTCCTCCCTTGCTACTCCCAACTTCTACTCGCCCATCCGACCTCTTACCACGCACGTCGCTCCGAGTTTGGGAAGCATGCTGTTTGGGTTACGAGATACCACGACGGAGAGCTGTACCCAGCCGGGAAGTTTACGATGCAATCGGAGGGAGGTGAGGGCATTGCATCCTGGATCGAGAACAGGAAAGAAGAAGGGAGGGGAGTGAGGGGGGAAGATATTGTTGTTTGGCATACCTTTGGGAGCACGCATAACCCAAGAGCGGAGGACTGGCCTGTCATGCCGTGTGAGAAGATGGTGGTGGGTTTGAAGCCGGTGAATTTCTTTGAGAGGAATCCGGGGCTGGATGTTACGGTTGGGAGGGAGGGAGAGGTGGGAGGGAGTGTTTTGGTTGGGTAGGTAGGTAGGTAGGGGTAGGTAGGTAGCGGGAGTGTTGTTACCCCTGACCTGGATGACCTTTGTGGTTGCATCCTCTTCTCATGGAAACGAAATAGAAACAAAGCAGACTGACATGGTAATTGTTTGCCAGCGTAAATCCCGGCAAGACGGCAAGGCGGTGACCTCACTTCCGGCAAACCGCAATCGCAGGCCCCATCCTCACACCCAACCTCTCCCCCTTCCGCCCTCTTCACAAACCCCCTCTTAACCCCCTCCATCTCCTCCCCCGTCCACCCCCCCCAACACTTTCTCCACCTCCGGCCTCAACGCCTCAAACAACAACCCTAAACTCTCCACCCCAATAAAAACTCTTCCTCCTGCATCTCCACCCCTTCTCCAAACCCCGCTTCACACATGATCTTCTCCAAATACCCAGTGTCGAACCAGACGGTATCAATCGGGAGACTAAACGCCTTCCCTTCTGGTGTGATGATAAGTGAGGCCTCGGCCAGGGGCTTCGCAAAGCCTATAAACGACCACGACGCGACGATCGCTACCCCGTCGGGTTTCAAAGTGCGGTAGATCTCGCGTGCGCCTTTCGCGCCGTCGGAAAAGACGAGGATGCCAATGTTGGTGATGGAGTGGGTTAAGGTATTGGAGGGGAAGGTAAGGCTTTCGGCAGGCATTACGGCGGTTGAGAGAGAAAGGAGAAGACGGTGGAGGCGATGGTTATCATGTGGGGGGAGGCGTCGACGAGGTGGGTTTTGGCGGTGGGGGGGAAAGGGAGGGGAAAGTTTGAGGGGTTCGGAGGTGACGGTGCCGGTGCCGGGGGCGTTGCAGAGGATGGTGAAGGTCCGGGTGAGGAGGGAGGGGAGGGGGAGGAGGATGAGGATGTGGGTGGCTACTTGGCGGGTTACGCCGCCGGTGCTTTGTTCGTAGGTAGCGGCCCAGGCGTTGAAGGTGTCGATGTCCATTGTGATTGTTTTTGATGATTTGGTGATGTCGAGTCACTGATGTTAAGGGTGTGCGGGGATGTCGAGTGAGAGGCAGCCGTGAAGTATGAATCAAGGCCGAGGGAGGGGCTTGGTCATTTGTTGGAGAAATGCCTCACCAGACCTGGACAAGACTGACCGCGATCTTGGAGTCGGGCTACTCGAGGTCAGCCCACCCACTGACTAGGCGGAGCCAGTCCTTCAGGTTAACTAGAACCTCATCAGCCACTTTTCCTCGGCAACCCCCTTCCAAATTAAATTCAAGTCTCAATAACTCCAATTGACTTATAGTCTGGTTTACAAGAAGATCGTATCCCTTCACCACCTCCAACTCAGTCCACACCCTCGTTGTTGTACTTCGTCACAACAAGACTCTGTTCATCGCCCCCCTCCTCAAAGTCAAATCGGAAGGTGAATCCAAGCTTGTATCGACCCGGCTTGAGCTTCTTGGACATCTCAATGGTATCTCACATAAAGTCCACCTCTTGAGTCTCCCCGCTGCGAAGCACCCTGCCCTCCAGCATCCCATCGCGAGACTGATCAACGCCGTGCGAGGAGCTGAAGACGATGCTGTCGATGCATCGACCGAAATCGTCCATGCAGAAGGGGCTGACGAGGAACAATTGCTTGTTAAGGGCTAGGCTTTCAGATGCGGTGGGGATACACATCCTGAGGTACAACGGTCGGATGGTCATGGCGTTGCGTCTCATGTCTAGGGAGTCGTCTGAAGTATAGGGGGGGGGGGGAGCGGAAGCTGTGGATGTCGATGAAAACGGCGGGGTTAGTCACCGTGAGGTCGAGGTCGCCGATCACGCCGACGCCAAACCGGGGGGTAAATCAACATCGAAATAAACCTATGGATTTGAAGCCTAATATCTCACCTGAGGCGGGCAGCAGCTTTTAGTTTCCTTCACTAAAGACGGGGTGTTTTAACAGTGGCACTTCCGCCAACCCCCCTTTTATGATTAGTAGCCAATCATGCGCCAGTCTCAGACGGCGACGCGCCTGAGCAAATCCCGGCTTAGCGAGCTGGCCTTGGATTGGCCGGAGCCTCATCGTTCCCTTGCACGTCAAATCGAAATGATTCGTTAAGCCGCACGCTTGCTGCGAAATTACTGGAAAACCAGGTTTTGACGACCTGAACAGGTCATTGGCCAGCTCAGTTCCGAAAATAACAATCTCTGGTATATATCGCAACCTCCCTACCGCTTCTGTGGACTGTTGGTGTCCGCCGGCTTCTCATATTCACACCAGGTGATCATCGACATGAAACTTGGAAGATGTTTGTTATTGACGTTTTATGCTGCGGCATCAACACAGCAGCAACTGCCATCATGTGCAGTAAGCGCCCTACGCTCTCCTCCCCCTTCCCTTTCTTTTTGGTTTCTTTTTTTTTGTTTTTTTTTTTTGCCCATAGTACATCTGTCGAACACAACGTACCTAAGCACTGACATCAACCAGCGAACCTGCTTGAACAGAACCACAACCACCTGTGGTTCGGATGATACGCTATGTCGCTGTTCAAGCCCTGAGTTTGTTTCCGCCGTATCGTGTTGCATAGTCATCAATTGCGGGCCAATAGATCAGGAAGCTGCTGGTGCTCGACTATCTTCGGTACATCTCCTGCAAGGCATCAACTCTGTGAGCTATATCTGACAGTCATAACAGCAATGCCTTTCCGTCGGAGTGACAGTAGCGTCTACCGTTTCTTGTGCATCTGCCAGCAGGACCAGCACCACCCCTAGCGGGACCAGCACCAGCGTTTCTACGCCATTATCCGCTACAACGCAGCCTACCTCCTCACCCTCACTTATATCGTTATTTTCGACTGTCCACAGTCCGACCGGAATTAGCACGGCCACTTCAATCTCCTCGCAATCAACTACATCACCCCCGCCAGCACCACCACCATCGTCATCGTCATCCGGCCTGTCATCAGGAGCTACCGCTGGAATCGCAGTCGGCTCCCTCATCGGGATCGCCATTCTTGCTCTAGCCTTGGTGTTATACAAGACACGTCGACCGGCTGGCCAGGGGAAGTCAGGGGATGGTTACTTGAGCTCGAACGCCCCAGAGTTTGGGGACACCATCCTTGAATCCGATCTCGTGCAGACAGCGGAGCATCTGGCTGTGGCCCCGGTACACCCGCCTGTGATTGCTGAGCTACCATGCCCTTCAGAACCGCTGAAACGGGGAGTCAAAGACTCATCCATGGCCTTGGCTGTCTCTTCCTCAGTCCCCGCGACAGCTGTGTCAGAGCTACCACTGGACCGTGGTGAAGCTGGTGAGGGAAGCTTCGGCCCCGGAGCTCCGAGTCTTGTTAGTCCCGTTTCTCCCGGTTCGGAGACAAGAAATTGAGAACTGCCACAAAGCACCTCCCAGGAGACACTTTACGGGGGGATTATTCAACGGTTTAAATGAAGTGGTCTATGATTATGCCTATCCTTTGCACACCGAGCCTGCCAGAACCTCGCATCCAATCTCAGACAAGGCGTAAGTGAATTTCCATGTTTCATCGTTGAACTTGTCGAGGTAACACTGCGTAGGCTCCGCCTCACCACGCCTGGCGGAGGCTCAACTGTGATTGGCAAGGAGGGGTAGGTGTTTCAAATTGTGCTAATATATCTTCAGCCGCAGAGCTTCCACAATTGAAGACACTCCCTTGGATTACGCCAAGGTTGTTGGATGGCACCTTCCTAGAGCAGTAGCCCCCTTTGAAATGGTCAGCTAGGTAGGTAGCTAGCCTTGAATTTCCAGCAGCGCTAGGCGCGCCCAAGGCGATTGGTTTCTTTGCGTGTAAGACGCGGCAATTATTTGTCCCGCTGACTATCGTAATGAAAACGGCATTTCCGACATGCCCATCTTTGTATTCCTAGTTTTGTTAAGGGAAAAAAAGGTATAAAGTTGAGGGGGACTTTGAGATCAAATGCGAGTTCAGGTCCTACATTCAACCCAACAAGCCTCCATCAGCCTCGAGCATCTCAATCTACCGCCCAAAACAACACCTTACACCAACCAGCCAACACTCACCAGCACAATGCAGCCCAAGTTCCTCCTCGTCAACTTCCTCATCACCCTCGCGGCAGCCGCCCCCTCCCCACAAACTGGCACAGACGAGGTCGCCGACGTCCTACAGGGCACAGCCACCAGCGGGGCCGCCGACAACGGCGGTTTCTCGACCCTCGCGCTCAAGAATTGGCAGGCTGCGGGCGGTTGCAAGACGGACTGGGATGAGGATAACCGCTGCCTCAACCAGTGCATTGGCGAAGCCAACTCAAAGTGTCCTGGCTGGAAGACTATGCAGGGGTGGATCCAGGGTGGCTGCGTCCTGTCGTGGAGGACTTGCCGGTGTAATTGTGAGTATTAGGTTAACCTTGGGGGGTTGGGGGGTGGAGAGGGGGGGTTAATGGGGACTCTGAGGGTTGGATGTGGACTCTGAGCGTTGGATGTGGAAGCGCAGGTTGGAGAGGGGATGTCTGTCTGGAGGAGTTGAAGGTTTGCTTGAAGGGGAGAGGGAGGGATAAAATATGACTTGGTGCGCTCGGATCAGTCGCAAATTTTACTACCTAGGATGTGTTTACCTTATTGCAACCGCTTTATCCTTTGTGGCATGCGCACGGCTCCCAAGCGTGCTGTTAAAATCTCTCGGCGGAAACGGCTAAAGGTAGTCGACATACGCGGAAGGGCGGAGGGAGGGACCGGATTGGAACCTGGAGACTGGGTAACTACTCCAGGACGTCCCGTCCCGCGTCTAATTATCCGGAAATGGTATGTATATATATGTTCGCGTCGTTGCCGTGAAGTCTTCGCGTTACCACCTCTTTTTTTTGTCTCAAACGGTTAACAGTAACGACCATGGCGCATGGGTTGTCACTCGTTGTGCTGGGGGCATTGCTCCTGGGCCCAGTCCAGAGCTTGTCTGGGAGGGTTCCGGGCGTAGAGGGTCGACAGATCGCACCCGGAAATGGGCCGTTCGGCGGCGGGATCACCATTTTGTCCGACAATCATCTTGACAGTGAGCATGGGGGTGTGCTTCCCACAAGATCAGCGCTAACAAGCTGTGTAGACAAGCCCAAAAATGGCTCAGCCGCTCTTCTCATCCACCGGCAAGCGAGTTACGCCGCGGCGCTCAACTTGTGTGAGACGCTGGGTGAAGGTCTCTGGAATTCGAACATGGCAAAGTTCACCGACGGATTGAACAATTCGCTTTCGTATCAGTCCTTCATTGGCGCTGTATCCCCTGGCCAGCTGTTTTGGACCGGTAATAGCGGAAATGCCACAGCCGACTGCCGCGCCATGGACATCCAAGGCAACACCAAGCCTGCTGACTGCACCCTGGAACTCCCCGCCCTTTGCACCCAGAGCGCCCCCGTCTCGTCTCAGGCCAACAACACAGCCACGAGCTATCTTGTGAACCATCAGGTCGGAAAGCAAGTGTACACCGGCTATCGCGATGCATTTGTCTGGAAATTCCGCGCCATCCGCTATGCCGCACAACCAACACGCTTCGAGCACTCGACGCTCTTCGAGCCCAACGGGGCCACGCCCATTCCAGCATTGACCTCGAAAGCCGACTGCCTCCAGCGGGTCGGTGAAGTGCAAAGTGGAAGCGGCGAGGACTGCCTGTTCCTGAACGTCTGGACACCGTCTCTCCCGCAACATGCACTGAACTCAAGCCAGGCCGCCATCAAACCTTCGCTGAAGCCCGTCATGTTTTACGTCTACGGCGGTGGATTCACCAGCGGGACGAGCAACAACGGGAATGCCGACGGCACCAACCTCGCCTCCCGGGGCGACGTTGTCGCGGTGACGCCTAATTACCGTGTGAGCACGCTCGGTTGGATGGCATTTGACGACGGCGTCCACAACGGCAATTATGGACTCGGCGATCTCATCAACGCCCTCACCTGGGTGCAAAAGAACATCAAGGACCTTGGCGGCGACCCCGAAAAAGTGACCATCTTTGGCGAGTCCGCGGGCGCCATGCTCGTGCGAGCCTTACTTGCCTCGCCCAAAGCCCAGGGCCTTTTTTACGCTGCCATCAGCATGTCCGGCCCCACGGGCCTGTCGCCCAACGAGCACGGCTCCACTTCCTACTACAACTCGATCAACTTCGAGTTTGAGCGGACTTCCAAGTCCATCCTCACCAAGATGGGCTGCTGGAACGCCACCAACCAGCTTGCCTGCATGCGCCAGGTCAACGCCACCGAGCTCATTTACATCGACAACGTCGCCAACTCCCTCGTCCAAGACGGAACCCTCCTCACATCCCGCACCCTCCCCCTCAACTCCTCCACCTCGGGCTACACCGCAAACGTAACCTTCATGACCGGCACCAACCGCGACGAACTCGGCGTCGACATCGACCCCATCCCCATTGACGCGAACCTAACCGACCTCTTCACCCGCCGCCTCCCCGGCAACGTAGGCGACCTCTCCCGCTTCCTCCGCTCCCCGCTCTTCTCCCCCACCTCCCCCTCCCCACAAGATATCCTCAACGCCACCATCCGCATCGCCACTGACGCCCTATACACCTGCCTCGAACAAGCCACATCCTACACCGCCTCTCGCCATAACGCCTTCAAAGAAGTCTACTCGTTCCAGTTCAACCGCACCTACAACCCACCAGGTTACACCAAACCCCACTGCGACGCCCCCAAGACGAGTGATCGACCCAACGGTGATCCGGACGCAGAGTATTTCAAGTGTCATGCCGGAGAGAAGATGATTGTCTTTGGGAACGTGCTCAGGGCCGGGTTGAAAGACAGGGATGGGCTCGATGTGAGGTTCATGCAGCTCGCGGTGGATTACTGGAGCGCGTTTGCGAGGAAGAGGGATCCGAATCCGGAGAGGGGGTATTTGCAGGCTCGGGGGTATTGGGGGACGTTGGAGGAGACGGAGAGGGTGGGGAGGTGGGTAGAGGCAAAGGAGGCGGGGTGGAGGCTGTTGCAGTGGGGCGGGAGGCAGCAGGGGGTTGTGGAGGGGGCGCAGTGTGAGGCGCTAGGGTTGGGGGTGGGGTATTTCGAGGGGAGGTGATCAGTCTTGGTTTTTTTGGTAGAGAGTAGAAAGCTTGAGATATTTTCTCCACACACAATCTCGATTTCTTGGATGGCAAGATAAAAAAAAAAATAACAGATGGACACACCCAACCCCAACGTGCTTGCAATTGTCAACATCGGAAACAAACAGAGAATCCAACCTCATCGACCCCCCCCCCCCCCCCCAACCACCTCACACCAAACAACCCCCTCAGACTACAAACCTCCTTTGACAAGCCCCTCCCACTCCCCCACACCCCTCTTCGCCTTGGTCAAATCAAAATCAAAATGCCCAATCACCACATTATGAAACGGAATCCCGCCCGTGACATTCGCCGGGCTGGAAATAGGTCGACTGCTCGCACCGTACCCGAACGTCGCATTGTTGTAGTTTGGGTCAATGCTTCCGCCCCACCAGTCGCTACAGCCTTGGGAACAGATGAAATCTGCTTTCCAGTGGGTGGCGTTGACGGACGAGGAGGGGAGGAGGGAGAGTGTCGTGTTTAGGTAGGGGATGGGTGCGTGGAAGTGCCTATTCCATTGGTTAGTAGTTGTTGGATAACAGGGGAAGTTCAGTAGAAGTGGGTTGGGTGTGTGTAGCAGGGAGAGAGAAAGAAAGAGAGAGAAAGAGAGAGAGAGAAAGAAAGAGAGAGAAAGAAAGAGAGAGAGAGAGAGAGAGAGAAAGAGAAACATACGCAGCCCACCGCGTAGTAACCACGAACCCCGTCCCATTAGCTTTGGGCCAGGCCACAATCAACGGGCTCCTGAGCATACAGCCCCCCGTCGCAAATCCAGCCCAACTGATACCGATCGGGGCAATGATGGACATGAGCAGCGGAAACGGTGCCGACGTGGTATCAGGTATAGCGAGTTTGAACGTTATGTTTGCGCTGGAATCGGTGAATGAGGACAAGGGCCGAGCCTGGTTCTGGGCTTGGGATTGGACCAGAGAGGACATGGATGCTAGTGCCAGGAGGGCTGGAGTGAGGAGCTTCATGTTGGATGTTTGGGCCGAGGATCTTGGGTGAGTTGAAGTGTAGCGGGGTCGAGAGAAAAGCGTCTCTGCTGCTGGCAGGGCACCCATCTCATTTTATAATACGGCCCAAACCTCATCCTGATCTTTCCTGACCTTTGGGAACCCATGCGAAAGGAGAGCCATGCAATACCAACGGTCTAGACCACCCAACCCATCGGCAGTCGGTGTTAAGCTTCAGATTATACCTGTACACATAGTGCTATTACATGCGAAATTCTCCTCGTTGGGAATTAGGCTCTCCGAACAATGACCTAAATGGAGCTGAAGTGGTGTTCCGGTAATTTGCACCCCCATAACGCGGGGAACAAATGCGGGGAGATGGGCATAAGATGGGTGCTATCACCGGCAGCAGAGGAACTTCCGAAGCATCGGTAGGATTGAGCTCCGACACGGCGGCTGCGACGAATGAAGATGGGCGTTTGGAAATCAGGAATACTCCGAGTGGTCAGAGAAACATTTGGCTATTGTCGGTTTTTTTTTCGATAGGGATATTCCTGGCGTGACATCACCTCCCCATTCTCGAGCAAGTGAGGAGGGGGATATTATTCAATATTCTGCCCCAAAGCCCCTCCCATCATCTTCGGCAGACCTTCCATCCCTCCGCTACCATCTGAACAAGCTCAATCGGCAGGACCGCGTTGCTGTTTGCCGAACCAAAGGAATCCAAACCACCAAACGATAGAGACCAAACCCGCCAGTGGGCCCATGGCCAGGAGAACCCATCCGCCAGCATGGTCTAAACCACACGAATAGGAAGATATTGGACCCCGAAATGGAGACCGGCGCACCCCAAAAAGAGATTGTACAACCACAAACACCATCAGGGCGGAAGAATGGACAATCTCTCTCTCCATCCTCAGGACCAGAGACCTCCCAATTTATCAAGTGAGACTCTCAGGGTTTCAATCATACTGGATTCGTCCTAGGGATAATTTTCAGGTCCAAAAGACGGCTGCTGGAAAGTGTAAACCTTCTGCTTCACCTTGGACGGGGCCTCGACCCTCAGGGGCAATCCGTTGTCTTGATTCACCCTGGCGAAGCTGAACATGGCATTGGACTGCTCCGTCTTTTCGCTTATAGGGACGTATTAGCTGACCCCATTGTTGGTCGCGCGGATGGGCGACATGGTGGGGACCGTCTGGCCGTCGGTTTGTTGGGGATCGCGGTGGAGCACGTAAAAGATTGTCGCCCATTGGGGTTGCGACCAGCACGAGGAGGCTGACTACCTCGCCGGATCGCGCGATAAAGGTCCGCACCTCACCTTTCCAAGGGGGGCTCTTCGGAGGGTGTGGCGGCGGAGGTGCTGTATCTCCCCAAGTGGCAGGCTGAGGAATACTCGCACCGTGGACAGGCTGTAAGGGGGATGTTTGACCGGGTACTGTACCCAACCAGTTGACTAGTTGGAAGACTGGGGGCGAGGTGTGGAGCTCTCTCCCCGGCACAAAACTGTGCGGGTATTCTCCTTCTCTAGTGCAAACTTGGTGCTAAGACACCATGAATTAGGGGGGGCTCGGGCTGTGAGTCTTCAGTTTGTGTCGCCAGACAGTATGTACCGGACACTCAGATCTTCTTCCATCCTCTTGATCTTGACCGGCAAAAATCCGTCGTCCAGTGCGCCTAGCATACCTGTAATTTCACTCCATTGCGGGTCACTGTTATCGAGAAGGTTCTGTGCAAACGTCCAAACTGCTAGCTTCGAGATTCTGCCTTATTCCTTGATCTAAATCATCCCTCCAGCATTTACACCTCCTTTTTACTCTCCATCCCCTCCGCTCTCTTGTTCCCCCTTCCCCCCTTCCGAAGCCTGGTTCGCCGCTATCGTAAAAGCCACCTCAACCCCCCTCACCCTTCGGAAGCCAACCCATCGAGAACGTACACCCTCTGAACGCCTCTGCTCTAGCGCGCTGCGTTTCGGGGTGCAATTCTGATGATATTGTGTGCCTCGCCGGCGAGGAGCACTGGACGAACATAAACTAGGTGTTGGACGTGGAGATCTTGCGAGGAAATGGTAGTGTGTGCGTCGTGGAATAACCGTTTACAATTAGAGGAAAATGCACGTTAAATCGAACTGGAAGAATAACTGAGTGATCTTGGCGGGAAAGCGAGGCAGTTAAAACCTCGCAGGCTGAAATGGGAGAGATGGACAAGAATTATGAGAGGACTTGGCTTCTGTGCGACGCATGTGGGGTTTAATATAACAACTCACCTGAGAATAATGCCCGAGGGACCTGCGTCCTTCCTTGATACTTCTCCGGATGACTTCCCGACCGCCTGCGTTCTATGCAGCGGCCGGGCTTACTCTAAGTCGACGTTTCGTCGCGGTTTCCCGGTGGCTCTCCGGTTGTTCACTTGCTTCAAGTTATGGTGAGCGTTTAACGTAATTATGTGGTCGCAGGAAGGATTTCACAATCTGAAGGAATGCTTCATCTTTGTGATGTTGCAGCTGAACAGCCGAAGCATCTGCCTCGGCTTGCTTCAAGTTGTAGTGAGCGTCCAACGTAATCATGTGGCCGCAGATCTGACCCACGACCAGCGCGACCAAATACTTCTTTTCGGTGTCGATTATATCGACGGCTGGCAGAGTTTCCCTCTTCATATCTTTGGGAAAGTCCTCTGAATTGGGGCCGGAACGTTGCCATAATGTAATTTGCATGGCGCGTCGACTTTTGGGGGAAGACGCCTAGAATGGATAAGGTCTCACTTTTGAGTCGCCTTGTCTTGGGAATTCTTGTCCACCACCTGGCCTTCACACTAATGGAGGAGGTATACAGAGGAAGAAGACGCAACTCCGACCGGAGCAACGGTAAGAGGCAGACTCGGTACAAGGAGATATCGTGACTTGTGAGGTGATGGGATATTGCTGTCGAGCGTGATGGTGGGATAGAGGAAGCGTAGAGTCAGGAAAAAGAATGCAGCATGTATCTACAATCGGGGAAGAGCAGGCCTGTCCAGGCGGCAGCTGGTGAGATCACACATCGCGGTCGGTGGGAACTGGACCTCACGCTGACGTAGTGCTTTCTCCACAGTCTCGGCCACGCTCTGCGGCGTCGTTGGGTATACATGTCCGGTCTTGAAGGGTGATTGATAGCCCGGCTTGGTCAAGCGGTCAAAAGCTTCATAGACTATTGAGTTTGATGATCTGCACAGAATAGACAACCTCAACACACATCTGCATCATTTGTATGCTGTTTTCCACGTTGTGAATTCCCATTGCGATTTCTGGAGCAGGGCCCCCTTTGGCAAGCAGTTGCTGTTGTCCCTCCAAACGTCAAACTACAGCGAAATAGCATGCATTTCCCCCTCAGTTCACTTCCAACCAAACTTGCAATTACTATGATGGCCCTACTCAAGAGCTTAAAGAGACACAGAAAAGAGCGGCAGCGAGTTGTCGAGGATGTTTCCCGAAAATACCCTGTGGGATCGACGACGGGATATTGATCATTCAATTGCAGCTCCGCGATATCTACAACGACGATTGCAATGGCAAGGCAAAGAGAAGCTGAGGTTTTGCTCCAAGAAACACGTGTGGATTGACTAACGACTACAGGAAAGAAAATACGAACGTGCAGATTCGAGGACAGTAAAGAACAAACGAAATACTTCCAAGCCAATACAAAAAAAGAGTTCGCTGCGAATAAATACGAACAGTCAGTCATTTGAGCTGTTGCCGCTTCGCCCACAAGATGTGGCCGAGTTCATTTGAGGTGGTTCCCGCTTGGTACGATGCCCCTAGGCTTCGATCTGCTGTTTCCTTCTACAATTCTCCCTCGATCACCTGAGAGATCGGTCCTCCACATGATCTCCCATCAACATAGTTGATGGGAGTGGCTGTGAGTCCGGCCCTGAATCCAAAGAGGGCCTCAACGACGACTTCTTCACCACTTTGTTGTGTGCCCGCTTGATGTGGCGAACAAGGTTGTCGTCGACGGTAAACTTGCCCTCGCATCCGTCAAAGGGGCACGGCCATAGGGGGCCACCGAAGTGGGTTCGTGAATGCTTCTTGAGGTCCCGTTTCTGATAGAAGCGCCGTGGGCATAGCTCGCAGCCGTAAGGTTTCGTATGCTTCTTCTCATGCTTTCTGCGACATGATGTTAGCGAGCGAGACATGGATGGGAAAATGAAGGCTAACGTACTTGAGATCGCACGGGCGTGAGAAAACCTCGGTGCAGGAATCATGAGGACAAGCGAACGGTTGGCCGAAACGGGTTCGGCGGAAAATCCTCGGCGGGTTGCCGGGGGGCGGCGTGGAATCGGTAGCCATTGCTGGGTAAAAAGACAAACAGGAATCAACGGGCTGTGAAAAACTCTCAGGGGTTGTCAAAACAAAACAGAACTCTTGGGACTGATCATCCAAAGAACCGGACTGCTGCGGAAGGGAGCAGAAGCTCCCCAGCTGGAGTCGCGAGTCCACCGACTAAAGCGGCGTAACTTGGTTCTCGGAGACCAGAAGCCCCTCCAGCTCAGATGTCTCTGGTGGGTTGAATGTGACCCAGTCTGCCTGGGCGCCGTACTCGCGGCCCACAGGCAGGGGCTGCGAGTCGGGCGTCTCAGGCATGTCCCCAAAGTCGTCATCTGTCTCTTCGAAAGACCTGACATCTCCCTGGCTCCAATTCTCCGGCAGCAGAGTGGCCAAAGGATTGATGGTTGGCCCCTCGGGGGTGCTACAGTCTTGACCACAGGTCAGCAACATCGCGGGGCGTGGCAAAGCGGCAAAGGAGTCTCACGACGAAGCGACGCTAATCCTTCGTCGGCAAATGGGCCACTGTCCCACGGGGGCTCCGGGGTGCAATCTGCGCAATCCAATATCAGCGACACGTTTGATGCACGCCGCGACGCCGTCATGGTTACTCACCTCGGATCCCAGACTTCATCCTGGCGGCGAGCGTGTGGAGACTCTCATGCGACGAGATGGTGTGTTTAGCGGGGGAGAGGCGGTCGTCCAAATTGAAACGCGAGAGGTCTGACGGGGAAATGGGGCGGCCCGGAGCGCGATGCTTATTTGGGAGCGTTTAGGGAGGAGCCGCTACTGCCTCCAGCACTCATTCAGTGGGGTCCGCCCATTTTCTGCCCAACTTGCTGACGTCAGCCGTCTGATTCTGCGGGAGGTCTACCATGAGCTTCGCTTTTTGGGGGTTGCACGGCAGATGTTGCGACCCTGTGATTGGGCACGCCAAGGCGCTCCGCGATGCCATCTTTCGGTCAGTTCGACAGACCAATTGGGGCTGCAGTGGATGGTAGACATCCCGCATGCGTTGTTCTGGCTCAGAAGCTATCACAGCAGACACATGATGGAAAGGTTGCGGCATCAGCGGTCTCCTTTGATTCCGTCCAAAGTCTTCCGAATCTGAACGCGAGGCGACGCGAGCTCCAGCACAAGGTCCAAGACTCTGGCGCAATGGGTAAGGCCCACCTCAATCCCGTCTGCGAGCTGATCATTGACACACGTCTTTAGTCCGTGAAGATGTCCCTGCTGTGCCCTTGGACGGGAAGCAGCAGACAAAGATGCGAAACTTTTTTCCACCCCTGGTGCTGTTGGAAAGCATCCACGAGACGTGCAGTCGACGCGCCGACCCAAAGGCTGCCGAAGCCCCACCGAACCCAAACCAACGAGCAGAGGGGAGATTCCAGACCTTCGTCAACAAGCTGGCCCACATTTGCGACTACCGTCCCAAGGGAGACACGGTAACCGCCCTTGCGGTGCTTGTTGACGAAAATGGCCGAGTTCTCTATCTGTTCGCTTCCAACCGTCGGACACGAGCAGATCTCAACAAGACGAGACAGGACCTGATCGCCATCCTGAATCTTCTGCGGGAGAACTTGCAATCGGAGACACGGGTCCCCGACCCGGTCCTGAACATCCGCCTTCTTCGTCAAGTTCTGGCGGCCAACACAGCGAGAGTGCAGGGCTACCTCTCCGCACTTTCCAAGGAGCTGAAGTCATGCATCAAGTCATGCGAGGGCGAGACCGCCCCTCAGGACTGTATGTCGCTCATAGCAAACGTTCGGGATGTGGATACTGACCCTCCATTCAGTTAGGACGGCCGCTCGAGCCCTAGAGAGACTTCTTCAAGCGATACCCGACACCAAAGAAGCAGGCCGCAACAGTGACGAATGTCAGTTCCTCACATTCCCCCTTCATCCCCTCGCCCAAAACTAATTGGAAGCTCATTGGGAACAGTCGTTACGTCCACAATCCAATGCATTCAAACCGTTCAAGAGTATCGAACGCTTCCCATCCAGCACTTCATCGAGAAACAAGCGGCTACGTCGGAACGGCTGGGCACCGCTGAGTCCTGGTCAAACCTCCAACACGTCATCGGTCGCTTACTTTCATACCAATATGATGTCGAAACGCTCATAAGCGCTCATCACATATGGGGAGATACAGAGCTGTTCGGCGATTTCGACGTCGACTTCCTACCCTCTAGCGAGCCGTATCCAGCCAGCGCCACGAGGATCACCCCCGAAACCGTTGAGTCTATCATCAAACGCACGCCGCACGCATCGGAAGCGCAACTCGAGATGCTGAGGCAGCACGCGACGGACCTACAACCATTCAACCTTGATGGGATGTTGGAAAAACAATGGAAGCGAAAGATTGAACCCATCGTCCATGCAGAGGTTCTACTGCACGACTGGCTTTCGCGGACGCCTGGAGGTCTTCAGGAGGCTCGATTCTTCAGCAACTGGAGGTACATAGGCACGAGCAAACCCATATGCCGTCTTTGCCAATATTACTTCACCATCATCGCCACCCCCGTGCGATTCCGGGACGGCCACCCCAACACGTATCTGCACTGGAGACCGCCAGATGTCCGTGTGCGGGAAGGAAGCGACGTGGAGCAGGAGAAGGCATTTTGGCGCAGTGTGATGGATCAGATGAAGACGCGAGTGTACCTCGACGTGCGACGAATGCTGGTGGAGAAAGCGACGGACAAGAAGCGTAACGACTCCAACACCAACACAGACCGCATCACACTTGACGGTCTTTTGTCAAATCTGAACTTGTAACAGAACTGGCAGAGCCATCGGAGGAGCCGGGCTTGGCGCGATCGGGGATGGGCCAGGGCAGTACCTAACCACAGGGGACAATCTCGAAACCCCGCACTGAGGATCGCGTATCCCTCCCATCTGTACGCTCACATAAACTCTGCGGAGTCGACAACTCGTTCGCTAATATTCGTGGCAGGTCGCAGTCGGCGACTCACCGTCATTCACCACCAGCATAAATAGGAGGCTGTGGCCCACTGATACCCCTCACTACTCACCGCCGTTCACCGTACCCCCAAGATGGCTTCAGAGATTATCGGTCAGGTTTATGCTGATTCTGTTGCATCCGGTCTGCTCCCCGGTGTTTCTCTGTAGGCTGGCGACAGGAATGGTAGGCCGGCAACCCCCTGAACACCCACAGCAACCCCTGACTGACACCTCCAGGGAACACTTTGTACTCCAAGTCGCTGGGCGTTTCAAGCTTGAAGGAAGACAGGCATTCGCAGCTTTTCGCCGACTCGACGATATTGTGCCGTAGCTTCCCTGAGCAAACTCATGACCGAGGTCGCCGTTCTGAAAGCAGTGTAAACAGCCTAGTTTCCTGCGACGAATCTGGGCGCATGAAATTTCCTTTTTTTGTTCGTCGTCCTGAGCTGGGGTGAGCTGTGGCTGATTTATCCTGAACTTCTCCTGATTTTTCCCTGAGCTAGGGTGAACCCGGACGGGGGGATACTTCGGGTCCTTAGGAACACTGTAGTATAGATAGCCATCATCGTGCCCACGATGGTGTGAGGAATCCTTCTGGTTCCTCACGCAAGTATTCGCTTTATCAATTAAACCTATTCAGTTGTGCACTACCGCGCAGTCACCCTGTGTGCTACTGTGTATTATTGTTGCATGCGACCGTTGACTTGGTGAACCCCCGTCTGTGAGGACTTACTTCTGTGTTAGCCCTCCTACTTCTCTTATCCTTTGGTCTGTGACCCCGAACATACTCGGGACTCCTGACCTAACCCCAACTCTACGACCCTATCAACCCTGTTAATAGGTACTGGTTGTAACAGAATCATGGATCGCAGTCTTGAATTTTGGCTTAGAATATACTAATATATGCCCTGGGGTGGTATATAAAACCCCAGCTCGGAATTTTAGATGGTACATGATATACCAGCACCGATAGGAGAGTATATGGCACCCTAGCTCGAAATTTGGGACAGTACTAATTTGATGTCTCACAGTATACCATTAAACGATGGGATGTCCTAGAATGTACCAGTACATGCGCTAAATGTATTCTTATTCCTGCACCGATGGATGTGTCCTAAGGCTTGCCAGACCTTCAGCCTAGTAACTATACAGAAAAACCAGACCCTCGCGAGCCGGTTGGAAAACCCCTACCGACAGTTAAGGAACTACATCAGAGACCGATTCTACGAAAAATAGGAAATAAAGCCTCCTGGCCTTCAAAAGATCGATAAGAGACGCGCCATGATTGAGCCTCTCGCTTCCGGCGATTTAGGCCGGTGGACACCGGAGCTCGAAACGCCTCGGCTCATGGGTCAGGCATGGGAAAGTCCGGCTACGAACGGCAAAAGGGGCGAGCACTTCACCAAGAACATACGCAACCACAAGGAGAAATGGAGGCAGCTCTTCAGGAACCTCCTCTTCAGGCCGGGGAATGAGGCTTCCGAGAAGTTTGCGGAGGAACATCTGCGTTGCAGTTATGCCACCATATATCATAGTACGTAGATGCGAACCAGCTCGACCCCGCGCTGGAGTTCATGTCGCAGTACAAAGAGATAGCGGAGGGCGAGTTTGGGGCCTTCCTCACCAACTCCGATAAGGCTCTGCACTACCGGGAGTAGCTGGAGTGGAGACGAAGCTGGAATGCGTCCCTGTTTGCGTGGAAGACCGCTGTGAATGCTGACGACTACAACGAGGCCCGCCTGCAGCTAGGTATTTGGAGCGGCTCAGACGGGCTCCCGTGGCGAATGGGATACAGCACTTAGGGCAGGAGGACTTCCTCGACCCCATCCAAGCCGCCACCAAGGAATTTGGTTAGTCCTACCGTGTGGAGGACGCGCGAACGGTAAATGAAGATAATGAGTTTCACAAGGCTATCGAGAGTATCGAGACCCTCCTCGCCCTTTAGGAGATGGGTGAGTTTAAGCATATTCTCTCGGAAAAATAACAGGAAAACCTCCGCTAGGTAAAAGAAGTCCACTGTCTTGCAACGTGGAACGACCGGTTCTCCCGCTACAGCCGTGAGTACGCCCTAGGCGACGTCGATGCCGTCATCCGAGGCTTGGATGAGCACCTTATCGACCTCGCGGATGGCAAGTTCGCCGACGCCGACGGCCCGGTCAACAAGGAGTCGGCCAAGCAGGCCAGGCCGCTGTGGGCGCTTGCGCTGGTGTGAATCTTACACATCTTGCAGTGATTCTTCACTCCGGTGAAACCCCTTTGACAGTTAAGCCTTTCGTCTAAGATTTAAAAAAACACCGCAAAAACCTGCCCGGCAAAGACCTGAACGCGTAGCGGGTATGAGTAACCTCGCAATTATAACAGCGTTCTTTGTTGCACCTTGAACACTCTGCACGAACAAAGTCTCCAGCAATTTGCCTGCAAGAACACTTGATAGATGTTAGGCTACTGGTCGATATACAGGTTGCTGTAGGAGGCAGGGGACGAACGCAAATCCAAGTCCAACTTGCGGTGGACTCTTGACCAAATCTTCGACGCTTTCGATTCGCCAACGGTGTCGCCAACGGTGTCGCCAAAGGTGTCGCCAACGGTATCACCAACGGTGTCACCAACGGTGTCACCAACCGTCTTTCAGTGTCGTCGCCACCCATCTAACGATAACTTGTTAATTTGTTCTATTACCTTGGTGAAAGTGTAGAGTAAGGAACTTAGAGTTTACCTACTTTGATGTTGCGGCATCAGTGTCTACACGGTCTGGAAAGGCAGGTTGAGCAAAAAATGAGTGCTAAATGTGCAGAGTTTTGTGAACTCACCAGCAGCGCCGAGTCTTGAGGTTTGATAATGTACTGTTGGCCTGTGACTCACTGGGCTTGGCAAGAATAGTGATTTCCAAGAATTCGTACCAGAAGGCTAACGGAGCTGAAACTGCTGCTGATGCCCAAAGATGCACTTCCCTGGGATTCCGATTTGAGTAATTGGTGTGATTGGCTGAAAAGTTTAGGTGGAGATACTGCTCAAATATTGAAAATGGCTGCCTGTTTTGGAGTTTACCATTGCGTCTCTGATAGGTTCCATTGTCAAGATGCCGGTCGCACAAACTGAAGCTGGGCACCGTCAAATTTTCACGACTGGTATTTTCCACACGCACGGGCAAGCGAAAGCACATTGTTAGCTTCCTGGCGATTGTGTCTTTACTCCCTTGCCTTACCCAACACCTCAGCCATCGTGGATCGTACCTACGATTACATGCACCTTGCCCAGCTACCTTACCTTTGACACATTAAACACACCCGACGGCCCGCGAGCCCTGATAAGCAGCGGTATGCGCCTTATTGCAACGTCGAACCTCACTGTTGTTGAGCAGGTGGGCTACAGAGTACCACCATATGGGATTCTTTCTCATACGTGGGAGGATGCAGAGGTCACATATCAGGATATGCTGAGCGGGCAAGCCAGCAGGAAAAAAGGATACTCAAAGATCGAAATGGCCTGCAAGCAAGCCGCTAGAGACGGGCTGGAGTTCGTGTGGGTGGATACGTGCTGCATCGACAAAACCAGCAGCGCTGAGCTATCTGAGGCCATTAATTCTATGTTTCAGTGGTATAAGGACTCAGCCATCTGCTACGTCTATCTGTCCGACCTCGACCCTTCAAACGACACATCGACATCTCTGCGTCATTGCCGGTGGTTTACTCGTGGCTGGACGTTGCAGGAACTGGTTGCGCCTCGCAAGATCCAGTTCTTTGATCGAGATTGGGGATTGAGGGGGGCAGAAAAAGACCTCTTGCCCCAGCTGTCACAAACCACAGGCATCAGCCCAGCTGTTCTTGCTCATCAGGTTTCCCTGGGTTCCATTCCAGTCGCAGTAAGAATGTCGTGGGCGTCTGGGAGGCAAACAACGAAGCTGGAGGACCTCAGCTACTGCTTACTGGGTATCTTCAATATCAACATGCCGCCGATATATGGTGAGGGTGCTAGGGCATTTAGGCGTCTGCAGGAGGAAATCATCAAGGACAGCCACGACCTTAGTATATTCGCTTGGACAGCAGTTCCGGATGAAAACGACCGGAACCAATGCGAATACTCAGGCGTCCTTGCCCCCTCGCCCAAGAGCTTCGCCGGCTGCCAGCAAATAGCGAGGTCCAAGGAGATACACTCTCACTACGGCTTCTCAACAACAAATCTCGGTATCCAAATGCCGGCTCGCCTTTTGTTCTTTGAGCTAGAGAGGGGGGGCTGCTATGTCCTCCGTCTCGATTGCTGTCTTCACCCAGCTCAACATGAGAGTATTGGCATTTATCTCAGGAAATGCGGCCCCGATCTGTTCATCCGGCACCATCCGGAGCGCCTATTCGCCATTAAGCAGGACCCAGAATCGTACCTTAGGGCTAGAACGATTTATATGCCCCGGGAGCTCTCCGATTTGGGATGGGAGGATGCTGATGCTGAGCAGTCGTTGAGTCGACGCATAATCGACAAGCGAGTTTCTGCCATACAAATCTGCTTGCCTGCTGGGCTGAACGCTTATCACGCAGCTCCAGCAAGCCACCGCGATGGTCAAGACTCGGTATTCTTTAGCACTGAAAGAACCCACGATGGGTGGTGCTCTTTGAAAATAGGGGGGAAACTTCATGTTGGCGGACTTGATTTTGGCGTGTCACTGCTGTTTGCCTGTTTCGGTTGGAACAGCCGCCCTGGGTATCTCTTTGGCACAATAGTTGATCTTTCCAAGTACGATCCGGCCAAGGTCTCACACCTAATTTCCGCTCTGGATATGGAAGCTGAGGACTGCATCCCTTGGGCGCTGAAAGAGCTACGCTATTTTGGTATCCCAATCCAGAAGTCAGTGCGACTGACTGGGAGCGGTGGTAACAGGATTGAATTCTCTTACACGGCAGCCAACTGTATGAAACCGGATATCTGTACCAATGAGATGTGCCAAGTGCGAGTGGCTTGGAGACCAGTGTAAACTAGACGTCAGTGAGGGATCCGAACTAATGATTCAAACCGCTGCAAAGTGGCCAGGCAGATCGCTCCATCCTTGGGTTCTCATTAAGAGATTCCTGTCGGAACGGAAAACCTTAACAGAGCAGGATGTTTAGCTAGGGCGTTAATGGCATGAAGACAAGTCGTAAGGCAGGACGCTTATAGGTTGGGGATGATCTCAAGGCTGAAGGTTGGAGCTGGATCTCTCAGACAGGGTATACTGCGCACTGTTCACTGTAGGCCGTTACCTCAGTGGACACAGAACAAGCTGGGAAGTGAGGCACGATGAGTAGTGACTCAATGAACCGTGTATTACTAGCGTGAAGAACAAGAGTTCTTTCCTGACATCATGGCTACGATGATGGTGACTATGTACTGGACTTGTTCTTGAGGACCCGCGACTCTGATCGATATCTTTCGGCCGCCTAGGTCTAGTCTTACTGGTCGGCTCTGGACCTGGGCCCGTTTCTCTCCTGTTGGCAACGTTCCTTCTAATTGATTTGGTCTTGGTACAGTCCCTCCTTGGCCCGCGCTTCTCATGTCTCCCGACCTGGCGGTTGGGTCATGACAGGAGGTGTAAGCCCGAGACTTGGAGGACAGCATCTCTAGCGCTCAGGTAAAGTAAGAGTACACAAGACCTTTGGTTTTGAAAAATGGGCTAGATTTTGGCTATCCTTCTGTATGAAACCAGTTTTGGGCCGCCTCGGCTAGAGTCGAAGCAATTCGAGGGGATGTATCGTGTGGTGCGGCTCGCCGAAAATGGTAATTAGGGTGAGCAGAGGTGAGCCAGCCTGAACGAATCCTGAGCAAGAACCGAGCCGAGTCTGAGCCAGGGTGAGCAACGTCAGGTGAGCGAGGCACAACAACGAAAGTTATGTGTGCCCAGATTCGTCGCACGAAACAGGGGAAGCTGGATCTGGACGCCGACATCCAGCCCGCATTCCCGACAATGGGCCAATACGGCGTGATCACCGGCTTCGATGATGAAAAGAGTGTCGCGAGCTTTGAATCCGATTCGCCACGAGCTATGCCGACTACAGCTGGATGAGAAGACAGAGCGAGCTTTTAACGACTACCTCGCATCATCGCCCGTCCACACCCAGTTCCTCTGCCTGGGCATCCCGCATAGCGTCAGAAATACGTGTACCTTTGCTGGCATGCTGTGTCTCGACGGCCAAGATGGGCGATTCAACGAGAGTACTGTATTTTGGGCCGGGATTCCCAACTTTTTGTGGTTCATGGATCGGCAGTCAACAAGTTTCGACATACTTTACTGCTCCAAAGCTCCAAGAATGACTTTATCCAGCATTGAGAGGACAGGGGGTATCTGGGCAATGGGGCAGGGCGATTGGATAGGACACCCCTTTTTAGCCAGAACCAGATATAGGAGGGTCAATATTGGACGTATTACACACGACACCAGGTACCCCTCTCATGCGACGCAACACAGATCTCCCAAATAAATTGCCATCTTACCATGGCTCTCATTTCAAGTTCCGCATGCCAAAAGAAAATCCGGGGAACGGCATATGCACTTCCCCCGCTCCCTACACCCACATCTCTTCAGCCCCAAACTCTCTCCAAACCCGACATCCCAGTGTGCTCGACATTTCGTCGAGCGTACCCTGTCTTGACCTCCTTGTCGCATCGCCCTCCCTATCTTTGACGTCTCCAACATGCACCGCCTCCCCTCCCTCCTCTTCCTCCTTTCCCTCTTCCCCCTCGCCCTCGCCGCCCCGATCCGCGCCATCTTTCTCTTCAAAGACGTCCTCAAATCCAACACCGACGCCATCAAAACCTCGGGCTTCAACACCCTCCTCATCTTCGGCATCGGCATCACCGCCGACGGTTCCATAAACTACTACTCCAACACCCCCGGCTCCTCCGACATCACCGTCGCCTCCGGCGGCGTTTATATCGGCGGTTCCGCCCTCGCTGAGAAAGTCCGCTCTTTCAAGACTGGCAATACTACCGTCGACAGGATAGAGATCAGCATGAACTCGCAGAATGTTCGAAATCTCATGCAGAGTCCAGGACCGGGGGAGAATACACCGCTTTTCAAAAACTTTGCGGCGCTGAAAGAGGCGTGGGGTCTGGACGCGGTGAATAATGATGATGAGGTGCTGTATGAGGTCGCTAGCACGGTAACTTTCGCAAAGATGCTGGGCAAGGCGGGATATAAATACACCGGGGCGCCGTACACGAATGTGCGGTTCTGGAGGGATTTGATCAGCCAGACGAATGCTGGGTTGCCTGGGGAGCGGGTGTTGTTTGACAGGGTGTATTTACAGTGTTATGATGGAGGCGCGAGGAATGATCCGAGGACGTGGGAGGCGGATTTGAGGATGAAGATCGTGCCGTTGGTGTGGGTTACCAACGATTCGAAGCCGCAGTTTAGCACGACGGCGGTGCAGGCGCGGCAGAAGTTTCAGCAGTGGCATTCGAGGAGTTCGTTGGCGGGAGGAGGGTATTGGAATGATTATGACATTGAGAAGATGCGGTTGTCGTATGGGGAGTATGGGGGGGTGTTGAAGACGGTTTTTCCATAGGAGATGAAAGGGGGGTCAGTCTGTGATGCCGTGGGAATAGAAGGTAAATACGAGATTCTGAGCGGTATACGACTGCAAACTATGTTGCACCTGCATCTCCCGGAACCCACCTGTCCTACCATCTAAACCCACACCATCGCCGCCAACACCGCCGCCAACCCAACAACCAACCCGCCCCGCTCTCCCCCGTCCCCTGCGGCGACGCCATCAAGCTAGAAACGCTCTTCTTCCCCTCCTCCCCCAAACAGCCCTACATGGCTCCGACGTAGCCGTAACCGCCCCCGTCGAAACCGCAACCGCCCCCGTCGAAACCGTACAAGCAACCGTCGCCGCCTCCGTTCCCGTCCCCGTAGGTCTCAACGCACTCGTCGCCGAAAAGCGAACCTGCGTCACCACCGAAGCACACGCACTCGCTTCGCTCTCAGGGAAGTACTCCTCGTCTTCGTTATCCTTGACGGTGATGTTGAAATCCCCCACGGTACCGAGATCAAGCGTCCCATCCTCGTTTGTCTCGGGTCTCGCTGCCTCTGCAGGGTCGCATGCGACTCTGGCGAAGAAGGCCCAGGTGAAGCGGTACTCGCCCGATTCCAACGGGGGGAGGGTGACGGTTATGATGTTGCCGAGGTGTCGATGGGTAGCCCCGATTCAGATGTTCTCGCGGTGTTGAATGGCGACGGGCTCGAGTTAGTCTACAGCATCTTTTATTGGTTTAGATGAGAGCGGTGGTGCGGTCATGGTTTCCGAACTAGCTCTGGCCGTGGCTGGTTTCGAGGTCTAACGTGCGTTATAAGCGAGCGGCGCATATAAGCGAGCGGCGCACTTCCCCCAACCTTATAGCAAGTATCTATAATTATTCCACCACAACACTAGGAAATAATAATAACTGAATCAGAAATGGATAAATCAGACGATTCTACAGCCTCCTTACAGGTGTGCGCATTATGGCCAGGCTTACCGCACACGCCACAACACCGAATCTTCGTACAAGATCCCCCTGTACCACCACCACTTTGGCGTGTTTCCTAAGCCAATTGCTCGCCCACAGCCTTCTAATCCAGTAAATCCTGTGCCTCTTATACAGTAAATGACCCTTTAAGCTGTACACGTGTTTTTTTAGCCCTCTGTCGCTTATTAAGCCCCTTATTGGCCTTTTGTAATGCGGAGACCTCTGTACGGAGAAGAGCCACCTTATACATCACAGCTATTATACCTTTAGCTAATCAACCCACAGCTATTAATATAAAGGTTAGAGAGCTGCCTTAATAGTTTGAAATTCGATTTTTAATAAATGCTAACTGTAAGGTAGCCTCTTGGGGGTTATGTGGTGTTTGGGAGGTTTAAGGTAGTGGTGTGGCTTAGCCTGAGGTTAGGGGTGTTAGGGTTTAAATACGTATATCTAGCTTTAATATTACTTTATCTGGGTTATACGGTATAAGGCTAGCTCCGGTAAAGCCCCCTTAGATATTCTTTTCCGTAATTAAAGTAAAAAACGCTTCTTTAAATAAACAGAGAAATTTTAACTTATTAATGTAAGTGATATTTATCTATATTAACTACTTAATCTAATAACTATACGCCTTTTTTAGCGGCTTAAAATAATTAACATCTAAAGGTTAAAGTAAGTGTGAAATATATAAAGGTATACAGAGCGTAATAATATTATTGAACAGGTGCGGTGATGCACCATAAGACTCAGGGCACAAAAGAATAGAACCACCCCCAAGAACGCCGATGGCGGCCAGTATGGCCGCCAGTAAAGTAGCTCCTTCTCCGATCGAAGGAGCACGCGTGGGACTGACGTGTGAAAACGAGGACTGACCTGGAGGGAGGCACGTAACTAAGTAGGGACAACCAAGTAAGGATAACTAAGTAGGGATAACCAAGTAGGAATAACTAAGTAGGGATAACCAAGTAGGGATAACTAAGAAAAGGGACCGGGGATTACTACTTCTTCCTCCGATCGAAGGGAGGAGAGGTCACTTAAGCCATTTGCGGGTGTAACTCGTGGTGAAACCGCCGATGTCGTCCTTTTTCTCCTTTTGCTCGCTTGCCTGGAGAAGAAACGCAGTTCGAAGAACCGCGCGGCGCGGCCTTAACGGCGTGCGCTAAAACTTCGCTAATTACAAAATGGTTACAGCGATATGCACAAAAAAACACCCAAAAGAACCACAAGGGGCGATCGGAACGATCGCCCCGAGTCATTATATACCTAGTAATAAGCCTTAAATTCTTCAAAGTGGTGGCTCTTATAGCTGTTAAAGATCAGAAGCCGATATTTACCCTTTATATAAGCTGATGTGTGTAAATCGAAATGCCGAATTTAATCTATACCTTTCTTATTTATAATCCAGTTATTATCAGTTATTATAATACGTTAAGTGGCCGGAAAGTTACATTCTTAATACTAATTAGCAAGATAGTATTACATAGCTAAGATGATAAATAATAGGATAGCCTAGCCCTGAGAATTCACCCCTTAGATGACCGTAGCCCACTCTTAATTACTAGGCTGGGCTTGTTTAGCCCTACCACGGTTATCTAAAGTAGTAATTACTATAGTGGGTGTGATAATACTTATTATAAAGCTAGTCTTATCGAAATTATACATATCTTTATCAAAAATACCGTATTTAGCCTTTATGTTATATATAAGGGTAAACCACTTGCTAATAACCTTTAGATTTTTATATTTAACCCTTTAATAGTTATATTTACGTGTAAAACGTGTCTGGAGCTCTGGCTGGTGTTTAACGAAGTTATAAGCCTATAGTTTACCGACAGGGGGCGTGTTATATTTGTGTAATAGTTGGTTAGCTATATCTTCCACGTAATAAAGCTAAGGGTAAAATACGTGTGTAAATAGCTTAATTATATACTGAATAATCGTACTTTTTTCTAAATCCGTAAGCCTGTGTAAGTTAGCTGGAATATCGCGTCGTGTAAGTCTACCGTGAAGCTGTTACCGGAGTGTTGTTTCTAGGACATCATATGCCTTAACTACCTTTTACTAACTAAGCTTTAGATTCTTCTGAATAGCTTGGATAGTTAAAAGAAGCCTCGCTTCGTTTAAATCGCTTGCCATGGTTTTTGGTGGTGGAATGTGGTAAATAATCAGGGGTAGCGCGTCGCGTTGAAAAGTGCGCCGCTCGCTTATATGCGCCGCTCGCTTATAACACACGTTATGGACTGCAGGACCCAGCGGAACATCCATCCGTGCTCGTCGGCCGTCTTTTTGTTGTGTACGGCGAGGACGAAGGGAGTGCCGTAGTCTTTGTTGGTTGAGTAGATACCGTTGGGGGGGGGAGATGAGGTCAACCTCAACCATGGCCGGGGAAGCGGTTTAGGCGAGAGCGAGGGGGGAGTAGAGGAGGAGGAGGAGGAGGAGGAGGAGGAGGGCGGTAGTAACGAGTTTGGTCATGGTGCCGGTTATGGTCTCAGGAGCCCTATCAGTAAAGGTATAGATCTGTGTGGCGTTACGCAGAGCCGTTTAGATGCGAGGAGATATCAAGTGTTTATTCTATACAATCGTCGCCAAGGCTAGGATTAGGCGCCAAGAGCTGTCAAGTAACACGCGTGTGAACCCGATGTTGCGTTAACAGGCCAAGACTGGGTCGAGGTCGGCTCAGCCCCGAATCCCCACTCGGGTAGGACAGGGTAGTGGAAGTATGAGACGGACGGCGAGCTAAGAGTCTTGGTTTGGCTTGTTATATGTGCGGGTCTCCTTTGGTGGGACGTTATCGCCCTGGAAAAAGTTGTTTGAACATGCAAACGACCTAGAACGCAATTGAATTCATAACTGTTTATAAAGTGTTGCCGTGTTTGCTTCCTTCGACCAAGTCAAATGACCTGAACGTTATGTCAAGGTAGGTATTTATCGGATCTACTGAGGCGTTCTTGACTGTGCTAAGGGTGCTCAGCCATCTGCCTTTGCGACATCGGCACAGCAACTACTTTCAAGAAATCAGTACTTTCCATGGTGATGTGCCAGCACACTTACCATCCATATTTTTTGGTCCCCCAGCATTGCACATTTGCAGCGTTGACGTGACCTTTGGCTGGATCTGATCTGGTTTTTAAACCCCGAGGAGATGGTTTCCGCAGGGTCCCCTTGGATAACTGGGCCGGGAAGCCGGAACTGGTGCCCAAGACGGCTAGGGTAAATGTCGGCCACGTGTGGGAGTTTAACGGCTCGTTATAGTTGGCGAACGTCTTGGCAAAAACCCTGCAGCAATATCTCTCGGGTCCACCGAAGCCTTGTGTTAGTTCTCACTGAGAACTTCTCAATGAGCCCAAGCTTGTCGCGGGACGTGATCGGAAGCAGTCTATCCTAGGCCTTGTTCTTCTTGAATCAGTTGCAGAGGATTGGGTGGCTTGAGAGTGTTAGCTTCCCGTCTCGTCAACAGCCCTGGTCGGCCGCGACACCTCAAAAAATAGACGATAGCGGAAATTGGAAGGCAAGGTGAGAGCTTCTTCGTTGAGTTTTCGATGGTGGAAAGGATTTTGCCTGAGGGAAAAAAATTTTGCACAAAAGATAAAACACAAACGCAAAACGACCTAGGTACAGAAAACAGTCACCAAACCACCAGCTTCCTCCCACATCAACCCCAATGCGTGAGTAACTCAAAGAGTCATACTAATCTGCCCCTTGGCACCCCCCGAGCTGCAAGAAATGCTCGTCCACAAAAACCAATCCCGATGGTAGCTCTCCTGCTCCTTGGCATAATCCTTGAGGCACTTGCGGAGGTGATCGGTAGGATTCTGCATGCCGACGCACAGGTTGCCCTGGCCATTGCCGCGGAAGCAGCCGCCGCCCTGGTCCACAAGAAAACCGACGACGCCGGCGGGCGAGTGGTTGGTGTCCTTCCAGCGGCCGGCGTCTTCGTTACGGTGGCAGGGGCAGTCGGCGGCGAGGGTGGTGGAGGAGAGGGTGGCCAGGATGGCGGTAACCAGGGAGGTCTTGAATTGCATGTTGATGGGGTTGGCTCTAGGAGGAGGTTAGTACTTGGGAGGATGGGAAGGGGGGGAGGAGGGGGGGGGGGGGGAGGGGGGGAGACTCACTGGAAGCTCTTGTTGCTGATTTCGAGAGTGGAAGTGAGTGTTGATTGTTGCGATGATGGAGAGAAGAACGGCTGGGAGGGAGGGAATTGATGCCCTTCTTATACTTGAACTCACCTTTCCATATCCCTATCCCAAATCTTGTCGTTCAACATCCAAAGGTCTGCCTCGCCCGCCTCCTGAGCTCTCGATGTTCCCACCGGTGACCCTTCGGATGTTGCCAGTGGTCCTGAAGGATGCATTTTAGGATCGCGGTGTACGGCGCAGGTGTGGGATCGGATGTTTGTTCTACGCGCCGGGTAAACCCAGTAGCTGTACCAGGGATCATGAAGAGCTTGATGTTTACTGCGCATACCTTACTGCGCACCTCAGGCTGTTTAGTCAGGCGAATATCTGTGTAGGAAATTTTTCGACTACCTTAAGGTAGGCCCCTTTCAGCCCCTTCTCGGCATGCACTCACTGTACGGGCTTATGGGTGGCTGGATGCAGCATTGAGATCGGCCTGTGCCTCTCGGTTCCTGCCTGTGGCATTTTTCGGTCGCCTTGGTGTTTTGTTTTGTTGCGCTGTGCTGCCCGGCGCCTGGAGCTGAGTCGGACGGCGGCTAACCAAGAAATTGCTCAACTTGAATGTTGTGATGTTGTGTGGATTGATGGTGTTTTTTCCCCGTTGACCAACAGAAGGCATCAGCATTGTCGCGGCCCACTGGAAACAAAAGTTTCAATAGTCCCACCTAGCTCAAATACCAACCAAGAGTCAGGGGCACAGCAAAAGGTTGTTTTGGCAAAAGCATTGACCTCAACCAAAAGTGCGCTTGTCGCTAAGCCACTGCCCAGACCCGTACATTCCTCCTAATTTCTAGGGTAGCATGTGCCGCAACGAGGACACCATGATGACCCAGACCGAGTTAGATATCCACCACGATCTTGAAGTTGGGTTGGAGGAGCCGGCCCTCCAGAAAATGGAGCTAATCGCTAGCACGGTCCTAATTCCTCAGAAGGACGCACGGTGTGATGGCTGGCTCAGCAGGATGGAGGAGCGTATCCAGGTCCTTTCGGAAGCCTCCCCCGTCGCTGGGCGGCAGTGGAGGGCCGCTCTATATCAGCTTCGGGCGCTTGCTCTCGCCACCATCATCGAGGGTGGGCAGGATGCAGGTGATGAGATCGGCGATCGATGCCTCGCCTACCTGGAAGACGCGGTGTCACTGCACCTCCAAGACCGACGCATGATGCAAGCTTGCAGCGCTCTCTCCATGCAGACCACTGTTTTGTTTGCCATTTTCAAAAAAAACACGGCTCCGGGGGGCGCTGCAGAGATGCCCCGAGATATGCGTCGTCGTCCGTGACGCCTTCCGTGATATGGAACACGCTGAATTCCTGACCGCGGCCAGCCGCCAATACGCCGCATACCTTCACGAGGCTTTCCGGTACGGACTGGCTACAGGGGATCAGGTCCTTCAGGCGCTGAAGGAAGCAGAAGAAGTGCTGCACAAAGAGATGGAGGACATGACGATTCTCGGAAGCTTTGAGGCTGTGTCGCGGCGACAGCAGCTGACATCCCCCCAAGCGCTGCGGGAGCTGTACAGTATGGCTTTTGATATCTGCGACAAGCTCTGGAGAGTCCCAGAACTATGGGGCTGGGTGCAGCTGGCCAAGGCACGAAGCCTGTCGAGCCAGTTGGGCGTACACAGCCTCATTCCGGCCGAGCTCCGCGACCGCACGGTGGGTGACGATGAGGCAAGAGAGCTCATCCACCAGGAAGAGCAGACAGCAAAGGCCATTACTGCTGCGCAAGAGGCCGACCGGTTGAGACTACGCGGCGATCTGTACAGGATCCACCAGCAAATGGCGCAGCACAAGATCCTGAAGTACGCACTTGAGGTCAAGAATGGCACTCCCGTGTCCTGGGGGCAGGTCGGCGAGCTGGCCGCGCAGATTCGTGGGCGACGACTGGGGAGCAACGTTGTCACGGTTGACTGGGTGGACCTGCGCGGCTCCTTCTGGCTTGTCGTCTCGTCGAGCGCCGATGCTTCCCGTCCACATCTGGAATGGTGCAATATCTCGGTTGACAATGTGGTATCCTGGAAACGGCAGTGGCTGGATCCCAAGCCCAATGCGAATTTCGATGGGGAGTCGGCCTTTGAGGACGAAGACGCCGAAGAAGAGGATGACGACTTCAGCCTTCGCACGCTTGACCGTCTTGTGGCACCCCTGAGCAAGCTCACGGCCAAGGATGATCTGCTCGTTTTCGTGCCCACGGGAATCCTTCACTCCATCCCCCTTCATGCCCTTTGGATCGAAGACCAAACGCCTGCTATTATGCGTAATCCCATTGTGTTCTGCGCAAGCCTCACCGTGTTCTCGCAGTGCTGCCGACGCGCCGCTGAGACCATGCCTTTGCCGTTGCCGCCGCCTAAACATCATCATCAGCAGCGGGAGCATCGACAGCCATCCTGGAACATGGTTGCAGTGCTAGAGGATGGCCCTAGCTGCCGCTTTCCCCCCTCGGAGCGCGAGGATGTGTACCAAGACATCCCCCGTCTTGCCCAGCGGCATGGCGCAACATGGTCAACCGGCATTGCCGTAACGCGGCAGTTCTTTGCCGAGGCAATCCAGCAATCAACCTTGTTTCACTACCATGGCCACTGCGAGCTGGATCGCGATGTCCTGGCTGACCAGAGCTTGCAACTGGGCGACGGTCCGCTCCCGGCACGCGAGGTTTTCGGCATGACACTGCGGAGTCCGCATATCACACTCGTGGCATGCGAGTCGGCAATGCAGGGCATCACGACCGGGAACGAGCCGCTTGGTTTAGTTACCGGCTTGCTCTGCGCTGGCGCAGGCTCCGTTCTCGGCACACTTTGGCCCACGCCATCGGGAACCGGCCGCTTCTTTTCTGATGCATTCTATGTAGAGCTGGAAAGCCAACGGAAAATCGGCGAACTCGAAGGAAGCAGCGGTGTTGACATGGTCGTCGTGGACTTGGCCGTTGCGCTGCAAAAGGCTGTGCGTGCGGTCCGACGCGATGCAAATACGCGGAAGCCTTACCACTGGGCTGCGTTTGTCCTCCATGGGGCGTGGTTCATGAATCTGCGACGCCTGTAACAACCAAGGTGGACCATTATCTATCAAAATTCGCCCCTCTGCCGTACCAGCCTCGTTATTAACACAAAATGACGTAGCTGATCTCTGCTCATGTCTGGTGCTTCCCACCCTCAAAGCATAAGCGAAACTCCCATCACAACTGCAGCAAGTGCCTTCCCAAGCACCCATGAACCAATACTATTTCCACCATTGCCAACCGGCTCGGGTACAGAACTTCCCGGCGTGGCTTCCTTTGCTCTCAAGCAGAATAACTTCGCCGCGGAGTCCGAAATTGGGGGTGGCGCGTATCCACTCCTCCCCGTTTCGCCAGGGGTGAACACCACCATGAACGGCCAGGCTAGGCTGGCTGTCCGGTGATAGCCCTTTAGATCTCTGGGAGGATGAGCGTCCCCACCGTACTCTATGAGGTCGAATTTTCCACCGGGCCATCCTTTAACTTGGGTGGCGTTGAAATCTGCCCAGCATCAGCCAGTGTTTGCTCGTTGAGATCCAAGGGAATAGTGAGTCAATTTCATTCGTAGCGAAATCGTCAGTATTTGTTTACGCAGTACCCGAGCGTCGGCGCTAGTGTAAGGCAAAGTCTAGTTCGGTGGCGGTCCTGTCTGCCGCGGACAACATAGAAAAAGAGGAGCCACTCACGCCTGATTGAACACCCCCATACGGCCTTTAGAAATATAATCTCCTCACTACTGCACCACTCTGGAAGTTCGTCCTCATCTCTGCTCATCGCTGCCAGAAGACGTCATCTGTGTGCGTGGCTGACTGTGGAATACGGATGGCTGGGTCCGCTGCACTGCTCTCTGGAAAACGTCATGCCGGAGTGTAAATGAACAAAGACGTCATGATAATAATGTTCAGTTGCAACGGATGTGCCGAGGGCCTTCTGAAAGAACTGCCTTGTTGGTTGACATTAGCCGAATGCTGGGAGCAAACTTGACAACCAAGGCAAGAGCCGCCTTCCGCACAGTGCGTGGAAAATGGTTGCCTGGCCGGTGCTGGGCAATTCTCAACAATCAATCAGGGCTAGTGTGGGATGCCCATCGGCCACCAACATTTCCGAAGAAACTCACGTTGATGATTCGAAACACAGTGCATTTTTACAACTGAAGGGCCTGCAAAAAGTGCATATCTCCTCGAGTTTCGATCCCGGTAATTCCGGCGAGCATATCATGGACGTCACCACATGAAGAGCGCCCTTTCCCCTTTACTTGGGCACGATCCTCGCCGCAGCAATGACCGTCTAAAAAGCAGCGATATTAGCCTCCAACTCAACCCTCCAACGAGTTCACTGCACGGTGAAAAACACATACATGCGCCTCAGAATTGACAACAATGCAGCCGTCTTCAGTCCAGGTCTCAATCAGGTTCTGGCACTGCCAGTCGGCGAAAACATCAACCTTCATCCCGTCGGTTTCGATTCCTTCGACGTAAGCCGCATGAGCTGAGTCGACGCGGTAGCACCAGACTTCCTGTCCTGGCTGCCCAACGGAGCTCCCCACCAGCTCCACGCCGGGGTCAGTGATGTCGTCGCCCTTGGGGCAGCCTTTGTTGCAAAAGTTGACTGACCTGTGGCGGGAAGATTGGTTAGAGCGAGCCAGAAACTGCTCTCCGAACACGAGATGTTGGGCCATCTTCAGCACGTGGTGATGGAGACACTGCCTGCGTTCTTACCAGCTGGCGGAGCCAAGGTGGACAAATCCCCACAGCAGAAACAAGCGGTACATTCTTGAGATCACGGTCAGGCTTTGTGAATGGGTGGGGTTGGTGTCCAAGTGTACAATGGTGTGCTGAGATTTTGAGCCGCGGTGGATCTCCGAGGGCTGCATTTTAGGTCTTCCAGCAGTCTACAGCTGGTCGCGGTTTTATCATCTTCTCCCTCTTCTTTGAGCGGGCGAAGTCGGCGCCGTTGACTTGCGAAGCTAGGAGATGATGAGGACGAGCTGCTGGATAAAGACGAGCTGCTGGATAAAGACGAGCTGCTGGAGTCGTCGCGGTCCTTATCATCCTCCCGCTTAACATCGACGACCTTGGAGTGCTTCTTTTTCCAGCCCCTCTTGACCATGTCCTTGATCTCTATTAACGTGCGTGATAAGCGAGTCGTACGGATAAGCGAGTCGTACACTTTCTTGGCACCGCTGCCTTTCCTACTTCATTCACCCACACTACCACCAACTTGCCATGGATTCGCTTCCAGCAGAATCTCGAATAATCCTAGCCCTCAGGGCTATGGAAAATAATCCAAAACTCAGCCTTCGAAGCGCAGCGGCAATCTACAAGATTCCACCAATAACCCTCTCCGATCGACGCGCTGGTAAACCTGCACGACGCGATACTCCAGCTAACTCACGTAAGCTTACGGATTTGGAAGAAAATACGATTGTTCAGTACATAATTAAGCTATGTACACGCGCATTCCACCCTCGGCTTTATTATGTGGAAGATATGGCCAACCGACTGTTACGCAAACACAACACGCCCCCTGTCGGTAAACGCTGGGCTCACAACTTTATCAAACACCAGCCAGAGCTCTAAACGCGTTTATCGCGTAAATACGACTACCAAAGGGCTAAATACGAAGATCTAAAGATTATTAGCGAGTGGTTTACCCTTGTGGATAATATAAAGGCCAAGTATAGTATCCTTAATAAAGATACGTATAATTTCGACGAGACTGGCTTTATAATAGGTATTATCACTCCCACTATAATAGTTACTACCTCAGATAGCCGTGGTAAGGTTAAACAAGCCCAGCCTGGGAATCGAGAGTGGGCTACAGTTATCTAAAGGGTGAATTCTTAAGGCTGGGCCATCCCACCATTTATCATCTTGGCTACGTAATACCACCTTGCCAATTGGTATCAAAAATGCAACCTTCCGGCTACCTGGTGTATTACAATAACCGACAATAACTAGACTACAAATAAGAAAGGCATAAATTAGATTCGGCATTTCAATTTACACACATCATCTCGTACAAAGGGCAAATATCAGCTTCTAATCCTTAACGGCCACAAGAGCCACCACTCCGAAGAATTCAAAGCTTACTACCATACACACAACATTATTACACTATATATACCTCCGCACTCCTCACACCTACTTTAGCCATTAGATGTTAGTTGTTTTAGGCCGCTAAAGAAAGCGTACGGCTATAAAATTAAACAGTTAATACGGATAAACATCACACATATCAGCAAGTTAAAATTTCTCTATACGTTTAAAACGGCCTTTTTTACTTCAATCACAGAAAAAAACATCAAGGGGGGTTTTTCTGGCGCCGGCCTTATATTATACGATCCAGAGAGGGTAATATTAAAGCTGGATATGCGTATTCAAACCCCAACACCCCTAACCTCAGGCCTAACCACACTATTACCCTGGGTCTCCCAAACGCCACACAACCCTTAAGAGGCCACCTTATAATCAGTGTTTATCAAAAATCGAATTTCCAACCATCAGGGCAGCTTACTAACCTCTATGCTGATAGCTGTGGATCGATTAACCAAAGGTATAATGGCTGTGATACACGAGGTGGCACTTCTCCATACAGAGGTCTCCGCATTACAAAAGGCCAATAAGGGGCTTAGTAAGCGACGGAGGGCTAAAAAAACACGTGTAAGGCTTAGAGGGTCACTTACTGTACAGGAGGCACAGGATTTACTGGATCAGAAGGCCTTAGGTGAACAGTTGGCTCAGGAAACACGTCAAAGTGGTGGTGGTGCAGGGGGCCCTCGTATGAAGATTCAGTGTTGTGGCGTGTGCGGTAAGCCTGGCCATAATGCGCGCACTTGCCAGGAGGCTGCAGAATCGTCTGATTCATCTGTTTCTGATTCAGTTATTGTTATTTCCTAGTGTTATGGTTATGTAATTGAGGATTGTTGTGGTAGGGTGGTGGAAAGTGTACGACTCGCTTATCCGTACAACTCGCTTATCACGCACGTTATCGTGCTTGCTCTTTTTCTCTTTCCTCTAGAAGAGGCAGGCGACGTCTTTGAAAAGACGATTGAAGATTGTAGGAAGAAGAATTAGAGAGGTTTTAGATTTTGGATTTACGGCTGCCAGCCACAAATAAACGCAAAGTATAAAAAAAACGCATAAACACCAAGACCCCGTGCTCGAACAAAGCGGGTGTCGATGCCTTTTCACAAGCCCCCCCCCCCCCCCCCCCCTAAAAAAAAACAACAAACGGCCGTATCCTGAAGGTGACTCTTTGAATTGAAGAGGCGGTAAAGAGGTCGGAAAAATAATCTATGTCGGTGGAAAGCTGGCAGGCGCGTCGTAGCAAAGATTTGAGGAAGGAACGGCGAAAAGAATTATTTGTTTCCAGGATCGGATGAAAGAAGCGGTCGTCTTTAAGGCCAGTGGGAGGCCCAAGACGGATGAAAGTCGTCGGGCGCACCTCTAAGTCTGCGTTTTGGATCATCCAAGGACTGGGGAAGAAATTACAATTTAGGGAGACAAATCATAATCTCCTCAATTAGGTACTGACTGAGGTGAGTAGCATCTAGTAGTATACCATGAGGCCCAAACTAACAATTCTCATAGGCCCCTCATGTCCACCCTCACACCCCCCTATACCAACCCTACACCACCCCTATTCCAACTCAGCAACCCTAATCACGCCCCACCAACCTTCCTCGCCACAACAAACGGCCTAGCATCCCTCCCCTTCGTCCCATGATACTCAACCTCAACAATCTCAAACCCCGCCTCCTGAATCCTGCTCTTCAAATCCTCGACCCCAAACGACGCACAAAACGGCGCCAGCCCCACCATCCTCATCACCGGGATCCCAACCGATCCCAAAACCCCCCCAAAGGTCATCTCGCGAATACACACCGTCTTGGAGATGAACAGACCCCCCGGAGCAAGCAGCGAATGGATGCTCTTCAGCGTTGTTGGCATGTCGCGTACGAGATGGAGGTAGTTGTACGCTACCACCGCGGTGAATTGTTCCTTCTCCTTTGCAGCCGCCAAAGCCTCAGCCGTCCCAACCCGGAATTCCAACCCCGGAATCGCGGCATCAGTCTTCCCCTTGGCAATGTCGATCATCCCCCCGGAGAGATCAGTGGCGAGAAATCGCTTGACAGAGGGCGCAAGGGAGATCGCCGTTCCGCCCGTGCCGCATCCGAGTTCGAGGACGGAGAAAGCTGGGGTGAGGAGGCTGAGTGTTTTCTTGAGGGTGCGTTCGTAGCCGGCTTGGTCGGCGATGGGGGATTGGGCGTATTTTTGGGAGGTTTTGTCCCAGAAGGTGGCGTCTAATGCGTCGGGGGAGGGGGAGGGAGGCATTGTGGGTCAAGTGCGAGTTCTGGTTTCCCGTCTTTCTATATCCTCTTTCCTTCCCTTTTTTCTCTCCTTAATTCTGTTACTTCGAGTTCCTGGTGTTAGTTTGAATGGTTTGTATTGATGTCATATAGATAGAGAAAACGTCTCCAGATATGTTCTCCGCATCTCTTTGTCTTGCGTGGTTGGGTACTTGGCGCCAAGGAAGGCTGCGTACCAGCTGACGTTCCCATTACGTTGCTCCCGCCCTCCCTTCAAGCCATCTCCGACAAGTTGCATTACCGAGTCTTCACTGTAAGAAAACAGTCAATGCACGGAACTCACTTGCTGTCCTGTTACTGGTAGTAATATAGCATTGTCCTCATATCAGACATTGAACGAACGAACGAACGAACGAGGCCCCCTTTTTTTTTCCTTTTTTTTTTTTTTTTTTACCTCCCCCCATCGCTTTTCCCCCTCCTCCTCCCCATTTCCACCCACCAAACACGTGTCCCCTCACCCACAAAACTCCTTAGTACACCCCTCCCCAGGCTTCGTACAATACCCACAACTATCATTGCAACAAGTCTCCCCCCATGGACACAAAATTTTCCCACAACGCGGTCCACACGCCTGCTGCGTGCACGCCTGTCCGGGTTTCGTGCACACGCCGCAGCTAGCATTGCAGCATAGGAGGCCCTTTTCGCAGATGGTGGGGCCGCAGACTTGAGAGGTGGGTACGCATTGGGACTTGCCGTCGATGGTTTTGCAGATGGTGTCGGGGGGGCAGAGGATGACGGCGCAGCCGCCGATTTGGCGGTTGTCGAGGGGGTTAGCGAGGGTGGTGGCTGTTGCCATTAGGGCGAGGAAGAAAGTGTTGATGCGTGTCATGGTGAGTTTGAGTTGATGCGTTGCTGAAGTGCGCGAAGAACAGATGAAGATGTTTGAAGATGGCTTTCTTCATGGAAAATTCAGGGGCAGGCAGACCGAGAGCTCATATAAGCCCAAGGAAGGTAGCGAGATGGAGCCCTGACATCAGTGCTGGTGATACCCTGACATTGATCGTCAGTGGGACCAATGAAACAACAAGGTCTATAAAAAGTACCTAACAACCCAGCCTTTTATCGGTTCCGGGAACTGGTAATACGAAGTACGGACCAATACCCACCCGAAGCTTACCCGGAATTCTGGGACTGTATCGCCCAGACCCGGTCACTGCCATTCCAACCGAAAACCAATGGCTGGATGATGGCATGCCGAGAGGTGGCTGTAATAAAGTTAGGGACTCGGTAGTACGGTAGGGTTACCCTCTCCCCGCAATGTTGCACCGCTTGGGTAATCGGGGGGACTGCTTAATGTAACGACTGCGACAATGTTTTGTTCATCGAGTCTTGGCATCCGACCGCTCGCGTCGGGTCCGAGGTCTTTTCGGGTGATCTTGGGGCTGAGATGTCTTGGAACCCCGACGGCGGAACATTGCGCTGGGAAACATTGCGTCGGAGCGTCCTGATTCGCTGGTTCCTCCAGTTTCCTTTGTGTGGTCATGTTCCCGCGCTGTTGACCTCGTTGGTGAACTCCAATGAATAAAGCGGAAGCATGTTGTCATTGCCACGGTGTATGTTGCGAGATGTAATCACGGCTGAAAGTTGTCCGGACGGGTCGCTGATTCGGGCCGAGGGGCTAATCGAGGTTGCAAGACCGAAACATTTCGATTCTTGGTGCCTCTTAGGGGCGCCCCTTTTCGCTCACCTCACCCGCAACTTCTCAATCAATGCGTGCAGCGAATCCAAAGAGTAGTGCCCCACGCCCTTGTAATACTCCATCTTCTCATCCACCCCGCACACGATCAATCTCTTTGCCAGCCAACACAGCTCGGGGCTCAGGCGGTGAGCCATGGTCCCAGCATACGGCATGTCCTTCAGTTCCTTGCCCCGCGTCGTCCAAACCCGTATTACCTCCCCCCAAAGCTGTTCCCATCGCTTCGTTGCTCGCAATAGGGAAGGGCTGCTGCACGGTAGGAGACCCATGAGCGCTGCGGAGCCAGCCATGCAGTGGATGGCGAAGATGAGGTAATGCAAATCTTGCACTGTGGCATGACGCAAGGGAAACTTGTCGAGGCCCGACCAAGCTGCGTCAGTCATAAGACTCTCAACGGCCTGTCTGATGGAACAAGACCGGTTCCACGCCGAAGGACCGCCAGCAGTAATCACGGTGTAGAACTCTTCGGCGCTCTTGGCTTCCCACAGTGAGGGTAGGCATGGGAAGTCCCCCGTAAGCTCGGACACCGTCATCAGCGGTGGGAGCCGGAACATGCCGCTCTGTTGCCAGTCTGCGAGGAGAACCCAAGCTCCGATTCTGTGTCCTGGTCAGCCTCCATCCCTTCTAGAACGGGATAGCGAACGCACCTCAACCTCGTCTCCTCCCTCACAAACGCTTCCCACCCCGGCATCTCCTCCTGCGCCGCATGCCTCACCTTCATTAACCCCAACGTCCTCACAGCCCCCACCAAAACCGGCAACCTCGTCGTCCTATTCCTCTTCCGCGCTTCCACATCCTGCAGCGAAAATTGCGTGCAATGCACCAACAGCGCCGCCTGCAGCGCCTCGTACAACTCCACATCCTCCACCACCTTGCCATCCTCGCTAACACGCGCCATCTTCTGCTCCAGTTCCCGAAATACAAACTCCTCAGCCACGCGCATGAAGACACGGCATGCCGAAACCATGCCGCGCGCGCACATGGCGGGGGTCATGAACATGGAGCCGGAGAGAAAGAAGGCGAGGAGCAGGCCCGGGGATACTGTGGAGAGGTCGAGGGAGGGACGGTGGGTGAGGGGGAACTCGCGGTGGGTGTGCTGGAAGTAGCGTGTCACGAGGAGGGCGCGGTTTGTGGGAGTGAAGACGAGCTGTGCTTGGGAGAGGTCGAAGACGCTGTCGTAGGTCGGGTCGGTCTGGAGGAGGGTGGTGTGCACGGCGTGGAGGGAGGTAATTATGCTTTCGAGGATTGGTTCGGGCTCCGCGGTGCCGGTTGGCAGCAATGGGTTGGATGTGAGGTTGAGCATGTCGTCTGGCAGCCAGAGCTGGCAGGTGCTGTCGAGCAAAGGATCTGCTCCGCTGGGGAAGGTGAGAGGCCAGGGAAAGAAACGCTCGTCCAGGAAGAGATCCATGTCTTCGGTGAAGTTGCTCAGGAAGTCTGGCTCGAACGGGGTGGTTGGCTCGGGTGTGAACTCTGCAGCAGCGTCCGAGGAAGGGTGCTGGTCAGCAGGGCCGGGTTCGGGTTCGGGTTCCTCGACAATAAACTCGACCATCGTCTCAGCCTTGGGATTGGTGAGGTGCAAGAGAAAAGTGGCGGCCATCTTGGCATCGAGATCCTCCTCAGAATGCCTTTCGGGCGTGGCGGTGGTACTCTCAGACTCTGGAGCCTCGACAAGTCGTCGGTTGTAGCTGCAAGGGAATTTGCCCGAGCTGCATCGACCGCATGGGACGGCAGCATCGCACGCTAGTTTGCGCTGGTAGCAGCGATCGCATGCGCGAGGCTTTTGGCCTCGTCTCGCCAATGGAGCCTCGTTGTGGTTGACATTGTGCGAGCAGCGGCTGAGATGGCGCCGCCATACGTCTCTTCTGACGAAGCAGCTTTCGCAGTATTTACACTGGAATTTCTGGAAGGCGCCTTCGTTGTCTGCATGTCCCGTTAGCTGGGCAATTCAGCAGTTCCCCTTGGTCCAAGGAACGGACGTGTGAGCTCATGGCGGTGCAGATGGCTGCTTTGCTGGTACTGCTTCCCGCATTTCGAGCAGGCGAATTTGCCGTGCGGTATCGTCGCCATGTTGGGCGGGGGAGTGGAATGGTGGGATGGTGGGATGGTGGGATGGTGGGATTTGTCCGAACAGGTGCCCTTTAACAGGTGCTCTTTATCGCCAGGCGGTGGGCCCGGAAAGATCCGGATGGGGCGTTTCCGACGCTGTGGTTGGATGGGGAAACCGTTGCGGACCACTCGGGTGACGTCTGTCGCCCATCGGGGATATCCCACTGGTGGGATTCTCCCGATCTCAAAACACCAGACACTCTACCTCTGCGACCCAGGCCCCTCGGATTTTTGTCTCTTTTATTTTCCCACGGAGAGTGAAGGAAGGGACCGCCAAATACACCATGTCACTCCTTAAAAGCCCCCTGAGCCCTCTCAAGCTCCCACGCTGCACGCCAAGACATCTCGCAAGACAGCCACTACCTCTTCTCTTTGTAATTCACAACAACGCCATTACAACTCGCCGCAATGTTCGCAGATATAGCATCCAAAAACTCAAACCTCTCCCCCTCCCACCGACGCCTACAAGAGCCAACCTCGCCCTCGACCCAAAACCCTCCAACGTCGTCGAATATGCCTTGTGAGACGAATATCACAATGAACTGCTTCGAAATGTTGTCACTAACCTCTGTTAGAACAACCCTCGACGCCATTGTCAACTGGGGACGAGCTGGATCCCTTTGGCCTATGTGCGTCTGATTTCCTTCCTTTCTCCCGCCCCTTTTCACTTCTCACCCCTTTTTTCTCCTCCTACCCTATTCTTGGATCCCATTTCTCCTTTAGCTGCCCCCTGAAACATCCAAAACCATCCTCCCGGATCCCGGCAATTCTTGATTTCCAACATTTTACCAGGACCTTCGGCCTAGCCTGCTGCGGCATCGAAATGATGCACGTTTCAATGCCCCGCTACGACCAAGACCGCCTCGGCACCTTCTTCCGCGCCTCCCCCCGCCAATCCGACGTCCTCATCGTAGCCGGAACTGTGACCAACAAAGTGGCACCCGCGGTACGTCAAGTCTACGACCAGATGCCGGAGCCGCGGTGGGTGATTAGCATGGGGAGCTGTGCGAACGGGGGCGGGTATTACCACTACAGTTATTCGGTGGTGAGGGGAGTAGATAGGCTGATTCCGGTGGATTTGTACGTGCCTGGGTGTCCGCCGACGGCGGAGGCGTTAATGTATGGGATTAATCAGTTGAGGAGGAAGATCCAGAGGACCAAGGTTACTCGGATGTGGTACCGGAAGTAGCCATTTTCACTTTCACATCTATTTCCAACATCTGCCCCTTTTGGTGCACATCACTTGCTCATATCCAAAACATACCTCCCAACAACCCTCCCCCCCTCCATCTCCCCAAAAACCCCCTTCAACTCACTCAACCCCACAACCTTGACCGGGGCGTGAATAACCCCCCTCGCAAAAAACTCCACCGCCTCGGCCGTATCCTCCCGACTCCCCACATACGACCCCTTCACAGTGATCATCCTCACCACCGCATCAAAGACCGGAATGCTCAACTTCGCCCCCGCCGGCATGGCAATCAACACGACCGTTCCATGTGCGCGCACATACTGCGTCGCCTGCAAGAAGGGTTCCTCACTCGGCGCAAGTAGCAACACCACATGCGGACCGAGTTTCTCCTCCCCGCTGGCGTCGCGGACGGCTTCGACGACGTCTTTGCATTTCGTAAAGTCGACATAACTAGCCGCGCCGAGTTTCTTGCAGGATGCTTCTTTGTCAGAACCGCCGTCAACCGCGATGACGTGCAGACCCATCGCCTTGGCGTATTGGATCGCGATGCTGCCCAATCCGCCGCCGGCGCCTACGATGACGACTTGTTCGCCTGGGCGCGCGCCGCTGTCCTTAAGGCCTTTGTACACCGTCAACCCGGCGCAGAGAACGGGTGCTACGTTGGCCATGTCGACGTCTTTCGGGAGGCGGGCTACGTGCTTTGCGTCGGCAACGGCATACTGCTGGAAGGAGCCGTCGACTGTGTAGCCAGACAGGGTAGCCTTGGGGCAGAGTGGCTCGTCGCCGCGGATGCAAAAGGAGCAGTCGAGGCAGGAGGAGTTGAGCCATTTGATGCCGACTGCGTCGCCGATGGCGGGGGTGTCGCCGACGTTGGAGCCCTTGGCTACGACGAAGCCGGCACCTTCGTGGCCGCCTACGACGGGGGTTTTGCGAGGGAGGGGCCAGTCGTTGTGCAGTGCATGCAGGTCGGTGTGGCAGACGCCTGAGTAGCGGATGTTGACGAGGACTTCGGTTGGGCCGGGGGTTGCAACGGGGATTTTCTTGAAGACGAGTTCTAGGGATGTCAGTGGTGGGATACTGGGAAAGAGACTGAGAAAGGGGGGGTACCGTTGTCGTGCTCAATTACTTGAGCCCATTGCTCCTTGGGGATGTCGGGTTGGGACATTGTGATGGTGTTCTTTCAGTCGATGTTCGAATGAGAACAAGGAGTAAGAGTGGGCGAACTGGGATGGGTGTGGGTGGTCCGCGGTTTTCTTATTGCTGGTTTTGGGTGGCATCATGGTAGCGTCATGGCATGCAGCGTGTAATCAATGATGGCTGCTGACCTGCAGACTTGGGCAGTCACCCCACAAACGGCTGTGTTGTTGGTGATGATCGGTGGCGTGATCCAGTTTACTCCGCACGGCGCCGTCCAAGTTCGAGAGCCGAGGTCCCTAGGCGGCCCGGCTATACGGTAGGATCGAGAAACGAGTTCGACATCCATCCTACCCGCTTATTAATCAAAAGTACCCCAGGGAGGTACAAAAGTTAAAACAGCGGGCAGACATGGAAACCATATATAAACGAGCTATCAGGTTCTCAGCTCCTCACAGGCATCTGCTCAGGCGCAACCCACTCCATCTCCTTCTTCAGAAACCCCTTAATAGCCGTCTTGATCTGCGAGACCTTGGCATTCCACTGCTGCCGCCCCTCCGCCCCTGGTTTGGTTACCTTGGGAACCACAATCTCTTTGGGAGCACCCGACGCCGCAAGATAAGCACCCAGGTGCAACACTCTCCCTTTCCCCTTGGCAACCACCTCCTGGCCGTACTTGTCTCCGAGGGCTTGCTTCAGCTTGGTAGCATTATCGTGTTCCCGGCTGGTAAACACAATGACAAAGTCATAACGCTTAAATGTATCCTTGGTCAGACCGCGAGATCGCCGGGCGCTCAAAGAATTCCGAAACGTCTTCTTAAAGGGCTGTTCGAACGTTTTGTTGTCAAAGACGGCATCGAGAGCAACGTCTTGAGGCAAGGCACCGCCGGCGATGAGGGGCTTCTTGAACGAGGGGTAGCTGTAATTCAGCCTCTCGATCACGTCGACACAGTCGCTCCCTGCTCTGACGAAGAAGCCCGCGGAGTGGACCAAGTTGAGACGCCAGTCGAGCTTTGCCTTGAGGGTTGCCTGGCCCAGGAGCTTGACGAGGCTCTCGGCTACGATGCTTCGTCCGACGTTGTACGGGTCCACGAAGAGAATGTCGTACTTTCTCGAACCGGACGGCCTAGTTGGCGCTGGACTCGCAGGAACTTGCGCAATGGGCCTCTCCCAAACAGCGCGGGCATTCATGAGCGTGAGATAGTCGTTTAGGATCCTCCTGTCGTACTCGATCTCATCCATCAGTGTCTGGATCTTTTCGGGACTGCTGTCCACCAGTGAGAACCAGATCTGACCGGCCCATTTCGTGCGGAAGACCAGATCGCGACTCCGCGATAAAATGCCCTTTTCGTAGCGCTCGAACAAGTCATGGACCTTCTCGGCATTCAACTTGATGTTGCCCAGCAGCTTGGCGAGTTCCTCTTTTTGTCCTGGGAACAATCGGGCGTATGCGGTGCTCGCCGTGTTCTTGCTCTTGACGAAGGCTTCGAGCGGGACGAGATAGATGTTGAGCGACTCCATGCGGCGACCTAGATTGGTCATTTGCTGCGGGAGCCCATCGATTCGTTCATAAAGCGCCACGGTCTGCTTGATCAGATCGATTACGCTCAGGATTGTGCCCGGATCGAGCGCCATTTCGAAGTTGCTGTTGCCTTGTCACGGCAGACCCGGCCTTTCCCCACCAGCTTGGCGCGGGGTTATCGGTTTCGATGCAACTCCGATCACCTGAGCATCCCTTTACCACACCATCACACCACGCAACTGCGTCAATAGAACGAAGGCCAAGACGGGCCAAACTATACCAATTTTCAGGCACTTCTTCATTCGACTTTTACTCGCCGAGGAACACAAAACGACAATGACCTGCTGGCCGGAGCAAAGCGCACATGATCGTCACGTGACGTTGCTGACGATGGATGCGAACACGTATCTGTGCCTGAGGCTTGCAGCCCCCCTTTCGATGCCGCCAGAGCTATATACATAGTGAGCAAGGTTTAGCCATCTTCATATATGATACCAATCCCAGGCCTGCTCGAATAGAGTCCAAGTCGTACAACTCAACGTGCTGAAAATGACATTTCGCCTCAGAGACAGTGAGTAAGCTAAAGTAAACACTGTGCCGGCGACGAGTAAAGAAGCCAGCCGAATCCTAGTTACAAGGGGAGGTGTCATACGCGTCAGGCACAAGGTGGGAATTTTACATTCCCATATGCCTCTTACATAATACTTGACGAACATGGGGAAGATATTGGAGATCTCGACTTCTCGAGACGAAAATGATCTCGATAAAAGCATTGTCTATGGCGAACTTCATGATTTAAGGATGCAACGTATCCATGACAGGTCAACCCTGGCCGTAAGGGCATGGGGTAGGTGATTATGCGGTTTCAACGAACGATGCAAAAGACGGCCCCTGGTACTGGACGCGACGGGTAGTTGCGTCGATGAGTTGGGTGGGATATCGGGCGAATAATATGCTCTTTATCCCATCCAGCCTCTAGTGTAAGCCCGAGAATCTCAGGCTGGCTTCTCTTTAGAACTGATTCGTTCGTATGCCAACACCAGTGGGGGCGATATGAAGTGATGAGTTTGGTATGTATCTTCCCAAGAGATACTGGCAGATATTCGATGCTTCCGACCATGATTATCGGTGACATCGACCACCTTTGGAAGCAACTTCGCATCCATTGTGCCATTCTCGTCAGAGAATCGCCCAAACACGTAATCCTAGAACTCCGAATGGAGAGTTCCATGTTCGCCGGTTCTTTATCCGTCCCAGAAGTGTGACTCCAGTGATTCACCACATCATCAACCATAAGAAGCGCATGCCAGAAGACCTCCTGCCAGTCGGATATATGGTGAGAGAGATGGATATGGCCGATGCAACCCGTCAGCACGACGAATCGGTAAACTTTTCCTAGTTGGAAAATCTCTGGACAGAAACATGGCGGCCTGGGCGGTAGACAGAGTCAGAGCTGGGGCGACATAGGTTACCAGCGATAAGGGCGAACGCCAGGGGTTTCGGGATGGACTGAGAGCAAAGTGACAAGGATCCCACCTCAAGTAGTGAGATCCATCTTCGCGAAGGTACACCGCAATCCATCTCGGCGTCGTGTTATAGCTTTCGTCTCGCTGTTCGAGGCAGTCAAGACTCAGCAGCAGCTTGTCTTCGCCAGACCCCGGGTTTGATTCGTCGATGCAGATATGATTGTCAAAGCGAATGCCGCGGTTCGTCATGGTGAATTCCGTGGCTTGTAGCATCGAGTTGGGCGGCACCCTCGAACCAGCCGAGCACCGGAATTCCGTCGGCGACCTAGCAAAAAGCCCTCGGTAGCCTGCGAGCCTACGGTCTACCTGACGCCACGCAAACAAGGTCAAGTCGTTCTTCAACCTTGCTAGCTCTTGCTGTAACCGCAGGAAGGCTTTCCCCCCCTCACCGTACAGAAGCGGCATGTTGATATCGAAGATCCCCAGGAGGCAGTAAGCATTGTCCTCAATCCGAGCAGTGTTTCGCTTTGCCGCCCATGACATCCTCTTGGTAATATGACAGCTCTCTAGAGCGGTGATGTCCTCCAGAACGGCTGCGTCAATGCCGGTGATTGTGGATAGGATGGGTATTGACTCGCGTTTCGATCCGATCGGCGCCCATGAAGCGTTGTAAAACAGCTTCGCGTGGCGCGATGAGCTCCTGTAAGGTCCAGCCTTTGGTGAACCATCGACAGGAGGAAAGGCTTTCATCCGCAGTTGCTTGCTCTTCCAGGGATGAGAAATGGTACTCGCTGAGATAGACCATGCAAATCGTAGCAGTCTTATACCAGCTGAACATGGAGTTGATAGACTCGCTCAGTTCAGCGCTGCTCGACTTATCGATACAGCAGGTATCGACCCAGGCGTAGGAGAGCTTGTGAACATTCAGAGCGATCTCGCAGGTCCCCTGGATCTTGGCCCAACCATTCTTGTTCGATGCTGCAGAGGGATTGGCCATGTCCTGGAAAGTCACCTCGCCCTCACCCCAGGTGTGTGACAGAATGGCGTAGGGTACATCGGTGGCATTGTTGAAGAACTTGAGCGTCTATGACGACGTATCAATCAACCACATGATGGGGGAGGTAGGTACTTGGTGCTTGGTGTCAGTTCGAAAAAGCGCACAGCTGGGAATGCCGAGCGGGGTTGATAAATCTGTAGATAGGCAGCCATCTTCGCAGGCCAAAAGCGCAAAGAAACGAGGATTGGCCAGCTGACTCAACGGCGGAGAGCGAAGGGTATCATTGGTCCGTGATGTTGGTCTCGCCAGACAGCGAGCGTTTTGATGTCGTGGCACCCCCTGAGCTCCCCCCTAACAAGGTAGCCACCGCCGCCGGCCAAACCAACTGTCTTGATTCGAAGACGACTCCACAAAGTATGACGATGAATACATCGCTGCCTTGCCATATCTCGGGACTGGTCGGCGCGCCGGCGATGATTCTAAAGCTGCGCAGCTGAGAACGTTGAGCAAGGGCGAAAGACTGCCGCGGCCAAAACAGCCACTAGCCAAAAGATGGAAGGAAATGACAACGCATAACGCCAAAAGGGGGTATCGATATTAATATTCATTAAACTCATAAATCGTCGTCAACCCTTCTCACCCCACGTCCGAAGCGTATCAACCATCGGACTGCTAAACCCAGCCTTCCCCGATGCCGGCGATATCGAAGAGTCCTCGGTATCATTATAACCCACCTGCGCCCGTCGACGCTGCTCGTAGCTCGGACTCAGCTCAGGTAGCGCAGGGCGTTTCTCTCGTATTATCAGGTTGCGAAGAACCGGAATCGAGGCGGCGATGATGGTGATGGAGCCTTCTGCTCCTCCCCAGATCGTCACTGCGACTGTCTCGGCTGGGATGTGTTAGCAACGGCATCATCAGGGGGGAGACGACTCCATTTAAGGGGCAGGGCGACATACTAGGATCTCCGCTGAGCTTCGGCAGCATAACCATCTTGACAAACGACGCGACACCGGCACTTTCTCACTGTTAGCAAACATCTTCCGCAACCAGTATCCAAGATCACATACACAACGCCCATACTCATGCAAATAGCAACGCCAACCTTCTCCCTCTTGGTCATGCTCAGCCTCCAAAGCAAAACCCAAGGGCACAGCGCCAACACAATATCCATAGCCCCCGAATACCCAGCCGACCACTGGTACAACGTAATGACCTTCGCCGGCTCAATGCACCATCCCTCGATGCTATCATCCCATATCTTCGCAAACGGCCTGCACTTGACCCACATGAACAGCATCGCCGTCCCCAGTATCCCGTTGAGGCTAACAATGATAAGCCATATCATCATCTTCATCCACGGCTCCGACAGCCGAATGACAGTAAGCGCAAACGACGTCTTACTCCACGCAGCCGACAGCACCGAGAAGAAGCCCGCAAAGACAGCAACAAGCTGCATCCTGGTGGAAACCTCAGGCCGCATATCGTACAAATGTTTTCCATAGTCGAGCGAGACGCAAACAGTCGTCGTCGCAGCCGAGACGCACAGGGCGATCCAAGAGGCGATGAGGACGTAATCGTCCCACCAGAGGTAGCGGCCGCGCAGGTACTTGCACCACATGCGCAGCGTCATGAAAAGAAACGAGACGCTGGTCAAGGTCCAGAAGACGGTGTTGAGAGCGGGACCGTGATCTTCGTGCGGCAGATCGTCGGTCGATGGGGCCTCCTCGCGGGACAGGAGGACAGGGAGGAAGGCGGCCATGGTCGTCGTCCTGAACTGGCGGGGTTTTGTCGGTTATCGATTATCTCTTCTTCCCACGCAACGTCCACAGCGGGATCGCATCATCGTTGGACGATGACGAACGCGTGGAGGGAAACAAACCGTCGGAAGAATGGTTGGTGGGCGGGGTTGCATTGAAATGGAGCTGGCAGACAAGAAAGAGCATGGGAAACTCGAAGCTACGGCTGCCAAACAGGGCAGCGCCGTTCACCGATGCGCCGTTCACCGGTGCGCCGGTATGGAGCCATCGTCCCAGGCTAGTGGCCATGCTATCCCCAGGTTAGCCAACGGTGCATCCTGGGGGGACTGAACGGTCGGTACTTGACCCCTGTCGCAACGCATGAATCACGGCCACGTTGCGGGTGGTGCGCACGAATCTTTCAGCTCTCGTCCGTGGGTTCAGGATCGATTTGCGCGAGCGTCCCGAAAACGAAGCGCGCTGCAAGCTAAAGCCTCACATCACTCCGGTGCGGAGCCTGTGGACAATGTTTTGGCAGCCGTCTGGCGGATTTGATCTTCAACGGCGAGCGGAGATGAAAAATATCGCCCCCAATGAAATTGCAGCGCAGTGCTGCTTGACCCCACACTCTGACCATTTCCACGCACCACCGCAATGCCCCCAACGCCACTCCCCACAACCTTGAAACCTCCACTATCCAGTCGCAATGAGGTCGACAACCATTCTCAAGCAATGCGCGTTTCTCATCGCCGAGAAACGTGTTCCGTGCATGCCTGGTCTTTCATGCAGATTTCCTGGTTCGCCCGCTCATCTCCCGAAGGTGATCGATGGCGCATCAAAAACCACGTGGGATTGACATTGACAGCCCGACCGCCGCGAACCAGCTCTCTGGGTCTGTGCTGATATTTGTTGCGCAATGGCATTAAGATATTGTCATTTTATTGGCATTAAGGCCGGCCCTAAAATAGTGCACTTTTTGTTCGTGGTTCTCGTGGTCCTCATTGGGTATAGATTCCATGGACCTCCAGCTCCAATCCGACAGTCACATCTTTCAAACCCTTCAGCATTGGCGTCACCTCATTTCGATTCCTCTCGTCCGGGCAGCCGACACGGTGACATTTCTGCGCTCCGACCTCCGACCTCGTGTCCAACCGCCGCGTATTCGCTCGAGCGGTACTCGGTCTCGGCCCATTCGTCCTCAGGCTTCGCATCCTCGTCCCCCGCCCCCGCAACAAAGATGCCGAACCTGCTGACACCGCCCACACCAGCCCACCAGCCCATCCGAAAGTGGGTCCTTTCCCCGAGCGCCGTCGCAATCTCCTCCGGGCGCCGCGTCTGGGCGTTCCCGGGCAGAAGCGAGAGTAAATTCCCCCCCGCAATTAGCGCCGCCCGCGACGCGATCGATGTCGGGCTGCTGGCAAGCACCGCCGTCTTGCGCATAAAGATCCAGCTCGCGACGAGAAGAAGAAGCGTGCCGCCGAGGAGGCCTTCCAGAACGCGTGTCGAGAGAGCGTCTTGTATGACACGGCGACGTGCATCTCGCCGGGTAACAACGGCATCAAACACCAGCTGCGCATCATTTTCGCCCGGTTTCGGGTCGGCAAACGTCGCGTTCGAGATGTTGGCTGGCTGTAGGTTGAAAGCAAGCGACTGCGCGATGATGATGCCGTTTTGGAATTTGATCGCCTCTCTGACCTTCTCGTCCGCACTCGGGTCGCCCAGGTCGTATTCCGGGACAGCCCATGGTGAAGCCGTGAGCAACTGAAAGAACGGTGTCAATTGCGAGGCTCTCTTGTTGTCCAAGCTGACCAAATTGCCGTAAACAAAGAGCAGCTCGTTGTCCCTGCTGGTCTCATTTCGCTCCCAGATTCGCGAGACCCTGGCCGTGTTCTCTCGCGGTCGAGGAGGATTCTGGTTGTCAATATCCAGAGCCGTTCCGGAAAACCTCACATCAACATCCACGGCCTCCATCGTCAAGTTACAGCCCAGAGCAGCGACATGCCGAACAATGGGATCAGCTGCGTAGTCCATCTTTCCCCAGATGTAGACAAGATCGCTGCATCCGTTGATTCCCGTGTCACCAAACCCTTCCTTGGCTAACCCAAAGGACATGGTCTCTGGGTTGGTCCTGAACTCCGCATCGTACCCGAGTCGCCTTAGGCATCCTTTGCCTTCAATGGTTAGCTGAAGTGGGTTCACAGCTTCCCCGCTAAACGAAGTCTCGAAGGTAAGATTTGTTCGGATCTGCGAGCGATCGTAGGGCTGGCAATGCAATCTTGCACGAACGGCGGGGATAACTGCGTCAATAGACACCGAGCTCCCATTCAACATGAGTCCGGTTTGCGTCGCCGATGGGTCGGAGAACACGAGCTGTGGGAACGCTAGATCCTCGTAGGTGAATCTACCGTAGGTATAATTGCTCGTAAGAATCAGAGATGAGACCTCGGCTGCTCGTGTGTCGGTAGAGAATCTCTCCGGATTCCTAGAAAATGACTGGTTGGCTTGCAACTTCACAGAACGTTCGACTGGAAACGGACAGGTGTGGAATAGAGACGGCGAGAAGATCGTGAAGAAAGACGCGGCAAGAAGAGCCAGGGTTGCAGCGAGTGCCCCGATATTCACCATCCGAATCTCCCTGTACAAAAGACGAGGGAGGGACATGTCCAAGAGGTCCAGAGACATAAACGACTGCCTGTCAACTCGCCGGGTGAGTCCAACATAAGGAGCCAGACACCGAATTCGGAACTCCATTGCGGATATGATCATGGCGATGGCACCAAACACAATAGCTGGAATTGCCGTCCACGTGTAATGGATCGACGTGCCTTCTTCCTCGTCTCCCAATCCGTCTTCAGCAGCTGACTTGCGAAGCAACAATTCCAGTGCGATAACTAGCCCTGCCAAAACAACACATAGGGCTGTTCGCGTAGCTGGATGCACGATGGCCGGGTGAGCTTGGAGCGATCTGAACTGGGGGAAGTGCAGGGCGTCAGCATTCCCATCGCCACGAGTGTCCTGGATAGCAAACCGGGCTTGGGCCATGGGACCGGCCCCAACTGATGAATGGAATTGGGTGCCTTGTAAGACATGACCGAGATGCTTGTCGCTGGCAGTTCCCGAGAATTCCAACCTCGCAACCAGGTCGTCGCTATGTTGGATCAGCGAGGCCATTCCGTGGATTGTGCTCGGGTTGCATGGCAAAATGCCTCGGGATGGCACTACAAGTAAAGCGACGAGTATGATAATGGAACAAAAGCCAAGTATGCCCGCCATCCAGTGAGCTGCCCAAGCCTGAACCAGCAGACGTTCAGCAAAGACGGTTGCGGTGCCACGTACTTCGAGAGAAGCAGGCTCCATCAATGCTTGTTTGGCGATGATAGCGGTGGACTGTTGATAATAGCCTTCCGCAAGCTGGTGAAGGTTGTTGATGTCGTACAACGATGATACTGGCTTGCCGGGCGAGAGCTGGGTATGGACCGCAAGCTCCATGTAACTGTCAACGTCGATTTCGGAATCGGAAACGTTGAGAGTAATCCTATATTGCTCCTGGCCTTTTAGGTTATTGAGTACTGAGTTTGTGACATTGAAGTGGGCCGTCGCAATCTCCCAGGGGCTAACGGAGTCGAGTGTGCCGGTGAAACTACTGGGTATAGGAGTGACGCTTCTGATGTTGGCTCTGTCGCGAACCACTTCAACCTTGCCGATATCAAATTTTGGGATGCAGAGAAGCTGGCCCGAACGATGTAGAGTGGCGACGTACGGATGTCTTGGGACGGGAGCGTGGGTGCTGAGGTTCCTAGACCTGTCCATGACATAGCTCAAGCTCCCAAACATGACGAAGATCCTCCGCTCTCTGTCCGGCTCTCCCGCCCCTGACCCATCGCACCAGATAGGAGCGTAACGGGCAAAGGTGGTTGTACAGTTGTCGCATTTATAGTTCGGTCCGGTCAGTTGCAACAACCCAATCCTGCATTCCGGATCCGTCAAAGTGAGATTCATCTTCTGATCTGGGAACTGTGGCACCGGTGGTGCTGACCCTCTCAGAATCAGCTCTGTCGGTTGACAATCCAGGGAACCCCGAAAGGCATCCACCGTGATATTGGTCCTCTCTGGGCTCTGCGCATCGCTTTGGATGGGCTGGAAAGCATATCCACCGAACAGCCCGTCAGGGTATGTGAGATTCCTCTGCCTATGTCCGCTCATCATGTAGTAAGCGAGGGTCCCAGAGTTGGCAAGCTCGGCGTTGCTGTTCCTGAAAACACTCTGAGCCACCATCGGGTAAGAATCGTAGGAGACAGGCGTCCAGGAAAGAGTAATGAGGCCGGTGGAAATGATGACCAAGACTTTGAGCAGAACGGAGACCGCCGACGTGACGGAGACAATAAAGTCCTTATTTTTGATCGCCTTCGGTACCGACCAGGGCAGGAAGTCTGAAAGATAGTCCAGCTGCAACGTGCGGCTCGGATGGCTGGCTTCTCGCGATAGACGCAACCATGGGGCGACGAGCTTGCTCTGGTGATCGACGCGGGCCCATAGGACGGCGAGAAGTGTAAGGAATGCTGTAGGTCCAAATGTCCAAAGGTAATGCTGGCTCGATTTTGCGTTCGCGATACCGCTGTGTCTTTGGGATTGTACGAGGAGCACTTCTGTTGAGGCGAGAACGAGGAGAAGCACAAAGGCGAAGAGGGCGAGAAAGGAACGGCGAAGATAGGGCGGACGCCATCGCAGTACAGGATTTGCGCGCGTCGGGTTGATGTCGAGGGTCACCGGTGACGGCCGGCGTAGCTGTGCATCGGTGGTTTCTTGATGATCCAATGATTCAGGAGAAATCCTGCCCGACCCCATGTCACCTTCTACCGGTTGGTATTGGTGGCCCATCCATCCGTGCGACTCTGGCCATAGATATGGAGGCGCCGACGTCGTCGAGCCGTCCGCTCGCGTTGCATCCACGGCTGTATGATGCATTGGCGTCGCTGTCGACGGCGCGGCGACGTGGGTCGGTAGGGAACACCATTTGGATATTGGGCGCTCGTTGGTCTAAGTAGTTGCATAGACGAGGGAATGGCTGAGTTTGACCTCGGACTTTCGCGCGCTTCCTTCGACAAGCCCTTGAATCCTTTCGAAACGCATCGCCAATCCCACTTGTGCCACTCCCTGTACGCCCAGCCCGTTCCCGCGTATCCCGCGTATGAGAGCCGCGCTTCGCCCCATTTCAAGGGGTTATGATCTGTTTGCTCGAGCGTTAGCCACAATCTCAATTTGGATCTGATCTTTGGCGGGAACCAGACCCGACTTTGAACAACTCACCATTCCTATTCCACGGCGCTAAACGGGAGAAGCGCAAAAGACCAAGAAGCGATGGCCGGATGTTGTTTTTGGAAAAGGTTCAATTCCCATCTCCCTAGCCGCAAAATCAGGCAGTCATAAAATGCCCCCTCCTTTAAAGTTTCAGTGGCACGCGACGTTCCTTCCTGCCTGGCGTGACCAGGACCGACACAGATTCCGGCTCCACTCCACGACGTACTAACTCGCCGTAAGACTGGCGAAGATTCCTTCCAGTCGGAGATAACTCTCAATACTAGAAAAACCAATCAATCAATGCGATTTATCATCATCCGCCCTTTGCCCTCTTTGTTCTGCCTCGTGATCAGTCTCACTTGGCGACTTCGGACCCTCACAGGCAAGCGGGCCCACACATCCTTTTCAATTTCTCAACTTCTCAACTCTAACTCGCATCAGCTGTGCAACATGATGACAATCATGTCATGCATAAGCAACAACAAAAGCCTGGTTAGCTCAGCTGGTTAGAGCGTCGTACTAATATCTTTCTTACCTTGTGAGATATCAAGTCATGCGAAGGTCAACAGTTCAATCCTGTTACTGGGCAACTGTCTTTCTTTTTGAGTTTTTGTTCTTTTCCGCCCGACCCAAGGTATCTAGCGAAGATGAAGGCGCACCAGAGAGCCAGAAGAAGATAGTGAAGCAGAAGCTGGAGCGGAAGACGAGGCTTCGGCGGTATTATTTCGACGTAATCTCCTTTTTAACAAGCTTCCCCTGAGTGTGCTCTCTCTTCCATCCAGAACAGTCGTCACATTGGTGATACACTCCATAATAGCATTACCATTCCGCACTCTGCACCCAGTTATTACAGTCCTTCCACCCATCAACACACCCAAGTCAACAGACCTCAAACCTCCGTCTCAATCCCCTGCTCCTTCTCCCCATGATGCCCCAGCTCCTCCACCCTCCCCTTACTCTGCTTCGCCTTATCCACCATCCAATCCAGCGTCCTCGTAGCCTTCCACTGCATCACCCCCCTATGCTTCCGATGTAACCGCTTATGGTTCCTCTTGTAGTCCTGCACCTGCGACACAACCCCCCTCTTACCATCGTCCTCATCTCCTCCTTTCCCATCCATCAACGACGACGCTCGGTTCTTGATCTTGGATGGGAAGCTCTTTACCGTCTTCACCGGGCCTTGATCGTCGTCGTCGTCTGGGCTGGAGTCATCGCCCGCCTTGCGGAGCATCTTCCGCTTGTTGATCTCTTCCTGCGAGCTACCCCTTTTCGGGAGACCGGACTCATCCTCCGAGTCAGAGTCAGAGTCTGTGTCCGAATCCGACGACGACTCCCAGCTTCGCAATGACGACGATTCCTCACTATCCTCCCCCATATTCTCATCGTTCACCGTGTCGAGCACCTCCATCACCCCCTTCACATCCCCTTTCTTCTCCTTGCCTGCGTACGCCTTGTGATATCCGCTCAGTCCCCTCCAGAACCGCACACGCAGCTCAACTTCTCCAAGTGGTTCCTCCCCTTCGTCCAGGCCACGATAGTCCGCACAGGCCGTCGCGCGCCGAAGTTGATGCTTCCCGCCCTTCCAGACCTTGACTTTCACGGTTTGGTCCTCCTCGTCGGGGATACCCGTGAGCCACAGGACCGCCAGCCCTGGGTTATCTTCTGACATGAACGACGAGTCGCGGAAATGGATTATCACCGGCGACGCATACCGCTTTGTCACGCCGAGGAAGACGTTCTCGTCCTCGCGTTTTGGCTTCCAGACGCCCTCATCTTGATGCGAGTACATCTTCGCCTTGTTGGTCTTGGTCCGCAGCTTCAGCTTGCACCCCTTCAGCTTTTCAGGGAGTTGATCGACAGCCTTGATCGCGCCAATGACTTCAAGTGTGCCGTAATCCCATCCCGCGAGCTCCCTCGGCATCTTGAGCTCGACGCTGCGCCAGACCATGCTGATCCTAGCTCGACCGTATCCAATGCCTCCAGCGAGAGGGTACGTATCCATAATCTGACTGCGGTTGGCAAAGACTCGCCCCAGGGGAAGGTACACCACACCAAGCAGGGGGTCGTTTTCTCCTTCTCGACTGTCGCGCACTGAGATGATAACCTCCGCAGTCCTCCAGTCCTTGACGAACCGCTCGGTGCCAGCGTTGAAGAATGGCTTTGCATTCTTGGGCTTCGTCCGGGTGCGGTAGATCTTCTTGTGGTTGAGAATGACGGTGCAGTAGCTGTCAGGGAGCTCTCCAGACTGCTCGGCCTCGTCCTCCCGGTCTTCACCGTGCCCGCTGCGACTGCGGTTCAGTATCGCTACCTCAAGCCCTGTGATGTTATGGATCTGGATGCCAAGCATACCGCTAGGGTACTCTTCGGGCGGCGGAGACGAGATGATCATCATGTCCTCGAGCTCCTTGCCGTCCTGTGCCTCCTGTTGCCTCAGCTCATCACTAACATCGCGAGATGACATGGCCTCCCGAAGCTTCGATCTCGCATCTTCCGACACCCGCTTCTTGATCCCATCGGTGCTTCGAATGCTGGGCTCGAATGTTTGCTTATTGAGCTGGCATTGCTGGATGTGGGCCTTGGAGAAGTACCCGACCGACCAGGTGAGCGTCCCGGGCATCTTCTCATCAGGATCCTCTGCCCGCAGCTCGTCCTCCCGGTCCCACATCTTGTTCTTTGTGTGTGATCCATGTATTAGCTCCTTCAGGTTCACCTCAACCCGCCCAAGGTCATCGTCAGCAGTGTGCTTATCTGAATCCCAGAGCTGCAGGCGAAGCGTCTCTTCGGCATTGATCTCGTCGGGAGTAACCAGGACCATGGCCCACTCGTCCCAGTTTGGCTCTTGCTCTTCCTTGATGATGCGCGTGCACGCCACAGGCTTGCCAAACTTGCCCCAGGATACGCTGACGTAGCTGTCACTGGATCCCTTTTTGATGGGCCCGATGCCACCGTCGCCCTCCTTAAAGCCTCGTGCTCGCTTGATGTGGACGAGCACAACGCCGCGCGCGAGAGTGTCCTTCTTGAAGTCCTCACCCATGAGCATATCCTTGAGGTCGAGGGTGAGAGACTTCGGGGCAACATATTCAGCCAGTGCGGCATCGATAGACGACTGAACGAAGGACGAAATGAGAGGTACGTTCATGAGGTTGAGGCTGTGCTTCGAGAGTGGCACGCACGACAGATCAGCCCGTGGCTGGCCCAGGAACGTGAGAGTGCAGAGCTGAAAGAAGGGCGGATCAGGCGTGAGCTGCAGGCGGAGGCGCATGATCCCGACGATGCCTCGCAGCTCGACCCACACAGGGACAGCGATGTTCCCAGGGAGGTAGAACTTGAGGTAGAGATGAGCGTTCTTGGCCTTGCTCTTGATCGACTTGCCCGAGGTTCGCGCCCTGTACGCAAAGGCCAGCTCGAGGTTGACGAAGTCACCTTCTTCGGCCTCCCTTCCTTCCTGGGTCTCCTGGTCTTGGTCCGGTTTCTCATCTCCCTTGTCCTGCGATTTTTCGTCTTGTTGGCCTTCTCCCTTCACTTTTCGGCCACTGTCCTTAGCCGGCCGCAGCTTGCCATTGCTGTCGACGGACTGCCCTGCGGCTCCGGTTGGAAGCCACCGAATCCCAAGAATCCTGAAGGCCTCGCTGCCTTGTCCAATGTCATCGACGCTGACCATCCGGACAATCTTGGGCAGTGACGCTTGCATGACATCCTCGAGCGTGTCCACCAGAGCAGAGAACAGATCGGGGTTGATGAGCCGCCAGACTGAGGCCAGCAGGCTGTTCAACCAGGCGACAGACTCTGGGAGCTCGATCTCCGAGTCGTTCCGCTTGATCTCCTGCTGGCGCCCCGCGTCCCAGACCTCGTCCTCAAGAATGTTGTCGATCTTCTGTGACAGCCACCCGTGCACGCCGTACAGCATTGCGCCCACAGCAGCAGTCATCGCGGCAACGGCCACACCCACTGTAAGCCACGGCCGTCTAGCATGGCCAAACCACCCGTTCCCACTCTCCCCTTCCCTCATCAGCATGCCCATCCCACCAACAATCACCACCCCCAGCAACGCCACGCCTCCAACCGCCGCCAGAAAAGCCTCCTGGAAAGCTCCCACCATATCTCCCTTTACCTCTCCCACCCTCGGCCCGGGAAACAGCCCCTTCATGCCCTTCAGCCCCCTCTCTCCAGTCTTTCTCTCGGCCTCCAGCTGCTCTTCGTCCTTCCTCACACACTCTCCGCCCGTCAAGGTCTCCACCTCCTCTCCCGCGCCAGACTCGTTCTCGGGACACGCATGAAGATCGCGGTTTGTCATGTCATGTATAACGACGGGGAGGTGGGTGATGGGGTCGGTGACCTCACGGCCATTGCCTGAGCGCTTGGCCTTCTTCATCGTCTTGCGCTTCTCCTTGGGATCGATGGAGCCGGCGACGGTTTCGGTGGCGCTCTTTTTCTCCTTCTCTTGTTTCTTATGCTCGCTGTGGGAATCATCGTGCTCGTCACCGGTGTCTTCCTCGGCGCTGTGATCGTCCGCGTCCCCGCCTTGGAAGCCGCGCCGAAACTGGGACCGGTAATTGTCAGGGGGGCCTTCGGCGTTTCGATTCGCGTGCGGGTACGGTGTATGCCCATCTTCGGGCTTGTCCTGGTCTTTGGCAATGGCTTTGAGGGAGTCGTAGGCGCACTTTGTCTTGGATTCGGGGTTCTGCTGGGACTCTGCTTCGTCGTGGTCGCTCGCAGGGAAGTCTTGGGCGTCGCCCTCTCGGCGCTTCAGCTCGGCGCGGTGCTCGCGATAGCCCCGAACGGTGGGCACGGGATGCTTTGCCGTGTAGGGTCCGCCATGTGCCCGCCTGGGGCCGCGATCTTCGAAGTCATCCATGTTCGTGGGTCGCTATCGAATGTCTGGCGTAGCATGCCGGGCTCACGGTTTGTGAAAAAGAAAAGAGTGGAGAGGCCCCCATGGCTGAATACGGTGACGACCATCTCGAAACACAGAAAGCAAGAAACCTGTTCACGCAGACCGCGAACCGTATCCAGAGAAGCGCGGGGCGCGCAGTGGTTGGACGCACGGTGTGAGGCATGACGTAGGTTACGTCATTGCCAAGCTTGTTGCTTGGATTGGAAGACCCAGGGTTAGGGTGCGCCTGTCAGTCACGGCGTCATCCCGACACCCACAGAGGAGGCGCTTGGCAAGCGCCAAATCCAAAGATGTGCGACGAAGTGATATTAGAGGAAACGGCCAGAAAAAAAAGTAGGGCGGCTGAGAGATATCCCTGCTGAGAAGTCCCTCCTCAACCGATATGCAAGGTACACAACGTTCCTTCTAGCTAACTTCCCTCTTGCCTTAGCTCAAACGGCGAAGTGGAGCTAATTTGAACCTTTCTTGCCAACCCCGTTGGATAAAATAAGCAGTCTTCGAACTGGGGCTAGAATCCCGAGGCCTCAGCGTGCCTCCCAACGAGACTCGGTACCCTCGACCTTCGCAGACAACGGAGCACCCAACCGTCCAAAGCAACAGCAGAAGGTGTCAAACGATGGATTGGAAAATATTCCGGCGTTGGTATTGGAACTGCATCCACCGTTGATGTGGTCTCTGCGCGTCGTTCTTCTCCCACTTTGAAATCGCACCATTGCACCGCATCGAACGCTTATCGAACCAACCATGCCCGACCAAATCAGGCAACCTCCAGCCATACCATTACCAGTCTCCTCTCCGGACTTCCACAACCAGCCCGAATCCATTGCCCCCATCCAAGAGGCAAAAGGGCAGCAGAGCAAAACCAAAGCCAGGCCAGACCCAAATACCCGGGAAGCGAACCCGCCTCCCGCATCCCGCATTAAGCCCGCCCGGAAACCCATCCTCCACCGTCCCTCACTCCCGGGAGAAACCACGCCGACACAGTCATGTAAAGCACACCTCCGCAATTAGACACCGTACAACGCAGTGAGGTCATTAATCATCGGAGATTAAAATGGGTAATATGCGCCTGCAGAACTTGGACGCGAACCAGTATCTGGATGGTTTGCGTGCGAGTATAAGATGGACGGGGATTCTTCCGTTCAAGTTGTTTGGGGGTTTCTCTTTTGTTCAACTACATTATAGTGGGAGGGTAATTTGAACTCAGCAATTCTAAATCGACAATATCTCTTCAAGACAACCCAAACAAAACGACAACAGGGACACAACGGCATCATGAAATCCATCACCATCATCCTCACCCTCGTGGCCACCGCTTTTGCAGCCCCCTGGGATCCCTACCCCGCCCCCTGCGGCCGCGGCATCCCCTCGGGAAGATGCGCCACTCAAAAGATGTGCGAAGGTTGGGGCGGTTTCTACGTTGGGCGGGAGTGCACGTTTTACAACGTTGATGATGTTGGGTGCTGCCATGGGATGCGAGATTTGTGATTTGGATGTGCTATTGGGAGTGGGAGTGTGGGTGGAACGGGAGAGAGGGATGTGATGGACATTGCAACGGGCGGATGAACGGGTGTATGAGTGAGTGCGCAACAATGTCAGGGATGAGGTCTTGACCAAGATGGGTTGATAATCAGGCAATGGGGAGACTGTGTATGGTTGCAAGATAAAATGAACCTGAGTATAACATCTTCAGTAACACGGGATCGTGTGGGAGATGCCAATGGAATAGCCTGGCGCAAACGAGTGTATATCATTGCAGATCGATATTGAAGAACAATAGCTGCCCCTGAAAATGCTTCCCACGAATCCATGACAGACATGCTCCAAAGCCAAGTTGCTCGAACATCCTATCTAGCTATTCCATGAAGCACGCTTTTTCGTTTCCCCTCTCAGCGAAACAACAGCCATAAATACACTACACATCTCCACACCCCCAAGAGCGGATCGTGCAAGCCAAGAAACACACACCAAGCGTTCTCGTTGAATGAGAACCCAGATTAGATCGACGTGCCTGCAGAAACCCCTACAGCCCCAACAGGAGACCAACCCCCAACTTGAAGGCCATGGTCAGCAGCCGCCACAGTCTCAATCGACACTGTAAACATATGTTGGGCACCTGAAGGAGCCGGCGCCTTTGCATACCGAATCCCACAAGGGTTGCACAGGGTCCTCAACCCGTCGGGGCCCCTCCGCCACTCGGTGCTCTCAATACTCGCGCAGTTATAGCACTTGCCGGCGGGATTTCGGGCGGGAAGACCCTTCTGCAATGTCAGGACGTTAGCATCATCTCCAGGGGTGCAGTGCTGTCGTGTTGTCAACTAGAAGAAGGGAGAGCCAACAGTGAGGAGAGCACTGAAAATATGTACCTTGATCCTCCCCCCCTGAACCGAACCACCCTTTCTCTTCTTCTTCTTCCCCGACCCAGACCCCAAGTCTGAACCGGGCGACTTCACAGCCCCCGAGACACAACCGTCCCCCCCAGCTTCCACCGCCTCTGCTCCCGCCCCCGTATCCTCCCCACTCCCACACTTAGCACTTCCACTCGTCGCAGCAGCACAAGAAGCCCTCGCCTCCTTCACCGTATTCCACCCCGCAAACTCCACCAGATCCTTAATCTCCTTCAACTTCCCCCGCACAGCAGTCACATTCCCAAGCATCATGTGTATCGCAAACGGGGACGGGAGACACGCGACTGTCTTCTCCTGCGGGCCTGGCTCGATGTGACATTGTTTGCTTAGGCGCTCGCTAAAGTCGTAGAGGAAGAACGACGCGCTGGCGATCTGTGGGGCAGGCTGTAAGTTGGGTGCATGTTGGGTGGGTAAGTGAGTGGTAGGATACTGACCCCTTTGACTGCGTCTATGTAGCTACGGGGTACGAGTGTTTCATCGTGCTGGAGGTTCAGGCGCTCGTCGACAGGTTTTGGGTCGACGTAGAGATGCGAAGGAGTGTCATCTGGAGGAACTGGTTCATGTCTGTCGTGAGGGCGCTGGGAACAGAGCGGTTGGTTGCTGTACAGGCTTTCGGAAGGTGCTGCTCCCACCGTTGATCCGGCACTGGTGTCCAGATGGGGTGTTGCGAACGATGCGATCTGTGGGCGTACAAGTTGCGGGCTCAAGGCGAAGGAATTCAAGGATGGTGGTGGACTCGCCGGCAACCGAGGTGCAGGTAGCCGGATCGGCATACTCAAGTTGTCTTCCTCATCCGATGTGAGACTCTCCGTGAACTCGTGGAAGGAAGGGAGCCGCTGACGCTGAGTGGGCAGTTCGACTGCGCTGCACAGCCCAACGTCCGACTCGTCCCAACGAGGTACCGTGCAGTTGTTGTACATTTGAATTGGGGGTGACGAGGATAGGAGTTATGAGTGACGATGTGTGTAAAACCGGAAAAGTAGCGAGAGCCGCAGACTGTCAGTCAAAGGACGCACAAAGTGATGTTCTGAGTTGTTGGATGCTTCCCGGTGGATCGCAGGCCGCTGGGGGTTAAGGTCCGAGATGTTACCACCCCTCCGTCCCGAAGCTCGTGCCGGAAAGTCGCCAAAGAGATGTGGGAGACAGGCTGCGGGGAGGAATGGGGGGCCGCCCCGGAACACGCAAGCAAACCTCCACCAAGCTACTGTGCAGTAGCCCATCTCAACTCAGAAATGAACACATGGGTGACTCATGCACTGCTGTGCAGCCGCGGAAATCGAAGTGGGACGGGAGGGGAGGGGAGGGGAGGGCGCGGCAACGGCAAGCGCCTCGGCGGCTCGAAATGCAGGAGGCGAGAGAGCCTGTGAGTCGGGGCGATTGCCCACTCGGGGACCACTCCACCGTGCCGGGTACCACACCCCAAGACAGTCAGGCCAGAACGGTGGGGGCATGTATGGGGTACTCTAAACCGATCAAAAGACACGAGCCCTTGGTTGGCTGTGGTGTCGACGGCGCTCCAAAGCCGACAGGGGGCATGCTGCCCTCCGTTTTTTCCATCTCAACCCCTCCCACTTCCACCCCTGCCCATTTCCTGCCTCTTCGCTCCCAGCCAGTCGTGCCCAGCAGCCTCATAATACATCGCCACCGGCACCCCATCAAGCCCCGCTCCTCGCGACCTGCTTCTAGGGATCCCAAGCCCTGACCCCAGCCATCACGAACCGGAAACTTCCCCGTTGCAAGCCACAAGGCGATGCGTGAAAGGTGCGAATCCGATCTCGATTCTAGCCACGAGTTCCCTTTATCCAAGCTAAATACGCAAAACACCGTGAGCAGCCCTCATAGGCCGCCTCGAACACCATGCCATCCGTGTGGGGTATCTGTTACGCCGTTCCGAACTCAGTGTCCATGCCAACCAACGCCCCATGCGAGCCTAGCAGCTGTCGCAAACGCCATGTCATGATTTTGATGCCAAAAATGAAGAAACCAGAGAATTCCACCGTGACGCCTAGCCCTTGGACCTTCAAACAGCAACGCCCCTCCGCTTGATCATGCTTTCCCAAGGAACACGCGGTTCCATCTTGCTTTTGCATTCACCGCATCTGTCGTCAGGTATAATGATGAGGATCCATGTCAGCTTGGTTCAGAGCGGCAAACGGTGGCTGAGAAAGCCGTTGAGGAGTATACCTGTATTCGAAGTGCGTGACGTTGGGTTTGCATCTTTTGTGGGTTTTGGTGTAATCAGGACACCACTTATTCGCAATCCACCGAAAGTGGCCGCATAGGTACTCTCTCTGCATTAAAGAATTATGTGAGAAGGACTGGCGTGGCCACTATGGCACAGTTGGGGGGCACTGGCCTGTGTAAAGTCGCACATGATGACTGTGAACGGCGGGTTAGTGATGTTGGTGATAGAGACGTATGGCTTAGTTGACAAGGGTTTGACGCACAAGATCGCGATTAGTGACTTGCGAGAGGTCTGGAGACCGACTGTCAGAGATCGTCGAGGGCGAGCAAGCCGTTATATCAGTTGGGACCGGTTGCGTGCCCTCTTAGTCCACAGCGACTACAACCATGGCTACCTCACCCGAGCTTCACGTCTGGCTTCCCTGGATCGAGTTCCCGTAAGCCATGCGAGCAAAACAATGTTTTGTGCGACCCATGGTGCGCAGAGGCTAGATCTCATGATTAACGCGTCAGGATTGAACAAAACAGATAGGTCTGGGCAAGAATGTCCGAGACGTGCTTGTGGCTTCATGGACAAGTGGTCCCATGGAGAAGCGGTCTAGGGTCGAAACGGAGCTGTGGGTGTGCTCAAAACGCCAATTCAAGCCGCTCGCGGAGAGAAGCGAATCGATTCGCCCGATCGCGATCACACACATCACCCTGTCTCGCGGAGGCTGTCTCCTCATGTGCGCCGCCCAAACCGGTTGCCCTGCAGCCTGTGGCTATGTGAGTAATCAACCTCAGCGCCTGAAGTTGCGGCAGGGTTGCAGAACAGCGGGTTGACCCTTATTTTCAGGTGACCGACAGGACGTCCCCAGTGGACTGTCGCCTGCCCAGGGCGCTGCGCCGGACGCTAACTGGTCGCAGGTTGGCAATGCTTGTTGGATACCCGCAGCTTGCGCAGCGATAAGGGGATGGGTGCCCAGGAGGACGGATTGAACCCCATTGCTTTGTTCGCTTGGACGAACCACGAAACTCGGGGGTCGCACGCGAGGTTGGTGTGCGAGGAAAAAGAAAAGAAGGAGAACGCCGAGACGCGCATTGGAGTGGGGGGAAAATGAGTGCGTCTCAGATGTCAGAACATCGCGAGCCAAACAGAGCCCAGCTCGCAACTGAACGTGCAGCGAGGCTGAACCGCACGGAATCGCAACCGTTGCGTCTCGTTTGGTGTGACGTCACGGACGGCCGGGCTAGTGTCGAGATGGTGTGCTCGTTTGCGACAGTGGTGTCTTTGGGCTGCAATTCCAAGTGGTCCTGGAGAACAAATGCAGGGAGAGAATCGAAAAGATCAATGCCGGCAGTTGAGAATCGCAAAACGTCAAACTAATGGTGGCAAGGTAAAATTTCTTTGCCAGAATTTCCTTGACCAGGAAGGCAGGAGCCCGAGGCGGCAGCGTGATGGTGGATCTGATCAGGAGACCAGGGTCAGCAATCGCTCCTTCCAGGTTCTCAGCCCTGGCGCTTCAGGGGGCCTTCGATCTCTCTTTGCGCCAGGCTCGAGAGGATTGACAACCAACTCGCAGCTGGTGCCAACTGTTGGCCTGAATTCCAAAAGTCTTGGCCATCCCGGCCTGTCAAACTGTTGGGCATGGTCCGTTGTGATCACGTCAGTCATTGGCGTACGCGGCCATGGTCCCCACAAATTGAAACCGGCGAGGGGGAAGTTCGGGGATTGCCGCGACCAGTTGTATGACCTGAGAACGTCAAATGCTTTTGGCCAAAGACGCCTACCTATTATCAAACGCATGGTTCAACCAACACCATTGTGAACGCTCGGACCCCGATCTCGAGATGTCGGTGGTCATCTCGCTGGCGGCGTCCTGGCTCGATACCGATTTCGTCTATCCAGTGTTAGTAGAAGTGGGGCCCTGGCCCCTGCCCACCCCCCACAGGCCTTTGCCGCGGGCTTTACAGCGGGCCACCCACTGAAGGTACAGTGGTCGCACCAACACCACACCTGCGCTTTTATGTATTATTTCTTACTTTAAACAGCTATATATTTTCCAGTCTTTCTTCAAATCTTTTCAAACTTCGCATGTGCAATCTTTAGACTTATTGAAAGCTGTCTACAAATTTCCAAATATCGAACTTAGGACTCTGTTACAGCTGACGGACTTGTTACTGACCCACTTCTACTAAGACTGGATAGCCGTCTCATCGATGCCCAAGAACGAGATACATCGCTTTCTTCTGTTGAGAGCAGGAGTGTCTAGAACTCCAGTGTCACAGTGAAATTTAACACGTAAGCCGGCGAGACGACGATTGGAAACTGAAATTCTCCCTTGCGGCCGGCAATCAGCTGTACGTTGTTGGATGAGTGATGCCTGATGAATGCCAACGAATGCCCAACACGCCCCACCAAGAAGACACCGCGCCGTGTCATCCTGCTCAAATCGGGCTCTGACGGGCACGTCGAGAATCTCACTCCAAAATTGAAGGAGCATTACCCTTACCGCCTCAAGAGAGCGCATGAATGACGGTAGTCAATACCTTCTCTGGCGCTGATCAACTGAAAGGCAGATTCGTCGTCGCTCTTGAGGCAACGCAAAGGGCGAGACCAAAATATGTGCCGCAAGGTTGCAGCTGAAGCGGTAGCAGGCTGGGTGTGATGGTGTGGACTCGCAGTCCTCCCCCCTTTCTTGGCGTTGCCTCCAGCTGATGCACTTTGATATGCGTGAAGAGCCGCCTCAGGCAAGATAAAGCGAGGACCTGCGACTCTGGATTTCTGTCTCGTCCGAAAAGTGTCGGAATGGTTGAGAGGATTTCTGGACGCACCTATCACCCTCACTGCGACGTCAAGAAGGGTGGGGGAATTTCCCCTGCAAGAGGGGGGCTGACCAAAAGTCCAACGTCACCCAGATGGAAATGCTAAAGTCGACTTTGGGTTGCCCATCAACTTCAGCTGTCACACAAGAGACCGTCTGTCGAGGGTGCGGACTACCTGGGGCTCATTTCTCCCCAGTCGTTTGGCAATCCGATAGTCACCCCTGAAGACAAGAACATGTAAGGCTGACTGAAGTGATCCTAGACATCCCATCAATTTCTGGGTGTGTTGTAAAGAAACTTATTGCGAGCGAGAAAACGAAGCGAACCTTGAACCCTTGGTTGTTTTCAGGGTTGTCTGGGGTGTTGGGCCCATAGGGGCCCACGATCTGGCCGGCGCTTCTCCACGAATTGGGAAGGCGTGCTTTTGACAGGCGGAGCACAAGGATTGACAGCGAAGCTTGATCTAATGTCTACGAAAAACATTGATGGTGGAGCTTCTCGCTCTATCAACGTCGCCGGTTTAAGTTTCTCAAGACCATTACGAGCCTGCCGCTTTCCGGGATAGAGGTTCTCGACACAACACATCCCCTGCTCCTGCGGTCGCACGGGAACCATATGCAAACCAGGGTGCGTCTCCGCCAGCACTTTGGCTCTGTCCACAGTGCCACCCTTCCAAATTCCGACCCCAAAACTCATCACGTGAATGACGCGACAGGGTTACATCAGGACGCGGTAGCTGCTGAGTCTTTGACGACATCGGCGCGCTACACCAACTCTTCGCCGCGATGGGTGTACGACAGGTGGACTCTCCCAGACGGCCGAGTCTCAATGCATCTCAGCGCAAGTTGGCGATAAATTTCCCGGATAAAGCACCCGATTTACGAGCTCCAAGTCAATCAGCATCGATTCCTCACCGCGACACTGGTCCCTTACCGAGCGAAAGTTTCCGCCCACGGCTATTTTTGGGCATATGACGTTTTTGCCGCTCCGGCAGAATTGCACCCACCAGACACCTTGCTTCATCGAACTTCATGCCATCACCTCTGCGTGCTGTCACGGGCGCTCGGTATCGACCGAAAGGCACTGCTACAGCGGGATCCCGTTCGTCGATCTGGAGGGCAGAAAGAGGTCGCCGCGGGGCTCCTTTGCCTTGCGCAGGGTGCACCACGATTCCTCACCGTTACACACCCATAGCCGGAAGCTCCAGCTCGATGTGGATCTCTCGCATGGATGCGGGTGAAAGCAAACACCAGCACCACGGAACCGTCGCAAAAACCGGGCGCAAAGGCCATCACCGCCAAGTCGCGGGGTCATTTCACGGTCTATTCCCCCCTCGGCTTCCCAGCAAATCACGGGCAGACGGAAATGGCAAATGTTTATCAAAGGCTTGATTGACTTATGCTATTAAGAAAAGACTGGGAAAAATGGACAAGAAAAAATAGAAAGGGGCTCCTTAGGAACCCATGCAGGTGGTCAATTGTTCCGCCCAGTCATGCCCGGATCGAACCGCGTGGCACGGACTGGCATCCCTTTTCGATCTCACACCCAACCCCTCCGCGCGCTCCGTTTCTTGCATGGAAGAAGAGCACAACAGAGCAACCGCCTAAAGCGGCGGCCCAATGCAGCATCACGATTCAACCCGCTCGTACCCCGCGGCGTCGGCTCCTTCGTCTCAACCAACCGCTTACTTCCTGCACGTGCGCCAGTTGAGGTTGAGCTGGTGCTCGATCTTGATGGTGGCGTCGTCGTTGGTGATCTCGCCGGAAGCCTTGCCAGTCCTGTCGGTGGTGCTGAGGATGATGCGGTTGTTGATGTTGAGGATTCCGGTGCCACCGCAGGGCGACCAGATGTAGCTGGAGGTGGGGACCTTGTCCTCCTTGGTGTATACGTTGCCCTGGGCCCAGACACCACCGCCGACGATCGAGGTCGTGGTGGTCGTGGTGGCCGAGGCGTCTTGGCTGAAGAAGTATGTGCTGGTGAACTGGCCGCTGACGCCCTCATCGAGCTGTGCCCAGCCGTGGTAGACGCTGCTGAAGACGGCGAACTGGTAACCACCGGGGTACTTGAGGTTCAAGTGCAGCTGGCAGTTCTTGTTGCTGTCGGCGCGGGTGTAGCCAGGGCCGATGTAGGTCTGGAAGCCATCAAAGCCGAAGGTGACGACCTGAGACGGATATCAGTGGCTGCGCCAGGTTGCCGGGACCGGCCAAGGATTCTCAACTTACAGTCATATCCGGGGAGAAGGTGGTCGTGACGGTACCTTGGCGGCAGCCGGCGCCCGAGGTCTGAGCAGTGGTGAACTGGATCTCCTTGGGGTTGGGGGCATCGCCAGAGATGGCATTCTCGCCAAAGCCGGGGCCGTTGAGGATGGGGCTGGCGACCGCGAGGGCGGGGAGAAGAAGAGCGGCGACGGAACGCATTTTGACTATTTGAACCGGGCTGGTTGATGAAGAGGGGTGAAGATCGACTGGGGCTGAGGAGCTGGATGAGTGTTGAGAGCTGTGGTGATGATGATGATGGAAAGACCTGATGGCATCGAGGAGTTGTCGGTATTTATAATCATCGAGCCTCACTTCTGGCTGTCGATCAACATCCGCGTAATTGCGGTTTCCGGGGAACGAAAGCGAACATTTCTCGGCTGCGGAGGCAAACTGCAAGACAGGAGACGGGTTCTTGGCGTCCTCTGGTCTGGAGTCGTTAATCTGAGCGTCTAGATTGCTCTGCAGTCGTCCAGCCCTCCCTGATACACCCGCTCACCGCGTCTTCGTCCAGCACGGAAGAAGGCGTGTCCTTGGCGATCGATGGCGGCCATTAACGTCTACTCACGGCAAAGGCCGAAAAAAAACCGTCGAGACGTACGAGTCGTCTGCGTTCTCAGCCTCCATGGTCGCAGCCAGCAAATTTGCGGTTGAAGTGAGGATAAATGAAACACATATTGGGGCGGCACGTTCGAGTCTTATGGGCTCGCCTCAAGAGGGCCAAGAGCCACCGACAAGTCGCCGCGCCGAGGCCCTGACCACAGCTTGCCCATCTTTCCCCCCCTCTTGCAGTACCCCTTAGCAGGCTCCGAGTATGATGTTGTTCCGGGGTCAGTAGCCCGCATGCCTTTTTTTAGAATCACTTCTTCCAATCGCCGTTTGGGGACGTTGACGTCTAACTGTTTGCAGATCGGATCGAGACCGTACCTGTTGATATTGTGCGTTATTAGCGATGCAACCCCCTGCCGGTTGCGACACCGTCGCGACCGTTCGAGATCCAGTCCCGGGGGGCGAGAAAGCTGAAGTGGCGACGCCGCATGGCCGACAGCAAAAAGAGATCGCCGACCGGATCGCCCTCTTTGTTTCAACAACATCGGCGCTGCATCGAAACTTTGACCGGGTTTGCAGAGTTGAGGATTGCCCCTGAGCGCTGGTTACTGGGTGACAGCGATCCCAAGTCGACGACCGTTCGCGCCTCCCCCGCAACCTGGGGGATCAATCGGCTCCTGACGGCTCCTGGCGGCCCCTGGCTTGCCCTGGATGAGGGCCTCCTCAGTGCTACTATTTTGGTGGCGGAGTTGCGGCGTAAATTAAGCTTAATTGACGGGTTACCAGGCGATCGTAGTGCGCTGCAGTATCTGACAGGTGGCGTGTTTCCATCGCACCCCTTCGTATCCATGGTGCAGCAGCACGGATGGCATGCCAGGGCACATGGCAAGACCCAGGGGTTCCTCCACCAGTCACCTGACGGGATATCGGGACTGTAGGAACTTGTTCTGGATAATTTACCCCCTTCCACTGTCATCTACGGCCCACCGCTCGCCATTCGCGACAGCTCAACACGGTGCAAAGCTGAGCGGTGAGATTGGATTGGAGCGCTCCCTTCGAGCACCAAGACGGCAAAATGTTGCTAATTTGCTCCGTTTAGGGGAATCGTTGCGCTCGACTCTAGGTAGCGACGGATGGCCTTCCCTAGCGCGCAGTACCCAAAATCCCCATACTCAGGGACTGCCGATTCACCCGTGCCGCGCCCAAAGCCGGCCGGGATTCCCGCTGCACAACAACACCAGCACCGCCCCTCCACCACCCACCTCGACGGCGCAAAGGAGGAGGGTGTTGTCCCCCGCGACGATTGGTCCCAGGAGCGAGGCTCTTTCAGTGTGCATACTCATTTGCGGGGAGGCAAAAACGCCCGACGTGGCCACTGTCGACCGCCCCCAGGACGGCAGCCAGTGCGGCAAGAGTTGGACAGTTTGACGACAACGCCAAGAGCTCGAGCTGTGCTTTTAGCCTCGGTGATGCGGTTGTTGATCGAATGCGAGAGAGGGAGATCAGGGTTGGCAATGAGGGCGAAATCAAGGCATGATCCTTCGCCGCAAGCAGCCGTCGCTGGTTGGTCCTACAGCTCGTCCCCCTGGCGATACCACGTAGCGCCTACTGGGTGATTCATCCGTGGTATATCGCGGACTTTTTCGGACGAACTGCTCCCGGCCAGGAACAGTGCTACTGCTCGCAAAAAGCTTGTGTAGACAGTGGCTTGCAAGGTCCTTCGGCCACATCCTCGATGCTACCCAAGACTGCCAGCGGCTTCCGGGAAGGGATGCCCCACATTGTGGGCTCCAGCCAGGGACTCGGGTCGGCCCCCAGGCCTTGCTCGCCAACCCAGTCCGTTTTGGGCACGACGAAGGTGGCAAGGATAAACACAACCCTCCCCCTTTTCCGGCCTCATTACCTAACATTGCCTTGCCACTCCCCCCCCTCCTCTCCCCTTTTTTTTTTCTTGCGATTCCCTACACCCCACCAAGCCGAACTTGCCGTGGCATCTACCGTTACATCTGCCTTTCTGCGACTGCTACAGCTACAGATGGGTTGTGGCTGCAGGCGAGGGGGGTCGCAAGCCACTGACATAGAGTAGGCCCTCTATATCGCAGGATGGCATCTGTACTGAGTGAGCCAAGCGCAGCCAATAACCTTGGATCAACCTCGAGGCTGACACGGGACTATAGCTCCAGGGTTCATGAATTATTCCCCGGTGTCTCCCCGTACATATGGAGACGAGCAAGACAGGAATAGCTACAGATAGATGATGTCGGTCCGCAGTTCATCTGTCCTACCAGGTAAGCCCTCGGCCCTTAACGCGAAAGCTCATGTAATAGAGCCCTAGAGCTTTCGTATCAGCCAACTGGTCACGCAGGCTGCTTCCGTCGTCCAGGACAGCTACCTGCTTTGTGCGACATGACGACGGAGGACTGGGCGGACGCACCTTCGGCTACGCTCCGGAGCCGGGCACGCATTGTCGAGGGGAACGCCTTGCGGAGCGCCTTCAGGTCACGCCTCGAGGTCGCGTCACTTGGGCCGAGAACAAACACATGGCAGAGGATCGCTCGCGAGCATCACAGCATGTCAGACGGCATTTACCCTCCCCCTCCCCGCGGCACTTCTCACCGCTGATGGGTATGATCCCTCTCCGCCTCGCCGCAAACCTGCGCTTCAAGTGACAGCGTGTGAGTGTGATCGCTAGGAACATGTGTGTCCATCACGCCAGGCACAAGGCACAAGGCACAAGGCACAAGGCACAAGGCACAAGGCACACACACAGACAGCGGCAGGTAAACACAGCACAGCATGCACGCCATGCACGCCATGCCCATGATACCATCCCACTCGGCGAACCACACACACACCCCCCATCGTCCCATCATCCCAACCTCCCCCATCTATTATTCCGCATGCAGCCAACCCCGTCCCTTGTCCGGGGTAAACCGCGCCGTCCGCGCTCTCGCGTGCATGTAGCACCCGGATACAACCACAGCATTCCCTCCCCTTGGAAGGGGAAGGGTTGTCCTGCAGCCGCACTTTGTACGCTGCATCCTGCATACGGCTCGCTGGCCCTAGCTAGCTGGACACCTTGCGCAGTAGCAGCAGCGTAGAGAAGACGCAAGGAAACAAGCTCACGTTCCATTTCATCTAAATTTTTGGTCTGACCCTGACCCCGCCTTCCGAAGTGGGCGCCAGACGTGTGTAATCTGACTGTTGTGTATCCATCCCTCCTCTCCGTGACCGAGAAACGATGGAGGACCCTTCTTTGCGACATTGTATACATGCAAAGAGACGGAGCGAGAGACAGGACGTCATCAAAAGTCGACTTGAACGTGTTTTATTTTTAGGTGAGAGCAACTGAGACTGAACAGACTAACTGGCTGGCTAGCTGACTTACTGGCGACGGGCTAGATACAACGATGCTCTGCTAAATGATAATGCGGCAGTGGGTAAAAACAATTCTAGAACATCCAACATGACGATGTGGCCGACAGCTCGCTCCGAAGCTTCGCTTTTCTCAGGACCTCGCTTCGCTTGCGCTGGCCCGGACGCGATAATAACGACTCGACGCTTTAGGCGGACTCGACCTGCTTGAGGATGCCCTCCAGATTGATGCTCTTGGGGCGCTCGATAGGCAGACCGAGCGCGCGGTCCCAGATGAGCTGGGCGAGAGGGCCAAGGCCGCGCGAAACGCCGAAGGTGGCGGTATAATACAGCGTCTCGTGGAAGCCGTAGTGATGGAAGAGCACGCCGGAGCTGCTGTCGACGTTGGGGTAGGGGTTCTTGGTCTTGCCGTGGGCCTTGAGCACCTCGGGCGCGATGCTGCTGTTCTTTTGGACCAGCTGGAAAACGGGGTCCTGGGCGATCTCGGGGCGCGCGGCGGCGTAGTCCATGAGGGCTTCGAATCGCGGGTCGGGCTTGCGCAGGACGGCGTGGCCGTAGCCGGGAACGACGCGGCCAGAGTTGAGGGTTGACCAGAGGTAGTCGGTCACGTCCTTGTCAGTGTACTTGGCGGGGATATTGTCCTTCATTTGGAGGATCCAGCGGAGGACCTCTTGCGCGGCAAGTCTGTGGAAAGTCAGTATTTCGGTCTGGCTAACGAAGCAAAGTAGAATTTGAGACTCACCCGTGAAGTGGCCCGGCAAGACCCTGGAGACCAGCGCTGTAGCTGAGGAAGGGGTCGCTCAATGCACTGCCAACGAGATGCGTTGCGTGGGCGGAAACATTACCGCCCTCGTGATCGCCGTGGAGCGCGAGATACAGCCTCAGGAGATCCTGGAAGTTCTCGTTCTCCTTTCCGCCTTTCCCAAGCATAGCAGCAAAGTTGTATGACCAATCCTGCTCCAGATCAACCTCAGCGGGAAGGGCGCCTCCGCCGCGGTAAGAGTTCTGGTAGATCTTGGCGGCAATGGTGGGAAGCTTGGCAAGAAGCGAGATGCAGTCGTCAAAGGTAGGCTCCCAGTAGTCGGCCTTGTTGAGGCCATTCTCGTACGCCTTGGCAAACTTGGAAGTGTAGTTAAGGGATGACACAGCAATGGCGAATTGCGTCATGGGGTGCAGGTCGGTAGGGAAGTTATCGAGCATCTTGTTGATGAATTCGGGAAGCTGGACCTGTTCAGCGAGCTCCCGGGAGAACTGGCGAGCCTGGGGTACAGACGGGACTTTGCCGGTCAGGAGCAGCCAGAACATGGCCTCTGGCAGCATCTCGGTTCCCGTCTTGCCCTTGGGAAGCTCTTTTTGGCAGTCCTTGATGGTGCGGCCGTGGAAGCGGATGCCATCGTTGGCGTCTAGCACTGACCCCTCCCAAACCATTGCTTTCAGCCCTCGCATGCCACCGATTGTATTCTCAACCTTGACCTCGCCAATGACCTTGGAGCCATGGGCCTTGACCTTCTTCAGAAGCTCGCGCTTCGCGGGAATCACTTCCCTCAGTGTCGACTTTAAGTCGGGCTCGGCCCTGGCATAGGATCGTCGCGAGAAGGCGGCATGGGCGGTCGGGCTGCCGGCGACGGGCTGTGGTGCGTTAGCGATCAAAGCTCCCAGAGGCAGATTCCAGCATCACTTACACGCAGAGCTCCACCAAGGGCGCGCGACCCCCTTCTCAAGTTCATTGTCATTTTCGCTTTGCCCAACTGTAGTTTCCCCTAAAATCGTGCCGAACTTTGGACAAAAGACGTAGTTCCTGTCGGGCCAGGTAGGTCGAGCTATCAAGGGAGCGGATGATGCAGCCGATAGCCGAGGCTTGGAGCTGTGCCTTGCAGGGAGCTTTGGGGAAAGCCACGCCAATGCGGGGTTCCACGAGCCAAGCAAGCGGTGTGTTTGACCGCTGGCAGCCGTCCGATCAGCACGTGGAGAGTCAATTGAGTTCGAGTCCGGATGTTGTGTCCATACCTTAAGATTTGGATTGAGTTCTCTTAAAGGAAGAGAAAATTATTCTCAAAGTCAGCATCGTGTCGTTTCTGCACCACATGATTTTCTGCACGCTCTAACACCACCTCCCCAAAACGTCACTGCCTCGCTGCTCGAATGAACCGAGGAAAGCCGTGGCTACCCCGCGCTCTTCCCTGCTGAACAACTGATCCCCCGGACAAACGGCCGGGGCTGGTGGGGCCAGACAATCCCGCCGAGCCATTGACCAATGGGGCCTCGAGTGGAGCCAAGTTGACCCTTGATCCCTCGGTTTCCACGTCGCTGACAAAAACCGAGCAACGAGCTTCCATGTCGCCGACCCGCGAGGCCGAGTCAGAGCGGGCTCACCACCGACGAGCAAACGACGAACTCCGGGCTCCATTTCTTTACAGTCCCACGTTTTATAATACTTGGCTCTAAAAGTTCCCATCTCCTACCAAAGGAACGCCGCGCGACCGAGACGACGAGAGATAGCGCTCCAACGCTCTAATAGGCGTGCGACAGTAGAGCGATTCCGCCGGCCCGATGCTGCGCACTACCATCACCCGTGCTTCCCGGCAGGTCCTACCGCTGAAGCCGTCGACTTCGGTGCGCTCTCCACTCAGGGCCGCCGGCCGACTCCTCTCGACAACCTCTCCCGCTAGAATGGCATCCCTGCCAACCGTCGCACCCCCGATCTCGACCGCATTCCCCTCCGAGTCGTTCCAGCTCCTCCCCGAAGCAGAAAAACCAGGCGCCGCGGAGGATACTTTATGCCAGCAGCAGATCAAGGGTGTAGAGGCTTGGTGGGCGTCGCCGAGATACGAGGGCATCAAGCGGGACTGGACGGCGGCCGACGTTGTGAGCAAGCGTGGATCTCTCCAGCAGTCATACCCGAGTTCCGTCATGGCGCGCAAGTTGTGGAATCTCGTTACCGAGCGCAAAATTGCGGGCGAGCCTATCCACACCATGGGCGCCATCGACCCAGTTCAGATGACGCAGCAGGCGCCGCACCAGGAGGTTCTCTACATTTCGGGTTGGGCATGCTCCTCGGTCCTGACGACTACCAACGAGGTTTCGCCTGACTTCGGCGACTACCCCTATAATACGGTGCCGAATCAGGTGCAGCGCATGGCGAAGGCTCAGAGCATGCACGACCGCAAGCAATGGTTCCTTCGCTCCAAGATGACTCCCGAGGAGCGCGCCAAGACTCCCTACATCGATTACTTCCGGCCCATCATCGCAGACGGCGATACCGGACACGGCGGGTTGACAGCGGTTATGAAGCTGGCCAAGCTCTTCGCTGAGAATGGTGCGGCGGGAGTACACTTCGAGGATCAAATGCACGGCGGAAAGAAATGCGGCCACCTTGCTGGCAAGGTACTAGTACCGACGGGCGAGCACATCAACCGTCTCAAGGCGGCGCGCTTTCAGTGGGACGTCATGGGCACCGAGAACCTCGTCATCGCCCGAACCGACTCCGAGAGCGGCAAGTTGCTCTCTTCGTCTATCGATGTCCGCGATCACGAGTTCATCCTCGGCGTTGCCGATCCTGCCGTCGAATCCCTCGCCGAGACCCTCTCCGCGATGGAGGCTAAGGGCGCATCCGGCGCCGAGATCGACGCATTCGAAGCCCAATGGGTCAAATCCACCAAGCTCGTCACTTTCAACGAGGCAGCCGTTGCCCATTTCGAAGCACACGGCGTCGACAAGGCCAAGATCGACGAATACCTTCACAAGACCGCCGCAGACCGCGACATGGGCGTCACCGCGCGACGCAAGCTTGTCAACGCCATCACTCCCAACAAGCCCGTGTATTGGAACTGGGACATCCCGCGCACGCGCGAAGGCTTTTACCACTTCCGCGCAGGCATGGAAGCCGCCACCAAACGCGCCATCGCCTTTGGACCCTACGCCGACCTCCTGTGGGTCGAAACTGGCGACCCGAATGTCCAAGTGTGCAGAGACCTCGGCCGCGCCGTGCGCTCCGTACACCCCGGCAAGGGCCTAGTATACAACCTTTCCCCCTCGTTCAACTGGATGGCTCACGGCTTCACCCCTGAAACCCTCAAGAGCTTCATCTGGGATATCGCAAAAGAGGGCTTCGTCGTGCAGCTCGTCAGCCTGGCGGGCCTTCACAGCACCGCGACCATCAGCAACGAGCTCGCGACCAAGTTCAAGACGGATGGTATGGCGGCGTATGTGGAGGTCGTTCAGAAGCGTGAGAAGGATCTTGGCGTTGATGTGCTCACGCATCAGAAGTGGAGTGGAGCGAATTACGTGGATGCTATCCTGGGGCATGTTCAGAGCGGCAGCTCGGGGAGCAAGAGCATGGGCGAGGGGAATACAGAAGGGCAGTTCCACTAAGCTGAAACTGTGAGTATGTCTCAGGAGCGGTGCATTTTGCATGGGCAGGCGTTGGATATGGGATTTTTATGCATAACATTGGATGCAGGTAACTTTGCTAGATTTGAATTGATCATTGCTTGGATACCTACGCCCTTTGATCGTCTAACTCGGCGCCGTTACCACAATACGAATGGAGAGACTAGAGGCTCTCCTTGACAGCGTTGTTCACCGGCGCGGGCGGTGCTGGCCCCTCAGGCGTGACGTATGCCTTGGTCATACCACCGTCCACCACGAAATCGTGACCGTTCACAAAGCTAGCCTCATCGCTGGCAAGGAACACAACAGCTTGTGCTTGCTCGATGGCCTCACCAAAGCGGCCTGTGGGGAAGTGAATCTCACGACGGTGGCGCTTCGCCTGGTCATCGCCCAGCCAGTCCTGAAGTAGCGGGGTGTTGAGCGGCGCCGGGCAGAGGTTATTAAAGCGGAAGCCCTCACGGGCATGAACGATGGCAAGCTCGCGGGTAAGAGCCAACACGGCTCCCTTGCTCGCCGTATAAGCCAGTTGTGGAGTGGCTGAGCCGACGAGGGCAACAACAGACGCGGTGTTGATGATGCTACCCTTTGTCTTCTTGTGCCTTCGCAAGGAGAGGACGGCGTGTTTGCTGCCGAACCAGACACCCTTGACGTTGATGTTTTGTGTGAGGTCCCATATCTCTTCGGGGGTGTCGATGGCGTCGTCGTCTCGGGCGTGCATGATGCCAGCGTTGTTGAACATTACGTCGACGCCGCCCCAGCTGTCAAGGGATTCGACCATGGCTTGGACTTGAGCCTCTTTGGAGACATCGCAGACCTGTGATGGAGCGAGTCAGTTGGGGGGGTTGTGGAAGTGGAGGAAGGTGGGCGTACTGTTGTCTCGACGCGTCCTGCGCTGGGGACAAGCTGCTTGACTTTGGCAATGGCCTTTTCCAATGCCTCCTTGGAGATGTCAGCCATCAAGACGTTGGCGCCCTCCTTGGCGAAGAGAATGGTGGTCTCAAGACCAATGCCACTGGCGATGTGTAAGTCTCCGATGCCCGGCGCCGGCGATAGTGTCGCCCGAATTCGAGGGAGCTTACCCAGCAGCTCCGGTGATAATGGCATTCTTTCCAGCCAAACGGCCAACACGCTCAGAGGAACACATGATTGTCTCGAGCTTCGGCGGTTGGGCGCGCTGCTGCGTTGTGGTGATGAAGGTATCACAGCGGGGTAGCAATCGCGGAGAGGACGATAAGAAAGATGGAAAGCCGAATCTTATGACGTTCTGCCGAAAGCTTGCGCCACGAGAGCCCAGCAAACTGTCTGGACTACGATCTGTGTCACAGGAAAGGAAGTGTGGGAGAGGGAGGGAGGAAGATAGAGCGCGACGGAAGAAATGTTCTGTGTTGGTGGTGTCTTGGAAGCCCTCCTTGGGTTGATAGCTGCCATCTAATCATTCTATCCGCAGACATCCGACAACGGCGGGGCGCGCAAACGCGCCGCACCGATGTCAGGGGCTGAAGGGTCTGGCCCGCCAAACATCCTTTGGTAGCCGCCTGGATCCTGCGGGACTGGCCTAGGTGTTCTGTTCCTGTGCCTTCACCTGCGTGATGACACGCCGTTATCATCAAGTCGGGTCAGTTATCTATCCATTGGAGGCAACGGCGAGGGGCGCTGCTCCACTGCTCCTTTGCTCACGTGGGCCACTCGACCAGGAGCTTGTCCAATCTCTGAGTTGCCATTATGTCAAGCATATCGGAAAGCTTTCGGTAGGCCCGGTTCGGGCTGACGATGGAATGGGAGCAGTCTCAGTAAGGCGCCAGGCCTTACAACTCTACCATCCCAACCAGGCCTTGGGGCATCGTCGCCGTGAGACAAATGTCTTGCTCCGGGGCTCTTCGACGAAGGTGCGGAGTTCGGTGGTGGGGTCACCTAACCAGGAGCACGATTGGTGCGAGTTGGTCGCACGAAAAGTAGGCCTTATCACCTATAGAAGAACATGCCTAATGACACCATGGTCGGTGTAATGTCAATTGCGATCCCAATTTTCGGATCATCTGAAGGGAAGAACCTTGTACCCCGCTGCTTGTGACCTGCCCCGCATCGTTCTTGTCGCGAGCCCGCGATGCTCGATGACGCTGTGGCCCTGGAATCCGCCAACCTGATTGGCTGCCTGCCTCGGGGTCGATGCTAGCGATTATCAGCCCCGAGCCGATCGCAGCTTATCAGAAACAAGGTTCCCTTCGAACTTGGCATGACGATAATATCATCGCAACTCTTGCCAGTCTGCCAGCTCAGCTCGTGATCCTCGAATTCTGGTTTCCAAGACGCGCCGTTCGCGCATTCGTTACGCTTGATAAGATTCTCCAGCGGCGCTCCTCTCCACTGTCCCTCGCACAGCTTCCCCTGTTCCACCGCGACGTACCCCACTTCGCGGCCAGCGACATCCTCGACGATTCCGTCAGCGACAGCAACTGGGCAGGCGACCCCTGAGCACCGGCCATGGCTCCCAACGAAGCGCAACCGGCACCCGGAGCAATAACGTTCGAAAAGCTCCCCGAGCTGCTCGCCTATGACAACTCGGTCAAGCTCGCAGGCGTCGACGTCGACGGGCAGCTCCGTGGCAAGCTCGTCTCCAAGAAGAAGTTCCTGTCGATCGCCGAGAGCGGATTCGGGTTCTGTTCGGTTATTTTTGGCTGGGACATGCACGACATGACATACGTCCGCGAATTGAAGGTCAGCAACAAGGAGAATGGCTACAGGGACATCATCGCGGTGCCCGACCTCAGCAGCTTTCGCAGGATTCCATGGGAGGGCAACATCCCCTTCTTCCTCGTCAGCTTCCATGACCCAGATACACTCGAGCCAGTCTCAGCATGCCCACGGGGCCTGCTAAAGACACAAATCGAGAAATTAGGTGCCAAGGGGTATGGCGCAATGGCAGGAGGTGCGTGTCCCAGCGACCAAGAGAGCTGGAGTTCAGTCGCTAACCTCCAATGTTTCCAGCCGAGTACGAGTTCTTCCAGTTCCGCGCCCCATCCGCATCTTCAGACAGCTCATCTTCGACGGCTACGTACCTTCGAGAGAACCCACCACATGCGCTCCCATCCCTCACGGAGGGCATGTTCGGTTATAGCTTGACACGCCCTGTCCACAACCAAGAATACTTCTACGACATCTTCAACACATGCGAGGCGTTCAAGTGCAATATTGAGGGGTGGCACACAGAAAGCGGGCCGGGCGTGTTTGAGGCTGCCTTGGAATTTGGGGAGATACAACAAATGGCGGACAGGGCAAGCCTGTTCAAGTACGGCCCCCAACGGGATGCTGTTGTGTGACGTGCTGACAACCTGGCAGATATGTGGTGAAGTCGGTGGCAACCAAGTATGGCATTACACCTTGCTTTATGGCGAAGCCAAAGCAAGGCCTACCCGGAAACAGTGGGCATATGCATATCTCGATCGTCGACAAGGACGGCAAGAACCTCCTTGCGCGAGAATCACCCGATCCCAAACCGAGATACCCTGATATCGCTGGTCTCTCCGACCTCGGCAGGCACTTCCTGGCGGGCCTCCTTGAGGGTCTCCCAGACGTCATGCCCATGGTCGGGCCCACCATCAACAGCTATAAGCGCCTTGTCGAGAACTTTTGGGCGCCAGTGACCGTTTCATGGGGTTTGGAACATCGCGCCGCATCTATCCGCCTCATTGCACCCCCGACCTCCAAGCCTGGAGCAACACGCTTCGAGATCCGTGTTCCTGGTGCTGATGCCAACCCCTATTACGTTCTCGCCGCTGTTCTCGCTCTCGGCTGGCGCGGCGTTGAGCGGAAGCTGGAAATTCCCGTTCCTCCCCTTGGAAAGGGCGAGGACGTTGGAGGTGACACGGATATGGGTGTTCGACTCGCGAGGAATCTGAGAGAGGCGACCGACCGATTCACGCGTATTGGTAGCATCGCACGAGAGGTCTTCGGAGACGAGTTCGTGGAGCACTATGGCGGCACCAGGGAACACGAGATTAAGCTCTGGGATGAAGCGGTTACGGACTGGTGAGTTGCCCATTGCTGTAAACCCTTCAGGTGAGACATGCTGATCATGACCAGGGAGATGAAGCGGTACATTGAGACTGTTTGAGAACCTTGGACGGGCACTGGGACAGCGACTGTTGACGCCGTGATATGTTACTAATGATTGTAGTTTCTACCTGGACCTCGTTGCTTTCTGTTTTGCGCTTCGTGTACATAGAGGTATACCCAGCTCATTGGGGTGGTCTAGAGTTGTGGTATATGTATGCCGATTTTCCTTCGACACCCCTTCACTTTCTCCTGGACGCTAGCTCGGACTCAATGGAGATAGATCCAAACTGATGATAACAAATCACGGTGGCGTTTGGACATTGCAGTATACGGATTGTAGTGCATCTTGTCTGACAAGGGGAGATTTCCTCTACTGTGTCAACTCAAGCAGACAGACATGGAGAGCTATCCTCCCGGTAGTGAGCCTGCATCAGTCCGAACCTGGTGTGGCTGCCTGGCTTTTCCATCATCGCCAGATCGTGGAGGCTTGTTTACCCCCGTTGCACATCATCTTGTGTTGGAGAAAACGCAGCGCCCTCTCATACCACTAGCTCTCCACCAAGACGGAGACATCGCGACTACTCAGCGCGGGAAGCTGTAGCGGAGTCCACTAGTAGGTTATGCCACCAGATCTACGAGCCATCACGAGGAGACACCTGGCTCCTGGGAACACATCAAGACACAGCTTCATCAATCCAATGCCGGTGCTATGCCGGGCAAAACGCATGGCCTCATGGGTGGATCCCACGGATATCGCGATGTCATGATAACTCGCTCACCGCTTCATCAAAGTGAGTCAGTTGCAGTCTAATGTCTCCGTTGCATCTCGGAGACAACGACCACGATGAGGCAGTGTCTCCGGTCGCAAACTCCCCACAACACATCGCACATCACAGATGCAACCGCGGATGTAAAGCACAGCTAAGACACGATATCAACAATCCGTGGACGGGTCATATCCCACTCGGTGAGTCCTACAGGTAACCAACCCGCGCATTTCGTTCCGTTTTGCAGTGTGCAGCAAAATGCAGTGCGGCGCAGTGCATCAGACTCGGCATTTAAGCGGTCACGCCGTGTCGCAACCAATCAGGGGCTGCGCTTCACGCGACACGATGAGCGAGCAACGAGGGTGCCGAGCGACCGCTGGCCGAGAGCAGGCCCGGTGGGTCGGTCCACTCTTCCGGGGGGCACATCGTCTGGAGCCAGTGCTGCCGCGCCGCGTGCTTCCGGTTCGGCTGTTTTGCGGGGGTCGGAGAGGGCTGTGTGGCGCCCGATCCGGGAGATGCGCTGTCGAGATGGCAGCTGAAGAGGACGCGGGAGGGGGATGTGTGCAGGTGGAAGGTTGGAGATGGAAGGGGGTGAGATGTGAGGAGGATTGTACAGCTTGAGGGTGGCATTTGTTAGGATTACGGGAGTGCCCTAGATTAGGGATCGAGGTCGTTGTCATATCGCTGGACGGTAATCAAGGCGAAACTGTGATAGTCGTGCTCGGGGAGAAGTCCCGAACAGAGTCTACTATGTAGAGAAATCTCGTGTAGAGGTGACGTGAGCATATCCTGTTCGTCGCGATCGCCGTAGTCATCCCGTCGCTGCAATCATCAGTATGGCCCAGTCTCCAGGTCCCGGTGGAAGGGCAACCACTGCGAAATTTCGCGGCCGCCGTCGGGTGGGTGTTACACAATGGCCACCCACGAAACCGTGGAAATGCTGCGGCTGGAGTGATCGGTGGCTGCATTGCTTTGGGGGTGGTGACAGACGCGGGTTGGCTCATTTCGCACGCCAAGACTCCGCGACTGCGGTTGATACCCCTCAGATGGCGCCTGCGTGCAAGCTGAAAATCCTCTGACTGCATCTTTCGATGATCTTTCGATTACCGGTCGCGTTTGGTCATCGTGGAAATGTGCCGTTCCTTCGCTGGACAAGCTGTCATGGGCCAAGATGCTTGCTTTACTGTGTTGGCCCGGGTGGACTGGTGAATCAGAACGCCGCCTTGGTGACGACCGGTCGGAAACCGTTTGCTCATGGCCCACCTGAGATTTTTTGTGCCACACCCCCTTGCCGTGTCGTGATGAAGGCGTGGAGTAGCGCACTGCAGATGGAGGCGTTTTGCTATCGCAGCCTAGGCCGGCTCCACCCGTGCAACCACCCTTCGACCTACCAATGGGTTCCTGGGCCTGTGATAGAGGCGCTGCTCCGCGTGGGAGGTCGAGGTCTGGGTGTTGTGGTGTGTTGGGGATGGGACGATCTTGGCCTCGGGTCTCGACGTTTTCCCCTCATTCCATCGTTCGTGCTTTTGCTGCAAGCTGTACATCAGCGCCTCCGTGCAGCCTGGTTGCGAAGGCGCTGTGTCTTGGTTCTGCGATGGGCTGCTGTTCTGCAGTTCGGAAATCTTCTGGAGAATGGCAAGGAAAAGCCTGGTGCAAACGGATTCTCCGCCGTTTGGTGTGTCGCACAGGCTGAGTTGGCGACCCTAGCACCGTGGTCCATCCTCGCCTCTAAAAATAAGTGCAAGCAACATCCCGATTGTGGAGCCGTCGACTTTTCGGCGTCGATGTTGGGGGCCAAGAGCCTCATCAAACACACGCTGAGAGGAAGATCGAAGCGTGCCGAATGGCCGCGCTCGCAGCCATTCCACGCTGTCGGCAGCAAACGCGCAGCAGGCCAGCGTTCAGGGGTTTCTCCAGTTCGTTATTCTCGGAGGCGTAGGTTTTTGCCTAAATGCGTGTTTGTCAGCTCTGGGCGTTTATGACGATAAAATCGGGCATTGCATCCTTCCAACTATCTTCGAAACTTCACACTCGGATTGAACTTGCCTCATTCGTGAGCAGCCGGCGTCCAAGGCCAGAAATCCGAGCACCTGTCAAGTCGTCACTCTCGCCAAGGCAGCGCGAGGCTCGAGCCATGTGCGGCGTTGAGTTCAGCGGGCATGCCCTGAAGGTCGGTGAGCGCAGGGGTGCGATCCCGTGTCAGGTTACCCCTCAACCTGCGGCACTGCCTTGGTCCCAGGGCGACTCATTGTGATGGGCAAAGCTCGCGCATGCGCAAAAATGTTGTGATGAGGTGTCAAAGATTCCATTGCAGTTCCAGGCAGGCGACACGAATTCGTAGCTGTGTTGATAGGTTGTTGTTTCATCGTGTGTTCAGATTCGTATCGTGGACAATCTTTCGAGGCTCTCACCCACTGTGGGTCATGGCCAGAACTGGCGTCACGGCTGACGAGAAGAGCTTAATTTCCGCTAAGCGGCCGCCGAGGTCCCCGGATGGAGGCACTATTGGCCCAATCAGAGGACCACTACAGGTGGTGGGTCTGGATCAAAGATAGAGCTACCCCCCATGCTAGGGCTAAAGTTTCTTTCAACCCCACACAGGCTGCTGTGCGCGAAAGATGCTTCCTCAGCACCATTTGTTGTCCCCACAGCCATATCGCCATCATGCCTGGCCCCGAGAACCTATCTTCCGGCATATCAGACAGATATGGCATTCAGAAAACAGATCGCGACTGGGCTGCCGACCCCTTGGATCACCGACATTGCTGCGCGTTCCCGCCCCTCCCATCGTCTTCACGAACGCCAGGTTCCCCCACAGGGCATCGCTAGCGAGCAGCAACCTACCCTTGAGGGGAACTGCAAAGCCATGTAGTTAGCGTTCTTGCCCTACGCCCATATTGCCGCTCCGGACCCGGACCGTCCGCCGTCTCTACCTCTCGCCGCTGGACCGGGATAGAGCCGGCTTGTCTGTGGTCAGCTTCTGCTCCTAACGGAAGGTAGGAAACTAGATCCCAGGATCAAACAAGATGGCCGAGCACTTGTCGAAACTCAGCGTCAGCGGTGGGGCGACTTCTATACGCTGCAGAATTTGCGACTCGATCGATGCCGGAGCGAAGCCACGAGCTTTGACGGGATGACGTGATGGAAGAGCTTCCCATCCCTGAATTGTCCAACGTCAATCGCACGAGCAAGCGGTGGCTTCACTGGATACTGGGCCTGGCCCTCTTTGCCCCACGCGTCGTGCAACGTTCTCACCGCAAGTGCGGTAAATTGTCCAGTGAGCTCCGACGCGGCATGGCACAGTCAGACATTCAGGCCCACATCGGCGGTGGCGTGCGGTTGTGGTTGCTTGCAGACCCTGCGGCGGGAAAGTTCTCGCTCGCCTGGCCCGGAAAGTGAACGCGCTTCCTTTGGTTCATTTTTACCCTAGATCTTTGGTCCCACGGGGCTGATGGATGGGATGCGGCTTGCTGGCTTGGGCATGGGGCGGTGCTGACATTTCCAGCACTTGACTGGCGGCGGAAACGGTCTGGGCCGGACCCCGCCCACCACCTCAATGGGCCGGCAAGCAGCTTTCCGCTTTCCACAACCCATCTTTCAGCGCCTTCTCCGAAAACATGCATGTCGAAACTGTCAAACTGACCCCGCTACCAGCCAGCTATGTTTTCACCAAGACGTTGGAGCTAAGTAGGGATGCGCCGAGTTATCCGTCAGCATCGTCCTAGTGCTGCGCATATCGCGACGATTTCCACACACCCAAGTGCACAGGGCCGTAGGGTGAGGGGTTATCAGCCGGGGGTGTCGGTCTAACACAGCCCTACGAACCTGAGACGCTGTTGCGTGTTGAATCGCTCGTTGGCGAGTGCCCGACCCCTCTTTGGAGCGCCAGCTGAATGGTTCCATATGTCCCTCGGTCGGGGATCTTCTGGGCCCCCAAGCGGAGAACTGGAACGGTGGCTTCGACGGATATCCACATCCTGTCTAACAGCTTTTCGAGGATTTGCATTCGCGTCTGCGTCAAGTGGCGGCAGTGGCACCTATTCGCGGGCCCCGAAGACGAGGCTGTGCCGAGAAGCAGAGTAGTCAGCGCGAAGAAGTCGTCAGGACGGGATGGGACGCAACCCTTTGGCGGCTTTAGCGACAACCGGGCAGCGCTGCAGCCAAGCTTCCCTGCCAGCTCCGCCCAATGGAGCAGACCTCCTTTACCGGCGTGGCAGAAGTCCCTGCTCAGCACAAGCAGGCAGGTCACTTCTGCAGCATCTTCCGGCGCTGACTGTTCTGCATACCCTGCCTCTGGTCCATGTTCATGCCTTCGTCAAGGGTCTCCCTTGATTCGACGCTGGGATGTCGACCTCTTTCGGGTGTGGCTTCTCCAACCAACCCCCCCTACCTGCTGTGATCCTCCAGGTCCCTCTGGCTGATGCGCCTGAATAAATACATTGGCAGCTGAAGCTGCCGCTTCGGCTTCTCTTGCTTCCCGTGCTTTGCATCTCCCCCCAACTTTTCGTCACACATTGTGACCAGAGCTCACACGTCGACTGGACGTTGCTGCTTAGAATAAGCCGCCGTTCGTGATTTCCTCTTGTCGACGATCGCCCTCCCGAACTTCGGGACTGCGGCTCCTTCGCGAGAACCACGAGCTTCTTCCTAACTCCGCCCGATTGGGCGTGACCGCACTTCACCATGGCGGCCGTTCTCCTTACCTGCGCATTAGCGGCCGTGGCCAACGGCCTACGCTACGATGCGGCCTATGAGGCGTATAATCTTAATATGAACAAAGAAGCAACAGATCCTTTAGACTACTCGGCCGAACGACCGGGGCACACATACTTCCCCTCGCCGGAGAGCTGGCGATTTCCATTTTACACGCTCTTCCTAGACAGGCTCGCCGATGGCGACCCATCAAATAACGACATCAATGGCACGGTCTACGAACAGGATGTCACCAGCAACCAGCTCCGGCACGGCGGCGACTTGCAGGGCTTGGTGGATAGCTTGGATTACATTCAGGGGATGGGGATGAAGGTTCGTGATCGCGGGTGGGGTTTGGCCGATGTTTGCTGACTTTTGCTCCGCAGGCCATCTACATCGCTGGTTCTCCCTTCATCAACCTTCCATGGGGTGTGGATTCGTACTCGGTGAGTATGGTGCGTCTAGGAGCTTCCCCCCTGGCTAACACATTGGCAGCCCGTAGATCTGACGCTCCTCGACCCCCACTACGGTACGATCAAAGACTGGCAAGAAATGGTGGATGCTGTCCACGAGCGGGGAATGTATGTGATGCTGGATCACACGTTCTCTACGTAAGTCTTACAATGTCTCAGGATAAGCGCGGCGAGCTTGGAATTGGCTGACGCGCTTTTGCTGCAGCATGAGCGATCTTCTCGCGTTCGAGGGCTTCGAGAACGTAACGGCTCCCTTCACGATCAAAGAACACAAAGTGAATTACAAGGGCTCGCGCCATTACCTCGATTTCCAACCGTCCAACGAGAAGTACCTGGATACGTGCGAATATCCGCGGTTCTACGACGAGAAGGGCGAGCTTGTTCCACAAGAGGTGACAGGTCTCAAAGGCTGCTATGACAGCGAATTTGACCACTATGGAGATATCGAGGCTTTTGGAGTCTTTCCCGATTGGCAGCGCTCCTTGGCCAAATTCGCCAGCGTCCAAGACCGACTCAGAGAATGGGTGCCCACCGTTCGCGACAAGATTGCGCTCTTTTCCTGTCTCACCATCATCATGCTCGACATCGACGGATTCCGTTTTGACAAGGCCACACAGATTACGGTTGACGCGCTCGCTGGGCACAATGAGGCCGTTCGCAAGTGCGCCAAGGAGCACGGCAAGGACAACTTCTTCCTCCCTGGAGAGATCACGGGCGGTAACGATTACGGCTCGATTTACATCGGCAGAGGTCGCGAGGGTGATCAGGGCTCCACGGTGCGCCCTGTTCTCACGGCGGATGCGATGAATCTCACCACGGCGCTCCTCAACAAGGCAGGCAACCTCACGATTCGCGACGAGGGTAAGAACGCGCTCGATGCTGGTGCTTTCCACTACTCCACCTACCGCTTTCTTACGAGGTTTGTCGGTATGGACGGAAATCTGGAGGCTGGCTTTGATGTGCCCCCTAACTGGGTCGATATGTGGGGCCGGTTTCTCCTTACCAACGACATGGTCAACCCGAACACGGGCAAGTTTGACCCACGCCATATGTACGGCACCATGAACCAGGACGTGTTCCGGTGGCCAGGCATCAAGCAAGGCTCTGATCGCATGATGCTGGGCCTGTTCTTAATGACGCTGCACATGCCGGGCATCCCGCTCGTCTTCTACGGAGAGGAACAGGAGTTCTACATTCTCGACAGCACCGCCGACAACTACATCTTTGGTCGGCAAACATTCACGGCTAGCCAGGCTTGGAAGCTCCATGGATGCCATGCGGGCAACAGCTCGCAATACAAGGCCTGGGACAGCCTGATCGACAAAGCCCGACACGGCTGCGAGGACCCCAAGGCCAGCCTGGATCACCGCGATCCCTCAGCCCCCATCCGCAACATCATGAAGTCAATGTACCACATGCGCGAAAAATACGACACCTTCGTCGACGCGTGGCTGCTCCAGCCGCTCAGCAACCAAACCCACTTTGTCCAGCTGCCCTTCAGCAACATAACACAGACTGAGCTGGGTATCTGGTCGGTCGCCCGTGCTTTCCAGCCGGGGGTCCAGGGCAGCGAGTTTGCGACAGACCCGGTTTGGCTCGTCTATCACAACGAAAATGAGACTACCGACTACACCTTCGACTGCAGCGACGAAAAGAAGGCCTTTTACTCGCCTTTTGTCGCGGGCTCCAGGGTCAAGAACCTCTTTTCGCCGTACGATGAGATCACACTCGGGAATTCGACCTTCAGCTTCGGTTTTGCGGGCTTGCCGGATAACAGCGGCTGCATCTCCAAGATCACTATGAAGCCCTTCGAGTTCCGCGCCTACGTCCTTGCTGCGAATTGGGAGGGCCCGCCGCCTATGATCACCAAGTTCAACCCTGGCCATGACGCTTCGATCAACTCGGATGAGGCCAAGGGTTCCGTTGAGCTTGAGATGGAGTTCTCCGAGGCCATGGACTGCCAAAGCGTGCAAAACTCCATCTCCATCTCGTCAACGGTCGAGTCTGGTGGGAATGCAAAGTTGAGCGGAGTCGTCTGCTCGAACATGACTGAGACCCCGATCCGGCCAGACCTCATCGGCAACATCGCCTCCAACTGGAAGTTCACCGCCGTCCTGACCGATGTCAACGACGGTCTCCACCAGATCACGGTCAAGTCGCCTCGGGCGGTAAATGGTGGTTCTACCAACGCTACAGACCACTTCTTCCTCCGCGTGGGCAAGCCGAACAACCCCATCGTCTTCCCCGAATCCGCCAACTACTCGACCACGCTCCTCACGAAGGAGGGCAACGATCTTATTGTCAACCACGCCGCCGCGGGAGCAGATAAGTGGCGCTACTCGACCAACTGGCGGTCCTCGTGGAGTGAGTGGAAGGACTACAAGGGAGGCAAGGAGAAGATCACCAACTTGCCGTGGTCCGGCACCAAGCTCCAGGAATGGGACGGCGACCACGTCATTGTGCAATACTGGTCTCAGAGGCTGTCCAGCAGTTCCTTCATCCAGGAGGGCGACAGCACTCCTCAAAAGGCGCGGCGGTTCCCGCACATTTTCGCGCACGGCACCATGAACAAGTTCGGCTTCGACGCTGGCATCAAGAACAAGTTTGCCTTGACTGAGGACGGCCGATGGGAGGTGCACCTGATGGATGAGTGGCCGACGCAGTTCCAGCTGAACATTTGGGGCATGAACCCCGACCAGAAGCCCGATGCTGGTTTCGTGTACGGTGATGTTGACTTCGATGGCGTCCTCGACCGCATGCCGCCTTCGTCGCTCGCTCTCAATGTCCTCAACGCCTCCGGACCTCCGCCGATGCCTGCCCTGTCGTACAAGCTGATCTTCGACGATCGGACGCTCACCTTCACAAAGGAGCCCCAAGGCAACATGTGGGTGCAGATCCTGCTGTTCATCCTGCTTGCCGTCCTTCCTGTGGTGGGCGGTCTTGTCTCTGTGTGGATCTTCATGGGCTCCTTCTACAAGGTCAAGGTCAACAAAATCGGATTTAAGAAGCGCCGTGGTCGCTCGCCGCTGCGCAATGTTGGCAATCGGTTGAGCGCCACCTTCGAGAACTTCCGCCACAAGGACGAAGAGGGCATGGAGCTAGGAGCCATGGCCAACAAGCGCAGAAAGGTCATCATCGCCACGATGGAGTACAACATTGACGACTGGAACATCAAGATCAAGATCGGTGGCCTCGGTGTGATGGCGCAGCTCATGGGCAAGGCGCTCGACCACCAAGACTTGATCTGGGTCGTCCCTTGTGTTGGCGGCATCGACTATCCCATCGACCAACGCGGCGAGCCCATGTATGTTCCCATCATGGGCAAGGAGTACGAGATCGAGGTGCAGTACCATCAGGTGCAAAACATCACGTACGTGCTTCTCGATGCGCCGATTTTCCGCCAGCAAACCAAGTCGGACCCGTACCCGCCACGCATGGATGACATCGACTCGGCCATCTACTACTCGGCGTGGAACTACTGCATCGCTGAGACCATCCGCCGGTTCGATCCTGATCTGTACCACATCAACGATTACCACGGTGCGGCCGCTCCGCTGTATCTGCTCCCCGATCGCACGATTCCCTGTGCGCTTTCGCTCCACAACGCCGAATTCCAGGGCATGTGGCCGATGCGCACCCCTGAAGAGTCCAAGGAAGTCTGCGAGGTGTTCAACCTGGACCCGGAGGTCGTGAAGGAGTACGTGCAGTTCGGCTCCGTGTTCAACCTGCTCCACGCCGGCGCCAGTTACTTGCGTGTCCACCAGAAGGGCTTCGGCGCCGTTGGTGTCTCCAAGAAATATGGTGATCGATCATACGCCCGGTACCCTATCTTTTGGGGCCTATCCAAGATTGGCCAGCTGCCGAATCCTGACCCGAGCGATACTGCCGAGTGGTCCCGCGATGAGGAGGTCAAGGAGAAGGATGTTGTCATCGATCTCGAGGCCGAATCCAAGCGTGGTGATTTGAGGAAGCAGGCTCAGGAGTGGGCTGGTTTGGAGGTCAACCCGAATGCTGAGCTGTTTGTGTTCGTTGGACGATGGTCGCTCCAGAAGGGCGTGGATCTCATCGCTGATATCTTCCCTTCGATTCTGGAGAAGTATCCTACCACGCAGCTGATCTGCGTCGGTCCTGTGATCGATCTCTATGGCAAGTTTGCGGCGCTGAAGCTGTCGAAGCTCATGGAGAAATACCCGAAGCGGGTGTTTAGCAAGCCTGAGTTTACGTCTCTCCCGCCTTACATCTTCAGTGGAGCTGAGTTCGCGCTGATCCCCTCGCGCGACGAGCCCTTTGGTCTTGTCGCTGTCGAGTTCGGTCGCAAGGGCGCCCTCGGCGTTGGTGCGCGCGTTGGTGGTCTGGGTCAGATGCCTGGTTTCTGGTACACGGTTGAGTCGACGGCGCCGCAGCATTTGCTTCATCAATTCCGCGAGGCCATCGTCAGCGCGCTCGAGTGCAAGCCCAAGAATCGCCAGAAGATGAGAGCGTGGAGCGCCAAGCAGCGATTCCCCGTCGCGCAGTGGGTGGAGGATCTTGACAAGCTCCAGAGCGAGTCGATTCGTCTGCACAACAGGGAGAAGAGGAAGAGCAGGCGGATTACGTCTGGATCGCTGCTCGCTGTGCCGTCCACCACTGACTTCCGCAACACGAGGTCGTATGATGATATGGATTATGACAACACGCCGAGGAACTCCAACCGCCATTCCCGCGCGTCGAGCCTTTCAGTGCCGTTTATTACTGAGACGGATCATGATGCCGAGCAGGGACGTCGGTCGGTGTCGAACCCCTTTTCTGACACGCCCCCGATGCGCGGTGATGAGTTCAACGATGAGCCACTGATGACGCGGCCGAACCCGCTGTATGCGAACCAGTCTGCGGCGTCTTCGGTTACTAGCATTGCGACACTTGCTATTAATGATCCCAACCAGTCTCGTCTCAGTGTCGACACGTTCGCCATGCGCATCATGTCTCCCGACGAGTCGGACACGCGACCGCACCAGTTTGGCATCTACAATGCCCAGGCGCGGCCTAATGCCATGCAGATCTACCAGGACCGGAACCGAAACAGCTCGCGCCTGTCTGTCGTTGATGTCGTCGGAGACCGTCACGACTTCAAGCTGCAGAAGGTCGACCCCTTCTTCACCGACAGCACTGGGGAGTACTACAACGACTTTGAGCAGAAGCTTGGAGGTCTAAACGCTAAGAACTCGGATACCGATCTATGCATCGACGACTACCTCAAGGCCAGCGAGAAGAAGTGGGCCAAGGACTTCCGTGACGCCAAACTGGGACGCACGCGCAGCCCAGGCCCGAGCCGAAACAACAGCCCGCCGAACACCTTGCAGAAGAAGAGACAGTCCAGGGTTACAAGTGTGACGAGCATACAGAGTATCGCCCCCTCGGATGACGAGCACGACGATGATCAGCGTGGAGGACCGGATCGCGATGATGAGTTCCTCCTCGGCGACGGATACAAGCCCCCAACCGGTCTCAAGAAGCTTCTCTCTATCCGCCTCGGCGACTGGCCCGTCTACTCCCTCATCCTCGCCCTCGGTCAGATCATGTCCGCCAACTCATACCAGATCGTTCTGCTCGTCGGTGAAGCCGGTCAGTCAGAGATGCAGCTCTACATCGTAGCGGGCACATACGCCGTGACGTCTGCGCTGTGGTGGCTCATGTTCCGTCGGTTCTCGGCGCTGTACTCGCTTTCGTTGCCTTGGCTGTTTTATGGGTTGGCGTTCTTGCTGCTTGGTGTTACGCCGTTTTTGCCGGAGGGGTCGAGGGCCGCGATGCAGAATACGGCTACGGCATTGTATGCTACGGGGGCATCTAGCGGGGCGTTGTTTTTTGCGATGAATTTTGGGGATGAAGGTATGTTATCTCTGTTGGTTCTCTTTGTCTTTGTTTGCTTGGAGGTTGTCGCTCTGCGCTGAGTTGAGAACGTTGACGCTGACAACAATAGGTGGTGCCCCTATCATGACTTGGATCTTCCGCGCCGCTGTCATCCAGGGCATCCAGCAACTGTATATTATTGCATTGTGGTTCTGGGGCAGCCTCATCACCGCGCAGACGCCCACTGGCCTCGTCAACGGCGCCTTCATCGCAAACAAGGTCCCCGTCGTCCTCGTCATCACCGTCCCCATCGCCTTTATCCTCTGGGCCATCGGCTACGTCACCTTCGTCGGTCTCCCCGACTACTACCGCCAAATGCCCGACACCATCCCCTCCTTCTACATGTCCCTCCTCCGCCGGCACGTCATCCCCTGGTTCTTCTTCTACGTCATCGTCCAAAACTACTGGCTCACCACAAACTACGGCCGCAGCTGGGAATTTTTGTTCAGCACCAAATCCCTCCCCGGTCCTGCCGTTCTCGTCCTCGCCATCGGCTTCTTCGCCGTCTTCTGGGCCCTCCTCCTCTGGCTCTTCTCCTTCCTATCCAAAACCCACCCTTGGATCGTCCCGCTGTTCGCCATCGGCCTAGGCGCCCCCCGCTGGGCGCAAATGCTCTGGGGAACATCCGGTATCGGGTTGTATCTCCCCTGGCTTGGCTCCGCTGTACTCTCTGCACTCGCCTCGCGCACCCTCTGGCTCTGGCTCGGTCTCCTCGATACAATCCAAGGCGTAGGCCTCGGCATGGTTTTACTGTTGACGCTCACGCGTCAACACTTAGCGGCTACCCTTATCGCGGCGCAGATTCTCGGATCGGGATTCACAATATTGGCGAGGGCTACGGCGCCGCATAAGATCGGACCGGGGGATGTCTTTCCGGACTTTTCGGAGGGGGTTCTTCCTGGTTTGGGGAGGCCGTTCTTTTGGGTTTGCTTAGTGTTGCAGTTGGTGTTGCCGATTGGGTTCTTTAAGTTTTTTAGGAAGGAGCAGGTTTCTAAGCCTTGAGTTGATCATCTTTGGTCATCATGAGGTGGATGGGATGGTCAAGGTGTCTTACTCGATGACACACAGAAAAACAATGCACGACGCGGCCAGTGTGCATGGCGAAACCCACGGCACAGATGGGGACGCATAGCAGAAACAACACAAAGAGAGCGCGTTCACACGACTTTACGACAAGGTGTTTTTACCTTTGGATATACTTCTGTACACATATTTTGGGAATATCTCGTTTGAGGCGGCCGCTGGTGCTAATGGAGTACCAAGTCATGGTTGTGGAGGGGCATCTTCTTCTGATGAAGGCATACTATGTGCCACTTTTTGCATATTATAGGAGCATTGTTTTTTGTTTTTTTGGCTTGGGGATTGGGCTCATCATTTTGGGTGGCTGAGCTGGAGTGAGATGGGCCTCAGGGGTGGAACAGGATCTTTGGCATGGCAATGTTCTCTAGACTGGAGCGACCAGATACCAGCGCGTGTTTACTTACATTTGAGCTTGAGTAGACGATGGAATGTAATCGTGTTCATTGAACTGTTGGCATCTCGATCGACTTGGCTGGGTGACGCGCTGATGGCAGCTATGATGGAACTGGATCCGGCTTGATCCAACCCGATCTCGACAGATCTTTGGATCTCGGACACGGCTTGCACAGCTTGCACAATCTGGACAAGTGCCGCCGTTAAGCCACCGCAATGATGTGTTCGACCGAGATGGACCAAAGTGGTTGTCTTGGCGAGACAAAACGCACAGTCCTTCTGTGAGTAAAAGCAAAATGAGCCGCGCAGTAAAAATGCCTCGACCAGGTGCTGCAAGACGTGCCGCCATTCGTTGCCGGCAGTGCGCTGGCAGCTGAACTATTGGACGCTCAGCGCCTCATACAATGCCGCACGATTTAGCCGCTCTTCCCTTCCCCATCATTTTTGACCCCTCGCAAAAATACAAGACATTTTTTGCTCGAGACATGCAGCGCGGTCGTTGTTAGGACTGGCGCTGCCTTTGCGGACGCCGATGCCTCCAAAACAGACCGCGCACAGGTGACGGTAGCGCCACCACCAAGCCGACGTCGAGGATGATGAGGGGATACGAACTGAGGCGCAGGGTGAGGGGCCAAAGATGGCGGGGGTCGCCGGCGTGAGGGTGCAGGCGATGCGATTTCGATTGGGTCAAGTTGTTGCTTTTTGTCTGGCGTGGCGGCAATGTCGATATGCAGCCCTCTACCGTTGAAGACTAGGCAGCCGGCCGGCAGTGTTTTGTTGAATCTCCGGAGGAAATACCGGCCGAAACGGTCGGGGCAGCTTGCTTGTACCGGTACTTGGGGGCATTGGAACGGTGCCGGCACCGTTTGCGCGGATCCGATCTCCCGATCCCCGACCGGGACAGTGCGTGCATCGGATCGTGGACGTGATCCCACTGTGGTATCTCGGCTTCCTCCGTGGTATGCAGGTTGCTGCTAGTGATAGTGTTCGTGGCGTGTCGTGGGCGATATGAGCCCTGCGGGCTGTTGGAGAACCGGCAAAGGTGAAGCGTACTTCCTGCACGCAGCTTCGGCCTCTGCGGCGCGTCGTCGCGGTGTGGCGGGCGGGTCTTTCGGCGGGTGTGGCGGGCGGGCTGGGCCTGGATGTAATCTCCAGTTGATCAATGGAAAGACCTTGATCAACCCATTGAGGCCGAATAGACGCAGCCGTGATCCCTAGTTGATGATCCGTCTCTTGCTTCTTCGTTTCCCTCGTCGATACTGGTCGGAGGTAGGCCCAACGTGCTATCGCAGCCTGCATAAAGACGATGGTATCGCGGTGGACTGTGATGAGGCGCTTTAGTGGGGATCGGGTCAGCTGATCTCGGGGCCTGCATCCAGTCCCTCAAATCTGCGGTCGTGTCAGTTTGCGGTAGGTCGGTCTCTCAGGCCGACGTAGCCATGATATCAACCACCAAGACGAGTGGAAAGCCTCAACCAGACGGAAATATGGAGCCCACCCCGAGCGACTCAACATACCGATCGTTGTTGTTTCATGAGGCGCTGTCGGCAGATCCCTTGGAATGGCCTTGGCTGTGTGCCATCCGTCATCGATGAAGTGATCATGTATGCTGAACACCCTCGAGGCATTGCTTGTGATTCGACTCTTCCACAGTCAGCAAAGACCAAAAGATGAGCAATAGCGGTAGTTCACACCGAAACGACCGGGTCGCAGAGCCCATAGCAAACGATGAGCGTGGTGAGCGGTGCATCGAGCACCCAATGCAGCCTGCATGGGGTGAGGTGCTGCGCGTCCGAACTTTGACTGTGATGGCAGGCCTGACGCTGGAGACTTGCTCGATCTCGGGCCACCGATGAAGAGCAAAAGGCCTGGAACCCTGTTGCGCCGTGTCGTTCCTTCTGAACTCGAGAAGGCCAGCAGTATGCGCAGGCATAGGAGTTGACGACCTGCCCGCTGCGGGTGGGTTGATGCTGAACGCGTCGAGAGTTGAGCTGGACGACGAGAAGAGACGAAGATACCCGCCAAGTTGTCGAACCGAGCGGACTCGATTGTGGCTGCTTCAAACCACGCAAAACCCTCATTGCCTTCCGTGATCGTCGAGTGCCATTCCCACTTGGAGTGATGTTGACTTTGTGAAACCCCCAGATTTCCGGCCGTGCGGGTGCTTGCGGCATCAGGGGCTCCCAAATCCGGCTGCCGGGCCAGCGGGTCGAAACCTGGGCGCGTGAATCCACTTGACATATCTCATTCCCTGGACGAGCGCTGGTAGCCTGTTGCTGGTCCGCCAAGAAGCGACACATCCAGAGTGGTATCGCCTCGCCGTAGGGGTACCAATCCCGTGGCCAAAGCCCCCAAATGAAATTCAGCGATGCCGGGTTGGGTCACGGGATAGCCCACCAGACCCAGAAGAGCTGCATGAGACCATCGACGCATGCAGTTGGTTCCAAGCCACCGCGTCCACGCTATTTTCTGGCGCCAGTCTCGCGAAACTGGAAAACCGCCAGCTTTTGATATCATCTCGCTTCCCACAGTGCCACCAGCCGTCTCCCCTTTTCACTCTCAGTCCACCCCGACTTTCGAAACATCGCAATCAACACGCGCCGGCTTCTGCACAGAACATTGTCACCAACCCATGATCCCTCCGCTGCAGATGCCAAGCATTGTCGCGTCTCTGAGCCATGGCGATTACCCTGACTGATGGATTCATTCCGGTCGCAGATAAAGCCATCGACAATCTGCACTCGGTGAAGGAATCCCGAAACGAGCTCCACGGGGCAAAGGAACCTCTCGAGGGAATCGTGGCCGAGGCGGATCGCGTCATCGACATTCTTACCGTGGCGCAGGGAGTCCAAGGCGTCCAGTCAGACGCCGTCAATCGCCAGACCTTCGTCATCATGGAGCTGGCGTCTCGCTTGACGGTATTGATGATGACCATGGGCGCCGAGAACCGACGGACGCTTGAGCCCCGAATGTTAAAGCCAGAAAATGCAGAGTATCGTCATCTCGAGGGGATGCTCCGTCAACTGGAGAGCGCCCACGCGGTATTATCCGAGCTCATTCGTCGCAGGCTCGACGAGGGTGATTTCGAATCTGTTCGCCTTGCTGGAGCCGAGCTGAGGCGTTTGCTGTAGGGATCGAAGGCTGGGAGCGACGAGCGGGTCGCAGGCGGAAGGTCAGGGCTCGCAGGGATGGCGAGGGAACGGTGGCAACGGTGACGATGATTAATGACGAGGGCGTTTTTCTTTGCTTGGATATATTTAGGACGCGGCGGCTTTCTGGGAGGAGGATTTGCGGCATTTTGTTTCGAACCTGTTCTTGACGCATCAATTAGCTCAGGCTTCCAGGCTGTTGGAATGACGAACGTTACACGATCCTTCGATCCCGAGTCGCGCTAAACCTGGTGTCGCACAGGAGCGGGTATGCCATGTGCAGCTGAGCCTCATCTGGCTCCGACGAACATGCCTCGGCGTGGAGGTGATCCGATGTCGAGTTCGAGATGCCGAGGACTGAAAACGCCCAAGAGCTAGCGTACGGAAGTGGGGCACAGGGCACAGGGAGGCTCCGCCAGAACCTTGAAGGGCTCTTTGTCTAGTGCGCCCTGCGTTTTTGGCACTGGGGAAGGCCTCGTGTGACGCTGTTCAGGCCTACCTCGATGCTGACAAGGCCTTTTCAAATGTAGATAACGCCTCCTGAGATACATGACAGCCGTTTCCTCATATCTAAGAAGGCTACTTGTAATACAGTTTATTCAGCTTTGTTTTTGTTGAAGGCATTTGCGCATCTGGTCAACGTGTTTTGCATGGAGCTGAGGGCCCCTCTCCGTACCTTCCCAACACCGCCGATTCCTCTGTTGGGGGGTCTGAATATCCATTTTCTGCGTACGAAGCTTACCGGGAAAGAACCTCCAAGCCACCCTCGGGCATGGAGCAAATTCCACCATGTGCTGGGCGCCCTGACTTGTTCCACCAAGCATCACCGCGCACTTCTCGACATCATTGCCATCATCAACAACTGCATCTCTTACCGCTCATCTCCCTCGCAAACGTATCACAATGGTCCAAGCCGCAGAGAACAATACCGAATTTCGGCGCCAGCCCATCTACGACAGATGCAAGCTTACGTTCAGCACCGGCGGGAAAAAGCCGAAGCAGAGGTTCCAAATACGGCTCATCGAACTGGCCCCTGGCGAGTACCACGAGACTCTATGCTGCCGATTCCTCCCCCGAACGAATACCGATGCCGACAAGGAAAACCTCAAGTACACGGCCTTGACGTATGCGGCAGAGGATACCACTGTCTGCCAACTGATCAGAATCACCAATGACCCGATCAAACCCGGAGACCGCTCCCTGCTCGGCATCCCACAGAACCTCGTCTTGGCGCTCAAGCGACTCCGAAGCGCAACGGAACCGAAGCTTATCTGGACGGGAGGAATCTGCATCAACATTTTGGATGCCAGGGAGAGAAGTTGGCATGCGGCCCATCTGATGGAAATCTGGGAACAAGCAGATTCAACAGTTGTCTGGGTTGGAGAGGAGCACGGCCCGTCTCCCCCTCTCCTTTACGGCGGCGCCCATGCCGATGGCGCCGATCATGCTGAATACCTCGATTCCGACGTCCCCGACCCCGACACCGCTGTTCTCGATGCCTTACCTGAGCCCTGCTGCGAGGCGTGCGGTACGACGCAACCAGTCCCACCGCCTGCTCCCGGAATCGCCGAGGCCTTCGAGTACGTTAGGGAATGGCACGCCGCCAACCCAGACCTCGCCCCTTTGGCGGCTTTTCCGACGTCGCCCATGGTCATTCACTCTCTTGGCATCGTCGCGTCGAAGCCTATCTGGAAACGGCTTTGGCCTGTGGCAGAGGTAGCCTGGGCAATACCATCAAAGTCAACGACAGAGGCCGGGGCGCTTCCAAAGCCACGTCTAGAGCTTCGGTGCGGCGAGTACACTGTCGACTATCAGGCCTTTGCAAAGGTGGTCTGGGGCATGGTAAAGTTGGGTCTCCGGGCTCAATCGGATGAAGCATCGCGGGTGCCAGCAATTTTCAACACACACGAGGCCGGGTTTTCAAGGGTCTACACATTTGACCTCGCGCGAGGTATTTACAGGGAAGCCGCTGACTCGGTCGAAGCTAGGCGTTCGTCGGCAGAAGTTACGCGTAAGCCAGGGCGAACCTTCGAAACGTTTGCCTGCAACAGAGCCTTCTGTACGGGCGATCGGAGGGATTTCGTGTATGCCAGTTGGGGAGCGCTTGATACTCGAGAGGGCTTTCAGCCACCCGACTATAAGGCCGACTTTCAAGCTTTTACCACGCTCTTTCTCAAGGACTACTTGGCGAAGGCGAGAACCGAAGAGCCCACCGCCCCGCTGAAATGGATGGTATCCTGTCCCAGGGCATGCGAGAAATTCCCGCTCGTACCGACGTGGCTACCAGATCTAACGTCGGCTCCTCCATATTTCACGGGCCGATGGGAAACGCTCAAACACTGTCAAGCTCACGGAAAATACGATGCAAGCCACGAGAAATATGCCGTATCCATTGACGCCAAGGGGTCCTCCAAGAGGCGCAGGCTGCTTGTCAGCGGGGTGCGGTTCGCCAGGGTAGATCAGGTCCTTGCGCCAGTCGTTATGCCGGGTGAGTGGTTGCCGCCAGCGCCAGTCACGTCAATCAGGGACTTCTATGGGGTTATGATGGCACGCCTCTTCAAGATTTGCAAGAAGCGTGGAGAAGAAACGCGGTTTCAATTCTTCCAACGCGTGGTATCGCCGTCCGACGACAAGAACGGCATCAATCCATTCACCAAAGCCCTATGGGAAGATATGCTCACGGCTGAAACGGAATACGAACACGAGCACAGGAAGAAGTTGGCCGCGCCCGGAGAAGATGTTCTAGACCCAGATTCGTTTCTCGAGTACTTTTACTCGAAAGGGTTGGACAGCCGTTGCAAGTCCGAATTCAGGGTGGTGTTTGAGCAAATCATGGTTGGAACCAATGGGCCATACTGCGGTATGGGACCGCTCGAGACTATGGAGGGCGACATTGTATGCATCTTCTTCGGCTGTCCCTTCCCCATTGTGATTCGACCGAGCCCGTTATACGACGGCGAGTACGCGTTTCTCGGACCGGCTTACCTCTGCGGCGCCATGGAAGGGCAGGTAGTCAGCGACGCGAACATGAAGGAGAAGAAACTCAAGGTGGAAACGTTCATTCTTTGCTGAGGGTGGCGGGTGATGGCTTGATAGCGTGTGGGTTTCAGAGTTAGGCATGAATCGTCTAGGGAGGTAGGATACTAGCAGCGAATCGACAGGTTTGAGTCACATCAGCGGTTCATTGCGGTGGTTGAGTGTTTGTACAAGCCCGAACCCCTGGACCGCGCACCGGTCCGTCTGTGGAGGAGCATGATGCCTCTTCAGGCATACGATAGAGCGCTCTCGAGGTGAAATCAGAACTCAACTTGAAGCGTACGAGGTATGTATATAACTCCCACGTCCAGGCGTGAGGCATGCTGACCATAACCGCAGATGTCAAATCGACTCCTGTCAGAGAGACAGACAGTTGCAAAGAAACGAACAATAGCCTTTTCGCACCTCCCCCGTCCGCCCTTTACACATACGTGTAACAAAGTTTGGGACCGGTAATATCCATGTAATCAGCCACGATCCCATCCGGCGCAAGATCTTCCATGGGCAAGGCATCATTTAGCGTAACCGGCGTCCCGAGGTGATCCGTCCCGTCGTAGGTGGTGAGCCTAGAAGCATCCTCCTTTTGCCACAGCCACCAGAGTCGGTCCACCTGCGCGTGGTGAAGGAAGAAGATTGGATCTATTCACCGAATTGTCAGTCATTTCCCATTCAAAGACAGAAGAGTAAGGATGAAACAAAACATACCATTCGGCGTCGCAGCTGGGAACCCCAGATCCCCAGCACCTCCGTTACCGAAGGGCGCTCCACCTCCCACACCAAAATGGATGGCAGAGTGCGGACCGCCCTCCAGCGCATTGCGGAAATCCGCAAAGGTCGGCAGCGCATGGATCCCATCGACAATCTCCTTGGTGTACTGAGTGCCGAGGATGTCAGGTTCGCCCGGAGAGTTACCCGGCACGAAGTTGCGGCTCAGCCAGTGCGGCATGGGATCAGAGCCCGAGTACAAGGGTCTGTAATTGCGAAACGGTCCGTCTTTGACGCGAGGGCCGAGGCCGTTTTGGTCGGGCCCGTCGCCGTCGCCGCCAAAGCCGGTGACAGGGTCAAAGATGGCGGATTTGGAGGGGGCAGCCGAGTCTTTGGTCCAGTCCCAGTACATGGCTGCGCCTTTGTAGCCGCAGTCGTTGCGGAGGGCGTCTTCGTAGACTTGGACGAAGTAGCGGTGCCAGGGGAGGAAGTTGGGGTAGCCGTGGACTGTGGGACTGGGGATTAGTATGTGGTTGGTTGGGCAGCAGGGATAAGGGAGAACGGACTGATGATCGGAAGCGAGGAGTTGGAGAGGACCGCGTGGATGTAGCCAAAGTCGTCGTGGAGCTTCGCATCGGGGTGCGTCTTGAGGCGGGATGGCGCCTTGGTGACGCAGACGGCGGCATTGAGGTAGGCTAGCTTTTCAGCCCTGGTCGCGTCCCTCCATGATTTGCGGACTTTGGGGTTGGTGCAACCCTGTCTTGGAGCAAGGGGACCTGGTGGAGGGAGGGCGAGCGCGACGCCGAAGAGGGCGGCGAGTTGAATGGATTTCATTGCAACAAGTGGGGCGAGGTACTTTTGTCTGCGAGGGCTGGTCTGGGCTGCTGGTGCTCTATGTGAGGTTACTCATCGAAGGGTGAAGACTTCATGTTATATACCCGTGGGCATGCCCACTGGCAGTGCATGGAGTGACTTGGACGCTCCTTCAACGCTCCCCACAGGTCCGTATAGTATCGTTTATCGAATCCCAGTCTACACCTCAGAATCAATAGTCTGTTTGAGATCATGTAGTCCAGGTCAAAGGTCTGTAAGCACATCAGTACCAGATACGGTAACCGATACGGCATAGGCGCCTTGCCGGTCCGATTGTCGTAAAAAGGGGGGCACGTTAAACTCATTTTGCGCTCCAATCAGATTCGTAACCAAAATTTACAGCGTAATCAGTCAACCCGGTGGCCGGGTTATGGCTGGGCTTCAGCTTACGGCTGTCCCGTCTTGGTTTGGCAAATTCAGGGGCAAGGTGTGCCGCGCCACAACAGAATATTGGGAAGCGGCACAGCAAGGTTGACAACACACATATTTAACCGAAGCAGTGAATCTAAGGAATTGTAGTCCGCCCTACGCAAAAGGACGCCGCATTGGCGATGGCAAAACATGGGTCGTGCTACGCTCATGGCACAACAAGATCAACATCGCACTTGCCTGCACCGCGTCTTTTGCCCGCTTCCAATGTTGCCTCTGGTTCGCAATCACCCCCGTCCTGACGAAACCCCAAGCTGTTCTCAAATTGCCTCCATCCCCAACTGACCAAAACTGTCATACGTCCGGAATGTAATGGCCCCTGATGCATCAAACTGATACTCTCCAGCCTCCACTTTTGCCCCGGCATCAAGAAGCATGTGAGCGACACGTCTCCGCCGCCGCCAGCGCGCCGTGTAATCGTAGCTTTGGCCAACTGCGAAATTCAGGGCAGTCATGCCCTTGTTATCCTTTGCTTGAGCGTCAACTCCGCTGTCAATCAGCAGTTTGGCGACACCTCCATTCACCCGCTTACTTGCAAGATGAAGAGGGGTTTTCCCATTGTTGTCCTTCGCTTGAACATCAACTCCGCTGTCAATCAGCAGTTTGGCGACACCTTCCTTCCCCCGCTCACTTGCAAGATGAAGAGGGGTTTTCCCGCCGTTGTCCTTCGCTTGAACATCAACTCCGCTGTCAATCAGCAGTTTGGCGACACCTTCATTCCCCCACTCACTTGCAAGATGAAGAGGCGTTTCCCCGTCGTTTCTCTTGTCTTTTGCATTGGCTCCGGCGCTCAGGAGCAGCTTGGAGATTCCTCCTTGCCCTTCACCAGCTGCCAAATGGAGGGGCGTTTGGCCGCGACCATCCTTCTCCTCTGCGTTGGCTCCGGCGCCCAGAAGTAAATTGGCGACACCCTCGTGTCCACAGTAAGCTGCTCCGTGGAGAGCCGTTCTACTATATCTGTCGCACGCCTTCGAGTTTGCTCCGGCATCAAGAAGTAATCCAACGACGTCTTGGAGCCCCAGCCGTGCCGCACGGTAGAGAGGCGTCTCTGCGTCGTGCAAGCATCTTGCGTAGCCCACGAAACTGTTGAAATGTAACGTCTTGTCGCACTTCTCAGTGTCGAAACCATTCTCTAGGAGTATCTTTACAGTGCCTGTATGGCCGCCTTCAATCGCATTGTGAAGCGGTGAGCGGCCGAAAGTGTCCATCCGGCCGGTCTCATGACATTGCTCTAGCAACTCCTTCACAGCCCTTTCGTCACCCCTCGCCGCGGCCGCTGAGAGGCCGCCTTGGTGGAATTTGTTGAGGTGCCGTTGGAAATTGTCTCGTCGGGCTTGATTCAAGTTGGCTCCGCAATAGCAACATGGCTCATGGCGAGGCGCCTCGTGCCGGGTGTCTTGATGTCGTGCCAAAGCTTTCTGTGTTCCGCATGCATATAGACAGGATGGACACTTGAGTTTCTTGCTGTGAGATCGTTTGTGGTCGGTCAGCTGTTTGTTTGTGCTGAAGATTTTGCTGCAGTCAGGTGCATTGCAAGGATGTGAATCGAGGCGTATTCGAGGCATGATTGAGACCCGAATTGCTAACGGGCCAGGGATGGATATTGTAGAGGGTGGAAGGCCTCATCGGCCGAGCGAAGAGGTTCCTTGGGTCAGTGCGCATGGTGTTGATTGGAGTGTGCACTGTGTTGCACCTTGGTGGTGCGTCAGAGGAGATTGACAATTTTGGCGGATCTGGAATGGCGTATGCAGGGTTAGGGTTGGAGGCGCCATTCTACCTAGAGTAGAATTTTTCGAAGCCAAGATCCAAAGAAAATAACCATGCTTCTTCACCACTCTTCAACTGGCAAGACACGCCTCAGCAAAAAAGCGGGGCGACCAGAGCAAGAGAGCCAATCAGACCCATCACCTGGTCATCTGTAGGGTGGTGGCTGTCTGAGAAGCTTGGCCAGCCCCTTCACCGCTTACAGTCTGGTTGCTGATGAGGCCGAAGTGCCCGACTCGTCTGTCATGAAAATCAGTGATAACCACTTCTCCAACAACTCTTCGACCCATTTCTAGGCTCCCACTCTTCTTTCCTTTGCAAACTCCTTCCACGTTTTCCGCACCACAACAGCCCCCTCATTCGCAAACACGTGTATTTCCTCTCCCGGTTCTAAACATGGACGAGGCCTCAAACCTGGCTGAACACGACGCGCCGACCTTTTTCGCCGAGGCAATGTGGGCGGTTTGCTGGGAGAGCTCCTCCACGCCAGACTTTGGTGACTCTGAGGCGGGGTGAGGCGATGACTAATTTTTTTTTTACTGACCCACGATTGAGGCCCCGAGTGCGGAACTTTTATCGGGACTTTCAACATCGGAACCCCGCACGCCCTACGGGTACCTGTGGGCGATTGGACGGCTCTACCCGAACCTGCCGCTGCGGCAAGCACTATTCCAGGGCTGATGCACTGAACCGTCACCTCTCCAATGTCAAGTTCAAGTGCACGTACCAAAATTGCAATGCGGGTTCTGGCAACGGCTTCAGGAGGCGCGACCATCTTCGCCAGCATCTCGAGGTCTTCCACAAACTCACCAAGGCAGAGGTGGATCAGTTGCTCGCCACCCCAGACGCTTTTCGTGTGTAGTGTGGGGAGAACAAATCTTGACGGATGAAGAGGTGCTGGTCAAGGAGTAAGCCCGGATTTCTCATGTTGCGACGGAGTATAGATGGATTTAGTATAGCAGAAAACCACACACAGAAACAGGTGAAAACTGGGAAACAACGCTTCTGTCGATCTACCCATGCTCTCCCGATGAAGTTCAAGCTCTGTCAATGGCTTTCACCCGCTGTACAGAAAACTTGACGTGACTCCCTCGATTGCTCCCTCAAACCAACCCGCCCCCTTTCCTGCCCGAACCATCGGAACGTCCCTGAAAATTTCTTTATCAGCAACTCGCCGTCGCTTTGGATTTCCACATGCTTCCGGTTTGTCATCACCGGCTCTCATTCTTATCTCCCCGTCGTCCGTTCCGGGGAACACATGCGCGGCTCTAGCCCGCTAACTCTGGCTTACGATGCTTTGCTGTGATTGGTCGGTGCCCTGAAGTATCCCCTTGTTAACATTACCAAGACATAATTGCAGTCACCACCATCATTGCCAACCTAGCAGAAACGGACGAGCCGTGGAATTCCAATACCGAGCAAAATGGTGCGTACTAAAGGGTTTCATCGGTGCGCCTTTGATGTCATCGCTTCCGACAGACTCTGTATGTTTAGCGCAACATCCAGTGATGTCCTTGATTGATCTCGGGGACCAAGCCTCCTGAATGTCCACCAAAGCCGCAACGAAGATGGCCGGAAGAGCAAAGAGCTGCGGGACCTGCTGGATACGGAAGAAGGGCGGTGTGAGTTACATCTTCCGCTCTCGGCAATGGCGGACACGGGCCGGAATTGGATGGATGAGTTGTGTCAGCTCTCACATCAATATCCACATCATCGGGAGATAGTTGTTGCTTTCGGATTGACCGCTGCAAGGAACGTGTGGAACCGGCCCAAGGAGAAGAGTGGGTGGCGGAAGTATTTTGCGGGTTCGTTGAAGACGATGTCGGCTGCCATCTCTATGCCTTATGAAAGAGGCCCTTTCGTATTTTGTCACAGATCTCTTACTCTCTCATACACGCTCTGGCAACTCATAACATCAACTACATGGTCAGCTGTACAGGCCTAAAGCAATCTTCGACAGGTCTTATCGCGCGAGAGAAAGGGCCTATTTCGCGCCTGCCTCGCTTTTCTCCAGTTCGATAAAGCCTTGTAAAAGTCGGTCTCGCTCCACTTGATCGGAATCATCCAGGGTTCCACAAGCATTCATCCTGGCCTTGATTCTTAATTCCGAAGCCCTTCGAATTCGACATTCAAGCCATCGGTCCTCCATAATTTGCCAACAGCCCTCCGCACCTCCTGGTCTAGCTCACCGGTCCCAGGGATGTTTTCTGGGTTAACCCACTGCTTGCACGCCGCATTCTTGGACAGCTTGTCTGCGAGCCTGCGGGGTTTGACGGAATTCCTCTTCATCCAACGCAACTCAACATTGCATCTCAGCCAGTCCAGAATCCAGGCAAGGTGAGCGAACCTTTCCAGCCAGCAAGGGCGCGGTATAGCAAGCCTCAAGGTTGGTCCCGGGGTCCTTCGTATTTGCAAATCTTTCAGCCAGCTTCAGGGAGTCTCGAGAGTCCGAAAACATGCGAATGGTGAGGTCTCGAGCTTCGTTGGCTACGACAGCCTGAAGAGCAATTGCCATTGGCTGAAAGATCGCTCTCACCTCGACATTCTTCACTGAGATGACAGTCGGGATCTTCTAGGCCCGGTCTATCATCTCATCGATCGTTCCCAACGGACCGGGATTTTGTGAACGAAGGCATAACCGCCGGCTCGAGGCAAACAGGTTGGTTGGAGGCCAGCTCGGAGCAAGTCGGAGCCGTCTGTACACAAAACGAGATTCGGACGACCGTCGATGACCGCGGGCTTGGCGGAAGCAGCCGACAACGCGGCCGCTGCTTCATTTTCCTTGTCCTCAATAGTGAACTAAGATGTCAACAAAATATATCGACACGTTTCAGAGGTAGGATCAAGGCGTGAGAGCGACGTCAGCGCCTGTCGGAGGCAGCATCAAGGCGTGAGGGAGTGGAAAACACACCACTCGGATATTTCGGAGACGGCTACCATGAGCGCCCCCAAGTCCGTTGGATATTCGACCCGAGGCTATTGCTGTTGCTGAGGTAGGCCTTTTGGAAGCTCCGCAAGCCCTTGGTACATTGGATTCCATGGGTTTTGCGCTGGACAGAGGCGCAACCCGCCAAAACGAAAACCGGGCTGACGGTTTGCAAGACAAGGCGCAGGCGACTTCGGTGGAAAAGAGCTCTGCTGGTAACGAGGTAAAAATGAGAACGATTTGATCGAAGCTCTAATTAATGGGCAACGCGACTCCAAGCGCCGAATTGTGAATGGGGTAGCTGGGAAGAACGGAAGGTAAACATTTTAACGAATGACCAAAAAGCAACTCAACCCAGATTCGAACTAGGTTACTTCTTTTACGTCTGATCCTGGCAACTCCGCCCCGTCCAGATCAGATGAAGTGTAACGCTTTGGCGGACGGTGAAAAGAGTTGGGCCGATGACACACACCATTAAAATGAAAGAACCGAGCAAAATAACTCAGCCTAGACTTCTTTTTCAGCTTGACTCGTAGTTCCGGTTTCGTGCCCTACCCTTCCCTCTAAACCTCTCGTAAATGGCTTCATCATGCAGGGCCTCGCTCTCGTCTCTCCTCCCTCATCATCTGCGAAATCCTGCCAGTCAAGCAACCAAGCAGATGTCAGCAGGCGAAAAACATAATAGCGAAGAGATTGACGACATACCCCTCCACCCGCCTCCATCTCTACCGACTTCGTCCTACCGAAAATGTCACCAAGGGGGCACGCAGCTTTCTTGCCACGATCAAATCATTGTGTCATCATCGGCCAGAACCATCAGACGGTCTGCAGCTGATGCTACCATCTCTTCCGGCTGCATGGCGTCAGAATCTCGCCGACCACTTCATCGTTGACCACAAAGCCTTCCAGCTGGCGCATCCCCTCTGCCTTGGTCGCACAGTGCATGAGGGATTTTTGCACTTCTTTTACGAGCCAACAGACTCTTCCAGCCCGAACACCCTGTGAGCCATACGTAAAGGAGAGTGGTCTGGTAAACGAAGAACGCAAATCTGCTTGGTGGTGTATTCCCATGATGAGGACTGGCTCAATGCCCTGGAGCCCGAGACAATCGTGGACACGACCACCTTTTTCTTTGCTGACATGGCCGTCGCGTACGTTTTTTCTCGCACATTGTGTGTTACAATGAGGATGATCTGACCTTCTGTTACAGGGCCACAGGCTGGAAACAGTTTATGACGGAGGGAAGAACCATGAGTCCAGACAAACTCTTCCATATGCTATGGTTTCAAAAAATGGGCCCCCGACATCACTGATTGGATGCTGCGGAATGGCAAGGTAGCCCCTCGACCAGGCCCCATTCCTGGTGGCAACCGCGTTGCGTTTCTGGACCTCGAATCACATCAGTTGCAATCTCAGATGTGCGACGAACTTTTCCAGCATTTCAACCTCCTGTGCGACTCGAAGCTCTACCAGTCGTAGTGTCGCAGAGTCATCGACAGTCCGGAAGGCGATTTTGGGCCGGCGGCAGTTGTCTACCACCCCAAGTTTGGAAGCAAGATCCCATCGCCGAGGAAAATATACGTGCTGGGCGCGGCAAACTCGGACGATTCAAACGACTGTCAAAGGTAAAGGGGTTTTGGGTGGCTGTACCAACGTCATGCGGTCGAAATTTGAGCCGCATATGGAGCACGGATAATGTGGTAATCTCGAGCGGTGTTACAGCGGTCGCTTGCGGGTGCGAATGTGGAAGCTGGTAGATTACAATCCCACCTGCTTCATTCGTGCAGTCATTTGTTTCTTCAGCCTACGGCTTTGTAGCTGAGGAGACACCACCAAGGGCCATCCTATCGTCACATAGACCTCTCAGAAGCTCTTTTCCTAAACATCGTCAGCGATTCGTCAATCTAAGGCTGAACAGTCAAAGGGGAAGGTGAACGATACACAGGGGAGGTATCACGACAGGGCTGAAGATCCGAAGGGTTGCATTCACGATGTTCAAAAGGAATCAACACCTACTGCATATAAAGACTATTCACTATGCCACAAAGAGAACCTGAAAGGCAACAAGGTTGGCCTCTCAGTCATCCTCTCTTCCCAGTCTTCAAAATGCATCCCCATTCCATTCTCCTCGCCCTCCTCCCCGCCATCCTGGCCAAGCCCTCTCCCAGCCCAGCGCCCCTTCTCATCCCCAACACCTCCATACCCGGAAAATATATCATCAAGCTCAAAAACACCACCCCGGACCTCTCCTCCTCCTTCTCCACCCTCATTACTACCCTCGCCATAAAACCCGACCACATCTTCTCCACCCCCTTTTTCAAAGGCTTCTCCGCCCCTCTCTCCCCCTCCTTTCTAACCACCGTCCTCTCCCACCCCTCCATCGATTTCATCGAACAAGACTCCACCGCCTCCATCCTCGGCACCATAACCACCCAATCCCCCGCCCCCTGGAACCTAGCCCGTCTATCCAACCGCCTCCCCGGAAACAACACATACCGCTACGACTCCTCCGCCGGCGCAGGAACCTGCGTGTACGTAGTCGACACCGGCGTAGATGCTTCCCATCCTGAGTTTGAAGGGAGGGTCACATGGGGTGTTAATACCGCGGGGGACAACAAGATGAGTGATGGGAACGGGCATGGGACGGCGGTGGCGGGGGTTGTGGCGGGGGTTGTGCACGGGGTTGCGAAACGGGCGAAGGTGGTTGTGGTGAAGGTGTTGAATTCGGGGGGGAGTGGGACTACGTGAGTATTTCTCTCTTTTTCTCATTTTTTTATTTTTATTTTTATTTTTTATTTTTATTTTTATAATTTTTTTTTGGCTGCGACTGAAGCGGTGAGGTTGGCAAGGATGCTGATGATACTTGGGACGCAGATCGGGCGTTATCGCGGGATTATCATGGATCGCAACAGACGCGCCCACCCGCTCCGACTGCCCGAATGGCACGGTAGCGAATATCTCACTGGGAGGAGGTCGCTCCGCGGCAATCAACGCTGCCGCTGCTGCCCTTGTCAACGCGGGGGTGTTTGTCTCTGTTGCAGCGGGTGGCTCGAATGATGACGCGCAGTATTACTCGCCTGCGAGTGAGCCGTTGGTGTTTACTGTGGGTGCTACTGATGGGGAGGATTGGAAAAGTCATTCGTCGAATTATGGCGAGGGTGTGGATTTGTTTGCGCCGGGGGTGGATATTGAGGTGCCTTGGATTGGAGGGGGAGTGGTGAGTTTCTTTCCTTTTGCTGTGTTTTTATTGTTTGTTTTTAAGCTGGATTCGGGGGTTGGATTCAGGGGCGGGATGCAGAGGTTTTGCTGAGTCAGGGGGGTTCGATGCTGACAAGGCGTACTACAGGCATCGCTTTCAGGAACGTCAATGGCTGCGGCGCATGTATCCGGACTGGCTGCCTATTTCTTGGGACTGAAGCCGAATACGCCGGTGGCAGAATTGGGGGGGTATGTGCAGAGTATTGCGACGAGGGATGTGATTGTGGATTTGCCAGAGGGGACGAAGAATCTGTTGGCTTACAATGGGGTTGATCTGTGAGCGAGCGTTTTTCTTGTACCTCGACATCTCGCGGGAGGGCTGCAACGGGATCTGTCAGATTCGGCCAAAAGACTTCGTTCAACAATACGATTGTCTTTGCTCGTGATGAACTCAGGGGAACCCTTTCCAGCAAGGCTAATTACCATCCACAATCACCAAACGGGGAGGCTGCTGGCTTCCTGGGCAGAGACCTGAGGAACAATTTTGATGTCGGTGATTGGTGGAAGCACTTTTGCATTGAATCCTCATGACTGCAACCTGCGCGGGGTATCCACTTCAACCACTGCCAGTCTTCCCGACAGCCTGGCCCAGCGATTCTTCGGAGCCGGTTGGGGAACCCATCTTGGTGGTCTCTGGCTCGAGGATTTGCCTTTCGGCTTATTCTGGGAGTAGCAGTCATCACCAACGGGGAACCAGCCCCTGGCTGTCAACACCTACTGCAGGCATTCATGGTCATGGATATCAACCAAAAACGTTACGTATCACGTTCGCGGGCCTTCTGCATGGCATCGCAGAATAGTCACAAAGTGCTATCTCAAATTTCTGGGTTTCGACTGCCGGCCTAAAGGCAAGGATCCCTTTGGAGAGCTTTCGGCAGGTTGTTCAATTACGGTATCGGCACCGTTGGTCGAACTTTGGTCGCTTTATGACGCCCGAAATAGCCAATGGCTCTGGGATCTGAAGCCCACTGGCGATGGCCGTTCCACGCGCATGCGTCAAGATAGCCACACGACTGGGAGATTAGGCCTTGTATGGAATGTTGCATTTAGAGTAACTTTCGATTCTGGTGCGCGGGGATACAACGAGCTGTATGAACAGGGGAACCGAGACGGTGTCAGTTGTTCTTTATATGCCTTGTTAGTTGGGCAATTCGAGGACTCTCTCAGTGTTCTGGGTTAAGTGTTAGTACTCAACAAACAGCCAGATACATCGGAGGAGAGATATGAGAAGGTTGGGATATTTGAAGGTCAAGTTCGCAGACATAATCCACATGAAGAATGAGATGGGCGAGTTCACGAGGGACAAGCGGGTTGACACAGCTGTTTTATAAGGCGCTGTTCCCGATGCTGGAACAACCCAGGACGGTAGCTATTATCTAAAACTGCCACATCGGGTCCCATCTCGCTAAATAAAACTCTCCAAGCTGCCTCGGCCCCAATATCTGCGAAAACCAGCTGTGAAACAGTCTACCAACATCGAGATACATCCCACCTCCATCGTCCCTACGACGCACAAAAAAAAAAAAACCTCCACACCCTTCCGACAAGGGCTTTTTATCTCACGGGGCAGAGCGGAGAACACAGCAAAAGCAGTAACGACACTCATCAAAACAGCAAAGTCCCATCACTCCCCCTTCAACTTCTCCCTCATCCGCTCCCTAGCCTCCTTCTCCTTCCCCCTCCGCTCACCATCCGCCTCATCCCTAGCCTTCTCCATCGCCTTCCGCTCCGCAATCCCATCCTTCACCGCCTTCTCCGCATCCCGCTTCGCATCCACCAACTCCTCAATCTTATCCTCCAACTCCCCCCTCTCCTTCTCCAACCTCTCCCTTTCCTCATCCTCGTCATCATTTCCGTCTTCAAGCTGGTCAAGCTCCTCTTCAATCTTTTTCACATCCTCCCTTCTTTTGTTCAACTCATTTGTCGTTGCTTCCTGAATTTTTCTCAATCTCACCACCTGCGCGTCTAGCGCGCTGACTTTTGCATCCCTCAGGACGCGGGAATGCGCCTCGAAGCGCTCCATTACCTTGGAATCGAGGTACGTGTCCGTCGCGCCCGGGTCTCCGAGCAGCGTGTCTGCGACTCCGTCGGAAACTGGCGTGACCGCCGCGTTCAGGATAGAGCGAGTCTCGGCGTCGCTGATGTAGCCCGCCTTGTTGTACGGCGAGATTGACTTTCGCGCCTCGGCGGAGGCGAATGACTTGACGACGTTGTTGACTTCGGCCTTGACGGCGTTTTCGCCTTCGCCCCTGAGGGCAGACCAGTTAGCGTGGGCGGGGTCGTCGCGCATTTTGTCGATGACGTCCAGGTCGATTGCGAGTGATGGGTCTGTTAGCTTCGCGTCGAGGGCCTTCTTGGCGGCCTCGTCAATCTTGTCTTGGTAATCGTCGCTCCAGCTGATGCGGCTGGTTACTTCAGCGGCCTTGAGCGTGGCGCTTTCTTTCATAAAGGTCTTCATGCTGTCCATGGCTGTGGTTAGGCCGGCGTGCTGCGCTTTTGCCTCCTTGCGGTCGGTTCGGCGCCAGTAAATGTCGACGGCGAAGGCGACGATGCCGACCAGGCCGAGGATGAAGCCCGCGATGCCCAGGGCGTTGTCTTCGTGGGGACTCATGAAGGCGGCTGCAGGCGGAGGTGGATCCCTCGAGTGTCTGCCCGCGAGCGGCACCGCTGTTGTTTGTCCAGCGAGGGTGACGGTGCCGTCAAACGCAGCCTCAAACGAGCCATCTGTGCCGGTGGCGGTGGCTTTGAACACGACGCGATAGGCGCCCTTGTCGGTCGACCAGGACACGGTGGTCACCGGTGGCTTCTTGGTGCTGTCGGTGCTGGTTTGCGGTGTTATGGTCTGGTTGTCGAGACGAATGGCGCCGTCGTACGGGCTGACGACTAGCTTTTGCTTCAGGAGCTGGGCCGGTCCCGCCGTCACATCATAGATGCCTGCAAAGAGTCGGATGTCAAACGCGGTGTCAGATGCCGAGGTTGATGTCACATGTGCCGCACGAGCGATGTGGGAGACGTTGTTCTCTGATGCCGTGGAGATGCCAAGAAGCGACGAGAGTTGGTCTCCGGTGAGATGGCCGTAGCCGTTGTCAGCCAGAATTCTCGAGACCTTCTCAGCGGCTTCTTCGGTGTTCTTGGACGCGGCGGCGCTGAACAGGGGGCCCATCATCGAATCCGGAGCGTACTCGACCATTGTCTTGACAAGGTCGGCGAGCGGCTTCTCGGTTCCAGCGCCGTTGGCGTTTCTAGAGCTAGGTGTGTTCGTCCTGACGGACAAATCGACAAGAGCCGTGGGGAAAAAGGAACCGCTTGCGGGTGCCCCGGCGGCAGGGGGTCCAGGCTGGGGCGACGCGGTCGGCGGCAAGGTGAGGACTCCGGTGAGAAGCACGTCGTGGGGGACCGATATCCCCCTCTGGGCAGCAGCAGAATTGGCCACCAGCGGATCGGGGCTGAACATGTGCTGTCCCGGAAGCAGCAGGTTGGTGGTGAGAAAGTAGTCCAGCTCGGCGGTCGAGGAGAGGTCGAAGCCTTCAAACACGGGGTTGACGAGCTCAGTGGGTATCATGTTGACGCGTCCATTCCAAAAGGCATCCCAGTCGCTGGGCATCGTCTCGGGGGTGACAACGGGCTGGAGGTGTTTGGGCATGTCCCACCTGAACTTCAAAGCTGTGCTCGCCGAATCCGCCCCATCTTCCCACGTTCCCCTGCCGCTCAAGGAGAAGTCGAGGTCCGCGACCCCCTTGATAGGGACAGGGACGGGCGTGTTCAGCAAGTAGTTCCAGTTGAGTCGTGTGGGCGGCCCCTTCCACGTAATCTCTCCGGTGGCCGACCCTTTCACAGAAAGCCCTGGGTGTATGGTCAATGTGGCCGGGGTGCTGGCCATATCGAAGCTGAAACCGTCGACGTAGCGGGTGAGAATCCGGCTGTCTAGAGGGTCTACGTGGAAGACATCACCCTTTTGGACGGCGTCTCGCTTGATGGTGAAGCTCGAAAAGTTAAAGTCCATCTTCATCCCGACCTGTTTGGGGTCCCCATTAGCATCATCGCGCGTCAGAGTGAAACCCGCCTTCTTGATGGCTGCCTCTAAAAGGAGAGACCGAATGAGACCGTGGCTGAAGATTATGCTGGCGTTGGCTCCGTTGCCGATGGGAATGGGCATCGTTGGTATGTCGTTGACCGAGAAGTGGGCGTTACAACGTTGGCCCGGTCCCAGAACCGCGGTGCCTGACCCATCCTGGACGGTGATCCACATGCACACTGCATTGTCGATGTTCTTCTCAGGATCCCCGGCTGAGACCGAGAAGCCGAACGAGGTCGGCCGTAGGGAATGGGCGTTCGGGTGGCCAGGGGACGAGTTGTTGACAGCCGCAAGGTAATAGCACCAGTCCTGACTGCTCAAGTAGTCCTCCATCTGGGCTTTGATCAGGCTGACCATGAAGCTGGCAGTGGCATCACTGTTGCTCCCCGCAGCTGCAGAGATGCTTACACTGCCTCCTGCGCCCTTTTCCTTGGGAATGTAGATGACCACGGCCGATGTGGCGTCGGTTTTTTGGGGAGGTAGAGGCGCTGCATTTGGGCCAGACGGGTCGATGGGAGTTGCCGGCCGAAAGCGAGAGCCGGGGCTATCAGGGTGCAAGCTCCCGGTCACCGCAGCCAGGAGCGATGTGATGGATAGGGTCAGGCCACCGGGTAGGTGTACGGTATCACCCCAGGAGCCATCCAGGTTCTTCTTCGAGAGGCTGCCGTTGAGCTCAAACGACAGGATGATGTTGGGGCTTGAGGAGGCGCCAGCAAAAGCGAATTTGGGCTGGTGCAGCTCTAGGTTCACCTTGTATGTGGTCAAGTCGGTGCTAGGCCCTAGTGACCAGAACAATCAATCAGCAGGGAAACCAGTGTTCAAAAGGTCAAGAACTTACAAGCCCCGGCAACTGAGGCCTCGAAGGCTTCGACTGAGATGACGGAGGACCCCGGATCGGCAGCCACGGCGGCCGCGAGAACCTTGTTGAGTTCCGTCTCGCTGTAGCTCACAAGGACGTCGAAGCCCTCTAAGGTGCTGTGGCCCCGCATGGCCATCTCGAGCTCATTGTACCCCAGCAAACCCGATTTGGACATGATTATGTGTGAATATGGAGGTTTTAAGAAAGTGTAAAGTTGTTGTCAAGTGATGTGTGTTCTTGGAAAGGGGGATGACAATGTCTTTGACGGGAACTTGATCTGACGCGAGACCTGGGAAATTGCTTCTTCTTGTATGTCGAAGTTGACTAAAAGTACAGAGACTTACTCTGGGACACAAAAATAGCCCTGGTGATCAAGCCCGAGTATCTCGGTGTTTGTCGTGACTCGAGGTGGAGTGGCTGTGTGAGCTAGAGGAATGGAGCTGCAGGCTGGAATGAAGCTCAGCTCGGCCTCCGCAAGCCACGATGCGTTGGCCGCAGCAATTCTTCCTGCCCTGCGAATCATTCTTGTGCCAGCTGCATACAAGCTGCAGCAGGGAGAAAAAGGTCTCGGAACTTCCCATGCCAAGCCGACCTCGGCTTGCACTTGGCCTCAACAAAGTAAAGGGGGCTTACGGCTTATTCCAATCAACACGTTGGTGGCTTATGCGGTTGTTGATGCCCGCCCATACGGACCCAAATAGCCATCATCCGTGTGGTCGCTATCAATCAGTCCGCATAAGCGATGTCCCCTCAATCTAGTGTTGCGTCTGCCAGCCCCTTGAAGGAAAGATTGTCTCGGAGCTCGCGATAGACGGTGTGCATAGGGAGTGGCGGTCTGAGGATGAGTGGTAAAGAGGTATGTCCATCACGCCGTCCACCAATGCTCTTATGCCAAGCCCCTCGAGACCAAAACTTCAGCTCCTCGGTAGAGTAGCCACAAGAAAGCGAGCTGAGCAGCGCGAGCATCACGGCGTATGACGACCAATACAACGAAGTGCCCATCCACCAACTTCCTAAACCACCCACTTCCTCGGGCACAATAGTTTCCAGCTTTGTCAAAAGGACGGCGCTGTAGAACGCCGGCATGTTGACTCCAGCTCTCGCGCGGCCGCCCCGGGACCCAGCCCTGCAGCTCAGCTGAGGCGCCAGCATGATCGGGTGACCCGGAGACTTCGGTAACTCCTCAAAAGGGAAACCGGGACCTGTTTCCTTTTCCGGCTCCTTTACAACACCAGAGTACTTTGAGCATCCCCCCCCCCCCTCCCCTCCCCTCCCCCAGGCTTAGAGTTTTCGAATATGCCCGCACGCGAACCATCGTGCTTCCCCCTGATCCTCGACAAGACCTAGAAGCCCAACAGAACTAGAACCAACCAACCATGGCACCCCTCAACCAGATGGAAACCAAGCACTTCGACAATGGCGTGACAGGCAAAGACTCGACCTATGTCCTGCTGGACGTCTCCGACCGAGGCATCGAGCTCCCGGGTGATTTCGACCAAGCCATGTACACCACCAAGCAGAACCTGCTAATCTACGCCGAGAATATCACCCTCACGGGCGACATCCAACTGCCAGGAAAGAACATCGGCCTCTTTTGCTCCTCTCTCTCGTTGGCTAATGGCAAAGCCACGGTCGATGTCTCGGGGGTGCCTGGCGTTGGGGTCGCTGCCGTTCCCTCGGGGCCCGGCACGCCGGGAGAGCGGGGCCAAGATGCCGGCTCCATCTGGATCTATATCCAGAACTCTAATCTCAAAGTCGCTTCGGGGTTGCGTCTGCTGGCGAATGGAGGCGATGGTGGGAAGGGGGGGGATACCTCAGCTGTCGATGTTGTCGCTGGGAACGGAGGCAGCGGGGGAAACGCAGGTTAGTCGCTGTCTCTTGTCATATATCGTTGCATCTACGCTCATTCGCCTTCGAATTAGGCAGTATCATGTGGCTGTGGGGTTCCCGAGAGGGGTCCGCGCTGGCTCAGCTCTCTCGGGTTTTACCCCTTGGCTGGGTCGCCGCTCTGGGCCAGTCCGCCGAGCTTGCCACGGCGCTGGATCTGCTGTCGCCTTCTTCTCCACTCGGCGATGTTCTCTCTCGGTATTCCGAATACATCAATGCCGCCACTGCTTGTCAGAGTAGCTTGAAGCTGCTTCTCGGGAAGACTGCACCTTCAGCGCCCTTGCGCCTTGCTGTCGACGGTTTTGCTCGTGGCTTGTCGACGCTGCTGAGCAGTCAGAAAGGTCCGGATCTGCGCAACGACGTGCTGTGTCGAAATACCAAGGCCGTTACCGATGCTGTGAAAGAGTGTCTTGACAACCAGTCCATGGGCTTCATTGCAAGCGACGATGAGGAGTCGTTGCTGCTGCGACTTGAGGATGCCAGAACAGCATGGTCTGGAGACGACAAGTCAGCCCTGCGAGCCGCCATCTCCGAGGCGGCTTTCGCCATTCAGCCTCTCCGACAGGCCATCGTAACAGCTGTCTCTGGTAACTGCCTTGTGATGCCGGGAACAGGGGGACTGGGTGGTGTCGCCCTGGGCCAGGGCTCGAATAACGGCGTCCGTAGCCCCCATGGGGTCAACCGTGACGACTCCCTCGCCTGCAAGGAACTGGTCTTCGACGGTCGAAGTGACGATCTGGACGTTCCCGTGGCCTTTGCATTTCCCGAGCAATGCCAAATGCTCCTCAACAAGGCCAATGCGCTCTTCTTCCAGAGCACCCCCGAGTCAAGGCAGAATGCTCTGGTGCTGTATCAGAGATTATCCCGGCGCCTCTCCTTTTGGCGTACGATACGAGAGACTCAACGGGGTTCCGATACTCCACCGCCAGTCGAGTCCAACATCGAGAAGTCGTACAACAACCTTGAGTACAGACTGCAGGTCACCATCTCGGCGTATGACCAACTTGAGGACGTCTACTCCCAGGCCGCGAGCTTCGGCAAACAGATTCTGAGCGGGAACGACATGTTCGGACACGATCCTTCCTGGGTACCGAGGCTCAGCGCCGAGTACTACAAGGCTGAGATTGATGGTTTCATCGACGCGCTCGCGTCGATCGAGGCATCGTACGATCAGGCTTTGGAAGAGAGTGCTGCCAAGGTTGATATTGCTGCTCTCAAAAAGGCTGCCGACTCCGGTTTCGCTCAAGCACAGTATCGCGTAAAGCTGCTGACAGGTGACAACGGCCCTCTCCTCTCGAGCGCGTACACCATCTCCCACTACACGCCGCTCCTCAGGACGAAAATCGGGAAAATACAGCCCCTGTTGGAAGCCCTCCAGGCCGACATTCACGCCAAGCTGAACATCGACCCAAAGGCTATCATCAGCGCGCTGTCGACAATAGCAATGGCGCCGTCGAAGGGCCTCGCCGTGGTGCGTATCGAGCCCCCTCCCTGAGCCCCCTCTCATGAAACCATCCTCTGACCCTTGCATGTGTTTCCAAAACAGGTCGAAGGCGCTGGGCTTGTGTTCGATGCTTTGACCACAGTCAAGGACAACACCGGCGCAACGGTCGACAAGAATTACGTCATCTCCGAGCTGAAGCAGGCAGGCTCCGACCTGTCGCAAATCGCCGTGAGCTTTTCGACGAGAGCGGACCAAACCATCCAGGCCGACGATCCTGGCGGTTTCAAGCTGTTGGCCACCGCAGATCAAATTGAGGACCTGTACAAGAAGTTCCAGGGCTCCATCGACCCCATCGACGGGAAGGACCTCATTCGGGGATTGAAGGAACTCAGGGATGTGGCGACAACGAGGAACAATGCCGTGATTTCGTACAACAGCGCCATAGAGCTGCTGCAACAGGCGCTCGCCGATGTAGAGCACTTTGAAAAGAAGCAAAAGGCGTACGGTGACAAGGCCGCCAAGGAGCTCAACCCCCACCTCCCGTCCATCACTCTTTGGCTCCGTCGAACCCGCGATAACTTTGCGTTGGAGACCATGCGGTTGATGAACTTTGCCAGCCGCGCCATTGCCTACTGGGGACTGTCATCGCCCACGGAATTCTCCGCCCCAGGTCCCCTGAAGGAGTCGCAAAGCCTCCTCCTAGCCAAGGAATCGCTCGATATGGCTGCCGAAACTGCCATCAGCAACTTTGCAGGGTCCACGCCGACTCACTTTCCAGCGCCAGACATTCAAGGCTTCATGTACCAGCTGGATCAGGACACGGTCGACACGCTGAAGACCCAGAACAAATCCGCCATCACACACGACACGTACTACGGCGTGACTGTGAAGCTCGAGCCCGGAGCTAAAGACAACAACGGCGGAATAGCCCTGTTTGCCGGTTGCGCCAACGTACGCCTCGATCGAGTCCGCCTATGGTTGCTGGGTGCTTCGGTCAAGCCGAAACAGAGCGGTAGGACGCCCAGGAGACCGATCCACGTTGTCATCACCCAGCTGGGCAGCGAGGTTGTGGAGAGCGAAGATCGAAAGGCGTTCCACTTCAAGCACTCCCCGGTGACGATGCCCTTCACCTTCGAGTCTGACGGCGTGACGAGCATTGGGGATTGCCGCGAGAATAAAGTCACTGAAACTCTTCTCCTGGCCAACTACTACGTCGGTCAAGGCAAGCCGAGTGATGCGAACGTCATTGCGGCCATTGGGCCCTGGAGCACCTGGGTGTTTGAGGTTAGGGACAGTGAAAACGACGGATTGGACATGACGGGCTTAACAGATGCTTACATTGAGTTTGGTGGATGTTACACTACTCCTCGGGAGACCTGAGTCGGGCTATCTGGTCGATTCCGCCATCTTTTTGTAGGTATCTCTTGGCTTGATGGCGTTTGAGCTAGTGGGGAAGAAAATTCGACGCACGCGGTGCAATTTGGAAGGGATTAGAATCTTCGATGGTTTGGAGTGCGTTGTCCATTAATGTGATGGGAGAAAGCGCAGGGTGGGGAATCTTGAGTGCAGTCTGCAGAGCAAACCTTGCAACAAAAAAGTGCGTGACTCCAAGCCGTTCCTTCCCTCATGGGCCCAAATTGCGCCTCAGGCACAGCAGGCCGAAAATTACGTGGCCAGGGTACCCGTAGAAACTCCTCATCTTCACTTTGCGACTGACAACCTCCTGTCAGAAGCGGGAGGCTAGAAATAATCTTCATTCCCGTCGCTACGACCTCCTGTGCTATCAACAGGAAAAAGAAAACCCCCAAAACCGGTAACATTTCTCGTCACCAGCAAACAAAAAACCCGCTTGTCTGTCGATCCACACCACAAGGTTTATGTGTGCCTTGGGAAATAGGTTGGCGACTCCGCTGAACTCCACCATCTGACATGCTGACTCGTCGTCAGCATCATATAGCCTGGCGCAGAGCCACAGCGTTTTACACGCCCATCAGCAGCCACCTGCATAAGAATGCTAGACTTTGATATAACGCAAGGGTGGGTGCTTGCCAAATCGAGCCTTGACTAACCCCACGATCGCTGAGGATGAAAGAGGTCATCACTCAAGCTGTGGGATCAATGTCTCACCATCTGCCATTCTCCCCATGACTTACCACCGAAATCCTTCCAGATCTGTTGCACTCATCTAATTCGCTAATGGCGCAGATGAACTCCCTCCAGCGACAGACCCGACGGTGTGGAACTGAACACCCGCCAACCGCTTAAATACATCCGGACCAACAGACCGGGTAACCGCTAGCGGCGGGCCGAACCCCGAGATTATTCCCGAGGGAGCGGCAGCGGGATTCAGTGGCTCATGGCATCGACGTGTCATGCACCCGTGCAGTAGCAGCGATCAATTCTCCTTGTGGGCCCAGAGAGTTCGATGGCACGAATCTCGGTTTCCCAGATCGTCATCCATGATCCAGTTTACAATTCTCAATATGTACAATTCTGTAGCTGTGTCTAAAATCGCTCTCTACACGCTGTACAAACTCAGATAGCCACTCAACCGTGATCATCTGCAATGCAAATTCCACCCTCACTCGCTCGCTCAACCCCTTCCTCTCCTCCTCTCTCCTTCCCAAACACAACAAACCACTACAACTTCGCCCCCCTCTTCTTCTTAACATACAGCTGCACCTCCACACCCCCCATCTGATCCCCCTTGTCCTTTATCACCCTCCTCAAAATCTTCCCGCTCGGGCTCTTTGGAATCTGATCCACAAACACCACACCCCCGACCAACCACTTGTACTTCGCCGTCCTCTTCTCCATGTACTCCCTCAGCTCCTGCCCAAACGCCTCCAGCGCTTTCCTATCCTTCAGCTTGGACGTATCCCTCGGGACGACAAACGCTCTAGGCCACTCCGTCGCTTCTGACTTGTCATAGATACCGATGACGCCAGCGTCGGCGACTGCTTCGCTGCTGCACAGCACGGCTTCGAGTTCCGCGGGTGCGACTTGGTAAGCGCGTACCTTGATCAGCTCCTTCAGCCGATCCGTAATCCGCAGATGTCCCGCCGCGTTCAGCGCGCCGACGTCACCCGTGCGGAACCACCCATCAGCCGTGAGCGCCTCCGTGGTAACAGACATGTCGGGTGCCTTCCCAACGAGGAGACCAACAGGGAGGTAAGCCGTCATGAGGGAGGGCGCACGAACGAGGATCTCGCCTTCGGCGTCGATGGGGCAGATGAGGGCAGAGTTATCGACGGGAACGATCTTGAGCTCGACGCCCCAGTGGGGACGGCCGGTGTCGCCTGCGTCAGCGTGCATGGCGGCTTCGGAGTAGCCGCGCTGGAGGGAGGTGGAGCAGGTTTCGGAGAGGCCGTAGCCGAGGCGGATGCGGAAGCCGCAGCGCTTGTAGACCTCGACGACGACTTCGTGGCCGAGGGGCGCGCCGCCGGTGACGGCGGCGACGACGGTGCTGAAGGCGTTGCGGCCGGAGGCATCGCGGCGGGCGTAGGGCTCGACGTTGGGGGCTTTGGCAAGCATGACGGCGATGGGGGGTGCCATGTGGAGGTGAGTGACGCGGCGGTGGGGGATGGCGGCAAGCATGCCGTCGAGGCTGAAGGCGGGCATGGTGTAGACGGTTGCGCCGGTGCAGAGGGAGAGGAGCATGACGTTGAGGAGGCCGAAGACGTGGTAGAAGGGGACGTAGCCGAGCCAGCGCTGGTGTTGGGATTTGTAGAAGTCGGCGTCGTGCCAGAGGGAGCCGGTGGAGAAGTTGAGGGCGTGGTGGGAGAGGAGGACGCCTTTGGAGCGGCCGGAGGTGCCCGAAGACCAGAGGATGACAGCGGTGCGGTTCGGGGCGTCCTTGTCGTCGAAGCGCACTCTTGGGCGGGGCTTGGCGGCGAGTAGATCCTTCCAGTCTTTTGTGCCGGGGTTCATTGATTTCTTGGCGGCGGGGAGAGGGTACTGGTCCTCAGCGTCGACGGTGTAGATTGGGATCTTGGAGAAGTAGGCTGCATCTTCCTGCTTCTCAATTGCGCCGCGCATCGCCTTCAGGGTGGCCGTGGCCGTGATGATGACCTTGGGTCGCGCATTCTGCAAGATCCATGCGATCTCGTCGCTCGTGAGCGCTGGCGACACCAGCGTGGCTGTCAGACCTGATGCAAACGTGCCGAGAAGGATCGGAGCAATCGGCAGGCCGTTTGGCAGCTGGATCAGCACGACCGGGGCGATTTCGGGTCCGCCCGGGCAGGTTGGGGTGGGCGGAAGCTTGCGGATTGCCTTGGGGTCGAGCCTGAGCTCCAAAAGCCCCGAAGCGACCGCCTGTGCATCTCGCGCTATTTGCCCGTACGTGAGCGCCCGGTCGGATTTGTTGTCGACAAAAATCGGCCTGCTGTCCTCGAGCTGCGGCACTCGCTGCGCGGTGGGGGTGAAATCGCTCTCGGCGAGGAATGGCTGGCTAAAGCACCAATCGAAGGTGTTGCGGAGGGGGAAATGGCTGGGCGCCGCGCCCGAATACGCCTCGGCGCTCCGTTTTTTCATGGTGACGGCCATTAGGTCTGTCGCGAGACTGCAATTGGTGTTGCGGTCGCGGGTAAAGAAGCGCAGAGAGAGGAAGGGCGACGAGCTCGGCTTTATGTTTTCCGGGCGTTCGCGACACGGCACGCTGAACCGGGGCCGGGTGGGCTGCCGAGATGACCCCTCAGGGTGCGCGGGCTTGTCATCGGCAGTTGTGGTTGGTCGCGTGGCAATATCCGGTCCCCACAACGCCCACAGTCACATCCGCGGCGGAGACCTCACCATGTGGCAGGGCTGGGAACTGCCCGAACATCGAGGGCCTGGAGGCGGGACGGTTTGAGACATGTGATCTGATGGCAAAGAAAAGCTGCAGCCCAGCCCATATTCGAGTTGGAGGTTAATTAGCATTGTGAGAGAATTTGGAAGCGGATCGCAGTTGGCGCCCTTCGGGATTTCAGACGGGCCGGGCCGTTCAAGGACTCGAGACACCTAAAACATTGATACCTCAAAAGACAAGCATCAAGGAAGCCAGGCTTCAGACTTTGGCCTGTCGCATCATTTTGAGGGGCGCAATCAAAACGATTTCGGGTAGAAATGCGTCTCGCCTCCAGCATCGAATCGGAAACTTCAGGACCCAAGATTGAGAACTGGGATGGGGTTTGTGAATCGCGAGGGAGAAAAAAGAGGTGAGCAAAAAACGAGGTTGCAGCCCGGGCCAGATTTGAACTGGTAATCTGAGAGCGGCATAGAATGTGGTATTTATTGTGCTTTTCTGTGGGGCAGTAATATTCAGTGCTGTTCGAGTAGACACCAAACTCTCAACGCTTTTGACTGCTGCACCACCGGGCGGTTGATTTGCTTGAATAAACCAACCTATAGACCAGGCAGGGCCAGCCACCGTTAGCAAAGACACCTTTGTGGCCAGTGCGGGTACTCGGAGGAAGGTGCTCACCTCACACCCCCTTCAGACGAAAATTTCAACCGACTGGCGGGAGCTTCAGCACCTGTCGACCCACTCTATCTCTGCGAAACTGGGGTGCCTAGAAGTCGCTTTCTTGCCGTCCACCAAAATATCGGCGTTTCTTATCTTTCCTCCACGTTTTGAACTTCCTTCCCGCAAAGATAAGCCCATCAAAAGAAGTGGCGCAGAATCGCCACGACATCGACGCGGGCCACACCAGCGAGGTGGGCGGCAGCTCGAACCGGACGAAGAGGAAGAAGGCTTCAGGTGTGTTAATAATGGTCCCCTACTCGCAACCCCAAGATCCCCATTCTGTTCCGAGAAGCTTCAACCTTACTGGGCTTTTCGCTTGAAGTTCAATCGAAGCTGATGATAAACAGACGCATCGTCAAGATCTCCAAGTCTCCGCCCGTCTTCTCAGCCACTCCGCGAGGTGCCACTGGTTCCAACCAAACTGCCCGAGACTCCCATCACTGCACAGCCTGCGGAGACAGTGTCGGCTCTCACGCTGTTGGAATCCCGAGAACCAGCGGTCAAAGCGTCCGATGTCGTTACCGTCCGCAGGTTGGGTGCCTCTACCCCGACAGAGACCCCGCCGTCTTGGTTCTTGCCAGATCGTTCCACGTTCCCGGCATCACTTGGTACTGGTGGAGCAAGAACCCGGTTCACCTTGGCGAACCGCACACCCTTGACAAACAGCCTCTGCCTTTTCTTGAGGGGGAAGAAGGGCAATCTACCTGTAAGTGACGGTGTTGACATATGGGGCGTATGCCCTGCTGGTTCCGTCTTACCTCCCGTGAGTTTTGCTGTCATCAAAGGGCGCTCCATGCATACGCGGATGTCCCTTCCACCGGTGATTTTACTTCACAACACCTCCCTCCGTACGATCCCCGCGGACCTCTGGTGCGCGCTTGTCTCTCAGGTTCGGCTTTCTCCGAATCCGCTCCAAGTGTCAGCTGGTTGCACTGTGGCTGTCACCGGCTCTGGTCCAGCCCCGGCATTCGAGGTCTCGGTCGAGACCGGTCCCAGAACTCCCAGAAAGCTAGCCGAAAAGGAAAAAGTTGACATGAACGAGGTTGCCTACTGGGTCGCGCATGCATTCCAGCTGAAGCCACGAAATGCATGAGGAACGATGAGGCCGTGGCCTAGATCGCCCAGCTGAGACACGACAGCATAGCAGAGTTCGAGGATGAAATTGCGCAAAGTTTCTCGTTGCAAATGAAACAAGATTGAAAGGCACCAGAATCAATTGCCTGGGAAACTCTGAGTCATATTCCAACTAAATAATCGCCGCCATGGGCCTCGAAGACACGTTCCCTGCGATAGAGCGGCCTACCGCAGGAGGCTTCTCACTCGACCAACCGAGGACCCCAACACACACGAAATCGCCAAGCAACAACAAAATGTCTCTGCCGGTGTCGTCATTGCCGGTAACACGGTTGGATCAGCTCTGATTACGGGGGTTCCGTGCCTCCCTGGCATCAGAATAGGGAGGAGAAAGCTGTGGGTCGTCCGGGAGAAACTCAGCATGATCGAAGCTGAGCTTCGCAAGCGCGAGGAAGATCTCCACGAGACGACGGCCAAGGACGTCTTGGTTCTTTTGTCGGTTAGCGCTGCGGGTTTCACTGCTGACGCGGACCTAGTTTTGGATTTTAGATTTATGGCTGCGAGCCATAAGTAAACGCAACGTATAAAATAACACAAACACTAATGCCCCGTGTTCGAACAAAGTGGGTATCGATGCCTTTTCACAAGCTAAAACAACAATAAACGGCCGTATCCTAAAGGTGGCTTCTTTCGGCGTTAAAAAAACCTTGGCGAAGGAAACCTGGTACGCCGGAACCTAAACCTTAAGCTAAAATATAACCACTTTTCCTCTCCCTTTGCTATTTTATAATTTTCTTCCTTATTAATCTAGAAATAATAAGATAATTAATATATTAGTTTCTCACACGCGTATTATTTTCCAGCCGTTACCAGATAAGAAGGCACAGGCAAAGATAGGGATTTTAAAGAAACTAAAGGAAGATTTCAGTAGCTGGTTGAAATATATACGGATGATGGTGAGGTTAATTATGATAGAAGAGATAGAGTTATAATTTAAACCCACAGCCGATTTTTTATCGATAGGAATAGATTGAACTTCCTTCCCATCTTTCACACAAGGGTCCCTTCTTGCGAAGGGGGCGCGGACCTGGATCTGGCGTTCGACATGGGGCGGGCCGAAAATGTCATCGAGAAAACCAACCGTGATGATCTAGCTCCAGTCGAGAGTCTCACCAACGAGGCCATCCCCAATGGTCCAACTGCAGTCACTGAGGCAGCTACCTCGAGTCCTGGCCAGGGTTTGCAAGATGCTGTCGAGGGCTTCATTCTTCAGGTCCAGAAGCAGCTGAGTTCGCTTGGCTCGGGTGGGACTCAGGAGCTCCAGGACCTCGTGCCGACGGACATCGACACGTAAGATACCTCTGGCGCATCTAACCCTCCCCCCCCCCTCCCCCCCAGCTCGGCATTGGTCTAGAAGCCGGCAGGAAGCTCGCCCATAAGGCAGAGAGTCTTCTTCGAAATGGAGTGTAAAGCGGGTCACCGCGTTGCTCGTCGATCGGAAGTTGGTAGGCAAGCGATAACAGCAGCTGTGAGGATGTAAATCTATTTAGATTGTGAGCTGTTGAGGTTAGTAGTAGTGTTGAACTTGAGAAAACTTGAAGGTGGAGTGTTACGAAGCTGATGTGCCTCGCATATGAAGAGAGGGCAAAAAAGTAGCCGGGGCCTAGAATCGAACTGGTGTTTAAGAAAATGAGAGGCAAGAGAGAATGCTTCAGGAGGCAATTGAAAGGATCAAGCGGAAACTGTGGATAAGCCGCCATTCCCAATAGCGTAACGCTTTTGACCGCTGTACCAAATAAACCGTCTAAGCTGACAAGATGGTGCGAAATACTTGCTTTTAGGTAGGCAGGGACTGGCGGCCAGCTGTGAGCCTGTTTGCGTCGTGTGCGTCGTGCCTGCTGGGCAGGAAGTCACGACCAGCTCACAGGCAGATGTTGCACCCCTAAGTAGGTATGTAATCTCTTCGAAGGCCTCACGTTCAGCCTTCGGAGTCACCTTGGTGGTGTTAGAGCTTCCAGGTCGAGTGTCGGGTCAGGGAATAGAGTGGAGGAGGGAGGAAAGAACAAATGGTCGCGGGCGAGGGGCGAGACGTGGGGAGCCGAAGCCCCACCTCTGCCAGCCCACCTCGGAACCCCTTGCAACATTTGCAACGTTTTCTTGCCATTGGATTACCGCCTCTTGATACGATCACCGCCTGTATACATCTGGGATCGCCGGATCACGGTGATACAGCAACATGACGAAAATATGGTGGATTCTGAGATACGGGGAACTACTCGGTAACGATGTTGCCAAGCTTGGTGATGTCGCTGCGGTAGTGAACCCTCGAAACAATGCCCTTGTCGGGATCAAGGAACCAGACAAAGGACTCATACAGCAACAGGTCAAGACCGCAGTCACATCTGACATCACCGCCCTGCGCGCCGTTGCTCAGCGAGACGCAGGCCACCAACACTCGGTGCTCCGCGTCGCTATTCCCCTTCTCCTCCATTGCCTTTGCTAAGAGGTTGGCTGCATCGTGGCCCTCAGGTGGGGTGACACAACAGCAACCCGCATACAACGCCCGCGCATGCACCTCGGCTCTTCGGTAGAGCTCGCCATACGTCAGCGACTTGTCACCCGCCGCCACTCGCACAATCTCCTCAACGTCTTCCAACTCGGGAGGTGCTCCCGGGACGCTATCGCGGACACTGACGGCTGGATACCGAGCCAGCTTGGCCGTGTTGTACCTCCACATAACCACAAAAATGGCCACGCTGCCCATAATGGCATCAGAAAGGTCGTAGTCCTTGGTCTCAAAGGCCCACAGCAAAGCCTTCAGAAGCCACGCCGCCAAATCCACCACCTGCTGATCACTTGTCAGGCCTCGAGCGATATTGTTCGTCTCTCCTGCGAAGACGTCCCTCTCATAGTCCAGGATATCGTTTGGAGCGCACATGGCTGTCGAGGCCACAATGCCCCTAGGAGTGTCCAACCCCTCTCCTACCACATGGTACGCAATAGCCTGCCCGGCACGGTCCTGCAGCGCGACGTGTCGACTACCAACAGTGGCAAAGTCGTCGGCCTTGTACTCCTCCGCCTGCACCGCACGGCTGCGCTGCAGCTCCTTCCTCGCCATAGTTGCCGCATCCTGCCTCGCGATTCTGACGTACTCGACTGGTATATCCAACGGCGGATCTGCCCAGACCAGCTCAGTCGCTCTCATCCAGCTGAGCTTTCTCTCCCGGTACACCGGTCTCGTCAGGCCGTAGTCGATCACGACCGTCCAGTTTGCAAGCAACATGTTGAGATGGTATCCCGGACGCCATCGCCCGTCGCGCGACAGCAACGCCGACCACCCGAAGAAGGGCATCCAGGCATCGACATCGCCGCGCTCCCATATGCCGCCCAGCTCCAGATCAAGACGATCCTCGCGGAAAGCAGTGTCGCGGTCCCGGGTGTCGCGTTTGAGAATGGTCCCGTTGGAGTCGACGCCGGTGGAACCACCTGATCCGCGGCCCCAAGACTTCTTCCCGTCCTTGCTGGCGGCGCTTTTGGCGAGGACCTTGTCCAACATGGCGTGGACTTGAGCAACTGAGGTTACGGCCGGGGTTTCCTCCTCCACGCTGGATTCTTGCGCGTCGATCTGCTGCTCCATCTGCTGTCCGATGATATGCTCAGCCCAGAGCTGTCTGAGTTTCGTCATGTCCTCGGTGGACTCGACCGCGACCACGGTGCTCCCGTCCCAGCTCACCCATCCACCGAAGATGCAGTGCAGGCCTGGGGTGGTTGTCTGCCGGAGTCTCCTGCTCCAAAGGCCCAGGCAAGTTGACCCCTCGTGGTCGCCTGGGCAGGTGATGTAGTGGGAAACGTCTGGTCCTTCGGCTCCGGGCAAGTTGTGGGTGATCTCATTTGTCCATGATCCGCCCTTGACTCTCCAAGTCTGCGCGCGCTGACGGAGCCCCTTGATGCATAGCTCGGATCGGATTTTGTCTCTTACGGTGGAGATAGGGTCGGATGTCCAGCCAAAAAAGGACGATCCCAGGGTTTGGAGCGTGCTCAGGATGGTGCCCATGGTGTAAGTTGAGGATTGTCGATGTCTTGTTTCTTTTTTTTTTTCTCGCACTGTAATTACCAGGCCCACAGAGCTACCACAACGGCGGGACGTCGGGTTCTATACCCGCTCGCTCCTCTTGCTCGGACACTTCAAATCCCGCGTCCTACTGCTGCCGTTATCAAAAACCTGTCTCGAAGAGGTCATCGCGCCGTTGCTACATGCAGTGGACACCCCACTATCCGACTCAATGGGACTGACAACTGTGGCCAACACGCACTTTTGGGGACCCGAGGGCTCCGGGAACGGTTCAGGCCGCAGCGGCCCGCATTCCGCGACCAATCCCAACGAGCGCTCTCTAACCGATTCTAGCAATCACCCCCTCATCATCCCACAATCCTTCATACGTGTCATCCCAATCTGCACCAGTCCTGCAGAGACCCAAGAGTTCATTCCTGGACAACGGACGGTATATACCAAGGACGCATGATAAAGTCCCACCTTGGCGCCGCGACACTAAAGCGGGCGGCCCAGATAGGTACCCTCGCCGGGCACCATTCGCCGAGGGTCTGCATGGAGTTAGCGGTCAAGGGGATCTTCTGCCCGCTGATCACCAACCGAGTTTCCCCTCACCTGATGACATCTCCCGCGGAGTTTGCAACATTCGATGCTCACTATCCAGGCTCCGCCCTGAAAATTCCGGATTGCCACTCACTCACTAGCACGGAAGGTTGATCCACATCCCATTTGTCCAACATGATGGCCAGCATCGACATAGCCGCTCGCATCGTTGAATTCCAACATCTCAGCGTCCGGTCCCAGGTTCTCTCCGTTCTCGGCCTCCTGGTTGTCTCAATTACGTTTTTGCGCAGCATCGTGTCCTGGTATCGCCTCCGTCACGTGCCGGGCCCCTTTATCAACATCTGGACGCTCTGGATCCAAGTGTGGAAGATTGCCAGAGGTGAGTTGCCTTATTACTACGACGGCTTAGCCAAGAAATACGGTAAGCATTTGCACCGAGCGGGAGAGAAGGGGGTTGATACCTAATTTGAAACTTGGCAGGACCTCTGGTTCGGGTCGGTCCGAACCATGTTGTCTACTCGGATCCGGAAACATGCCGTAGGTTGTCGGCCATACGGTCCCCGTACACCAGGGGACCTTACTACGAGGGAACGCGCTTCATGCCGGGGAAGGACCATGTTGGCTCGCTTATAGATGATAAGAAACATGCGGCGTTGAGGAAGTTGCTTGCGCCAGGGGTATGTCATTTTCTCGCACAGTAGCTCCATTGCTAACAAAAAAGATGTAGTACTCCGGCCTCGAAAACGGCGGCTTCGAAGCCTCGGTCAACGACGGCATCGCCCGGCTCATCTCCCTCATCGAGAAAAACTACCTCTCCACCCCCTCCACCCTCCGCCCCTTCGACTTCGCCTCGCGCGCCATGTTCTTCGCCTTCGACACGGCCTCCATCGCCGCCTATTCCGAACCCCTCGGCTTCCTCGACCAAGACCGCGACCCCTACGACCTCCTCTCCCGCCTCCACGCGGGAATGCCCATCTTCGCCAGCGTCCTCATCATCCCCGGACTGCACAAAGTAATCCAAACCTGGCCCCTCAAACTCCTCATGCCCCGCATCGGCGACCGCAACGGCCTCGGCGCCATCATGACCTTTATCAACCGCGTCCTCTCCTCCCGCCTCTCCCCTTCCCCTAACCATACCCAGGACCCACCCCCCCGCGACGTCCTCACCTCCTGGCTCTCCCGCCCCATCCCCCCCGCCCAACTCCTCCAAGAAATCTCCCTCCAAATCATCGCCGGCTCCGACCCCGTCGCCACCCCCCTCCGCATAACCCTCCTCCTCCTGCTCACCTCCCCCCCGACCCTCCGCTCTTTCCTCTCCGAAATCAACACCGGCATCTCCACCGGAAAGATCTCCTCCCCAATCACACAAAGTGAAGCGTTAGCACTACCCTACCTCCAAGCCATCATCCGCGAGAGCATCCGCCTCTACCCGCCCACGCTCGTAGCCTACAGGACTGTCCCCAAGGGAGGGGATACGATTCATGGGCACTTCCTCCCAGAGGGGACGCAGGTGGGACAGAATACGTGGGGGATGATGAGGAGTAAGGAAACGTTTGGGGAGGATGCGGATGTGTTTAGGCCCGAGAGGTGGATTGGGGTTGACAAGGGGCGGTGGGTTGTTATGAATGAGACTGTGAATCTGGCTTTTGTGAGTTTCCCCTTTGCTGTTTAGATGGGGTTGTGGTTGTATTTGCGGTTGTCAGTGGTGTTAGTGGATGTCTTGGGTGTGGTGTGAATGCATCTGAGGACGTTGCGTCCCCCCCCCCCCCCCCCCCCCCCCCCCCCCCGCACAAGTTCAGGGAGGTAGCTGACACCACGTTTACCACAGGGATACGGTAAGTTTGGATGTTTGGGGAAACCGTTGGCGATGATGGAGATGAACAAGGTTTATGTTGAGGTGAGTTCCACCGTTGCGTCGTGAACAAAAAGATGTTTGAGGAAGTGAGCTGACAATGGTGACTAGCTCTTTCGAAGATTCGAGTTCTCTCTCCTCGACCCGATCACACCGATGAAGATCAGGAATGCGACGCTGTGGCTGATATCGGATTTTTGGCTCAAGGTGGTACCGCGGGAAGCATAGGCGCAGGTTCTTCATGTCATTCATCTCAATCGTGACTTGGGGCTAAGCTTCATGCCGCAGAGGTAGTTACCATACATTGTAATGCTTCTGATTCACCCTTGATCCCAACATCGTCTGTCCGTCATCCGGTCTCTTCCCAGATCCCACAGTCTGAATCCCAAGAGCGGCACCGTGACCTTCACCTGATCCTTTTCTGAACCCCCCTTCTGACCATGTTCTAACCCGACAGTCCAAATCCTATACGCCGCATCGTTATGCGCCAAGCAAATGATGTTCCACCTCCATAGTTAAACTGTCTTCGAAGTACCTGGAGTAACTTCCTCAGAGTCCCCTCGTCATCATCGTCAAGACGCCTAAGCATACGTCCCTTTCTCCGAAGAGTGAATATGTTCCTGACGAGGTCAGGTGCTGAGTCATATACCGAGTTGAACTCGGTATGCGTGGGGTCGTTCAGAAGGTCGTTGGGCTCTATCGCCCGCTGGACAATGTCAGCCGCAAAAGGTCTTCGTTTCTGGTAATCACAGGCTGGGCGAGGAGAACTAAGGAAAAAGAGCCGCCAGAACAGAAACAAAGCAGCCCGCTCGAGGGCCTATCTTGTCCGATCAGCGCCGCGAGGAGCGCTGTGCCTGTGACCCTCGAAGGAGACGTCACCATCGTTTGAGCCGAACGCTGACGGCGGTTGAGCCTCGAGATATGGTACAATGCCATGGTTTGGGCCGAAACTCGGCGCTGGAGACGCCGAAAGAGGCATCCTTTTGTGTCGCAAGGAAAATTCCCCCGACAAAGCCAACCAGGCGCCCAGGCGCTCGAACAAGCCCCACGAAAGAATTCCTGACAAAGAATCCGGGCGGCTTTTTCCATTTCTCGACGTTTTCGATGTAGGAACAAGCTTTCACAGAGTGGCGTTTGCTTGAAGCCACCACCATCCTCCCTCTGATTGGTTCATCGGAGGATCGACAACCACCCCGGTCGGTCACGGAATTTCTGCGCGCCACCGCTTTGACCCAGAAGGACGTTCGCGCAGGGGGGCAGTGGGTGGGAGATTGCCTGCGAATGGCGTCAGCGGGATGCTGCTCCACCTGCATTTTCCGCGCTGCCCTAGCTCATCGCGGTCTAGCTGGGCCGCCAGGATGCGACCGTGCGGTGTCACTGCGAATTTGGATTTCCATGGAATGGTGGCCGCCACCTTTTTTCCTCGTTCCTTCTCATCGCCATCTCTTCGCCTCTTTGTCACCTCGATGCAGGGGAAACCGAATCGATATCGATGGCGGACAACTCGACCGGCGCCCCCTTGCGGTTGCCGGTTCTGCCGTCGCTTCTAGGCTTCGGGTCCGGCCCGATCGGGGTACCATGGGGTACCGACCGCAGATACTCGGTTGACATTATGGTTTCGGCCGCCGTCACCGCCTTCGTCGGCACAGTATTTGTGGTTTTGCGCTTCTACACACGCCGCATCATCATCACCGTCTTGAACTGGGAGGACTGGCTCATTGTCGCCGCTCAAGTAAGTCTCCGCATCGCCTATGGGGAATTGGCAGGTCAGCTCATACTCACCTCGTAGGTCTTCTCGAATGCGATGTGCGTGGCTTTCGGGATCCGTAAGACACCCACACTCACAACTGGGGACCTCACTAACGACCCCGCCCATTCCAGAGGCATCCCTTGGCCATGGCCAGCACGTGTATCACATTCCACTTGAGAATTTCATGCCTATGGGCAAGGTGAGTTTGTCGTTCGTCCGGGGTAGTGCCAAGCGCTAACGCCATGTTTCAGGTAGGCTGGGCCGCAATACTGCTGTATGAGCTTAGCCTCTGGTGCTCACAAGTGTCGATTCTGCTCTTGTTTCTCCGAATCTGGACGTTTCCTCGCATCAACCGAGCCGCCTACTATCTTCTCATCCTCGTCATGATCTACAACATATGTGTTGTCGTCACCGTGTTTACAGCCTGCGTACCCCTGAGGGCGTTTTGGGATTTTGAGCTCCAGTTCAATGGCGCCTACTGCCACCCCAAGGGGGTGTGGTGGGTCAACACGTACTTGCACGTCGCTACTGACTTCATGATATACATGATACCCATGCCGGTCATTCTCAGGGCACGATTTCCGAAGCGGCAGAAGATACTGCTCTTTGTCCTCTTCGCCTTTGGGTTCTTGTCAGTACCCCACAATCCTCTTGTTCCATCCATTTTTGTCACTAACTTTCGGCTCAGCGTCTGTTTCATATCAATCATCCGAACCTACCTTCTCAACCTCTCGTCTACGACCGCCGACTTTACATTCGACAACGTCTCCACTGCCTTTTGGTCGTGCGTTGAGACAAATGCAACCGTCTGCGTGGCTTGCATAATGACGTACAAGCCTCTCTTGGCGAAATGGTTTCCAAAGTTAGTGGAAGGGCCCGGGCAAGGAAACCCCTCTCTCGACCTCGTGCGGAGCGGGCGTGTCCTCACGATTGGATCTCGGCCGATACGTTCGCCACAGGGCCCTATCCAGCACTCGATTGCGTCGATGAGGAGAACGAGTCACGAGATCGTGATTGATATAAAGAAGGACTGAGGGGCCAACGGTCTTTGCATATGGTTTGGTTTGGTTTGGTTTGGTTCCATTCGGCGTTGGGTTAACTACCGGTAGCATACGGCATCGGGTGGGGAGCATATCAGTAAAGGTTGCACCAAAACAGTGCACAATCGGCCGAAACGAAGTCTTTTGAGGAGTGACGCTTTTGTTTTGCTAACCATACACGGTTCTGGCTTGATCGGACGCTACAGTATCGGGCCAGTTTTGGAGTGTCTCACGGAACAGTCTCCATCTTTCCGCCATATACGCCAGTGGGTCTCCCGGCCGCCTTGCCCCTCGCAGCAGCCTTCAGGGCTGTCACAGTCTGGCCAGCAGCAGGATTGACAGCAGCAACCATGCCGTTGGCGCAGTGCTGGCCGACGGAGCAGTAATAGAATTGCGGCTCGGTCGTGTTGACGAGGACCTTGAAGACGTTTTTCTGGCAAACACAGCATCAGCGTCAATCATCAATATGTCGGGGAAACAGATGCTTACATTCGAAGCAGATCCAACCTGAACGCCGGATGAGAAGCGCTCGCCTGAGGCGGCGGGTGTGCATGGAGCTGCGTAGCTGCTTGTCACAGCATCGTGGGTGCCGCCGACGAAGTAGAACTCGAGCGTGTCGCCGATGGCTGCAGTCACAGAGTCGGGGGTGAATGTGAGACCGCTCTTGCCGACGTCGATGCGGACGCTGGCTGCGGTGGCGGTTGCTGCCAGGGCGAGGAGCTGTGAGAAGTGCATTGTGTTAACCGGAGATTTGAGCGGTGGAATGAAGCAAGGTAGAGGTGAATTGGATCCCGGGACCTTTTCCTTCTCTGCATCGGCTGCGGAAGCTTCCAATCTTATACCTGCCGTCCGTCGCCCAGACTCCGGGAACCTCGCACCCCCACCAATCCTGCCCTGCTTCCGGAAGGAAATGCCTACAATTCGCCTCCCTACTTCACCAGTCGTCAGATTGCAATTGCTGCCAATTCTGGAGTCCGCCATTCCGGCTGGCTGATCATGGCCCTATCGGGGATATTGGCCGGAGAGGAGCGGTGGTTCGGCTATTTGCGCCGGGCGGGGAAAGCGTGAAAGCCCAGCCTCACCGAGGGATGTCTGCGGGTGCGGAGAGCCCGGCAGATTGGATCTAATCTAATCGATCTTATCTTGCGGGTCTGATGTGTGGCACCCCTGAGTCGGGTGGTGGAGCGACGCGGCAAGAAGGGGGATTCGTCTTTTCTGAGCAGAGAAATATCTTGGCACAAACACTTCTGGGTGTTGTTTTTTTCCGGAGAGGATGCAATTGCGAACTTCGTTTGCCTGTGGTGGTTTTCGAACAACAGGGAGACGTTTCGGAATCAGCAGGGTGGCAGTATTTTGTTCGCCTTCGGAAAGAGTTGCGCCGGCTTACGAAGTTTACCTCCGTCAACAAACAATCACCCAAAGTCCGTCGTCGCCTTCTTCAACCCTGACCTTGGTGGCTATTTGTTCGAGAGATTTGTTCGAGATGATTCTCAATGATTCACGGATTCACGGGGGCGAAACGGACGTTGTGGGTGGGTGGGAGCCGCGACGTTGCGTTTCACTGCTGCCTGCCGATCCCTACCCTCCCTCGTTCCGAGACCCCAGCTCTGCAACTAAAAAAAAAGACGAACTAGCCGCATCCTACGCCAAGTCTCTCCCAATCGTGGGGCACAGTTTTCAGCTCAACGTCATAAGCCCATGCCGTGCGACGCGTTTCATTGCAACAGTCCGAGCCGCGTGCGAAATAAGATGATCTCCCTCGCACGTCAACCCGCGCAGAAGGGCGGCCTCACGACCAAAATGCAGCACGCAGTTCTTCTGCCAAAATGACCACCCAAAGCCCACAAAGGGCATCCCTTATACTCGAGCAAGACCTCGAACCACCGAGCTACAACTGGTTTGGCAACTTCGACTACAGCTGGTTCGACGACTCCGGAGGTCTATCATTGGTTCCATTCTTCGAGACAGCGCCCGAGGAACTCGTGGCGATATTGCAGTCGTCTTCTGCACGGCAAGAGATCAGGATAAGCTTTGGGCCGAAAGACTGCACGACGACTTCTGGTTCGCGGAACTGCACTGAGGCCTGTGCGCATCCTGCTTCTCTCTTCACGCCGACGAATTTCCGAGTGTGTACGGCGCTGGCGGGGGCTGCGCTACTGGTGCAGAATGGAACTTATGAGGTTGAGAGGGGGGGTGCGGCGGCGGCGGGAGTGATGGAGACTTTGGGGGTTCCGGAGCTTTCGGGGTGGAATGCCACGGGGGTGTTTGGGCATGTTAAAGAGTGTCTTCCGCAGTCTTGCATATTGTCGAGTATGGGAGAGTGTGGAGACGAGGCTTTAGGTCTGGCCGGTGTTGACGTCAACGTGGAGAATCTCGCGATGATATCATCGAGCCTGGCAACGTATTGTGATGGGACGAGGGTTGAAGTTAATGCAGATATTGCAGGGCCAGGAGTGAGTATGACGAGTAGGTTTCGGGCAGTTGGCTAACTGTTATCTAGGTCATGATCTCCTACTTCTTCCAAACCGGCCTAGCCGTCTTCTTCTTCCTCCTCCTCAAATTCTCCACAGCCTGGACCCGCGGCCTCGGCACCCTCCTCCCCAAAACCCCCTCCGCAAAACTAACATACCTCCAATCCCGCCTCTCCGCCTCCCGCCTTCGCTCTGCAGTTACCTCCTCCATCATCGAATTCCAAGAAATCCAAATCTACTTCCTCCTCGCCGTCCAAGTCGCCACCCTCGTCAGCTTCGACCCCAACATCACTAATACTGTGGGAGCCAACAACACCTCCTACGCCGACGTCATTCTCAACTCCGGTCTAGCCGCCCTTCTTAACATCGCCGCCCTCTCCGGAGTCCTTCTCGTGCAATGCTCCCTCCAGCGCGCAGGCATGCAGTGGACATACAATTTCGTCCTCACCACAATCGCATGCATCCTCGCGGGTATTATCTTCGGTAGACGAAGTCGACTCATGCCTTCTGCTGAGGGGCTATGGGAGGGATTCAAAGAAGACGCGCCGCTCCCGGGGTGTGGTGGGAATCCGAGCCCGATGACGTTCTGTCGTCCCCCGGGGGAGACGAAGTTTCTGGATAATGACATCGCCGCTTGGATGGCGTGTGGTCTTGGGGCGGTTACGTGGGCGGGACTCTTGGCTGATCAGATTGCGGTTAAGGTGCCAAAGGCCGTCCCGGCGCAGATGAGGTGGATTTTGGAGATCGATCGGGGTTGTAAACTTCGAGGAAGGGAGAGGGTTTGGGTGGTGGTGACGACGGTGTATTGGGTTCTTGTCGAGGTGTTGCTGCTGCTGTTGGCAGGGTCGTATTTCAGCGTGTTGGTGCTTATTGTGGAGGGGGTGGATTTGGGGGATCCGAGAGGGTGGGGGTTTGGGCAGTTGATTGCGGTTACGGTGTGGGCGCCGACGGTGGTGAAGTTTGTTTATTTTAATGCTTGTAAGTCTTTTGAGCCTCACTCTTCTTGCTTGTTTGATGTGGGAAGAGGTACTGACGTTGGCAGTTGGTGTCAGCGAAATTTTCCAGGAGCGGATGGCAAAGAAGTATACGATTACGTGCATGGAGGACGAGGTGGAAGGGAAGAGGTTAGCTGAGAGGTGAAATTCTGGGTGATTGTGCAGAGCCCTATCGGACTTGGGGTATGCTCAGCAAAGAAGTTTCGCACTCTGGGCACTGGAGATGGGACGGTTATGCAGGCTACCTGAGTTTTCAGGCTCTTATGACGCATAGATGCATTCTCGTTGCACGCAATTTGAGAAATTTGATCAAAGCTCTTTGTGACAAACTAGAACTCCAAAATCCGAATCCGAAGCTCTGTTTCCTCCCTCGCTGCGTCCTCTTCCTGTCTCAAAACGAACAATTTCGCCGTCCTCTGCAACCCATGCTCTCAATCCGGCGGACCTGAAAGGCACTCTTGTAGATACTCGTCGGTCGGGGTTGGGAAATCCTCAAGGCAAGGTATCTTCTAGCCAAGGTAGCAGGGAGGTCAGCAACGCGTTTGATGCCTCCTCAAGTCTCTTCGCAGCACTTACAAGGCAAGTGCCCGAGCTAATCCAATACTCTCCAGACAGGGCGCAGGACGGGCAGGGCTCCGAGACCACAATTCTGCTGACGACAATGGTCTAGGGTGGAAAGTTGCAGAAGCGAAGGCGGGGGGTGCCGGCGAAGAATGAAGCGCCGCACATGTGCCTGTGCTCGATGGAAACGTGGCCACACTGCGAGTAAACGTGGTACACACCGCATGCGCAGCGATTGTGGATTGCGGCCATCTGGCCTTGCAGCCAGCCAAGGGCTACACGGCGAAAGAAAATCTGCGGCGCTGCCGAGGTCGACATGGCTTCGATTGATGGGAGGTAGATTGAGTTGAGTTTTGAAGATTCTGGGCGGTTAGAGGGTAGAGAGGAGGGATGATGATGGTGATGATGATGATGATGATGCAACTTCACTCTGGGTGGTGCGAATCCGTGGCTTTAGTATTCTAGGGACGAGCCATGAGCTGCGGGGAATGGAAACCCTCTCAGCGGTTTCCAGGCTCAGCTCCCATTCTCACAGCACGCTGGCGTTTCATGTTCTTCGCTTACCTGAGACCGTGGCTGGATTGATGAAGCGAGCGACGACCCCATCACTTGAGAACCCTCAGCGGTGTGTTGTGGTCTGCTGGCGACCCAGCCTCCGCATTTCTCATTTCTGACTTTCCACAACGCTACTCCCTTAGCTTGCCAGAATTCCAGCCGTGTTCATGTCGGATGACCGTCTCGAGCAAGAAAGGAAAGGTCTTGGTGGGTCTGGTGGGTCCCTGCCGACAAACAGCGACGTTCGCCTCATTGTCCCCAGGTACAACTCGGCCTTCGTGGTGACCAATCCGGACTCCGCCCTTCGTTTGCAGCCTTCCGCCGCCAATTCCTCCGCAACGCGAGTGAAAGAGAGCGGCGGGCAGCGGTTCGGTGACCACTCCAGTTCTTTGCGCTCCGTGGGAATAAGTCGTTGACGCCCTTTCGCCCTGCTCAAAACTTGTCCCCCCGATTCATCTCGTTCCTGCCGCCGAAGTTTGCCCCCTCCCATTCCCCTCCTGCTCCTGCCTCCACCAAGGTAATTGGATAAAGTGCTCGTGCCTGCCGCCATGGAGGAGGCTTCGCTTCGCTTCATACAGTTCCCCACCACCGTTCTTACTGCAGCAGATGGGCTGAAGACGTTCTGCTTTCCCCATTCACGACGGGGACTCGAGGCGCTGGCTGCGGCTCACCATCGTGGACGTTGACGATGCGACAGAACAGAATTGGGATTCGGCATACTACGAAGCCGCCTGGGCGCCTGTTCACAACGCTCTGGCAGCTATGATTGACGACGGGCGGGACGTCACAGCCGTTGTCATGAAAGCTGATGGTACCGTCGTTTCCACCTCGTCAGACGATTCCGCAGATGTCACACCGGGCACGTACTACGCACCGCCGGACGACTACCAGCTGCCCAGCTCCACAAAGCCGCCGACGATTGCGCGCGACCGTCTCGTCGAGGTGAAGCGTCTTGGCCCGTTCGTTGACGTTGTCAGGCCCGTCTCGCAACCATCGGGACGCCTGGTCTTCAAGCACTACGAAGACGACAAAGTCATGACCGATGTGTGGTATAGCGCCCACTTCCTGGCCGGCATGGCGGAGCATCCGAACTTCGTATCCCTCCGGCACCTTGTTCTCGACGAGAGAGGCGGCGTCGTCGGCTACACGATGCCCTTTATCCCCGGCGGCACTCTGCAGTCGGCGCGACGAACTCGGGTATTCAAGCTCAAATGGGCCAAGCAGCTTCTTCAGGCCCTTGACGAACTTCATCTCGAGCGTGGCATCAACCATCAAGACATCCGCACCCGTAACCTTATGGTCGACCCCACGACCGACAACCTTATCATCATCGACCTAAGAAAGGCGCGACATCGCGGCGAAGTCCTCGGCACATGTGTTCCACCCGCAGCTTCTGAACTAAGGGGGGTAACCTTTGATCCATTTGATCTTGGAACCGCCGGGACGGACGACGCCGAGGGAGGAGCACCAAGACCACGTCCTCTCACGGCTGTGAACCCACCTCCAGGTACCTTTTCGTCATCGTCTTTTACGATCCAAAGCACAAAGGAGGCCAACCCTGAAAAAGAGAGGAAGAAACAAGAACAGGGAGGGGAGAAGGAGGAAACGGCCGTCGTGGACAGCGCACCCGGATACCCACCTCGACAGCCCGGCCGAGGCCCACCGCGCCGTTCTCACCGACTGGCTTCGCCGGCGCCGCGCTGACCCTCGCTGCCGCGTGCCGGCGAACCCCCTGCGTGTCCCCAGGCACATGCCGATCCCGCCAGGTGAAACGGTCGATGTTCTCGACTACGAAGACCCTCTGTATCCAATCCCTAGTACCTCGTGCGGGATTCGGTCGGCGGTTCCGGTCAGCGGCTACAACTTTTTTCGACGCGATGCTCTCCGTGATGGACGCCCTGTTGTCAACTGGGTACGCCCTGCTTCCACTGTTTTAGACAGGTCCCGCACTCTTTTGGCTTCGGGGCGGTACGCGGATGAAGTTAAAGGCGAAGTTGAAGGCTAGATCCTCGGTTGGTGGAGAGATTTTTATCATGTGTTTTGGAGGGAAAGAGGGGGGATTGTCAATTGAAACGGGTTGCTTGAAAGCAGCTTATAGTGGTCGGTCTTTTGACGAGGGGCGGCAGTTGCTCGGCATTGTCAACTACCTAGGTCGAGAGCGATTTCAAGGAGGAATGAAAGAAACTCGGGGAGAGATGCTACACTGTTTAGAATGGAAAGAATGAAGCTATTGCTCGGAGGAAGATGACAATGGCTGAGCAGAGATTCCTGGGAATCTAAGGCGTCACTGGGCTAGGTTGAATGCGACGCAGATGCTGTGAAGCAGTAGCTTGGTACAAGTTCCATGTTGCTCACTGTGGGTCTAGCGTGCGGCGCCACTCGCCGAGATCGTGGCCCGTCACCACACCCTGGTTTGTCCCAGGTGCAGGCCAAGGAGTCCAATTGCTCATATACTTAATAACACATCAAGACAAACAAGAGTATCCGGGCATGTAGTTGCGTGTTGAGCTTGATGTCACGCTGAGGGGGAGGGACGAGAGGGATGTTAACCTGTACAACGTGCGTCACTTCGTACCCTCAGCCTTGCGCCTTTGAGGGTCGGCCCGGTATAAAGCGGCATCCATGGACAGTGGGCAACAGCAACATCATGCCTTTTCCCTATTTGGCTACACATTGGCTTGGAGTATGTAGATGAGTATTGATATTGGTGATGTGTTGAAAGTGGGATGTGTGTCTTAGAGGAGTACAGCTACCATCGCTCCGCGGGCCCCGGACCAACACGGCACGGCGCGCGACCTACCACACAGCGTTCTAAATATTTCCACTTTGGGCCCGAGGGCGTGCGAGGTGCTAGGTCCTTGATTACTGGAGCGGACTTTTCCAACGGACCTGAAGCTGGACGTGCCGGTTTTCTCGAGGTTGGAGAGGTCATTCTTCGCCTCGCAGCCCCGCCGCCTTCCCTTATTGCGCACCGGCAACGACTGTTTATGGTCATCGTGAAGAGAAGACGAGATGGTATCCATTGACGATTTCACTCCCTTCTCACTAACATCGGTAGGCACTCTACCTCCGACACTAGCAATCCAGCAATGTCAGTGATAACTTTATACCTCACTTTCGCCCTGAGCTTTTGCCTCTCCGTCTTGGTTCTAATTCAGGCAGCCAAATTCCGGCTTCCCCTTCTCCCGTTTTGCCCCGTACCTCCCCCACTCCTTTGCCACCTTTGCCGATCACGCTCGAGTTGCTTTCGTCCTCGCCCCCGCGCATCTCCCAGGTGAAAATACGCACTTACCCCCAGACAAGCCGTCATCTACGCCAACGAGGCCGCAGAAAACCGTCCGAATCATACCACACCACCTGAGAACATTTCATATCCAATGGTTCCAACCACCACAGTTCGGTCGTTAGATATCACCGTTGTCTAGCTCGAGGCTTTGGTATTAACGGGTGGCATGTGGCACGCAATCCGCAGAGCCAGGAATACGGAATGCCCGACCCACGTGTTTGTCTAATTAAACCGCACGGAAAGCCGAAGCGGGACCGACTACCTTTCACGACGGAACACCAAATCTTGGCGTGTTTTACACCGACGGTTCAGAATCACGCGGACCCATAGACCCCCATTTTGTGCCCCGTGGGGGGATCATACGCCATCGTACACAGGGGCTTTGAGGAAGTCAGCGAGCCGTCAGTCGTCGCTCGGGGCTAGCATCTCCAGAGGGTTGTTTCGGCCCAACATGCTGAACTCCTAGCCAGTGCGGAGTCTCGCGCCACCGCTCGCGACATCATAGTTTTCAAGAATATCCGCAACCGCCGCATACGAATCTTCACCGACGCAGCAACCTGCGTCAGTATCATCCGAGACCTTATCGGGAAGCAGGGGTACGAGAAGGGGGGATCCATGATGCTGTCGTACCTCGGACCCATCATTGATAAAATCGTAGAGCTAGCGGAAGAGACCGGGGAGAGGGAACGTCAGATCCAATTGAGCTGGGTGAAGCGTGAAAAGGTAGGGCTTCACAAAATGGCTGGGGCGTTGGCACGGGAGGCTCGAGCCCCCCATTGGGTCAACCCTGAGAAAACTGCATCCACATTGGGCCTCGACGAAGCAGGTCTCTGTGGGGTCGAAGAATACTTCGATACGAAGTGGTGGCTGCTTCGTGAAGAGGTTCAAGCGGGACGGGAGAGAGCGTACTGGTAAGCGAAGGATCTGGAGAAAAGCGTTGAGGAGCAGGTGGCCAACACTGGAGGCAGGGCTTAAGAGTCGAGTCAAATAATTCCTAGTTCAAGTCTGGGCTGGGTTTTTTCCCACCTTCATTTTTTTTTTTTTTTTTTTTTTGCCTTTTTTTTGCCTTTTTGCAGACCATCCAACACTAACAAGCAGTCCTTCTTTTTAAACTGAATCTGCATTCTTTGGTTTGTCTCAACGCCAACGCAGTCAGCATCAGCGTGAGTAGCGCGCAGTTGGTTCGCCTACCTACCTAAGGTACCTACATTGCCACGCACTTTATTTCCACGCACAACCTATCGCTTTAAACTTCATTTTTGGCGCAAGTGTCTTCCATACAGTCATCACTTGCTAGTAATGTGCCATCACAGTTGATATAGACCGCAAATATTTATTATGGCAGTTCCCCATCATCAGCAGCAATGTGAACAACAACAGAGGACGCATGGGAACCCAACAGTCTGGCCTGGTTTCGTTCCTTCGGTTTTCACTCTCCTCCTTCCACCTCTGCTAGAACGTTGCCATTCTCGCCAGTACTTCTGCAAACATCTCCACCCTCTTTGCGCTTGTTCTGGGAGCGGTCTGTGACTCCTTGGCGGTAAGTTAAGATCCTCGGTCACCATTTCGCCCGAGGCGCGATGCGCGGGGTGTTGTTCCGTAATACAAACAGTTGTCATCGCGGTTTGCTGGCTGCCTCAGGCTAACCACCTCCCCGTTGCGGCAGCGCAGTCACAGTTGTTTCTAGAGTAGCGCGACATGACAAAACAGTAAGTATGGGCTCTCTGATTCCACCTCTTGTCGAAGTGCGTGGCTGATTTCATCAGTTTCCATCATGGCGAAGGTTGTCATGCATCGGAAAGATGCTCGCTATGCTGCTCGCGGTCAAAAATTCCAAGGTTTCCAAGGCCAAAGCATCGTACAACGCTCGCAACTTGTACGGGCCAGCCTTTACCGATTTCTTACTCGACTTCCTCCACAAGGCGTGCAACAAGCGTTCGCAGCCTTCTAGTGGTTGGAGGTCTGGCGGTGACGGAGATAAGATTGCCGGTCTCTCGGCTGCTTTCAATGCCTTGGCAATATCTGCCACTCCGAGCGATGGTACCGGCATCGAGCGGGATAATGAGAAGGTACGCGGCAAGGACAAAGAAGTCTGTGTTGGAAAGCGCATGTAGGTGACTCTGGACTAGACGTATGTGCCTCTGACTGTTTGTATTGTAAACTTCGGGTACCTGTACCCTCCAAATTTGTCATGTCAATAACTGCCCACGACCGCTGTGAGAGAACATTCGGCAGTCTGGCAGCTAACGCCAGCCAGTTGTGCGTTGGGCGCTTGGACCCGGCGGGTCCCATGACTAGCACCCACTTCACAGCAGACGTCCTCCTGCAATTGGGGTTTCTCTCCCACCTGCAACTTTCTGCCTCTCTACAGTACTCTACAGTGCAGTCTGTTGAATGGGCTGTGCAACCCACTTCACCCCAATCGACGCAACCTCCACGGCCATGAGGGCGCGGGGAGCACATCCACGACGGTCTTGGCGACAACGCCTCGCGGAGAAACCCAGCAAATGAGCGGCTCATCTTCGCGACATCGAACCGGTGACGCGTTTTCCTGATAATCACATTCTGCACCGGCTGCGACCTCACCCCCATCGCTGCACGGCAGCAGCCCATTCGTCATGATTCCGCAGAAGCGAGGCTGCCGCTGGGTGTGCAGCAGAGCTCGAGAGCTCAGAGATTTCCACTCGCCTAGCACAGAGAAAAAAACAGGTATAAATGTTGGGCGGAACAAATCCCGATCTCTGCAACTACTAGGTGCCGTCACTACCTAACCAGGGTCGGCTGGCTATGATCATTTCTCGCCACATTCCTCCCAGAAACAATGTATTCCTTCATTTTCCCCATCTTCCTCTCCATCACTGTGTCATGGGCAGACCCGCTGCACGAGCAGGACACACTGCTCTGGATGCAGCAGTCGGTGGCAAGCGTCAACGGCTTCTTCCAGCAGCCGTGGGCGTGCGGAGGGTCGGATCCGGGCTTGCAGGACATGCGGCAGTTCCACCTCAACTGGCACTGCGCCAACCCGGACCGCGGCCCGGACAACTTTGGCAACCGCTTCTTTGGCTTCCACAAGCAGTTCCTGCAGGGATACAACTCGTACCTGGCATCGGTCGGGTCACCGCGCGTGCAGGTATGGGAGCCCGGGCCGGAGAAGCCCATCCCGCCAGGCTACCAGGGGCGGCCGCGTGGCACGGCCTGCACCGACTGCCAGGCCATCCCGCCCGAGTGGCTGGCACCGCCGGACGGGATGCTCAACACGTTCCGATCGGCTAGCGCGCTGGGGTGGGCGCTGATCAGGTGGCACAACGACAACCACGGCTTTGTGGCGTCGGCAAGCGCGGAGGCAGGGGCCTCTGGCAGGTGCTCCGGGGGGCGTCCCGATATGGGTTGTGCCGCGTGGAGCCCCAACGACCCCATCTTCTACTCTTACCACCATGTGTTTGACGAGATCCAGGACAACTGGCGCACGCTGCAGCCGACCGATGTTGCCATCGTGCTGGACCGGTCCGGGAGCATGGCACTGCCGGGGTCGACCGGGTCGACGTCAACCCGACTCGACGCGGCAAAGTCGGCTGCGGCTATGTTTGCGGACCTGGTCGACGAGACGGGCGGCCACAAGATCGGCATGGTATCCTTCTCGACCCAAGCCAGCAGCAGCCCGGACATGCCCCTGACCGACCCCGCTGCGGCGCCGGGCGTGTTGGCGGCAGCGCTGGCGAGGCTGACTGCCGACGGCATGACCAGCATTGGCGATGGGCTGATCAAGGGGCAGGCTCTGGTGGCCAGTGGAGCCGAGGAGCGCAAGGCCATCCTGCTGATGACGGACGGCGAAGAAAACAGGGCGCCCATGATTCGCGACGCTTACGGGCCGCTGGGCGATGCCACCCACGTGTGCTCCATCGGCCTGGGCACGTCTTTGACGCTCAACGGGCCCAAGATGAGCCAGCTGGCCGAGCGCCAGGGCGGCATCTACATTAGCACACCTGACGATCTCGAGCTCAAAAAGTTTTTTGTCTTTTGCTTCGCCAACATCTTTGACAGCTTCGTTGGCGAAGACCCGCTCGATGTTTTGGAGGCAAACGAATTGGTCTCGGCACCGACCGTCCACCGCGCTGTTGGCGACGAGAAGGTCACCTTCATCTTGGGTTGGGACAACGAGACGTCACCACTGCGTCTAGCCATCACCACGCCCTCGGGCAGCGTGCTGGACCTCAACGCGCCGGACGTCACGTCCAAGGTCGGCCCCTCGTGGCACATTGTGCGTATCAAGACGCCCTACTTTGGCGAGACAGATGGTGACTGGACGGCGCGGGTGGTGCGGCCCGTAACCTCGTTTGTCAACGGCTTTACACCACGATCGTTCGTCAACGCTTCGGACGGCCTGGAGCTCTTCCGCGCCGAGCTTTCGGTCCTTTGTGGTGGTCCCAACGACTGCCGCCACATCCTGTACTACGAAGACCAACCACTCAACCTCCTCGACTCATTTGATACTCAGTCATCTGTCTATGCCGACGGTCTCGCGCAGATGACAGGCCGCGGCATTCTCGGCAATGTCACCATGGCCACCAACGCCACCGAGTTCGACTCGCTGCTGCGGGACGTCAAGCAGTACGATCTGCTGGTGTACAGCTCGCAGTTTGCCAAATCTGCGCAAACGTACGATGCCCGCCTCGCCGAGATCCTGTGCGCACGTCTCATCAAGAGCATCGTCAGTGACACCCGTGGCACAACTATTCCCGGTGCCACCGACATCCTCAAGTGCGCGGGCGCCGGCCCTGGACAGAGCAGCAAGGAATACACCCACATCTACTCCGCCAACTCGTCCTTTGTTTCCTGGCCCGCTGAGATCCAGCAGCCCCCTGACGTTCCCTTCCCTCCCCACCCGCTCTTCCCTGCAGACTCGCGCCGCTCCTCGGTGCAGGCTACTTATAACAACGACACAAGACACCCGGCCGTGATCGCTGTCGGGGCATCCCTCGCCTCGCGCCAACGCTACTTCGTCACCGTCCTCACCCGCGGCCGCGCCAAGGTCAAGCCCTGGCTCTACCGCAACAACACCTACACGCTCGAGGACCTGCACCCAACCTTCCGCTTGCCCATCACCCACCGCCCTCCATGCGGCTTCTCCTCCGTCAACGCCACCGTCACCATCACCCGCCCCCTAGCAAGCACCTCCAACCTAACCCTAAACGCCAACGCCCCCACCTCCACCACCCTCGCAGGCGATACCCTCGGGCCCCGCGCCGCCGCCGCCCAGGTCCTCGGTCCGGACCGCGCCACCCCGCCCACAACCACCATCACACTACCACTCTGGGACGACGGCACGCACGGCGACACCGTAGCCGGCGACCACTTTTACGAAACCGCTGTCCCGCCTGACCTGGTACGCTTCGACGGGGAGTATCACCTGCACGCGCGCTTCCGTCTCTGCACGACCAACTGCGGCCGCGGAGCGGGAACTGGGAACGAAACATGCGGCGCGCAGGAAACATGCATCCTTCGCGAAGCGCACCAAACCATTTTCGTCACGGCCGGACTGGCACCCTCTGGGACAAAGGTCTCCGTGCAGAACCTGGGTGTTGGCAACGGGGGACGGGCGAGGGCCAGCGTGAAGGTTACGCCAGGGGATGCGAGGGGCACGCTGCTTGGACCGGGGTTTGCGGAGCAGCTTGTTGTTACGCGGGTTGGAGATGTAGTGGTTGAGGCGATGCGTGAGTTTGATGGACGTGGGACGTATGAGATTTTGGTGAGTTATGTGCGGGTTGAGGGTGCGAGGATGGTTGTTGCGATGTTTGGGAGGCCTGGGGGTAATGTTACGGTTGCGTTGCCTTAGGACTGAGGTTTAGATTCGGAGGCGGAGAAATATTGGATGGGGCTGTGCTGATATGGGTGCTAATGTAGAGGATTTTGGAGAATCCCATTGTTGGTTCAGCGGCTTTGTGAGAGGATGAAAGGTTGTCATGGTGCTGGCGTGGCTGAGGGCCTTTGTTGGTCCAGAGATGAATCTCTCCATGTGTCAATCTTAATTAGCTTGGTAACGACCATCCTCATCTAGACAGACAATTTTCTCTCACACACACTTATGAATCCAGCCAGGGGTTCTTTTGGAAGTCACCTGATCTGTGTAGATACAGCAACTCAACCCCCCCCCCCCCCCCCCCCTCTCCATTTATCCCCCTAAACTCTAACCAACTCAATCCAATCAACCCAAACCGTCGCATCCCCATCCCACGGCGCCACCGGCACGATATCCACCCAAAACTCCCCCGTCCCAACCCCCAAATTCCACCTCGTCACTCCCTCCCTAACAACCCACACCCCCGCCGTCTCGGCCCCAATCTGCACCTCCGTCGTATACGTGCTCCCACCAGTCCTCAAGTTCCCCCTAAGCACCCATCCCCCCGGCGACGTCGTTATGCTTTCTCGATTCTGAGCCCTGCTTCTAACCGCATACGTCCCCGCACAGAGAGATATGCCCTGCGTCATTCGCACAAAAGGGTTCTCGGTCTCAGATGTGGTACCGCGCACGGCGCGAACGACGAGGGAGATTGTGGAGGTTGTGGGATCTTCGATGAGGGCGGCCCCGGAGGAGGGACCGCCGGGATTTTGGGTGCCGATCCAGGGGAAGAGTGCGCGGGAGGGGTTTTGGAAGGAGGGGTTAGAGAGGAGTTGGGCGCAGGTTGAGGAGACTGGGGTGAATAGGGTGGTGGTTGAGGTGGTAGTGGTGGTGGTGGTGGTGGTTGAGGTTGTTATGACGACGGAGGCGGACGCGGTGATTGTGACTTCGGGGAGGGTGATGGTCGAGGCGGCGGGACAGCTGGAGGGGAGTGCGGAAGCTGATCCTGTGATGGTTTCGGTGGTGGTTTCGATCGAGGGGGCCGGACAGCTCGATGGGAAGACGGAAGCTGATCCTGTGACGGTTTCGGTGATGGTTTCGGTAGAGTGCACCGGGCAAGTCGATATCGCCGTTGATTCGGACGCCCATGACGTTGAAGAAGGGCTTAAAGATGGACTGGAACTGGTTGTCAGATAGCGCGAACACGCTTTGCTCAGCTTGAGCACAGGACCGAGCGGGCCATGACAGCCTTGCGACGCCCAAGTCGGGAGATCGGACGTAGCGGTCGGCGCGAGGATTGTCTCAAGAATGGATGAGCAGAGCGAAGATGCTTCCGCGGCGCGAGTCGGGTGCTGCAGTGCCTTGAAGCAGTTTCCGCTGCATCCCGTCGATTGGGGAATTGCTTCAGCTGCTGGGAGCAACCATGCCAAAAGAAGGACAGGAGCCACCATGGCTTGAACGAGTGGACGGGCTCGAGCGAGCCCTTGTGGGTAACAAAGTACGATGGGTGTCTGACAAAGGTTGACGGCGAGGACATGGCAACGTTTTTGTTTGTCTAGCAGCGTCCAGGGGTCATCGCACTGCGCCCCTGAATGGACGCGCCCCCAACGCGCCTGCAGCCGTTGTCAGCTTCGGACCGTTTCTCGATTCGGCCCATGTCCCGGAGCATCGGCAACGTGAATGTGGGAGCGCTAGTCGGACGCAAGATCGTCATTGGTGGCTGGGACCCTGAAAGTGAACTTTATGCTTATGCGCTGTGACGTTGGCAAAATTGAGGCGTTACATCGAGCCAGGGGCTCAGATACTTGGCAATTGTATCCCCACTGACAGATTTGGTGGAACAAGGAATCCTTTTCCAGGAGTTACCCTTCACGACCCTTTTATCCCCACTCAGCCAGACCGGAAAGCCCTGTGAGCTTCGTTATAGAGATGGACATAGACAGAGGCAGAGGAGAAGGGCGGAAACACACGCGGGTCTAGCTCAACACTTGGGAAAGGACAGATGGTAGATGGTCGCATCTGGACGTAGACCGCCTCCCTTCCACTGAAGAGATTCATAAGCGATGGTTCGAGACCATGGTCATGGTGCCCGTTGCTCATAATGTACCTTGCGCCAGTGCCGAATGATGATATCCGCAGTCTGCAACGCAACCCGTTAGCGTCAATCCATCATAAAGAGAGAACAAACACAAACCTTCCCAGCAACACCATATGCGGTACTCGTCAAATAGGCGCTCGGAATAATAGGCAAAACACTCATCCACCACCCGATGCCCACTCGCCCCATGAACTTTCAGTTCCAGCCCAACCACCCCGCCTTTGGCCTTTGGCATCATGACCGCGGTGGAGCACCCGTGCATGCAGCTCATCCAGATAGTCTCGCGGATCCACGTCTTCAGCTTCTCCTCATCATCACATACCGCTAGCCCAGGTTGTGTCTGGAGGGGACCAAGCGCCTGCAGAGTCGGCGTGTTGAACATGCACCGGAAGTAGCGCACGAGAGCGAGATTTATCTCCAGGTCAAGGGGGTTCGGCAGCGCGCGGTATTCGATCTCGGGAAGATCTAGCAAGTGGGCGTCGGACCCGTGGTAGTAAGCCGGGGGGAGTCGGACCGTCCCCCGACTCAGGGGGGTGCATGTGGATTAGGGGGATGTTTCTGCCGGTGGCGTACATGCTCTCGAGACTCGGGGACTTGGTGTTCTGGTGAAGGTTGAAGGTCGGCCAGGGTTTCGAGCTGCGTGCGATAGCCTACTACCAAACAGGCTTCGTAAGAATCGGGGAGGTATCTGGTGCCGGTGCTGTTGGCGAGAAGCCGGATAGCGTCGACGATGGAGCTGTCCGAAGTCATGTTGACGAGGGACAGATAGAGCGGGGTGTTCCCGAGGCCGAGGGTTTTAGGACCTTATCGCGGGAACAGCGTTGAACTCGGCCGTCGAGGTGGCTTGGAAAACTGGGTCGGTCATATCGATGGGGAGAGGTGATGCAGAGGATGCGTTTCGATATTTCCAGGCCAAACCCACACCTGGATGGCCTGCAGGTTTGCCCCGACCCCGGGCAGGTCCAACACGACGGGAATCCCTTCGCCCGCGAGATGCCCGGCATTCGCAATGCCGCTTCTTTGGAAAATATTCGGGGTGTGAAAGGCGCTCGCCGATACGATCACTTCGGCCGTAGCAGCGACATTGAACTTTCCATGCCGAGTTTTGTTAGCTGCTGACCTGACCTCGACCACGGGCGGGCTGCAGGTCGAGTCCCCGTCCGGATACACGACCAGCGGTCCAAAGACGGTCTCGGGCGGATCGTCAACACGCTGCTTGTGCTCTTCGAGGATGCCGCGTTTGATGAGGCGGGCAGTTTTGTTGGGAAAAGGCTCGCTGAGACGGTTGGCTACAGTCAGACCGCAGGTGCCGCCGCCGGCAGTGACAAAGTCATAGCTGCTGGGTAGCAGCTCGGGGGGGTGGTGTTTGGGCGCTCCCGACAGTGATGCCTGCGACCTGTTGGAGGCTGCAAAGGATGCCGAGGGCGGCGAGGTCAAGGCCGCGCGGGGTCGTCATTGTCAATGGCGACTGCAGTTGCTTTACTTTCTTGTCTACTGCCTATCTCTCAAGCGATTGAAATGGAGCACCAGAAAGACAGGCGAGGAGAGTGGTGTGCTGCGATGCCGGCTTTTTGTAAACTCCACCCACTGCAAGGCCCCTGCAGCTGCCGTCGTTCTTGTCGTTGTCGGTAGTCCTTGCCCTGGCAGTCCGAGCTCGCTTCAGCTCTCCCCGCTTTTTCCCAAGCACGCAGCCTGCAGCCAGCTTCTGGGCCGGTGTGTCGAGCGAGGAGAGCAAGATTTGGGAGAGTGCAGCAAAAGCCAAGAGCATATTCCCACACCTAGTGTCCCCTGCGTTTGCATCTCGTGTTCACATCGACCGACTTGTCTTTCTGCACCGCGAACAGCTAATCCTCACAGAGCTCCGTGCAGGACAGCAACTTGGCATCCGTTTACGTCACCAATCGGCCTCCCGAACGACCTCCCCCGCCACCTCTGGCAGAGCCTAATGCAACTGAAGCGCAGGCCAGCGCCATGTATAGGTTGTCACCTCAGCCGAGGGAAGAGACAGTAGAAGCTTAGGACGAATCAGCCCCAGCTCAGGGCTATCAACGAGAAAAAGGAACTTTGATGCGCCAAGACCCGCCACAGGGTACCAAGATGTATTTGCTTTGTTCTCTTGATTGCTTCGTGAAAAACTCTTTTGACCGCTTCTTTACACCGTTGTGGAATGTCATTGACAAAGAATAACGCCAGCACTCCCATTTCCACCCGTAGTCCCCGAATCATTACAGAAATCCACCTTATCCAACACTACCATCCCATCAATTATCCAGCTTATCCTGCTGATGCTGATCGCGCCTCGCTCTCTTGCGACCAAAGTAGATCTTGACCGCCAGACCGAGAAGACCGACGACGACCGAGCATACAGAGGCGATGATACCGATCATAGCACCCGTGCTGAGCCCGGAGGTGCCTCCCGAGCTTCCTGGCGTGGCGGAGGGGTCGCTCTGCCCCGTTGTCTGCGCCTGGCCGTTGCCGGGTTGCTGGCCTGCTGTCGCCGTGTTTGTTGAACCAGATCCTGATAGCCAGGTGTGTCAGTTAAGCATGTGCAAATCGAGGGACAGGGGGACTCACCTTGGTTGGTCTGCGTCGCCAGCGTCGTCTTCGGGGCGACCGCCGCAACAGCAGTAACATCGAACCCATTCGCAACACAATACGAATTGTACAGCCCGATGGCAGTCGAGATGTCGCCGCTTGCAGGGCCCACGGTGCAATAAGTCGAAGCGCATGTGCTCAGATGCTTCGAAGCCGCGGATGCCAGGTCTGGTCTGCAGAGGCACTCGTTCTGGTAGGGATACACGCACCCGAGCTCCCCGTACAGGTCGATGCTGCCGTTCCAGACGAGACAGTCCCGCGCACATTCGCGCATGGCCTTGAATGCGGGCTCCTCTCGGATGGAGACCACAGTGGCCAGTGCGAGCTGCAGTTGGACCATGGCTGCCACCAGGAGGAGGACGGGGTTGATGGTGGTGCGGGTCATGTTGAGAGCGATTGAGTTCAAAGAAAAGAAAAACACAACTTGGGGACGAGCGAAGGAAGCGAAAGGGAAAAAATTGCGAATATATTCGGCGGCAGCGCTCGAAGGAAGCTGAGAAGGGGAGAAGAGCCCCTTGGCCGAATCTTGGGGGCATCGCCCTCATTTATCGTGCCTCTTGGGAAGAACAAGCGCCCAGCTTTCAGCCACAGCGTTCCACATTGTCTATCGAGGTTCTAGGCCCGTCGCAATTGACGCTCTCTGGTTGAGCGATACTGGATGTTGGCGCGGTCGAACATCAGTCTGGCGACGCCACCGTGTTGGAGCCCCCGTTTCAGGTAGGTGCGGCTGAGAATCGAGGTACGTCGTCGGGTGCGGGTCCAAGGGGTGCATGACCCAAACTAGGGCCGGCTGTCTGGATCATCGCAAAGCCCTGATTGTGGAGATATCGTTGCGCGTTGGGCTGATGTTGTCATAGGAGACTTGAGCGCACAGCTTTGGAAGGGAAGGCGGTTTAGTGTGGGGCGCTGCTCCACACGCGCCAAGACCCCGGACTCTGGACCCACACCGTCTCCCCCATGACAAAAAAACCGATATGCTTGTACCGCTTGCAACATCACCCCTAACTTCAACGAACTGATGCTCAGCCAATTTTTCAGAAAAACATTTCGAACCAGTTGCTTTCTAATTCCCAGTCGTCGCTCCATCTGTCTCTAGAAACTACCTGGGGATATTGTGGTAGTTGCTGATCCAGCGATTGATAGAGTTTTGTTGCAGCGATAAGCGTCTCGATTTTTTTGTCATGAGGGAGACCGTCAACGCGGGGCGACCCCACGGGACCAGAGCTGCCAAATAGGTCAGCCTTTGGAGGTGTCCTTCCAACCAGAAAAGTACAGTCACCTTGGCTCAGCAGCACCAACCTCTGATCCCCGGAAAGGGGGAAAGGAGCGAGCTATGTCAGGCTGGTAGAAAGCACAGCATACTCTCCAGTTCGATCCTGGGGCTGGGCACCTTTTTTATGTCTTGCGAGCGTCCAGGTTCTCGGGAAGACTTTTTTGTTGCTGAAGCAGCGAAAGGAGGGCGCCTCCCCCCCCCCCCCTCCCCCGCGAGGAGAAGGTCGATCATTGTGACTCGAGGGCAGTTGCCGGTCAACCCCGCCTATTTCTTGTAGGCCCAAGACCTTTGTCTTTGCGGCTGCTGTGGAACGTTCAATTGTGATGTCCAACTTATCAGAAGAGCCCTAATCACGATCGATTGTCGCGGGCAGGAAAGCTGAATGTGCCTGAAGGGTTGGCAGGCGTGCTCCCTTGCTAGTTCCATTGGAAGGCTAGCATATCGCCTGTCTTCCCAACCGTAGCTGGATCCGTGCTACCACCAGACACAGATATGATGGAGGAGGGACTCTGAAGGAAGCTGCATCCATGGAATTTTGTGCTAGCAGGAAACAAGCGAGCGGGCGTTTCTGCAAAGCTGTTATTCTCAGGACGAGAGGAAGACCACGAAATGCATGGAAGCGAGCCACTCCGTGCGAAAACCCATAGAGTACACCCCCTTCGACAAAGAACTATGTTATAAAGGTGTTTAGAACGTCCCATTTTTACTTGCTGAGACCCTTGAATCTGATTCAAAAGGTCCATGGTTCCCTACATGTAAGCGTCCTATACATCCTAAGACACGTCGGGTTTAATATAAACCGCCTCTATAGTGCCCAACTATGCGTTTTCACACTGTCAGAGCGTGAATCAGCCTGGTGCCGGGGCGTGAATTGGCTTGGTGTCGGGGCATGAATCAGCCTGGCTGTCTGCAGCTGGGGTGAGCTGGGATAAATCTGTAGCTGATTTGTCCTGACCTTTCCCTAATTCTTCCCCAGATTATTCTGTGACGCAAAACCATCCGCGCCTTCCGCACAAACAAGTCACGACTCCAAGAATCGCATCGCCGAGACAACCAACGGCTCGGCGCCGGCTACCCACAAATCTGAATCTGAAATCCCAATCCGAATTTCAAAAATGGACCCCTCTTCCATTCACTTTCTCGGGGATTTCCCCGGCGCCCTTATCTCACTTCTTGCCAACTTCTACAGCCTCACGGTTGGAATCCTTGCAACCATTCTCTCTTCATTCCTTCCCACTTCCAATACTCTCAACTATTCTCGTGCCGGCTTCATCATGTCTAGGACGGACTTCACGATCTCTGAGGGCGGCATCAACTTCTTCACCGATTCCCGCAAGCTTTGGAGCCCTTGGCTAATTATTCCGGCTGCCTTGGTTACGGTAATCTTCTTCCTTACCCGATCACGCGAGGGATATGACGGTATCTGTCCTCTTCCATTATTTATTTACTATTTCTAATCGCGTTTCAGGCATCGCAAATATCCTCTCCACGGTACAAGCTTCGGCTCCGGGATTCGCCTTGGTGGTAATTACCGTCTTCTCCATGATTCAGCTCTTGACACAGGGATCTACCAAGACCAAGATCCTCGTGTTCCTCACCGCTGTCTGTCTCGTCTTCTCTTTTCAGCGTAAGTTGGCTAACACCAGTTGATTGACTTATTATATGACATTCGCTAACATAAAATTGCCGTCAAAGTCTTGACCGCCATATCGACCGCCAGTTTCGACGGCTCAGGCGTTGCTAAAATCCTAGCTGAGGTAGGCAAGATCTTGACTAGACTTTTGGATCGGCGCCGCTAACATCTTTGACAAGTTGAAACCTATCATCGAAGTTCTGGCCGCACGTAATGCGCCTCCCTAGATCGTTGGGTTTCTCGTCGCCATGGCTGTGATCCGCCACTCTTACAGCTGACGGTATAGTTGTCGTAGTCTGGGAGGAGATGGACGGCAGATTTTGCTAGGAGTGTGAGAGCTAGGGATAACGATTGCGGTGGTTGGGACTGTGAAGGACGGAGAGGAGAGAAGAATAGCCGTTCGATCTATATGCATAGATAGCTTCGGGAAAGCTGCCTCGCCCGCTAAATATATCACGGTTTAGCCCAGGTTCTATCAGGAAGAAAAAGCAAGAAACTGTCCAATCGCCGTCGGTGAGAATGTTCCCCGCGTGGAAATTCGGTCAGTTGAGCTAGAGGCGGATCGGAGGCGGAGCGGAGGCTAACACAAGTCTCCAGCGGCCAGGTAAGCAACACGAAAAGCAATGGCAAAACTGTTTCATTTTCAAGAATGGGGACCGATTTTGGGCCATCCTGATGTATAGCACCCATTGTGGGCAGCCCATTTGGCTGAGTGAGCTGAAGCAATTCAGTGGCGCAGCCTGAGCAATCCTGCGACACGGTGCAACACTGGCAGGGTGAGCGGCGTGGAGCATGAAGACTCAAATCAGCTAATAATCTTCTTTGGCCCAAAAGGTCCTTGCTTCCATCAATCTTGGTTGTGAAAGACCCTCCTTCTTATGCTCCGTGATGGCCACTTCGGGCCCCCAAACAACCTCAGGTTGTTTGTACTCATTGGCCGCCCTGAAACAATCTGCGCGCCGGCTACATACAGTAAATCCGTTGGCCGCGGTCAATCCATTGGATGTGACAGTCTTGTTCATGTGGGGTTGTGCATTCCATCCTTCCAATCATTGGAAGCCAACACCCTGATTGTTTGCGGCCTTATATTGGCCACTCCTGTGTGCCGTGTGACAAATCCTGAGCAATGTCACGTGGGTGAGGCACGAAATAGGAAATTCCTTGTGCCCAGATTTGTCGCACACAAAACAGTCGACACCTACCCCACTAACCAGCTCACTGTTGCCCAACGTTCCAACGCCAACCTCAATCAGAAGTCTCCTCAATCGCGGCGAGACCTCAGCTCGATTTCAGCCAGATGTCTTCTCGAGCTCGTTAAGGCGTCGTCTCAACCTGCTCGGGCATCAGAGCCATCATGGTGACCGATATCAACGTCAAGCTCGCTGTCCTGATTGACGCCGATAACGCCATGCCCAGCGTTGCGAACGCCCTTCTGAACGAGGTCGCAAAATATGGAACAGCGTTTGTGCGTCGCGCTTATGGCGATTGGACGGTACGCAATAGCCTCTCGGACATCCAGAAACGCCTTGCGGGAGATCGCAGCTGACATTTTCCCCTAGGGAACCAGCCTCAAAGGCTGGAAAGAGAAGCTCCTCACCGAATCCATCCAGCCAATCCAGCAATTCGCCTACACCCAAGGCAAAAACGCAACCGACTCTGCCATGATCATTGACGCCATGGACCTACTCTATACGAACCGCTTCGATGGCTTCTGCCTGGTTTCCAGCGATAGCGACTTCACGCGCCTCGCCTCTCGTATCCGCGAGTCAGGACTCGTTGTTTACGGTTTCGGCGAGCGGAAGACCCCCAAGCCCTTCGTGGCTGCCTGCGACAAGTTCATCTACTTTGACAATCTCATTTCGCCCGTTCCCGGCCAGCCAGAGCCGCTCATTCCGGGACTCCCGCAATCGGCCGAGGTGCCGTCTCGGGAGAAACGCCCGCCGCCTTTCCCAGCAGCAGTCGACAGTCCGTCCAAGATTCAGAAGATCGAGCACCAGGGTCGGTTGAACCACGCTGACTTGGCTCTGCAGCTCCGCGCGGCAGTGGATGCAGCGTCGGATGAAGATGGCTGGGCCAACCTCGCAAAGGTCGGAATGCTCATGACGAGGGCACATCCCGATTTTGACTCGCGGTCCTACGGATTCCCCAAGTTGGCGGACCTCTTTGCCGCTACGACCCTATTCGATATTGATCGACGGACGCCCGGTGAGGGCAAAGGTGTTGTGGTGTACGCACGCGACAGGCAGGGACGGGAGTAGGTCGACGCCTCTCCATGAGTAAAGGAGGAGGCCTGTTTAGTTGCCAAAATAGACCCTGCTGTTATCAAAACAGGGCCTGTTGTTATCAAAAGACGCCCCGATGACGTGGAATTGGACCCTGGTCATAGCAAACGAAACCTCCCTGCTGCTAAAAGAGGCATTCGTGCTATCAAGACAGGCATTGATGCGATCAAAGAAGGCACTGATACCATGTGAAGAGGTGTCGATGCTACCCAAAGAGGCTTTCCCTGATTTCAAACCAGGCATTGCTGCAATCGAAAGAGGCCTTGATACCATCCAAAGGATTCCTGCTACTTCTCGAGGAGGCCTCGCTTTCACTAGAAGGGATTACTTCTCTTCGTTGGTTCCTTAAGGATGCATCTCAAAAACCTGGTCAACCAATAGCGTCGTCATCGACTGGCCCACCAATGGCGTCGTCACCGACTGGCCCACCATAGAGACGGCCGGCCTCATCGCGGGCGAGACGAGTCTCCATTCGATTGACAAATGATGTTCGGCCAAGATCTGGACCCGGGTGGAGGTTAGACGGGGAGGAGAGGGGCAGCTCGTCGGGGTGCTCTTGGCGGTGCCTCAGATGCGATGACCAACTGCCTTTGATCGGACCAAGCCCCGCCGTGCCTGTGGGCGGCCGCATGCCGCGGCTCTTGGCGAGGGCTGCACTAGGCACTGGTGTCAATGGTGCGCTCCTTCCATTGTCGTTCTCTAAACGAACTTGACGTCCAACGCTGCCCTACCTTGTCCGCAGCTGTTCGCTCAAAAATTTGCTCCAAGTCCAGAGACCAACACGAGATGTCGGCGCCTGTCATATCTCATCAGCTTGAATCTCTCGTTGGCTCACCTTTCAGCCTCCGATCCCCAACACCGGATGAAGTACCATTTCAGCGTGCTTCGAAACACAGCGTCAACACGCAATTCATGTGCAGCAAGCGTCGGGGATGCACCCGGAGCTACCACGCAGTGGAAACTGGCACGCGATCCGACCAGACGAGACCATGCTCGATCTCGAGTGGGTCAGCAGCTGGACTGCATGACTACCCAGCAGCTTCGGTCGTCCAAGCCAAATGTCCAAACTTCCGCCTTCCCTGACACCGACAAGACCATCCCAAGCCCGCCAAAGGAATTTCCCGTTGTGCATATCGCTACCTCGGTTTGGGCACGCCAGCGAGAGGATGTGGAGACGTCTTCGGCCCCAGAACCGAGTCCAGAATCGGGGATTACCGAACCACGGGAAGGACACCCACTTCTGACACCGAGCTGCCAGAAAGACACGTGCAAGTAAAGGCCTGTCACGTTTGGTACGAGAGAAAAAGTGAGGGCAAAATTTCTCACTTCGCCTTCCTCGTAAACCAGGTACTAATCGGGGCGTAGGATCCCAAGGTCTGCTCCAATGACCATCCTCGAAAAGTCCATGTGCGCCCGCTTGGCGTCCCATGGGTCCGGGCCCGCGAAACAAGGGACAGAAAGCTTCATCGCCACAAACTTCGGCGACAAGACGGTTTAAGCTCTGGCATTCCCGTCTTGTGGAATATTGGCAGCATGCAAGGAGCACGAGGGCAGAAATTTGACCAATCGGCGGCCTCCATTCCAAACCCTCAATGCCAAGCCCCGGCAGCCGCGCCTTGGCCTCGACAAAGAACGCACGATTACTTCATTCTCCTTACGCCAACACCTGACAAAAAGCGCTCAGCGCTCCGGTTCTCTGCCGGTCTGGCCCTTTGGGACCAGGCACACCACGTTCAGCTGGGGTGGTGTACCACAACTTGGCGCAGCGGGTCGCGAAGCCAAGTTACGATGGGCATCTTCGGGCCGACGAATCACAGGCCCTGCTGGGACCACGTTGTCTCGGCTTCCGACACCGTTGGGTCGAGCCCGCCAGCCCTTGGCGATATCAGACGTCCGAGGAGCTGGTCCAACGCAATGCAAGCTTTCTCCACCCCCACATGCGCCCTCGCATCAAACGACCCAATTCTGTCGTCTGCACACAATCTCGCTGCTCGAACGCGACTCGCTAGCCGGATTGGAGACCGAAGGGCATCTCCCCTCGGAGGATGCAGGTAGTCTCCATGGAGTCCCGGTACCGCCCTTGGCCCGCCCTTGACCCGCCCTTGGCCCGTCCTTGGCCCAACACGACCGGCCGGTACATATAAGCCCGCGCCCGTGGAAACATTGGTCGTGTTGTCCCGAGCAGCTCCGAGTCATCCGACGACCTGAGCCCCGCGATTAGAGCCCAATCCGCTGTCGGACGACCAGCTTGAGCTCGCCATCATGATTCTCGACACATACACCTACGTGTTCGCCATTGGTAGCATCTTTGCGCTCCTCGAGGCGTACAACAACGGCGCCAGTACGTCTTTCCCCTTGCATCTGTCTGCGGTGTGCCACAACACCGCCTCTGAGCATGGCTAATACCCTTCCCCGCAGACGATGTCGCTAATGCATGGGCCACGAGCGTGTCCTCCCGCTCTGTGACCTACCGACAGGCCATGGTCCTCTGCACCATCTTCGAGATGACCGGCGCCCTTGCCGTCGGTGCCAGGACGGCCTCGACCATCAAGAACGGCATCATCCCTAGCAGCGCCTTCGGCACCAACGCTGGTGTCCAGCTCCTCGCCTTCGCTTGCTCTTCGGCCGGTGCTGCCATCTGGGTCATGTGGTGCACGCGCAACTCTGCCCACGTGTCTTCGACATACTCCCTCGTCTCCTCCATCGCTGGTGTTGGTGTTGCGGCTGTTGGCGCCAGCAAGGTGCAGTGGGGCTGGAGCGGTGGCACTGGTCTCGGTGCTATCTTCGCCGGCCTCTGCATGGCCCCCTTCATCTCGGCCTGCTTCGGAGCCATCATCTTCATGCTCATCAAGGTTACGGTTCACATGCGGAAGAATCCCCTGCCTTGGGCTGTCTGGACGTCTCCGGTTTTCTTCCTCATTGCGGGCACCATCTGCTCCCTCTCGATCGTGTACAAGGGCTCCCCCAGGCTTGGTCTGGACAAGAAGGCCCCATGGTACATCGCCAGCGTTTCTCTCGGTACTGGATTCGGACTGGCCATCCTCGCCGCCTTGTTCTTCGTCCCTTACGTCCACTGCAAGGTTGTCAAGAAGGACCACAGCCTCAAGATCTGGATGATCGTCAAGGGTCCCCTCCTCTTCAAGCGACCTGCGCCTGAAAACTCGGACGAGCTTCAGGCCAAGGTCCCCAACTATGCTGTCGTCCAGGAGCCTCTCGAGGAGGACTCGGACAGTGGCTCGGGCAAGCCTCACAAGTCGACCGGTAGCGATGAGATCCAGCCTGTGGCCATCAGCCCCGAGCGCGACCAAGAAAAGGGCCCCATCGGCCTCTCCACCGAGTACAGCTATCTCCAGTACCAGCAACTCCTCCGCGATGCTACCGAGCGTCACCACGCCAAGCTCCGCAAGACCAAGGGCGCTCTCGGTTGGGCAATGCGTACGCTCCACGCCAACCAGCTTGGTGCCGGTTCCATCCACGAGACCCATAACCTGATCACCGCCGTCAAGCGCATCCCGGCCATGGTTGTTGTAGCCTTCCTCTACGGCACGCACTACGACATCCACACCGCCCAGGTCGGCATCCACAACTCACCCGAGGGTCGTCGCATGGAGCGGGTTTACAGCTACGCCGCCAAGTACCCCAACGAGGTTGAGCATTTGTACTCTTACGTACAGGTCATCACCGCCTGCACTGCTTCGTTTGCTCACGGCGCCAATGATGTTGGTAATGCTGTTGGTGTGTGGGCTGGCATGTACGCTGCTTGGTCGACTGGAAACCCGGCTGCTTCGAAGGCTGAGGTTCCTCTTTGGCAACTTGGTATGCTCACTCTCCCTCTCTCTCTCTCTCTCTCTCTCTCTCTCTGTTTTCCTCTCTCGTTCTCTTCTCTCTGTTCTCCTCTCTCGTTCTCCTCTCTCGTTCTCTTCTCTCTGTTCTCCTCTCTCTGTTCTCCTCTCTCGTTCTCCTCTCTCGTTCTCCTCTCTCGTTCTCCTCTCTCGTTCTCCTCTCTCGTTCTCCTCTCTCGTTCTCCTCTCTCGTTCTCCTCTCTCTTGCTCTCTTCCTGTCTCTATCCTCCATACACCCAGAGAACCCAAGCAACAGCTAACACGAAACAGGCGTCACCGCCGCCGCCATCTGCATCGGTTTCATCACCTACGGCTACAACATCATGAAGGGTACCTTCCTCTCCTCCTTCTCCTGCACAGCCACTGTATCTAACACACCCCGCAGTCATGGGCAACAAGCTCACGTACCACTCCCCATCTCGTGGCTCCTCCATGGAAATGGGCGCCGCCATCACCATCCTCATCTTCTCCCAATACGCCCTCCCGGTGTCAACATCCATGTGCATCACCGGAGCCACCGTCGGTGTGGGTCTCTGCAACGGAACGTTCAAGGCTGTTAATTGGAAGCGAGTGGGCCTGTTGTTCTTCTCGTGGGTCATGACGGTGCCGATTGCGGGGCTTATTGGTGGTTGCTTGATGGCGCTGGCTGTGAATACGCCGCATTGGTAGATGTTGCCTGTGAGGAAGGTGTCCGTGGTGCTGTCAAAAAGGGAACGTATCCTTCTACGGCGCGGGTGACATGTTTGTTTTGTTAGATACCAAAGGTGTAGGGTAGTAATGGAGACTGGCATGCCGTCATTGTCAATGGCAGTTCTTCGCTTGGAAAAAGTATCCTGAGCAGCATCACTGGCGAGACACTTGGTGGCATGAGCACCCATCACATTAATACGATCTTGCCAAAATTAACCAGAAACCCGGAATAGGACAAGGTCTTATAATGAACTAGGTCATCAGTTATCCGGCCCGTGAAGAAAAAAGAATTGGCAAGATGGACACGTCAGTTTGAAGTTGGAAAAAGCCAAAAAAAAAAAAAAAAAAGAAGCCGAGCCTTATGATCGAACTGGAGAGTGTGCTGTGCTTTCTATAAGCTGGACACAGCCCGCTCCTTTCCCCCTTTCGGGCGATTAGAAGTTAGTATCGCTGAGCTAAGGTGGCTGTACTTTTCTGGGTGGATAAGAGCGGGCTTAGGTCAAGTTATATAGTGGGTATTGGAGGTGGCAGTTATCCGTCGCTAAAGCTCTCGCGAGCGGCGCGTTTCTCGGGATCGGGGCGGTTTTCGGTGTTGGGGAGGATCTCCAGGGCGCCCTCTGGACGCACTATAATTAAGTGCTTCATTTCGTGGTATCATGGTGAGCATTTGTACTTAGTTAGGAGGGAGAGGGCGGACTAAACCCCTACGGATAATATGATTGGGTGTCTTGAGCTCTTCGGTGCGATGGCAGCTAAGGTTTTGTTAGCAAGTGCTACACAATGACATTTTCATACTATCAATTTCTATCCCAGGGCTTCCCAAAACTGGCAGCCTGCCCCGAATGCCAAGAGCTGCTGCACTGCCCCGCTCATTGTTTTTCGGCCCATGTTCAGCTCATCGGGACCGCGTTCGCGGTTCACTTTCCCCGGAACTCCGACTCCACAAATTCTGCAAGCTGCAACGCGATGGCGATGACGCCGGACGAATACGGCGACTACGTGAAAGAGATGGCGACACGATCTCCGCATCTCAGACCCTTGCGCGCCTTCATGGACAGGGAGGCTCCATACCGCTGCGCGCCGGACAAAATCACAGTTTTCGACGTGTTGACTGACGGATCGCTGCACGAAGCCGGCTTCCATACCGTCGGCAGCGAAATTAACGGCAGCGCCGCACTGGCGGCCAAGCTCAAGCGTATGCCGAAAGACCTCGCCAGCCGAGTCGTGTCAGTGTGCCACCTCACCCCCGCCACGGCTAAAATCCTTGGTTCGCGCTACGATTTGAGCGCCGACTTTTTCAACGCTCAACTGCCCAGCCATGAGGCCAAAGCTAGCATGCTGCTCGCCTCTGGCTCGGCTTCGTCCTTCCACATCAGTTTCATGGAGACATACTTTCTCGATGGTGCCCCCGAAACTCTGCTCCACCTACCGGCTGGCCATGAGGAAGGAGATATGGCAACATCGATACTCTGATATAACGTCTCAAACTCCTTCAGGCATTGTTATTATCGGCCATGGTCCCTTGTCCCCAGTCGTTCCGATAGGGGCCGCGACCAACACATTATGTGGTTCTTGCTTGAGCAGCGCATATCGGTTCACATCGCCAAAGAGGGAAGCATTCCAACAGTGCCCATCCTGTCCTACCCGCCACCGATCCTCACTTGGCCGACCGGAAACCCCGTTCCCACAAGGAATAGATTCCAATCGGCAGTTCGGCCATCTCAAAGGATATCCACCGACAACGTAAATTTGTCGTACTTGCACTAGCAACTCTGCTCGTGTTTGGGGGCCAGCTTGCGAGGAGGGCGAAATTTGCGCGAGGTGGCTGTTCAGCAGGTTTTTGCCGTTGCATGGCTAAGCCTGGCGTCGACGACCGCACAGCTACAGCGGAGAGTCGCAGAAGTGGTCGATTTGTACAAGTATGAATCGGTTATGGAAGCAGAAAGAATGCAGGGGAAGGACTTGCTCGAAATAGAGGGTATAACGCGGCGTCTTAGATCTTGGACCTTGGACAACATCGGCTTGATCGACCTTGTTTTTCGCCCCGATCAAGCAACCTCAGGCAACACGTCTGGCCCTGGTCCGGAAGAAACACTTCCCAGTTCTCCTTCAGATGGCAATGCCAGTGCGTCCTCAGATAGGCCTGCTGACGATGGAGATGTCAATGGGCATTCTGAGCTTCGGCATGGCTTGAGAGATGCCAATACGGGCCTCAACAACGAACTTCAACTCCTCAAGTTCCAGTATCGAAACATTATTCAAGGATTAGACAGGCTCGACGACAGAGCACACCAGCTTTCACAGACACGGCTCATCAGCATCCAGATTGCAGAAAGTCGCAAGGCTATTCAGCAGGCGGATAGCGTGCGACGCCTCACCACGCTCGCATTCATCTTCATCCCGCTTACCTACGTCGCCAGCGTTTTCGGCGCTGACATTGTCGACATGGCCGAGGAGCGAAGCTCCAGAAACTTTGCGATCGCTTCCGTCGCCACGACACTCGCAACAATCCTGGCTGCCATGGTCCTTGAGCAATACCTTTGGCCCGCCATCATGCGCCCCCTGAACGCCTGGAAATCCTACGTCTACTACTTTTTGAGCGAACTTGATGATGACGGGAAGACATTTTCAATCTGGAAGTGTGTCTTTCGATGGACGACCTATGAGTGGAATTACTGGCATCTTGATGACACTCCGTTGAACTGGGCGTTGCTTCCTTTGGCGACGCTGAACTTGGGGCGGTACCGGCTGCGGCAGCTGCTGAGAAAATTTCGGAGTAACAAAGTCCAGACCGAGAGCAACGAGCGCCGTGGTTGAGAATGGTTGAGGTCTCTCGGTGGAGGTTGTCGGAAAGAAACGTTGCAGCTGGACGACACAGCCGCGCCGAAGAACCTCGTATCATTCCCATCACGGGACGCATCGAAATTCTCCGTCAGACTCCTTCCGCACCACGGATTGCCAAGCCACTGGTGGAAGTCATTCGCAGGGCCGTCCCGGTTAATTCTGCGGCACATCTGCCGAGCGGAATACGAGCTAAAACTGGGCCGATATCAGGCTCAACCACTTGGCCGGTCCCTTCGCTTACGGCAATCCCGACTTGGTCTCACCGCCGTGTCACGGTGAGATTGAAAGCTTGACCGCATCAACAGTGACGACATTCCGTCGCAAATCCAATCTAAACCTACCTAATCTCGATGTCACCTAATCGCCGTATCCCCACTTTGCACTGGCATCTAGACTTAGGTCCCCGCAGTCATCGACTTAACTCTCCATCAAAGGACCCGTAGAAGCAACGGGCAATACGAGACTCGGTAACGGTTTTGACGCTGATTGGTCCGCATGGGTCGCAACTTTGGGTCTCGAGATGGTAACACAACAATCTCCCGTTGCTACACTGGCACCACTCTCATTCCACATCCAAGACCCGATATAAACACGAAACCTTCCCATCGATCGTCTTGACCGGCACAACCGCTTCACCTTCCACCTCGCTCGGCACCAAGCAACCAGCCATCATGGTCCGCTCATCCCTCCTCGCCGCCTCCATCTTGGCAGGCAGCAACAGCGCCCTCGCCGCCCTGCAAACATGCGGCCAATCCCAGTACGACCCAGCCCAGGTAACCCTCCCCATTCTCTGCATGCACATCCCTCAATTAATTACTGTTCTAGTACGTCTGCTGGTCCAACGAATTCCTCTGCCCCATCAAAGCCGGCGAACCCCTCTCCTACTGCGCCGGCGCCTGCTACTCTAAATTCATGTACACCTGCCCCCCTGCCACAAACACCCTGTCCCTCCTCCCCACCGTCCCCCAGGGAACCCCATTCCGCCTCTCCGCCTCCAACCCCTCCGACGCCTACCTCCACGGCCTCCCCGTCTCCGCAACCGGTCTCACCATCTGGATCGGCGGTTCCACAACGAGTTACTGCCCCGTTGCTCAGGTCGGGGACGCCTGTCCGACGGGGAATACCACCTCATTTGTCTCGTATGAGGGATATATGTCGATGAATGTCATGGTTCCAGGGGGACAAGCAGCTTATTTGAACCCCAACTCAAGAATTGCCTACACGCAGGCTCATTCCGCTTACATCCCAGAGGGAAGCCAACGCACCGGCTTCGCCGCGTATCAGGGAGGAGGTCTGGTTAACTTGAATGGGGGAGGGTGGGGGTGGGCGGCGTGTCCTTCTACGGCGTCGGGCCCGGGTGGGAGCTATTGGAGTCTTGTGGCAAGGAATGAGACGAATGCGAAGGGGTTGGCGGAGTGGAATTGTAGGGAGGTTAATTTGAAGGTGGAGGTTTTGGGTCAGAATGTGAGGGACTATGGGGCTTGGCAGTATTCTTGAGGGAGGATAAGGGGAGGGAGAGGGTAGGAATGGTGAAGGTGGCGGAGGTAATGCCTAAGAATACAGAAATAGGAGAGCAGAAAGAGAAGACAGCAATTGCACCGTATAGGAGACATCTCTAAGCAAACCGCCATAGGGAATGCCTGGGGAGAATCATCCCATGCTAGAATGAATGAATCACCGTAACCTTTATTTCTCACGTGCAAATCCGGCCCACTGTCCACAATCCCACCCCCTAAAACCTTGTCCGTTATCATCAAGTTTACCCCTTCATCCACCTCAGGAGTACCTCAGACTCCCACAGACATCCAATCCTCTGCTATTGTCACTGCAACGCTGAAGCAAGTAGGTAGGTATCCAAGGAAACACAACATGTCCCGACAATACCCCAGAGCGCATGCAAAATTCACGTTGATACCCACTGGTTTCGAACATAGCGCCTTGATGATTGTGTTTTTGGATACGTTACGTTTGCCCACGGCGTACAGCCATGAATTCAAAATCCAAAGGTCATGAACGATCTGTGGTAGAGACGACACGGGTACCTTTGGGCTTTGACTTTACGGTCGCAACCACGAATCAACGCTACATATCAAAACACAAACACCACGCCCCTGTGCTGGAAAACAGTGGGTATCAGCGCGTGAAGAGAGCACATGCGCTCAGAGTCATTGTCGGGTTGTGGCTGGTGCTGTGTTTTTTTTGGGGTTTTTTTGGTTTTTTTTTCGAGAATTTGGAAGCAAGCGAGCAGTGGGGAGGCAGGTGGTGTTTTGTTGTATGGCTGTTGAGTCGAGAGGCTTGGGTCGGGTTGTCAGTCTCGCTGACGGTGGGTATATCTCGAGGGCGTCGCATCGAGGTCTCTCTGGCGGTTGCGGGGTGACTGGGAGAGGGTGGGAAGGGGCTTGAAAGAGGCGGATGGTGTAGATTTGTTGTTGCTTTGCGGTGTTATTGGCATGGACTATGAGGAGGGCTGAGGCTAAGTAGAATGGTGAGCGGTAGTGAAGGGAGCGAAAAGGAGGAGTGTGTGCCGGAGGGAGAGCATGGTGGGTTGGTGCCGCTGGGCGGGGGTCACAAACTGTTGTTGGGTGGAAGAGGAGATGGTTAGACTTTATCGAGCAGTCTGAATCGTCGCCCACCCAGTATTGAAGCTCCTGGGAAAAGCCGGGGGGTTGGAGTAGCGTAGGCAGCATTCATCTCGGTCTTTGTCTCGCTGGATGGGCTTGACGCATTCAGCTACATTGACTGACGTAACAAGGGTGTGCTTCCACAAGATGGCCGGAAAGACTCCATGGCCATGGTGCATGATGACTATCTGTATCAGATACCCGTGACGCACGAAGTCGTCAGCTCGCAAATCTAAAATCTAACCGCTTATTCCCCGCGTCATTGGTCGTTGCAAGATAAGTAAACCGCTCCGACTCCGTCATTCTATCCCAGACCCGCTCTCGCTGTCTATTTCTATAGAGATAGTATGCTTTCGTCGAGAAGTATAGAACAATATTGAAGGCAACGGCAGTGAGCAAGACGCTGTTTCCGCGCTGGTATCGAGGGGCGTCGTCCTCGCGGTAGATGTTGGAGGAGATGATGCTTCCGCTGTGGAGTGTTAGCATGGGAGAGAGAGGGGGGAGTGATGAGGTGATGAGGTGATGAGACGTACGCTTGGACACACATGTTGTACATCGCTGAGCCAACTGTTCGGCTTCGTACGGTGTTTGAATTGCGGGAGACCCAGCCCACTTGGATAGGATGTGCGTAGGGACTTCCCAAGAAGACGGTCATGACAAGCCATGTCGTCCATTTTGAGACGGCTGTGGTATCCACGAATCGGAGCCAAACGAGGAATGGGATGGCCCAGAACTGTGAGATGACAGCCACCATCGACATTTGGTTGATAGCTTGGCTGAGATACACGAGGATGAGCATGTTCATGACTGCGTGTCGTCAGCTGCCTGTCTGTTGAAAAAAAAAAGATTCGAACTCACTGTGAAGCAGTTGTGATGGGATGACCAGCAAGTTGGTCTGAAATGTCGTGAATCCCATTCCCTTGAGCGACAGAGTGAGGTAGATGTTGGGAGTGGCGAACGGGATGTGATTCGTTAGACCAATGAGATAGAGCGGCCATAGATCATAGTCGCAGAGGCTCTTGAAGAGGAGCCTGAATGTCAGTGGCTCCCTATTATGCATGTCTCCTTTGGACGGGTCATCTCGAATGACGCGATTAACCAAGATTACTTCTTCCCTGAAAGTCGTCAGCAAAGTCCAACCATAGAAGCGATGAACCTACCGTGGTGTGAACCAGCCCTTCTTACCCCTGAACCAGCTCGCTGTTTGTGTCGGGCCAGCCGGCATCAAACCAAACGAAAGCAATCCAAACACCAGTGTGACCAGCCCCTGCAATTGTCAGCGACCACAGCACCATTTCTCATGGGAGAGCCCGTCGCCTACCTCAATGAGAAAAAGCCATCTCCATCCAGACAAACCGCCAACGCCGCGAAGATGCAACAATGCAAATGCTGAAAACGCTGCAAATATATCCGCAACCACCATGGCCGCCCAAAAGAATCCCATGCGTATCGTGAGTTCGTGTGCCTTGTAGAAGTATGACAGGTAAAGTACGACAGTCGGGATGAAGCCGCCCTGCAATCCGCCAAGTAAAACGCGAGAGACCATGTATCTTGCTCGCCCTGCCATGCTGAATTGGCTGGCCGCTACGAGGGACCACAGAACCATTTGGATAGGAATCCACCGATCGGGGCCTAACCTCTTGCTGATGAGTTGCGAAGGGACCTCGGCGAGGAGAAAAGAGAGGGCGAAGAGCGAGTTCCCGACGTTGTAATCTGTGAGTGTCAGCGGTTGTGCAGATACTCACGGTGGGAGACAAACCGTTGGTTGTCAAGCCCAGCTCGGGAAGCAGGTCATCCGTTACGGCCTGCCGAATGTTTGCTCGGTCCATCTCCAAGGCGCAGAACATGATGCAGGTCCACAGCATGATCTTCCAATCTATTTTACGGACCAGGGCCTGTTCTTCTCTCCACGTCCATCTCGCATTGGGGTCGAATCGATGGATGTTTTCCCTGGACATGTCAGACGAAACCCGTCAAAGGGCTGCCAGATCGTGACCTACCAGTCAGAACGGGGGTGATATTGACCAGAAAGATCTGGGTCGTCAAAGACGCTCCGCTGCGGTTGGTCAGCCCTGCTCATCACTTGGCCCTCAATCTTCGTACCTGCGTAGCAATCCCATCCAAATCATTCTCCTTCCCCTTATCGGCCGAAAACCACGACCTCCTCCGAGCCTCCGGCTCACCCAGCGCACCGCCTGATCCAATCAAAGCAGCCGTGACATCAGCATCCTCCTTGCTGATATCCGACGCGTCATCCCTCTCCTTCCACTCCTCGAGTCTTTCCTCCTCTGTCAGCTCTCGCATTCTCGACGCCGTGTTTCGCGTAGCCGACCCCGACCCGAAGGTGCCATAAAGAGAAACAATAGGGGGCATTGTCAACGACCGACGTCAAAGCCGTCTCGCAGAGACAAAGGGCAATCGAAGCGAAAAAGGGTGGACCAACAGGGGGGAGAGGAACAAAGAGGAGGGGAGGGTGCGAAACCACCAGAGTGGAAACGGGCACAGACCTTATAACAGCATTGTTTGATGCCGCGCCGGCACCGAGGTCCCAGTCCCAGTCGTCCTCCTCCGCTGCTGCGCCCCGCGAGGAAGATGCATCAGCAGCGAAGGAGGGAGGTAACGGCGAACTCATTGCACCACTGCCCGTCGCAAGGCGCAATCCTAGAGCTCACCCGTTCCTGGTGTGTGGTGCGTCATCTGCATTGGCCACGAGTCGCTGCCCTGAGACATTAACTCCACCCGCAAACAATACCGGCCGGCAGAGTCCTCACACTGCGTAGCACCGAGAATGTGCACCCAAACGGTCGCGCGCAATGACGACTTGACCTGGTACGAAGTGGGGGCAGCCGGTTCAATATTAGATAAATCGCAAAGCTGATAAATAGTATCGGGAAATAATCAATGGTGCAATGGGCAGGCGTTGTGTCTGGGTTAGTTTCAAGACGCGGTGGAATGGGCGGGATGGCGTGCTTTTAGGAGGGATGACGCGCGGGCCAATCAGCGTTGGGTTGGGAAAGTGTCCGTGGGATGTGACGGATCGGAAGGGGCGCCGTGCATGGACGAGATCTGACGAGATCTGCGATCAATGTAGCGCCATGGCATTTGGGGGGATTTGCATGTTGGTGTGTGTCCGACTGGTGTGGTTGGTGAGGTCGATGGGGTTGGTGGAAGGTGCGGTTGAGGTTCTCTGTGGACACGAGACAAAACAATGTGGAGCTTTGCCAAGTCTAGGGAAGATAGGAGGAGGGTTAGGGTCAGCCCCTTTTCTGCTGGGAGACCCGACCCCCTGAGGGCATGGGCAGTCGACACAATGAATCAGGAGCACAAAGTGGAAATTCTGTATCATCAAGCAAGATCCCTTCGGAAAAGGGTCCTGGAAGAGGTGATATGATTTCTTGAAGTCTACGCTGGGCCTCTTGGGAAGAACTAGCCTCGAACTGAAACATGATGAGCACGGGTCAGGGTCAATGCCTGGGCCGACGCTTGGTAGTACAAAGAACGGAGAAACAGGGATTATCACAAATACAATGTTAATCTAGATTCAAGGGCATGCTTGATGTTTTCCGGGGGGAAATGTGACTGTAGGGGTCATGTTTGTATTGTCATGAACGAAGTCCAGTACTCGAACAGCCTCCTCAAAGTTGCTCCTTAATACTCCCGAAATTTGTTTTGAACGGCACTGTGGGAATAGAGCGTGACCTGGAAGGAAGCGAGACTCCGTATGTTGAGGCCTGGTAGGGACAAATGCATTGTGCTCCAGGATATCATGTCAGCGCGAAGAGACCTTTAACAAACAGCCGGAGAATTAGGCCACTAGACCGCAACATTAACCCGTGGCCACCCTCACAGCCAGAATCTCCACCCCTCGTAGGTTGTTGTGAGTACTGCCAGCCTTCAATCAGACGATTTAAGAATGAGACCAAGGCGATGGGCTGGTTTCCGTCCTTCTCGCGACTTGAAGAGGGATTGGAACTCTTGACCCAAGGAGGGCGGAATTAGACAAAGTGGTAGGGTACAGGGGAAAGAGGGAGAGGGTTAGGGATAAACCCACTTTATGAGCCCAGGGGCACAGCATCACATCAAGTCGTAGGGCTTCCCACCCGTCTATTTCTCTGATCTTGGATTATGCAAATATTGTCTCAATATATTGGGCAAATAAATCAGTAGTTGCAATTTGGAATGTTCCCTAAAATGCTGATATTTGGTGAAGCCATGATGGGCGGCAACTCGGGACGATTATTCGAGCCGAAAAGCACGTCCCAGGGGCCTCTACGATTCGGTCAGAAGCGGACGAGTAGAAGTTAGCAGGTGTTCAATATCATCTAAAAGCTTGGGCCTCGATATTCAGGGGAGACGCGCTTCAGGTGATGTATCATAGTGTTCAACAAAGCCAGGCTCACTTGGTTAGAGCTTTCAACTTGAATTAATTCCATTGTTTCCGCCATTTCAAGCCCAAGGGGCTACGCAATCTCGGCCCGGGGCTCGGGGGCCGCCATGAGCCGCCGATTATCTGAAAGCTTGGGTTACCAGACGGCCGCTATTTGTGCGTAAAGTCAGGGTATGATGTGAAGAGCGAGTCGGCCTGTTGCAGTGGCCCTGGAGCCTGTCTCAATGAACGACGGACTACGGCAACACAGGCTTTTCTTTCCCCGGCTCTCACAAACACAAATTCAGGGGCCCTCGGCTATCCATCACTCAAACATCAGGCCTCCTTCCCACCATGATGCACGACCGGGGGGCAGTTTGGCCTTCCCCATAAGACCTCAACACAGCTGGGCTTCATTTTCCCATGAACCTAAACTCAAAAGGTAGTCGTACGATGATGGGGAAAAATGACAATGCCAAAACATGCCCGGAGTTGGGGGACGTGTGAGTCCCAGGCGGAGTCAACCAATATCCCTTTGGATCACTTTTTCTTTGTGCCTTGGGTATTCGGAGGCTTGTTTGAGGGGCAGTTTAGCTGGGTCATGAGGAGGTTTCAAGGGGCTGGCCTCCAACTTTGTTGACAGTGTGAAATACGAGCTTAGATTTTGGGCAAGGTAGAAATTTGGATGAAATCGGCGTTCATTGAGCAGGTAGAACTGTGAAGTTTTTTAAACTGAGCATTCGGGTTACACAAGATATTCCCGCGCGTGCAGGTTGTCGGTCCCTCTGATGTGCCAACCGGGGGGCGAGAATACGTCACTAGGGAGAGAGGGGGAGGGGAGACCTCGCGTCAGGAATTGGGTCAGCGCTGAACTTCAGGCGGTATTTGCAGGAATGGGGCGGGTTTAAGATGGGTCCCAATGTGAAACAAGTGAACCTCACTTGGAAGCGAAGGTGACACCGGCATCTGAGGGTCAGATCTCCCAGGAGCCACAACTCCACTTGAAGCGTGAGATGTGCCGCATCGGCAACGCCTAGATCACCGGGACCAAGTCCAGCTCCAATCGCCAAGACGCCAACTGCAACGAAGTCGCCCGCGCTGTCGGCAGGGTCTTTGACTTGTGCTACCGCGCCGACGACACGGTCAAGGGCAACGAGCTGGTGTCTACCAATCGCCTCACGCGGGCCAATGTCTCGGTCAACAGCAACGTTGACGGCAAGCCGGGCAAATAGTGTATCTGCCTACCTTGCTCATTACCCAAGGTATCTAAAGACCTTTGAATTTCCATTGCCTTTCTCGTCCGCTTGAGGTGGCCATCTCCCCCAACTTTCCAGCTGCGAAAAGGACGCGATGTGCAGGGTGGCGGGGCCAAGGTGCTTGTCACGCAGAGAAAGTCCATCTCCACGGGCTGAGTGGACTCGGAAGCTCGGCTCTACCCGAGCCCTCGAGCTGGCCCCGGAGGTTGGCTGTTGGCCCTGATGAACCCAATGTCCCCATCTAGGATTCATACCCCCACTCTTGAGTGCAGTGCACGATTGACGGTATTAGTTCATAAAAGCCTCACAGCAATCCTCCGAGATAGGGCACACCCATTGCGCATTGTATGCACATACTATTTACTTTAATATATATTCCCATGCGCGGCTCGATCTGAAACCCGGATCTGCACCGGAGCGTCCAATCAGGTGTCATTGGCGGGGACCGTCCCGGCCGTCCAAGCCCGGGTTAGTTCCCGCTTCTTGCCTCTTTGGGCGATCAACACCATGTCGGAGCCGTTCCCGGATTATTGCGGCGTTAAAATGCCGCCTCAGCGGGTTCGGGCTGTCTATGAGCCGGGCCATCGATGATATCACGCTCGCCACACGGAGGAACAAACGCGCACGCGGTCCGTTGTGGGTCGATGAGCAATAACAACGTGAATGCTGGAGATGAGCGATGCGGCGCATTGCTTGCCCTGAGATCAACATATAAGCAGAGCAAGGTGCCTCCCCATCTGCTCTCATCTCAAACTCCTCAGCAACCATCATCACCCATCGTCACCCATCGAGGCAAGCATTCCAAAATGCGCACCTCCTCGCTGCTCGCAGCCCTCTCCGCCGCAGGCGCCGTGTCAGCCGCCCCACGGTTCTCCCTCCGCCAAACCACCAACGACACCACCGCCCCCAACCCCTTCACCGGAAAAACCCTCTTTGTCAACCCCTCCTACGCCACCAAGCTCGACCAAACCCACGCATCCTTCACCGCCGCCGGCGACACCGCCAACGCCCTCCGCGTGCGCAAAGTCCAAAACGTCGGGACCTTTGTCTGGGTCTCCCGCATTGCCGACCTCTCCAACATTGACGCCGCCATCAAAAGCGCGCGCGAAGCCCAGTCCAAGACCGGCGAGCGCCAAATCGTCGGTTTGGTCTTGTACAACCTCCCTGACCGCGATTGCAGCGCAGGCGAAAGCGCCGGCGAGCTCAAAACCGCGCAGGATGGCCTCCGTCGGTACAAGGAGGAATACATCGCTCCGTACGCCGCAAAAGTCTCTGCGGCAACCGACCTCGACTTTGCGATCGTCCTGGAGCCGGATTCGCTTGCGAATTTGGTAACCAACATGGAGATCCCCGGGTGCGCCGCCGCCGCGCCGACGTACAGAGAGGGCATCGCGCATGCGATTTCGGCGTTGCAGTTTGGACATGTGCATCTCTACCTCGACGCTGCACACGGTGGTTGGCTCGGCTGGGATCCGAACATGCCGCTCGCGGCGAAGGTCTTCGCCGAGGTGTTGGCAATTGCCAGCAAGAACGGCACGCGGGAGGCAAAGATCCGCGGGTTTGCGACAAACGTGTCGAATTACAATGCGTTCGATGCGGTGGTGAGGGAGAATTACACAGAGTATAGCAAGAGCTGGGATGAGAGTCACTACTGCACGAGCCTGGGGGCGTATCTCGAGGAGGAGGGCCTGCCGGCGCGGTTTATTGTGGATCAGGGGCGCGTGGCGATGCCCGGGGCGAGGAAGGAGTGGGGGGAGTGGTGCAATGTGGAGGCGGGCTTTGGGCCGGTGCCGGGGACGAGTAATAATAATACGGTGGTGGATAGCTTGGTTTGGATTAAGCCGGGCGGGGAGAGCGATGGGCGGTGTGGCTTTCCGAACTCGCCGGCGGCGGGGCAGTGGCATGATGAGTATGTGCAGATGTTGGTCAAGAATGCGCATGTCTCGATTGACGGTGTCAAGGTGTAGATGGAGAGGGTGTGCACCCCTGAATAGAAAAGCACTATATATCTCTGAAGATGAAAAAGCGACGTGCAGATCCTCTTGCAGCAATCTTGATCTATCTTGAAAATGAGACCCCTGACGACGCTGGCAAATCAACGACCGTGTTGTTTCGCCCGCCGACAGCATTGTTGCCTACTGCCTCGGAGAGAGAGAGAGAGAGAGAGAGAGAGAGAGAGAGAGAGAGTTCTGCGGACGATGATACTACAGCCGTGTCTAGGTACCCGAGTCTATTGTGGTGTAACATTCTACCCCTAAATAGCAACCAAACAGCTGAGCAATCTGTATAAAAAACAAAACAAAAGGAGTGGTAAACGAGCGACGTGAAACAAAATCTAGGTAGGTCACTCATGGTTCTCCTTCATGAGTTCCCCCTCTTGACTTCCCTTTGATACCACCCTACTTCCGCGGCGGCGGCGTCGGGAACCCCCTCCCCACCTCAAAGCTCTCATACTTCTCCTTGGTCAGCTCGATAGCCGGGACACCATAGCTCCCCCGATCCAGCTTTGGCGGCTCCTCCACCACCACCCCCCTCTGAGGCACCTTGTGCACAAGAGGTGACTGCGGCGTCATCTTGGTGCACCTGCCGCTAGGAATCAAATCGTCACCCATGTATTCCCTGTACGTCTGCAGCTGATTCCGAAACTCGGTCCACCGCGGCTGCGCAGCACCAAGACCACCGTTGGTCGCAACGTCGTAGGACGCCATGATACCAATCTCAGCAAAGGACTCCATGAACGAGCGGCGCGAGTACTCCGAGGCCAGGGATTGGTCGGTGACCACCTTTGATCGCCAGGTGTTGTTGTCTCGGCTCCACCAGCTGTATGGCTTGCTGCCTACGGGCGAGGTGTCTGTCTTCCAGAAGTCGGCGAAGTGGGCGAGCTCGTGGACGTCGATGGCGGGGTGACCGGTGGCGGTGCCGTGGTAGACTAGGGTGTTGCCAGCTTGGTGGGCGGCTTCGCCGGTCTGGCGCTCGGGAATGATGGCGATGACGGCGGCCCATTGGCGCATGCGAACGGGGGTACGGCCAAAGTTCTGGATTGCTATTAGCCCGCCCGAAGGGTCTCCATGGTGTTATCTTGAATAGGGGTACCTCGAAAGCCTTTTGGGCGCTGACACCATCCAACCTCTCAACATCCTTGTGATAACAAAAGGTCCAAGGTGCTGCGCAGTCGCCGTAAAAGACGTCGTAGACGGTGAAGTCTTCGGGTTTGAAGGTGTTGAACCAATCATCCCCAGTGCGGTTGGTGCATGTCTCGGGGATGAACTTGGCAAGGGAAGGCACATCGTCCCACCTGCGGGTCGTGATCTTGGGGGTTGGCCAAGTCGGTCTGATGGCATCACCGAAAGTCCAGATAAATTGGCGGTCGGTGAACACGTAGGGCTTGTTGGCGAGCTCGGGAGGATCCTGTGCGACGGAGGGGCCGGCGAGGTGGGTGACCAGCAGCACGAAGGCTGCGGTGAACTTGGAGAGCTTTGGAGACATGGTGGGAATGGATGAATGGAAGCGGTTGCTGGTCGCATCAGTTCAGATGAGGGTCACTGAGTCCCTTTTATGTCGAGAACGCAAAGCTACACGTGCCCGTGTTTGTCTTTCCAGCTAGCGTTGTTATCGCTCAACAGAGTTGCTCGTACAGAGTGCGGAGGGCAGTACACTGAGTAGGTGGGTAGGTAAGCAGGCGTAATGAATTATGCCTCTTTTGGAAGGTAGGTAGGTTGCAAGACAGTCTTTGCAAAGAGCGGCGCATGATACATCCCATGTTTGCTTGGAACTGTGCCGTCGACTTCCCCTGCCCCTGTCAGCAATTGGTCCCCGTCGTCTGGAATCAGATGTAAGACTAATCCCCGTAAATACCACGCACCTGGATTACGGCGGGTAGCGGCGGATTCACATACCTTACCTAGGTGGGCAATTATCCCTAGACTAGAAGATGACTTGCTAGCTTCAGCTAGTACCTACGGCGTACCTGCGGCACGTGGGTCTTGTCATGCTTAGAAGCAGGAGTGATCGCGTAGGCTCACGAGCCCGGAGCGACTTCGTATTTCCTCTTGTGACGATACCCCAGCATGAGCCATGACACTGGCATCCTCGCAAAGCCCCTACATACTCGTGTCTTCCGTGATGCAGACCATCATTTCGCTGACGTATGGCATGAGATAGTCTGCCACGCGCCAGGCATGGACCGGGTCAGCGACTTGGAAATCGAATCGCCGCATCAGCTGTGCCATAGAAACACGGGTGATTAGCACTTTCACGCAAAACCAGCAAAAAGTGAGGCTCACCTCGAACGTCACCTTGTTCAGATCAAACAGCGCTACCGTCTTGCCCGAGCACATCCACCTGCCCCCCGCAAAGATCCGCAAGTTGGCCTCGCCTTCGAGCTCGCTCTGCGACAGGCTGTTGCGGATAAACCCGCCGATCATGTCGTTCAAGTTGGTTGTGTTGCCGTCCCGGAAGCGTCCATTGGTGAGGTCGTGGATTACGCTGCGAGATGACATACATGAAAGCATGCAGAGTAGGTAGCAGGAGGAAATACTTGCCCCATAATCTTGCTGGCCCCGCTAATGTCCGTCTCGCGCCGCCCGAAGCAGCGCCGCCCCAGAGGCGAATTGATGATGTTGTGCAGCGGCGGCGTCTCCATGACGACGCTGTTCATGATGCAAGCCGCGAGGCCCGCGTGCCCGCAGTTGCGGATGCGCAGCTTCGGCAACCTAAATCTCATGATGCCTGTTTTTGCTTCTCGCTTGCCAGGCCGAAGAATTAGCGGCACTCGAGAAGGTGGCTGGTGCACGTATCAGTCACTGCGCCAATAGTCTTAATACCCCTGAATATGCGAGAGCATGACCGTTTCATCCTCGCACTTTGCAAGGAACTTTTGCGCTGAGGTGTTGGACTCTCTTGTTGTATTGATGGTTGAGCAGCGCAGGCAATTAGAGTTGAGTACCGTGCTGCTGCGGCCTGAGTGCCTTGGTGACTGTCGAACCTCGGAACAAAGAGAAGTCGTCCCGAACAATCGTGATCCTGGCGCCACATATACATTGTAACAAAGAAAACTTCGACCGAGCTGTAGCTGGCACTATTGATCTCCACTCAGCCCGAACAATCGCATCACTATCCCTTCTGGGCAACAGAGGATAAGGGGATTGTTCTCTCCTGGCCAGCCCTCTCCCCCCAATGCCCTACGAGCACTATAAGAAATCCCCCACCAGCACATAAATACCGCACTTCTCCCATCTCATCGCTTCACAAACCATCCCTACCCCGGAGGTAAGTGTAAGTCAGGTGAGTAACCATATCCACTCACGCAGGCGCGTCCCTCCCTCTCGACATCGCTAACCACAGCAAACCATGTCCAATGCCGCCTGCGCCTTCTGCCGCGACCACATCGACAACCCCACTCCCTGCGACCTCCCCGCGGCCTTCCTCTACGCCCCCGACATCTACCCCGACCCCAACATCGCACATGGCAACCGGGTAGAGCTCGAAGGTAAGCTCCAGGAGCTCTTCGACAACCCGTCCCCAAACCTGCTGCTCCGCATCATCAAGGACGTGGTCGGCTACCACCAACCATGCATCGACACCATCCTCAGCGCAGAGTTGATGATGTTTCAACCCCCTCCGACCTACGTCGAGTTCAAGGAAGTGGTGGATGACATCATCCCCATGATCGGACTCCCGATGGGATGGAACGTCGCTCTGCCTCTGCCGACTGGCATCGTGCTTCCCGACGAAGCCCAGCTGGAGGAGAACTTCCAGATGGTCCTGCTGTCTTGGCTGTTCTTCCAGCACTTTGGCAACGACGGCTGTCCGCATGTGAATGCGTATCGGTTTGAAGGGCAGTTTCGAACGATTAGCGTTCTGAGGACCATGAAGTGGCTGGCGAGGATGGTGAATGAGCTCTTGGGGGTGATTGTGAGCTTGGCACCGACGGGTGGGCGGGTGAGCCCGGTCAGTCTGGGCGACGACCCCGAGGTGTTTTCAATTGCGCCCGTCCACGACAGGTTCGACACGAGCGCCGAGATGCTCTGGTCATTCAACATGACGCTGGGGGATCTTGAAGGTGACGTGATGTTTCACCAGCTGACGTGGGTGCTTTTGCATCTGCACATGGCGATTCGGATGAGGAGGGACCTCCCGAGGTTGTTTCATCCCGAGGTGGCAGATGCAATCGATCTGCTGTGTGACGGGGAGAGGATGGCGTGGGAGGAGATGGAGTGGCTGGGTGAGTAGACGACTAGATCGACTCGTCAGCAGTGTACCTGAATCCTTGTAAGCATGCTGACTCCCTCGCCATGATCAGGTAAGTGTGCATTGATAGGTCTAGCCTAGCAAGCAATCGAAAAAAAAGAAAAGGATAAAACGAAAAAAAAAACTGGTTGTCTTGGACAACAACTTTGACCTACATTTGAGATTTCTTCTTGATGCTTGTGAATTCTGTGAAAAGGGGCCTTCACCTTTCTAGCGAGAACCCCCTTGCTTCGTATGCCCTTCGGTTGGAGGAGAAAGGATTCTCGGTGAGCGTATTCACCGCTTAATGCTCTGAACCGGGACTGGAGGAGGATTCGGGAGGGGGAGGGGGCGTGGATGGCGCAGATGGAGCACGCTTTTGCTTCTTGCAAGGAGTGTGACATGAATTCATGTCGCTATTATCGGAGTCGTTGCTCGCCATATCGGTGAACCCCAGGGCGGTCTTCTTTTCAAGGAGATTAGAGCCTTCACTCATTTTCTCGAGATGTTCCGAAGATGTTGCACCGGTGCTGCGAGTGAGGTCTGCGTAGCAGGGATACTATGTGGGACCTGACGCTCTTGGAGATCCTAGAATCTAATCTGGAGATGATGAGCTCGAACTTCGGGGAGAGCGTGATCGATGGTGTCCCAGATGAGTTTCAGGGGCAACGCAATCCCGATCGCCTCGGCATGTGCCAGCAACGTTTCCACCACATCGCCTAGAAAGGGCAATGCTGGACTTCGGGGCTTGATTCGGGCCACTGTGCGGTTCAGAGTCCCTCAACAGCTCGAAGAAAATCGCCTTACTCTTGCTAGAAGGGGTGGGCAAAATAGTGTTCAGATCCGCGCCCGCGTCGATGAATTTGTGGAGCCCCTGGGTGTATAGACCTCTCTGGCGCAAATTCTCGGGCCTTCCTAAAAAGTGCAACTTTTACCGAAGAGCCCACAAATAGCCCCCGTGTAAGAACAGGGGCCCAGAACTAGGACATCCGAACCTCCGTGATACCTACCACCCAAGCATCAAATGATCTGTCCCTCCTTCTGTTTGGGAAGAATTACATTTATTAATAAGCGCAGTAATGGCGACGGGAGACATGTGTTCGGGAGATACCTTTACTAGTCGTCGTAGGTTGGAAGATAATGGGAAGGGTGGAGCAGGTGGATAGTTTGAAGGGGGTGAGGGATGGGTATTGGGAGGTGTTCTTGGAGGCGGATTTGTACGAGAGCGGCGATGCAGTGGAACTGTGGGAATGTAGGCCTTCTATAGGTTTAACAGGTGATATGTCTAACATCGGTCTGAAGGTACTTGAAACTTGGAGTCGAGTATTATCTCGCTGTAGAATTAAACCGTGTAATTAGAATAACCTGCCAACTAAAAGACTAACTAATCAACTCAAAGCTCGTATGCAGCTCATCGTACCAGAACCAGGACAAGCAACACAATCAACCAGTTTCAGCTCGTACTAACAGAAGTTGTATACGGCGATTGACATACAGGAAGGACTCTCTGGTGCAGCCATAGAGTGAGGCAGGCTTCAAAGGATCCATTCATCAACCCCTAGCCCGACTAGGGCAACAGCCCCTAGCTACCAACGTTACAGTACTTCAACATCCAGGCCCAATCACTTGGTTAAGGGCAAGAACGATGTTATGCACAGGGGTACCAACCTCCAACTTCTTCCCCCCTAGAAAGAGATCCGGCCCGTCGAGACGGGCACTGTCGTGGCTAACGCAGTGGGCGCATCCGCTATGGGAGCAACGACCATGGAGGCAGTAACTATGAAAACAGTCGTTATGGCCCTCGCAATGGCTGCAATGAATGCATTTCAACTCGTTGCTAGCCTCCGAGCCCCATTCGGTGGTTACTTTGACGTCGTATTCCAGGTCTGGAATGGGTATCCCTGCGGGAATCATGATGGTGGCGCGCTTGTTGGGAAGCTCCAACTCGGTCCAGCTTGTTGTCTCCTTCCCAAGCCCCAGTTTTAGCCCTAACTTGCGCTGCAGCCCCCTTTCGACGACAAAGCGGCAGAACTCGTCCAAAAACGCTGTATGAGCCGACATGTCGGGGGCTTCGGTCGCGGTGTATTCGTACGACTGCAAGCGACTGTCGTTGTTGACGAAGTAATTTAGGCCTCGGAATCTTGGAGCCAAAATATGGGCCGGAATTGGATGCATGCAGCGGATGGCTCCGTGTTCTGGGACGTCTATATCTTCGAAGACAACGATCTCATTGTCAACAATGTTGAAATGCTTGTGGATGAGCCGGATGCAGACGCCAGTAGGGACATCATGCCTGCTTAAAAGCTTGCGGAGCTCGTCGAGGTCCTCGGCGTTGACCTTCGGTACATCGGCGACGTCTAGGATGTGCGGAAGGCCGTTGTAGGCGCTGGGAGAGACAAAGTCGATTTCGAAAGGTAACATCATGCTTTGGACGCTATGCGGAAGTTTTCTACCTGGATAGGGTTCGCTCTGCAGACCAGACCACATTGAGAAGCTTTATGGCTGTTAAAAGCTCCCCTATCCTGAACCACCTTGGTAGCCTTGTCAGGCCTGGAATAGATTAGCACACCCAATGTAGCCTTATCAGTTAACAATTGGTGGTTCTATCGCTTTAATCCCAGTTTAGCCGCTGGAAACAATAAACCACTTCGCCTAAACCCTACGCCCACCTAGTTACACAGCTGCAAGATCCTTGAAACTCATCGCCCTGTGACTGTGTACGGCTCAGCATCTAGATAAGCCTCATTAATACGTGTGCTGGAAGCAGTTATTAGGCTGTTATGCAGTGGTTAGCCGCATATTGATACTGACCTGATAAAGTCTCTTGTGAATAAACGGCAATCTCTCCAAAGCTAGGAGGGCTACACGTTCCCAGGTTGGACCGGGCGAGAGGGCCTGTGCCTTAGCCTAGTCGGCAACCTGATGCTAATATAAGGAACGGGTGCATCGACAAGTTTCTTGACTCCTGCCAAGCTTCGGGCTTCAGCCAGAATGGGATCGTGGACGGAGATGTCTTCCTCCAGTTCGCTCCAGATGGGTGGGACGACCTCCTAGGTTTTTGCGTGGACGGACCTAGTACCTGTGGCAAGGTAGCCTCGTGGGGATCGTGGAGGGGTTGCAAGCACAGGCCAAGCCCCTCAAAGAACTTGAACGTTGTCAAGTGTCCAAGCACATCCCACAGCGCGCCGTCCCCCGGCGCGTGGGCGGGTATCTGGGGCACGTTTTCAACTCTTTTGGACGCGGAATCTCGAACTTCGTAGGTGCGCTGGTCCGTGACGCTGACGTGGAACGCCGACGGACCTGGTCGCCGGTCCACCGCGCAAACCTCGAGGTAAGGGTGGTGCTGGAGACTCCTCGCCGCTTCACTCAGCTGCCCAACTATATCGAGTCTGACCAAGATGCGCTGGCTAGAATGCGACGCCACGAGTCTCGCGTTCCAGCTTGAGCCTCTCTCGATTGTGTGTGCTTCGGACGAATCAACCGCGGAGAGCTTGGACGTGAGACAACCAACTTCATACGCCGCCACCTTGAGCGGCGGTAGTCTAGCCGATTCCATAACCGGTTCGGGCAGCATGGCTGGGTATAGCACGTATAGATCGCCCTTGTGGACCCTATGGGCCTGACCAGCAGAGAGCACTAGGTCGTCGCCCTCAACCTCTCGGTACGCCGAGGTCAGGGACCCCCCGGTACTCGTAGCGTATTGCCCGAAGAATGACAGCCCACCTTTGCCGTAGAGCATGGGGGTCTGCCGCGAGTAGCGGGCGCGGAAAGTGGTCTGAATGTGTTGATGAAGCAGCTGATCGGTAGCGTGGGCTCGGCGTTTCCTTAAGGCATCCAGCGAGTCGACGAGGAAGTAGCTCAGTGCCCCTCTTCGCGCTCCGTCCTCAAATTCAATCTCCCAGGCTAACTCGTCCGGGCCGCAGGCCGAGAGTATCGTGTAAGTCTTGGGATCCAAAAGGTGGCTAAGCTTGATCTCGGAGCCACGACCCGTGCCGAGCGACGTTGAATCCGGTGCCAGCGCCTCGTGGTCCGATCTCGCATCAACAGCATCGTCATGTTCCATGAACCGAATTCTGGCGCCATCCCAGTCGTCGCCGCGTAGGGCGCTTCCCGAAAAACAGCAGTCCAGGACAAGCGTGACGTGCATTCCCAGCTCCGTCATCTTCTGGAGAGCGCGTCTGAGCATCGACCCATACAAGTACCTGATCCCGGCAAGCGCCGTGTCGAAGAGCACCAGAGCAACCGCCCCGTCCTGGGCCCGGCGAGTTCCGTGCCCGGAAAAGTGGATATAAACGTGATGACCGCGCTTCCCCAAGTTGACCACTCTTTTCAAGCTTGAGAGGACATTCTCGTACGTGGGCAGCGTCTCCTTAGCCTCGGTCGGGTGGCCACACACATCATCATAGGAAGCCCTGGTTACCTTGAGCATGACTATATCGGTAGGGCTGGCGTATGTGCGGAGATGTTCGGCGATGGCAACAACGTCCTGATCTGCTCCCCTCAGCGACCGGTCTGTTCTCGAACGCTCTCCCTCGTTGCCCGTGGTGACGATATTCACCCCAACGCCAACGAGCACCGCCCAGTGTGTTGGGCCAAAGTCGCTTAGGGGGCTCATGGTGGTCTCATGTGTTTTACGAGGAGTTATGATGATTGGAACCGGCTGAGGCGCTTGAATATAGTGGTAAATATAGGTCTAATAGACTAAAGAGCGATAAGCAGGCTGCCTCGCGAGACAAAGAAAAAAAGGGAAAACGAAAAGAGGGTTGGGGGTTAGTCACGTCGGGCGATTCCTTAGAGACGAGATAATTCGGTGGGGGCTACGGGGGGCTCTATGAGGAGTTCAGACATCAAGGCGACTGCACGCCAGCCCAAAGTGCTGCAGCTGGGAGCGGGGTTGTTGCGAATGAGGCGCTGAGGATGGCAGTTGGGCGCTGAAGGCGGGGCTGTCTGAAGGGTTACACGACGTGACCGAGACGCCTTCGCTGCCTCACTCTTCGCGCGTCCGCAGGACGAAAAAAAACAGGTCATCAAGTATCGGCGCAATAAGAAGAAAGAATGCATTTGCAAAGTTTTAGCGCACGAATTGTAAAATAACCCAGTCCAATTCTTTGAGATCCTCACCAACCTTCCATTAGTGAATTCCACAACCGTCGCCGTCAAGGACACCGCAGAGGACATTTGCTCATCCCTCCCACATAACGGCACACACGGAGCGACAAGAGCGACAAGAGCGGCAGCTTTTAGTCCCTCCTTCGGCTTCAAACTTCGAGCATGGCCAGCGCCCACAGCTACCCCGATATCGAACTAGGAAGCGAGAATAATGCTCTTCCCCGACTGCCGCGGAGCCGGAAATGTAACGTTTTTACGAGGTGCCTCCTGGCAATGATGCGCTGGTGCGGACTGCGCCGGTCCCTTGGAGGGTTGAAGGTGAAGCAAGATGATGTGAGAAGGGGCCTCCAAAGTACGGCTGTGCCAGGCAATCAAGTGCACCCTCGTGGGGATGGAATGGATAGTAATGACCAAGTCGCAGTCGAGGACTATCGCCAAGGCTACCATAGATTCTCGGCGCTGGTGGCTTTGGACGACGCCTTCACCGCCTTCCGACGCTTCCATCGTCTTCGCGTACGGCTGCTTCTGCTTAGGCAGGATAAGATCACGCTGCTGGAGAAGAGGTTGGATGCAATTGACGGCAAAGAGCCCTGTCCTTCGTTCCTCGGATGCCGCAGGATGGATGGAAACACGGAACGCGAGGCCGTCATCTCCGAGATTGAAAATGCGTTGGCTGGATACGGTACGTACTCTGGGGTCCCCGCCCAGATTGACCTCTTCCTCACACCCAGTTCTGGGCGTAGATGCGTTGATACAACGAAGCAATCAAGTATTGGGTTTTGAAAGCCCCGAATCGCAACACGACCTCAGCCTCCAAAATTGGCTCGAGGGGAACGCTTGCATCGCTCGGGAGGAGTCGCGGTTCCTGGAGCACAGCGACGACCTGTTCACCTTTTCACGGTCGAACGATAGAGTTGTCTCCTGGCTTGAGCGAACCGTCTCGAAACTTTTGGCATTCCTCGGCATGGTGAGTATGCCACCCGGTGCGGTCGTCTGACGGGTCATGCTTAACAGCGGTACTAGTGGTCGCGTCCCAATTCCTCGAGAGACCCCCATGTTCACATCTTCCCGAAACTTCGCACATACCGTTTAGCTCGTACCCTCTTGGCTCCGTTCGTTACCTGTCTGCTTCTCGTTCCAGTCGCCGTCTGTAACTTGCTAGAGAGCCCGACGGCTCGGTTGGTGGTCATGACTACTGCTACTAGCGTTTTTGCCATGGCCCTGTCCTTGCTCACGAAGCCTAGAACGGTAGAGTTGGCAGTTGCTGGCGCTACGTAAAGCTACCACTCCATATTCTTCCTTGAGACTAGAAAACCTCAGCTAACCGCCCTCGTGCAAGATACTGTACTGTGCTTATCGTCTTCATTGCCGGGCCAAATTCTGAGCCTAACCCCTAGTGGTTTCCGCTGCCTCGACAAAAGCGCGCTGTAGTCCGACAAAAAGTTGTTTCGTTGCTAAGGAACACGTCATCAGGGTGCTGTGGGGAGTGGCCGACATGCAGGAAATATGTTCGCGAGCAAAGACGGTGTTTAGGGGCATGGCCTGTTGGAATGGTTGTGGTAATATGGTTTATGGTTTCGTCACTGGTAGCTACGATGATCAACCCAATATCGTATGCCTGCGTGGCAAAATGGATAACGTTGACTGGAGCTTCTTCGGCCCTCCCGATGCTGAAGGATGTTGGGCAGTGGGAATAAAAACTCACACACTGTGGTTTCCCAACGTTTATTAACAGAGCATTAAAAGACAGCAAAATTTGAACAAGTTAAAACCTTCGGTTAGGCTGAACTGCCACCTGAATCATAAGTGGTGGCAGATTTGAGGCGGCCACTTTGTAAAACGCCTTGAGGAGTTATATCTGGTCTAGTTTGCGCTCGAAGGCTGCTGTATGTTGGGCTTTTAGTTAGCGGAGATATCTAGACGCTAGAGTTCACTGCCCCCACCATTACGGCTTTGGGTGTTATATATTGGAAAGATATCAAATCTTAGAGTTAAATAGGTGCGCACTGTTTACCTGCGAATGTTACGTTTTGTCAGAAACACTGCACCTTGGAATGGGTGGAAACGATCGGTAGCAATTGCTTGATTGTATTGCTTGTTGAGGTTCTGGCTGAAAGCCAGAACCTCCTTCTTTATAGACCGCTCCGTAGGATTCAGCTTCGTCAACACCATGGCTGAGGCTGACTGGCGTTCAGGCAGTGCTAGGCATTCAGTCAGCTTCGCTGACCGAAAGTCAGGGCCCCTGAACCCCCTTTCTTTCTGACACGTTTTAAATGCTTGTGAATACCGTTTTTTGTTTTTGCTTATGGGCTTTAGATTCCTATGAACCCGTATCATAGATCTTGGAGCGGCTTGTTTAATTCCTCTCTCAGCCCGCTTAATAACGGTCCTGTGACGACCTGCAGGCCGCCCGTGTGGCCGGAACGGACCAACTTGTCCCCGCAGTAGTCACGGTATGGAAGGCACAGTGTGGCCGCAATCACACTGGTGTGCTCTGTGCCAAGACCGTTGCTCTGTTCCAGAGCACGCCCACACCCTTAGAGCAGTGCTCCGTGATCCGAAGACATTAGCGTACAGAGCAACAGAGTACGGTGCAAGTTACCTCCCCTCAGCCATTATAGATAGTCACCATAGTATGCTTGTGGTGAGGAATCCCTCTGGTTCCTCACGCAAGTATTCGCTCGTCAATTGAGCGCTCTTCGATTGTATCCTACTGCGCCGTCACCCCGTGTGCTACAGCGTACTATAGTGATATACGACCAATTGATAGTGAACCCCCGTCTGTGAGGACTTGCTTCTGTGTTTACCCCTCTCTACCTACCAACTCGTCTCCTGAGCGACCCTGCCGACCGTCAGTCGACAGGCACTGGTCGTAATAGGTGCCTACTGTCAGAAAGAACGGGGGTTTAGGGGCCCTGGCTTTCGGTCAGCGAAGCTGACTGGATGCCTAGCATTACCTGAACGCCAGTCAGCCTCAGCCATCTGACACCTACTGAACTTTACACTTTTGATTCTAACTTTATACTGTGATTTAGCATTTTGTCGAGGTATGTTGACTCGGGGCGATCGTTCCGATCGCCCCTTGTGGTTTTTTTTGGGTGTTTTTTTGTGTGCATATCACTGTAACCATTTTGTAATTAGCGAAGTTTTGGCGCGCGCCGTCAAGGCCGCGCCGCGCGGTTCTTCGAACCGCGTTTCTTCTCCAGGCGGGCGAACAAAAGGAGAAAAAAGACGACATCGGCGATTTCACCACGAGTTGCACCCGCGAATGGCTTGAGTGACCTCTCCTCCCTTCGATTGGAGGAAGAAGTAGTAGTCCCCGGTCCCTTTTCTTAGTTGTTCCTACTTGGTTGTTCCTACTTGGTTGTTCCTACTTGGTTATCCCTACTTAGTTATGTACTTCCCTTTAAGTCAGTCCTCGTTTTCACACGTCAGTCCCACGCGTGCTCCTTCGATCGGAGAAGAAGCTACCTTACTGGCGGCCATACTGGCCGCCATCGGCGTTCTTAGGGGTAGTTCTATTCTTTTATACCTTAAGTCTTATGGTGTATTACCGCACCTGTTTAAATAGGGGCTTTGTCGGGGAGCTGTAAAGCAGCTAGGCTAAATTGGTCTGAAAGCTCCTTATATATAAACATAAATATAAACATAATAAAAACACACTTATTTTAAGCAAACATTGGCATTAAGCGATACCAAGTGTCTTATCACAGTTATAATGCCTTAAGTTCGGCCCTGTGTGGCTACCACTATAAATATTAACAACGAAAATAATAACGAAGAGGGAGGGTTCTTGACGCCCATTTACCAGGATAGAATGCGTCACCTTGGTAACCTCTGATCGAACCGGTCTAGTCCTTTGGCAGCGGGTGGAGCGCGTTCTTATCGTTTAGGAAGATCCTATTAAGCTAAGAGCTTAGTGAGATTATAAGGCCACTATTAAACACTAAAAGCGGTTATGTGTTATTAGTGCTGAGACAGGTCTTATCTTTTGCGGTTAGAATCACCTAATGGAGACGTACCTTTAATTGGTCGGATCTGAGGAAGTGGAACTGGAGAGCAGGGAGCTCGGTAGTTACCGCTTAGTTATGGCCTAAATCCGAATTAGCGTTAGCTACCTGGTTTATAATTGAAAACACTGTTAGTATTATAATCCCGAAATCGGTTAGAAACGTTGTAGTGATAATTTCAGCGATCTGCCTTAGTGCGGGAGTTTTTTTTAGTAAGTAAGTCGGGCTGTGGAGCGTTATATAAAGGATTGGATCGGTGGTGAAGTGCTTTTACGATAAAGGGATGGTGTTGTTAGGTCCGGAACGTCAGTCTTCCTCCGATCAGGTGAATATTATAATTAGGTTATTTAAAGGAAGCCTTTATAACCGTTAAACACACTAATAAGTCCTGTTAATACTTTTTATTAAGCCGTTAAAAGCCCTTACTAAGGAAACAGTAACCTTGGTAATACTGACGATACCTTTTAAGAATTTAAGTCCGTTAGGTTAATCTCCCTTTAATTAAAACGATATAATACCTGTAAACTCCTATTAGCTGTTCCTTACGGCTTTAAAGGCTGGCTTTGATAAGCCCTTTAGAGGAGAATGTGTTACTAACTATCTGGCCACGTTTAAAGAATACTGTGACGATTTCGGTATTATTACAGATAAGACTTGTTACGTTAAATGGATAAGATGGTACGTGAGGAACGCTAAGGATTAAGTCGCTAGTGAAAGGGAGAGTATAAACATGTACATGTGGGAAGGGTTAAAGGAATGGATAAAGCAGTACTAGAAGTATAAGGACCTTTATTAAAAGGAGGACCTGGTTAAAGCTTTTTGTTAGTTTTATAATTATGTTATTAGCCCTTAGTATTTGAGCTTTATAGAGGTTATTGATAAGTATAATTTACTACTGTCCTGATTAAGCCTGAACGAGTGGAAGATCGTAGTACTGGTTGCCACCTGTAGCTTTTACGACACTTTTGCCCCTTTTGTTAAGACTACTGTTTGTTTATGTAAGGATCTGCCCGATCCGAAGATTAAGGCTATCTCTTATAAGGAGTTTAAATAGTGGTTTATCGATTTTGTCTTTAATAGCTACGTTGTAAACGAAGACTACGCCTACGTATAGTGTTTTAACCCTTTGGAAGGAGTGATTACGGCATTAGCTACTTTAAGACGCCTTTTTACCACTGTTAAAAGTGATGTGGATAATTTCTCCCGTGTTTTGGAAAGGGAAAGCGGTTACACCCCTTTAGCCAGAGTTAAAGAGACTTACCTAGTAACGCTGGTTATGGAGAAGAGGATGGACTCCCTGGTAAGGAGCTTTAAGTAGCTAAGCTTAAATATGCTGTACCTTAATAATAATGTTTTTTAGTAACTTGGTGTCTTTTGGGTTAGATTAATCCACACCTAGCTTTAGTAAAAGACGGTTTAGTTTATAAATACTGAGGATTTAATCGTAACTTTTACCTAGCGGCTGAGGAAATAAAGGGAGATTTACTTATCTTTACCCCCTGTGTGTTACTGGTGTTTGTAAGTTAGGTATACTATAATAACCTGCTACTTTATAAACTATGTGCTGTTACTAGGTTTAATCCATTACTTTTACGGCGACTTGTACCTTAGCCTACTTACTGGTAGGTAAAGGAGGCCGGATCCAGATAATAAGTTTTTAAAGGAAGAAGTTAAGTAGATAAAGGATAGGTTAGTCTTTAGGCTTTACGTTATCGCAGTATTAGTATTATAATTAGAGAAGCCTTACTATGTTAAGTTTAAGCAGTAGTATAGGTAATTTAAGAATATAAATCCGGAACATCAGATTTAGTGGAACTTACTTAGAATGATAAAAGGCCCGGAACCTGATTTTAGGGGTGATAGTAGTGCTCTGATTAAAGAAGAACTAAGGTAAAGTATTACCCGGTTATTTATTAATTATCTCTTTAGTCCTAATAGGAAACCAGTTATTAGTTACCTTATAACTGCTGAGGTTAAGATAGTGGTTAAGTACTGATAAAATGCCTATGTTTACGTTTAGGCCTTGAACTTTCCCGGGTCTGGGGTTAAGCCTGGTAGCGGTTTGGAGTTAGATAAGGGTTTAAAGTAGTAAGTGGTTTTAACTGCTCTCTTTTATTTTAAAAGAAGAAGGGTTAAAGAGGTTATAAAGGATAACACTTAGGGGAGAGGAACGGTTAACGTTATTACCTTAGTATTACACTTAGCGTACCCACTGAACACCGGACCGAATCCTAGTATTGCTTTTACCTTTGATTAAAGCGAACCGACCTTGAGTGATAAGGGAATCCGGCCGATGACTTAAAAGATAAAGGAATAAAAGTAACTGATGTGGATTATCCCTATAAGGAACTTAGTTTATAGTTAACCCTTAGATAAAGTCGTTAATAAGTGGCTGGATCGACTGTTAAATGGAAAGATAAAGGAGTTACTTCTAGGATTTTTAAAACTCTTACTGCTTTTAAAGGTCGTACTTATGTCTTATTTTAAAGGCGACGGAAATCGACCGGTTTTTATGTATTTAGGGTTTATGACACCTGACGCTGACGTCCTGGGCGAACTCTTTGTTAAAATAAGCTATTTGTAAGCCTTTAAACGAAGGAAGATCGAAGAAAACACAGTTGTGGTAATAGTAGGTGTGGACAGTAATAATAAGTTACACTTATATTATAACGGGCTGTAAAGTGATCTTAAAAGCGGGAAGGTCTTAGCTAGTACCTTTTAGAACTTTAATGAAGACGTTATGTGGACTTTTACGCTATGGATTTTTTTAATCGGAGTAATAAACCTTAAAGGGAAGTTTATAAGGCTGTATTTACTCCTTAGTCTTTACCTTAATATTAAGTCTGTTATATTAAAGAAGGTGTTAACCCTTCTGGACTTAGGGTTAGAGTGTAATGTGATCTTATTAGTATTAGTGTAGGCTTTTAAAATTCCTGTATTTAATATAAATATATAGTTGTAAGGGCTTAATAGCACGGATCTTATATTATTTATTAGGGAAATAAAAGTAGTGTTATTCCTCTGTGGATAGCTTTACCCGGTTTACTTCTTTATCTCCAAGTATGAGGTTATAGATTACGACTTGCTTTTTGGGATCCCTTTTTTTAATGACATCTGGTTAAACTGGGTGTACTTTGGAGACTTAGAAGAGGTAAGGCGTATCGTTACTGCTAAGGTCTTGTTTGGTGATGCCTATATTGTGGTATCGGTGGTCTGTGGCTCCGATTAAACGACCAAATAGTGTGTTTAGTAATAACGGCTGTGTGTTAAGGGGATTAATATGTTGTGTGTTGTGTAATTATGTCTTAAAGTGGGTGGGCCTGGAGAAGGATAAAGAACCTATTGGATTTTTGAACGATAACTGTAGTTGGATTATCTTTGTTAACATTTTTAAGTGCTTTACCTTACCGTTGGTTAATGACCTGTGGTGTAAAGCGCTTTTTATTTATTTAACAGAGGATTTTACCTTTAATCGGAAAACGGTGACTTTAAAAGAGGAGGTTTCCTAACTGTGGGAGGTCCTAGGGGTGTATAGGTGTTGTATAAAGACAGAGCTTTACCAGTTAAGTGTAAAAGGATCACCTGTTTTAGCTAAAAGCTTTACGTAGTATAAAAGAGTTAATAAGAAGGTTAAGTTAGTGGATATAGCTTTATCGGATGGTTTTATTCTTAAAGGAGACCTGGATTAGAAGTGTAAGTAAATGGTGGAAGTAGAAAAGCGTATGTAGTACGGTAGCGAATTTAACCCTTACTGCCGACCTAAGTTCTCTTTAATTAAATAAGGGTTAAGATTAACAAAGGAGAGACTGTAAGCGATCTTTGATAAAGTCACTGACCACTTAACACTGAGAGAGCTTAAGTTGTTTACTTATATCCTTTATAACAGGGAGGTAGCTCTCTTTTGGGATTTCACGGAAAGTGGACGGATCAGTTTAGATGTTATACCCCCTTTAATAATTAAGATTATTCTTTATAAAGCCTGGTAAACTTATTATATCCCTATTTTAAAACCTTTTATCCCTAAGGTTATCTAACTCCTTAAGGAAAGGGTTTAACAAGGGGCTTTAGAGGAGTCTTATACTGTGTATTATAATAACTGGTTTGTCGTTTAGAAAAAGGATAGCAGTTTTTATCTGATTAATAATGCCTAAAAGATAAATGGTATCTTGATTTAGGATGTCTTTAGTCTTTTAGGTGCGGAAAAGTTTAGTAAGGAGTTTAGGGGCTGTATGCTTATCTTACTGTTAAACCTTTTCTCAGGCTATAATTAAGTTGAGCTAGATGTTATAAGCAGGGATATAATAACTTTCTTTACTTTAATTGGACTTTTTAGGATATATACCCTTCTTTAAGGTGTAATAAACTTAGTGGTTTAGTTTATACGAGCTGTAGTCCGGATATTTTACGATCTTATCCCTTATAAGTGCTGGCTGTTTTTTAACGACATCTGTGTAAAAGAACTGTGATATAATTACGGAGGAGAGAAGTTTAAGCCTGATTTACACTGTTATATAGTTAAACACCTGATAAATTTAGACGCTGTTTTTATTAACTGTGAATTAATAGGGGTAACTATCTCCCCAGTTAAATTATAGTGGGTTTAGAAAAAGGCTATCCTGTTTAGTTACCTATACTCGCCTGATAGATACTCCCCTGATTAGATAAAGGTTATTAAAATTAATAAGTGGAGGACCTGTTTAGATATTAAGGACGTTAGGTTATTTTTAGGGATAGTTAGGTTTTATTAAGTTTGGATGGAAGAATTTGGACATGTTATAGCCTTTTTATACGCGCTGATAAAGAAAGATGTAAAGTGGGAGTGGACTGAAAGGGAGCAGACTGTGATAGAGTTCTTGTAGAGAAAAGTTACCACTACTTTAGTCCTAGTAATAATTACCTATAATAACCCTTGCTTTAGTATTATCTTTATGGTTGTTAATGTTAGCCTTAAAGGCTGGGGAGGTGTTATTAAGTAAGTTGGACTGGACGGAAAAAGACACCCTTATTGCTTTAAGAGTGGAGTGTGGAATAGTTTTAAGTAACACTACGATATTACTAAGAGGGAACTTAAGGGGCTGCTGAATATATTGAAGTGAACCTGTTATTACCTTTATAGGGTTAAGTTTATTATTAAGACTGACGCCTTTATTTTAGTTTATTAATTGAATGGAGTGGTTAGTGATGTGCCTGGAGCCCTTTTTATAAGATGGATTACTTGGATCTAGAACTTTAAATTCGATGTTAAATACATTCCTGGGATTAAAAACGTTATGGCCGATAGGTTGTTACAGAAGCCTGCTGGTCCCTCTGATCTGATGGTGTTAAAGCTTAAGGAGGATATTGATGACTTTATCGATGCTAAGATCTTTGCTTAAACGGTTGTTAACGCGGACCTTTGAACAGGGCTGTTACTTAACGGTAAGTAGAGGAAGAAGTTCCACGATATTGCAGCTTACCTAAGTATTTTTACCATTCCACTAGAGGTTGCGAAGAAGTTAAGTTTAGCGATCTGGAAGTGGAAAGCTGGGTGTTATAAGTATATAGTTAAATATAATATCCTTTGGATACGACTGTTAAAGGGGAAAGATATCTTGCTGTAAAGGGTTATAGACTGCTTAAAGATATAGAGGTAGCTCTGGACGTGTCTTTATAAGCTCTTTGGTTATTAAGGTCGTTAGGTTATTTATAATCGGATTATTAGGTATTACTACTGGAGGGGAATGTATGTTATAGTTAAAGACTGGATTAGAAGCTGTACCGATTATTAGCTCTACAGCAGCTAGTATTATAAAGAAGGACTGGAGTATAATATACTATTACTATGGCCTTTTATAAAGTGGACTTTTGACCTTTAAGTCTTTACATCTGAACCTAGTGGTAAAAAGGTGTGGGTGGTTAAAGTACGAGACGATTTCTCCAGGTACCTAAAGGTAAAGATCCTTTATAATAAAGGCTTTAAGGTAGTGAAGGACTTTGTGATAAATTATATTGTTCTGTAATAGGGATGGTTATTAGAAGTCCTGGTTAACGGAGGTTTTGAGTTTAAAGGGGTTTTAAAGAAATACCTTAAGCAGCTTTACGTTAGGCGTATCGGTATATCCCTATATAATTTAAGAGTTAACGGACTTAATGAAGGAGGTTATTACTGGATTATAGTAGTGCTGGTTAAACTTACTGGTGGAAAAGTTATCGGGTTTGAGAAATGGCTCCCTTACGTCCTTTATGCTGATAGGATAAGTATTAGAGAAAGTTATAGGATAACCTCTTTTTACCTGGTGAAAAGCTTTAACTTAATATCTGAAGTTGAGATTGATCACCCTTTTTGGCGTTTTATTAAGTGGGATGTAATCGCCTCCCTCTGATTGAATGAAGAATAAACTGATACTGAAGTTAGAACTGCACTAGTGGCCACCAGAGTAAAGTGCCTTTAGGAAGCCTAGTATAACGTGAACGTTATGGCAGACTGGGTTATAGTTATATGATAGAAATGGGCTAATTACTGGAAAAAGAGGTTTACGTATAAATTTCGCCCTTAGTCTGCTTTGATTAGAGAAGGAGATTTAGTTCTGGTTTGGGATAGTGTGTGGGAGATTAATATATCTGTACACTGGAAGTTTACGTATTGGTGGTATAGGTTTTACAGGGTAAAAAAGATTGGGATAAAGTTAACTTATGTCTTTAAAACTTTTGACGGAGTTTAGATTAGAACTTTTTACCTATTAAAAAGGGTTAAAAAGTTCTTTTAAGTCGATAGTGTTTATATGGAGTTTGATAACGAGGTTATCCTTACCCCTGATAACCCTAACTCTGATAACCATAGCCTGAAAGACTTGGCTGTAGAGGATATTTTGATGTTAACATTTGATAAGGACGGTGAATTATCCTTTAATTAAGAGAAAGAGGATATTGTGTAGGTTAAAAAAGTTGAGTATAAGTAGGAAGTTATTAGGTGATGTGGTATCCTATTTCCTGTTAATAAGGGGAAGTGTATTAGGATTTTTAAACCGAACGAGTTTAGAGTTGAAATTCCGCGAGGAAAGCCATCTGGCTTCTAGGATTAGAGGAGTGACGTATAGTTCTTATTTACTATTGGTCCTGTGCCCTATAGGGTTATCTGAGTGTTACCTTTTGGTCTTATGGTAATACTTGAGGGGAAGCGTTATATATATATACCCCTAACAGTAAGCAGCCTCTTTTAATATAAAACACGTGCTTTAATCGAAAGAAGTCTAAGCTCTTAGTGTATTTTTTTTTTTACTTTTTCCTTCCCTCCTTTTTCTCTTCCACTGGCCCCTTATGGACAGTGTGGTCTCCCCCTACCCTTTTTTTTTTTATTACTTACTTGAAGTAGATTTGTTAGAGTGGCTTTCTTTTACTCCTGTGGTACTTTGAAACCTGTAGGTGGTGTGAAAGTGGCTTAGGGTGTTTCTTTTTATCCCCTCCCCCGGTTTTTTACCTTTAATGGAAAAAGGTGTGTGTTTAGCTAAGTCTTTACTTTTACAGTACCTTAGAGTAGTGTGGAGGAAAAGGTAACGAGTTTATTTCTGCTTTATAAAGTATATGTATTCCCCCACTTTTATCCCCTTATTTAGGGACTTATTTTCTTCTCTTGTTGTGTTTTTTCCCCCCTTTTTTCCCCTTAATAAAAGCCTTTTATTACGCTTGAACTGTGCCTAAGTTGAACGTTAACTCCTTTGCCTGAGGTGTAATTATAGGGTTTAACGGAGAAGCCTTTAGTGACCGAGCTGCCTTTTATAGCCTCGCTTACTGAGGGAGGTTCCGGTTCTTGTAACTGTAAATATAGTTGTTAAACTGATAGTTCCCACACCGCCTAGTTCGGGAATTGTTGTTAACGAGTGGGTATAATACGTATTTGAAGAAAGGTTATATTAACTGAACCTTTTTACTGTTAATTTTGTGGAACGAACGGTGAAAGGAGTCCGTGTATTTAAAATAAGGGTTAAAGTTCCTGTTTAAGCCTTAGTTAACTTACGATTATTTGATTAAATAAAGGAAAACGCTTATATTTTTCTAAAGACTTAGATAAACAGCCCTTTTATATGCTTAAGACGGCTAGTAACTTAGTAAAGCTAACACCTGAGAGGACCCTTATTATACGCCTTAACATATATAGTGTTAGGCTGGGAAAGACGCTTCCTGTTAAAGAGCTTAAGTTAAGCCTTATGAAGGTTAAGGTAAGTGAAGAGGTTTTTAACACCGTTTTTGCTGTTAGGAATTACTTAAGCCACGTACGTTTTGGTGAAAGACCTGCCCATTTTAAAGACCTTAAGGTATAATGATATAGTGAAAAAGTGGTTTGAACTTATCTAAGCTTATTGCGGTGTATTATCTGGGATTATCTTAATCTCCCAGGGCGGAGAGCTAAAGTTAAGGACTTAAACGAACTGAGAAGGTGTTATTGTACCTTTTGTTTTCGGGATAAGAGTGAGGTTTATGGGTCTGGGTAGTGTAAACCTTATTAACTTTGCACTTGGTTTTGGAGTTTTACGTTTTGGTGTTAGGTGTTAGGGAGTGCTTTGACTGGAGAGAGAAGATAGTGGAGAGGAAGAGTTAAAAGCTATTTTTTTTATGTGGTAGTTAGTGGAAAAGAGGAAGTTGTTAAGAGAAAATGGTGTTAAGGAAAGGAAGAATCTTAAAGCCGGCCTGGAATTGCTTTAAAAATAATAGTATTATAAACGCTTACTCCTTTTTTCCTTTAATTGGATAAATTAGAAGTACTTTTTTTGTTACCTGCTGGTGGTGGGCTGGCTACTTAAAAACTATTTTAACCCTGTTAATTACTTTTAACCTTAAGCCCTGAACTTCTATTAAACCACGTATTTTTAGAAACCTTTTTACAATTTAATAACGCGTATATTACTCCCTCCCTTTGATCGGAAGATACACCCTTTTTTTCTACCTATAAAAATGGCTTTACCTGCCCTTTAGACTCCTGTTATTACGTACGTTGCTGCTCCTGTTACGCCTGGAGGGCAGCGTGTCGTAGAGTAAGTCCTTAGTTCTGATGCTTAAGTAGAGCTCTTCCCCCCCTTAAGTAACTTCTTAGGCCTTCCTGAGGTTTACTCCCCCTTCCCTAGCCACGATTTTATTAAAAACCTGAAGTTTAAGGGCTTAGTTAAGTTTACGGTTGGAGATAAGACTTACACCTTTACTGTTACGGTCTTTTAATTACACTGCTAGTACCGTGTTAAGCTTTTTAATAGGTAGCCTTTATGCGCTGGGATTATTCTAAAGGGTAGTATTTTATTACTTTGGAATAATCCTATTAATTATTTAAAGAGCGTGATTAGTAGCTGGTTAGTATTTTACGGACCGATTGGATTGGAAATCGAGGATAGGATACACCGGAGGTACTTTCCTAGTAATAAAGGCCCCTGTGGTTTAACGGTTTTTGGAGAGAAGTGGTCCACTTATACCTTATGACTTTACGATATTTATAGGAAAGTTAAGTAAAAAGTGTGGTTAAATAACCTTAAAGTGGGTACTTTTATTACTTATACCCTTTAAGGACTTAAGGATAAAGTTTGGATCGCTTTTAGGGGTGTTTTTACACAGTTTTTTAACCCTGTTTATAACCGCCGGGAGAAAGAACGGATAGTAAGCTGGTGATTTTAGTGTCTCCCTGTAAATGAAAATAATTAGTACTGGCTGATGGCCGTGTACGATAGCTGCTTTAAGATCCTTTACGGCGCTGATTCTTTTAAGTAAGGGAAGAATCTTAAGATCTGGAAGGTTAGGACTTTTTAGTGTTTTTACAGGAGGGTCCTGCCTTAGATTGTGGAATTATCACTGCTGATTATGACTCTTAAAGACGTTAAGATCAAGTGGGTGTGGGTACTTTAACAGGGGAACCAGTCGGATTATAGCCTTATAACTGCTGAGGCTACCCGGATAATTCTGTTAGAGATGATAATGGCCGGCTATAAGACCCTTATAATTAATGCCCTTGTGTCCCCTGTTTACTCCCTTTTCTGGTTAATAAAAGGGTAAAGGGAGAAGAATATTGCTATAGGTATACCTTTACTTTGGAAAAAGTTGATTTAAGACGTTTTTTAAGTGGTTTTAGGTGTTAAACTCTGCACTAAGTCGGTGATACTCCTAAGGGATAAAGGATTTATTACCCGTTATAACTGTAATATCCCGGAGGAGGATTTTACTTTTTTAATCGAAGAGGAAGGGGGTGGCTTTAAGTTTACGGTTTTAAGTGAGTTTAAGCGGGTGGCCTTTACTAAAAGGGCGATTAATAAAGTCCTGTAAAACCTTATTAAGTTTATTATAGTGTACTAGCTCCCTAGGCTGAAAAGGTGCTTTAATCGGAGGGTCTCGGACTTAGATGTGTTATCTTTTAGGTTAGATTAGTAGTAATTTATAAGGGCCGCTTTAAAGGGCGCTGTAATCCCTTAGCCTGTTATAGACTTAAAGACTAAGATAGCTAAGTTAAATGTAAGAATCCCCAGGGGTGGTTTTAAAGGTAAACTTAAGAAGGAAGTTAAGTCTCTCCTTAGGTGTAGGGAGAGGTCTGTTAAGGACCCCGCTAGGATTAACGCTGTTACCCCTTTTACCGACTTATAACGTGTTACTTGCTGTTAAGCTAACTTTTGTTCTGGACCGACTTTAACACGCGATCTGGTGTTACGCTACGGGGTTATATAACTTAAGCTATAGATAGACGTCCTTAGTCCTAAGAGGTTAATAGGCCCTTATTTCCCTTGGACTTCGACCCTGTTTTTACCCCCGATTTACTTGCCAGATTTCCACGGATGGGGTAATTTGTGAAGGAGGAGAGAGGTGTTCTTATGGTGGAGAGTCGTTTAAAAGTGTTAGGTTATGTGATCAAGACTGTTACTTGGCGATCGCCAGCGGTTAGTCTTAAGGGGAAGCGTGACTCGGGGCGATCGTTCCGATCGCCCCTTGTGGTTTTTTTTGGGTGTTTTTTTATGTGTATATTACTGTAACTATTTTGTAATTAGCGAAGTTTTGGCGCGCGCTGTTAAGGCCGCGCTGCGTGGTTCTTTGAACCGCGTTTCTTCTCCAGGCGGGTGAATAAAAGGAGAAAAAAGACGACATCGGCGATTTCACCATAAGTTACACCCGCGAATAGTTTAAGTGACCTCTCCTCCCTTTGATCGGAGGAAGAAGTAGTAATCCCTAGTCCCTTTTCTTAGTTATTCCTACTCGGTTGTTCCTACTTGGTTATTCCTACTCAGTTATCCCTACTCGGTTGCGTGCTTCCCTCCAGGTCAGTCCTCGTTTTCACACGTCAGTCCCACGCGTGCTCCTTTAATCGGAGAAGGAGCTACCTTACTGGCGGCCATACTGGCCGCCATCGGCGTTCTTGGGGGTGGTTCTATTCTTTTGTGCCCTGAGTCTTATGGTGCATCACCGCACCTGTTCAATGTTAATGAATTTGGGGTATTAAATAACGGAAGGGCGATTATTTGCAAAAGGTGTTAGGGGTGAGATTTGGAGGGGAGAGGTTGGCTTGCGTCGCGACTGGGAAGGTGAGTAATACGAAAGATATAACGTCCATGATAAGCGAGCGCCGCACTTTTTGACGCGCCCCGACCTCCTACCTTCAACATTCCATTTCTCAACCAAAAACCATGTTTTCAACCTCCAACGAAGCCAGAGTAATTCTGGCTACTGAAGCCATCAAAAACAACAAAAAGCTAAACAAACAAGGCACAGCGAAGATCTACGAGGTTAACAACAGAACGGTTCGCCGCCGACTTGCCGGTATACCTACACGACGCGATATTCTAACTAACTCACGTAAACTTACGGATTTAAAAGAAAATATAATTATTCAGTACATAATCGAGCTATGTGCACGTGTATTTTATCCTCAGCTTTATTACGTGGAAGATATGGTTAACCGACTGTTACGCGAACGCGACGCGCCCCCTGTCGGCAAACGCTGGGCTTATAACTTTATCAAACGCCAGCCAGAGCTTCAGACGCGTTTTACACGTAAATACAACTACTAAAGGGCTAAATACGAAAATCTAAAGGTTATTAGTAAGTGGTTTACACTTATATATAATATAAAGGTTAAATACAGTATCCTTAATAAAGATACGTATAATTTCAATAAAACCGGCTTTATAATGGGTATTATCACACCTTCTATAGTAGTAACTACCTCAAATAACCGTGGTAAAGCTAAATAAAGCCAGCCTGGTAATTAAGAGTGGGCTATAATTATCCAGGGGGTAAATGTTTAAGGCTGGGCCATCCCACTATTTATCATCTTAACTGGCTAATATCACTTGGCCAGTTAGTATAAAGAATGCAACCTTTTAACCGCCTGGTGTATTATAATAACCGATAATAGCTGGACCATAAATAAAAGAGGTATAGATTAGATTCAGCACTTCGATTTTCACACAACGTCTTGTACAAAGGGTAAATATCGGCTTTTAATCCTTAACAGCCACGATAGCTACCACTCCGAAGAATTCGAGGCTTACTACTAAGTACATAATATTATTACACTGTGTATACTGAACAGGTGCGGTGATGCACCATAAGACTCAGGGCACAAAAGAATAGAACCACCCCCAAGAACGCCGATGGCGGTCAGGATGGCCGCCAGTAAGGTAGCTCCTTCTCCGATCGAAGGAGCACGCGTGGGACTGACGTGTGAAAACGAGGACTGACCTGGAGGGAGGCACGCAACCAAGTAGGGACAACCGAGTAGGAACAACCGAGTAGGAACAACCAAGTAGGAACAACCGAGTAGGAACAACCAAGTAGGGACAACCAAGTAGGAACAACTAAGAAAAGGGACCGGGGACTACTACTTCTTCCTCCAATCAAAGGGAGGAGAGGTCACTCAAGCCATTCGCGGGTGCAACTCGTGGTGAAATCACCAATGTCCTCTTTTTTCTCCTTTTGTTCGCCTGCCTGGAGAAGAAACGCGGTTCGAAGAACCGCGCGGCGTGGCCTTGACGGCGCGCGCCAAAACTTCGCTAATTACAAAATGGTTACAGTGATATGCACACAAAAAAACACCCAAAAAAACCACAAGGGGTGATCGGAACGATCGCCCCGAGTCAATACCTCTACACTCCTTACACCTACTTTAACTATTAGATATTGGTTATTTTGGGCCGCTGAAGAAGGCGTACAGTCACGAAATTGAGCAGTTAATACGGATGAATATCACATATATTAACAAGCTGGAATTTCTCTGTGCGTTTAAAAAGGCCTTTTTTACTTCAATCACAGAAAAAAACATACAGGGTGGTTTTACCGGTGCCAGCCTTATACTATATAACCCAGAAAGGGTAATATCTCAGCTAGATGTGTGTATTTAAACCCTAACACCCTTAACCTCAGGCCTAACCACACCACTACCTTAGGTCTCCCAAACGCCACACAACCCTCGAGAGGCCACCTTATAATCAGTGTTTATCAAAAATCGAATTTCTAACTATCAGGACAGCTCTTTAACCTCTATGCTAATAGCTGTGGATCGATTAGCCAAAGGTATAATGGCTGTGATGCACGAGGTGGCTCTTCTCCGTACAGAGGTCTCTGCACTATAAAAGGCTAATAAGGGGCTTAGTAAGCGACGGAGGGCTAAAAAAACACGTGTACGGCTTAGAGGGTCACTTACTGTACAGGAGGCACAGGATTTACTGGATTAGAAGGCTGTAGGGGAGCAGTTAGCTCAGGAAACACGCTAAAGTGGTAGTGGCGTAAGGGGGTCTTGTATAAAGATTCAGTGTTGTGGCGTGTGCGGCAAGGCTGGCCATAATGCGCGCACTTGCAAGGAGGATGTAGAATCGTCTGATTCATCTGTTTCTGATTCAGTTATTGTTATTTCCTAGTGTTGTGGTTGTGTAATTGAGGATTGTTGTGGTAGGGTGATGGAAAGTGCGGCGCTCGCTTGTCTGCGGCGCTCGCTTATCATGGACGTTAAAAGGCAAAACTGTTCATGTTTATGAATGGAGTCCCATTCTGGCCATCTTTATATATAGGGCCAGTTCTGGGCTTACTTGGCTAGAGTTGAAGTAATCCAGCGTGCTGTGGCGCAGTATGCCGAAAATGGTAATTAGGTTGAGCAAAGGTGAGTAAGCCTACGCAAATCCTGAGCAAAGACCGAGCCGAGCTTGAGCCAGGGCGAGCAATGTCACGTGCGCAGCGGACGAAAAAGGAAATTTCGTGTGCCCAGATTCGTCGCAGACAACCAGGCTGATATCCGAGGGAGCCAATATTCACCAAGCGGGGCCGAATGGACGCACACCATTACTACCCGCCGCATGCAAAAAAAAAAAAAAAAAAAAAAAAAAAGACTGTCACCATCGTTCAACTTCTCATTAACAGGGGTGCAAACGTGAACATAGCTGACTTCCGTGGCCCATCCGCGCTGTCATTCGCAGCGGAGTTGACTGTCAGCCACGTAACCGCCAAACTCCCCATTCAACACGGCGCACGTGCTCGGCCCCGGACTTTACAGGGCCGGTCAGCTTTCTCGTCGAGCTGGTGTCTTTGCTTCCCACTGCCGTGGATATGGCCTCATGGCCAACTAGCAGCGACCGCGACGCGTCATCACTGGCTTATGCGATGCGGGGAGGACACACACGTATTGTCGAGGCCCTCATCCAGCGCCACGTGTCCGACGTTTCCTGCACATGGATGGGGACATCACCGCTTTGGCAGGCGATCGAGGCGGGCAAAGGCGACATTGTCAAGCTCTTACTCCGAGCCGGTGAAAGTGCTAGAGAAACGATCTCATCAGGCATTTCAGTTTTGCGGACAGCTGTTGAACGAGGAAATATTGATCTTGCGTACGAGGCAATCGTTGGGGAAGAGGATGAGATCGGTGTCACCCTTGTTGATTTGGCGCGGCGGGGTGGGCATCATGGGCTGGTGACTGTTTTGCAAGAAGAGATTGATAAGCGGTTGAAGGCGTGGGAGAAAGGCTCTAAAGCCCTTCCGCCACCATCTGTCTAGGAACGTGGACTTGCATTGGGTGCCTACAGCGTTGCGTCCTTTTTCGGCGAAGAGTGACTGCGAATTCGGCCAGGCTCCGATCAGGGCAAAGGGAGCTGATTGGGCGGTGGCTGTGCCAAGCAGCTGAAACAAAATCCTGCCATGACCACCCCCAATTCCGTCCGAGTCGTCCGTCAGTTCTTCTACTTTCGCAATTGAAGTCGACGAGCGCGTCCTCGCCAAATGACTTGGAGCGATGCTCTGCAGCGCTTGTGAACGGATATTTTCCGAGCCGAGACGATTGGCGTACGGCAGCATCTCGCCATGGATGCAGAGCGTCACGTCTTTTCGTCGAGCTCTGAAGGACGGTTGCCATCTTTGCAACATCATCGAAGAAAACCGAAGCTACAACGAGCACCAATCTCCCGAGTTTCCGCGCAATGTCAACTACGCATTTAAGCCGTTGAAGCCCAGCTGGGCACGAAAGGGAACAGGTCATAAATGGTACGCCTATCAGCAATCCACCTACGACGACGACCCTGCATTTGAGCTTGCAGATTTCATACGGGGCGTTGAGATGGACCCTACGCCCAACGGACTGGGCGCTCTTCTCGCTACCGACGCGGACAATCTGCTTGACGAGGCCAAGAAATCCTGGATGGTTCTGGAGTTCCTCGGAAATGAGCACATTCTACTGCCCATGGAGATTTGCACCGGCGAGCCACTGGAACGACTGGCTCAGGTCAGCCTCGCGTCACAGGTTTCGACAGGCCAGACCGAAAGCCTGCAACTGGCTCGTGGGTGGCTACAGAACTGCAAGGAGACGCATCTTTTCTGCCAATCCCGAAGCGAAGACTGGCTTCCAACGCGGTTGATTGACGTGGGCACGGTCGAGAGCCCTATCCTGCGTCTTGTTACCAGCACTTCCCTGGAGCCTAAAGCACCCTATGTTGCTCTAAGTCATCGATGGGGCGCCAACCAGACCTTCATTCTGCGGACAGACAGGATGGCTGCATATCAGGAAGCAATACCAACCTCTGAGGCATCTGCGACGGTACGAGACGCGGCCAGAGTCACACGGGCTCTAGGCATCCGCCATCTGTGGGTGGACTGCATGTGCATCATCCAAGACGACGATGGTCAGGACTGGGCTCGCGAATCTGACACCATGTTCAAGGTGTACGGACTCTCAACTTGCACCATCGCGGCTGCAAACAGCGGAGACGGAGAGGGAGGCTTCCTCACCGACCGAAACCAGTACCGTGTTCGACCGTGTCACATCCCCAGCCCATTCAAGGCCGACTCAAAATACTCCTTTAAAGTCATGAGTCAATATCTCAACAAAATCCACGACAGAAACGTCCGAAATTCTGAGTGGTTCAACCGCGGCTGGGTATTCCAGGAACGAATGCTTGCTCCTCGACTTTTGATATTCACCAAGACGCAGGTCCTGTGGGGCTGCGCAAAGCTGCAGGCAGCAGAGACGTGGCCCTGTGGGAAGACCAACGATAACTACATCGACAGGTTCAACTCGGTCGAAGTGGAGAAGGACCGCCTCCGTGACCTCCTCGATCCCAAGACGGGCATTTGCAGCTCACACAAGGCGTGGTGGGAGTTCCTGCAGGACTACATGTCCTCTCAGCTGACGGTTTGGTCTGATCGACTTGCGGCAATCAGGGGCATCGCCGCGCTGACCGAGGATCTCACCGGGGAGCGGTACTGTGGTGGTATGTGGCTCACGGGCGACCTATTCAATGCGCTGCTGTGGCATGTGAAAGGGGGGCTAGAGCTGCGTCCCGGGGTGTATGTGGCGCCTTCGTTCTCATGGGCGGCTGTACTGAACGGGACGGTGGAGTTCCGTCCAAGTTTCAAGGGAAAGATCCCGGACGAGTCGATTCACGTGGAAGTTGTCGAGCAGGTGCAAATTACGACAGACACGCGATACGGCAACACGAGGAACATTCAGGAGGGACTGCGCTTGCTGGGAGTCGTCTTGCCGTGTTCCATCCTGACGACCCGGTCGGGCCTGGGTGTTGAGCATGTCATGATACGGGAGGAGGGCGTGGTCTGGGTTGAGAGAGTGCGTGTGCCGGCATCTTGGCTCTGTTTTGAAATTGCTGACACGGCAGAAGATCAGACTCGAGATCGAGGAGGCCGAAAGGGAGGCGGCAAGGTTGAAAGCACTGGAAGAGGAGAGAGCGGCGGCGGAGGCGGAGGCGGCGGCAAGACAACAAGAAGCAGAAGAGAAATTAGCAGAGAGACGCATGAAATTCTGGCCAAAACAAAAGATTGGAGCTGGCAAACAGCTGGATCTCATTGGAGCCGCGGGGGTAAGTCAGCCTTTCGCTGGACGAGAAGGACGGGGGAAGAGCGCTGACACAAAGACTACCAACACTAGCTTCGCGGAGGTGGCAGCGACGTCCGTTCCAAGCTGAAGAACAAGATGCAGAAAAGTGCCGACTACGCCCTGTCCAAGCTCTCCAGCGCAGCTGAGCTCAGGTTCAAAGGTGGGACGAAAGAGTCAACCACAGTTTCAACGAAACCCGGAACCTTTCCTCGAGCACTCTCTCGCTCAACGCACGAAACGGAAATGAGACGACGCCAAAGGGAGGCAGAAGCCAGAGCCGAGCGCGTCTTCGCCGATCTGGACAGGGGCGTCAAATTCGAAGACCCGTTGGAGATGGAAAAGAAAAACAGAAAGGAAACCCCACCAGAGGTTATCATCAAGGAGTATCTCAAGGGGGAAGCGTACATGGACTATTTGATGCCGAGGAGGGAGGTCTTTGATGTGTTTTTCCTTCCGCTTCTTGGTGCTTCGGGTCTTCTTATCAGGGAGGTTGATGAAGGACAGTACGAGCGGATTGGAATGTTTTCTGGATGGGGTGAGAGGGAGATTGCAAAGTTGCCTTGGCCTGAGGAGAGGGGAGAGTTTTTGCTTGTTTGAGGTGCCCTGTGGGTTAGGGAGGAAGTTGGGGCTGTGTAGAGCGTCGTTTTCGCTCCTTTCAAGCGTAGAGGAGATAGATAACGTTCTTGAACAATGCTTTAGGTAGGCGAATAGATGCGGAGAGTAAACGGAAGGGTTTGGGCCCACCCTGCCCAGTATGTTATTTACTAGGTAGGTACTATCCCCATATCCTTTACCGTCCCACTTCGTCTGCCGTCCGACTTATTTTCCCATCTGACGTCTTCTCTCATCCAACATCTTTTACCTCTCACTTCTTCTGCCATCACCACGTCAACATGGGTCCTCCTGCGCAGCCTGGCACCGTGCTTCCTACCATCAAGACCGAGGTTTGTATCCTTTCTTCCTTTGATTTACCATCATCATCTCAGTCGTCTTAGCTAGCTCCATTTTTGGGGGAGGGTAGCAACCCCGCAACCTCCTAGTCCAAAGAGCTGAGCAACGGGCACATCATCGACTACCAACTCCACAGCATCTTCAGAGACAGAAGCGTCGACAAAAGTTGGAGGTGGCGCGTCGTCCACAAAAGGGGATGCACAAAGAGGCGCTCGCGAGGGTGCAGAGCAAGCAGTTGATAAAATAGAAAAGTTGGTGATGTTTGCTGATTCTCCCCCGCTGGTCGGCGCGGCCATGCTTGAGGCGATGGGTCGGTCGCGAGATGCAGAAAGAGGAACAGCGTCAACAAAGAGTCAAATTTAGCCGTGCCAACCTCGATTCGTGATATGGCGCCCAAGTAGCGCACGGGACTGTAACCCCGCTCAAGTATTGGGAGCAACAGCACGCAGCCACCAGGGCCGGAAGTCCTTCTACACCCAAGTCACAAGACGCTGAACAGCAGCACAGGCCCGGTAACAACCATAAATTGTGTGTGTGCCACCTACCGTAACCCCTTCATAGATACTGGTCCTTCAACCCCATCGCTCAGCAAGGGTCGACCCTCCACGTGTTACTCAGGACGAGACTCCGCTCCAGCACTCATGGCCTCCTAAGTGGTGAATAAGAGGTTAACACATGATGAATTTTCTGGTAGCAGAGCGGGGTGTCACCCCATGCCCACCTGGAAGAGGTTGGGAATAAGAGGCTTTCTCCCGTCGATGATGTTCTTGAGGTCAACTACCAACTCTTGCAACGCGGGGGGCATGGTCTTCATCTCGGTGATGTGGGCGCGGACCATGGGCCAATTCGGGGCGCGATGAAGAGCCGCCTCCTTTTCGCAAATGCTGCTCCTTCTAGACAGCGATGTAGAGGCATTGGCATCAGTGCCAGACGATGGGACGGCCGTTTGTCCCCCAGCTTCAACCAAGTGGTCAATCCATGCCTCAATGACCGCGTCGAAAGACTGGTGCTCGGACATGAGAGTAGCGCTCTCTTTTGAAGCAGCCCGTAAGCGCCGCTGTGCACTTGGCTGAGGCTGTTTGGCGTCTCACGACAAACTTACGGATCTTGTTTTCTTGGAAGTTGCAGGCCTGGCAAGCTTCAGAACGTGGTCTGTGCGACAAGGCGAGGTCCGCCAGCCCCACTTCGGGATCGGTCTGCCCGGAGTGGGGCTATGGTCTGTCCTCCCTTGGCCATGCCGTTCCGCTGCCAGCCGCCTCCTGACGTGGAATGCGAGCTCTCGGTCTGGGCCCCAAGAGGTGCGCGGGCTCAATCAATTCAAGGAAAAGAAAAAGTATGCTTGCGCGTAGCCTGCTTCCAGGCCAGGCTATCGCTTCCGATGCCCCACTACCGACAATGCTGCGAGCGTTGACGTTGGAATGGCCTAGAACGATCAGCGATCCAGATGTCTGGTGGGCCCGATTCCTGCCTCAGGCTTGGAGGTGGGCTGCCAGCCAATCAGGGACCTACCAACCAAGTGACTCATGAAAAAAAAAAACCGCTAAACGCACCCCGCCGTGGAATTACCACAGCACTGCCCCTGCACTCGGCCCCCGCACTCTTCGTTCCACACTCCTTTCTTGTCTTCCCACCCCAAATCTCAGGCATAAAAACGTAACCTTTCCCTCCCTCTGGATGATTCATTATTTTTTCTCTCCTCAACACCACATCCCTAGGGGATTCCACGCTCTTCACCCCTATAACTCTTGATCCCCCGGCCTCCTCGTTGAGGCCGTCACCCCCGTGCAAGAATGGACGCCGCCGCTAGCTCAGCAGCAGCGTGCTCACGACAGCTCCTCAACAGGACAAGTCGACCTCGCTCCACCGTCGCTTAGCCTGTCCCTCTCGCCGGACTGCCTGTCAATAGCATCATCTACCTTTGACTTTGACTTCAACTCTTCTTCTCTGTTCAGTACTACCCACAATTTCGACTTTTCTTTCGATTGCTTCGACACAGCCACTCTACCTACTACCACCGCAACTTCTGACAGCGGCATCGACGTTACTTCCTGGCCTGAATTCCAATTCGACCCTACACAGCTCACTCAAGTTCCCATCATCACGACTACGGACCCCATGCAAAACACTCACCTTCCCGACCTCGCCTTCTCCCAACACTTTCCCGCTGACGGGGCCACCCCGTCCTCTCTCTTCGAAACTACCGCCACTTACCCCCCCTCCACTGGATCCGGCTCCTCATCCTCTTCTTCCCCCGAACAAGACCCCCTCACCTTCTTGGACTCCACAACCCCCTCCGTGCTCCCTGGTTTGACCCTCCCCAAGGGTCTCGCCCAACAAACCAAGCCCAAGCGCGGACGGCCCCCCAGCACACGCTCCGAGTCGCCTACCGAGTACGACGTGCTCGTCAAGCGACAGCGGAACAACGTGGCTGCCAAGAAGTACAGACAAAAGAAGATCGACAGGATCGAGGAACTGGAGGAGGAAGTGGACGAGGTGAAAAAGGAGAGGGATGAGTTGAGGATTCGGCTGGCGAGGCAGGAGGCGGAGACGAAGGCGTTGAGGGAGATGTTGAAGTTGAAGATGGGTGGAAACCCAGAGGGGGGGTGAAGGGCGATGGATCTGGAATTAGTTGTTGGTGTTGATACCATTGTTAGTATTTGTTCTTGGTTTGCATGTAGGATTGGGTGTTCGTCAATGGAATGGATTTTGGAGTGCTTTCAGACGATGTCGGCTCGTGACATGTGCTTTGCAAGTGTCTTTTCCGCATGGGCAGAACTTGGTTTAGGGAACGCGTTTTGCATCATGGCAGCTGTGACGAAGTTGAGGAGATGTGGTGTGGCTTACATGAGTTCCGGGAGGGTTGATCAAGCTGCGATCTGCCGTTTCAGCCGTCTCCCTCTCAGCGAGTCCAGTGGCACTGCACTGCATGCAATGATCCACAAGTCGAGACACCACACACTCATCACAAGAATGTGGCCATGAAATCCAGTTGAAGACTCGACCAGTTAACTCAACGGTGAAACGCCTCTATCAAGCTTGTTCCATTCGATCTAGCTACGTCTACAACCTCGATCCTTATATCAGAACGCGTCTGACGGCTCCTGTCTCATTATGAGTTGCGATGATTTCATACTGTGTTTCTGCGGTCGTTGCCGTCATTGCCGAATCTAATATCTGTGAGATCACGGCCAGCCGCAAACGGTTAGACGTGCGGTCCCTTCATCTGCCCCAGTGCGGAATTGCTCCGATATATCCTTGGTCTCCTGCTAAGCAAGGTAAACTAGAATCCCCGCCAAGGGCGCCAGTGTTACTCGGGGGGGGGGGGGGGGGGGCTCGAAGGGAAGCCAGAGCCCGGTGTGGGTAGGTATCCAGGAACAGGAGAAGCAGATGCGCATCCTTACCCTGTAACGCCGGATTTATCTGGACTCTACAAACTGACCAAGCCCCAGATATTTCGTTTTTTAAAGCTGGCTCGTCGTTCGTGTTAAGCGGGATCGTGCAACATATGTTCAAAAAGGCCAGAAACCTGTCGATAACTGCAAAGTCGAGTTCGAGGGCGCCTTTGCTGCGTTCATGAAACGAAAAAAATTACACCTTTTGGCTATAGATTGTACCAGACTGGATACTAGACTGGATTAATTCATGCTTTCTCGTGTTATCTCTTGTGTGTTTCTTCAAGTCAAGTCTTCTTAAATGTTAAGTCATTTGGTGCACAGCGAGGCAGATAGTGGATGAGGCAGTCCGAGATACATGGGTCGGTGTCTTCTCAGCGAGACATGGACAAGGGTGGTATGTCAGCCCATTTGTCTACCGTTCTTCCACAGATGCGTTTAGACCCAAGTCTAACTCTCTTAACGACAGGGCTCATCTCCCACACGAATCCACGTTAGCACTGGGAATCATGGTGTAAAGAGAATTGAGGGCGCTGCTGTTGCATGGGGGGTGCCTTTATGCTGGCGTGGTCTGCTTGAGCTACAATGCTGAAACGCTCACCGACCGCGGCGGACGCGGCGGGCGCATCTGCGATGGTGTTATTAGCCAAAACATTTCTACCTTGGCGACCTTTGGCATCACGGAGGCTTTCCTGGGTTGCCTAGTCAAACGGGACATCGGTGGCCAAAGACGTCCGCGATGGCAAAGACCTGGTAAAAGGTGCCTGGACAAGGGAGGTCCTTCGGGGAGCAACCTCTGACGAAACACACCTTGTAGCGTTCGAGTTCGAGGCGGAGAAGTACGGCTGCGGGTCAGGAAAGGGGAGCTCGGGTATGAGACTTACTATCACGGTTCTGTTGATTTACTTCGCCATCGTCGGGGGTCACTTTTTCTCTCTGGGGGTCATGCTGTGTCGGCGGGGCCGTCACGGTAGGAGCGTGCCCACTATTGATGGGTGTGGAGATTTTCAGGGCTTCTTGCTCCTGGCGTGGAATTCGAGGCCACCTACAAATGCCGAATTTTTGGGAAGGAGTAATAATGCGGGACGAACCGATGATGTTTGCGCCATCAGGTGATGGCTAGGGCAGAAGGGAGTAAAGTACAGTTGTGCGCTGCCGCGAAGCCTGGTAGGAATCGGCGTAGGAAGAGAATCAGTGGGGAATGGCCTGAAGAGGCAATGCTGGTGAGGTTGGTCAAGGGCAGGAAATATCTGTAAGAAGTGTCTGGAGTCTTGTAGTTCAAATTGGACGCCTACTTACGAAGACAATCGATCAAAGGAAGTAAACAGTTAAACGACCCTGAGTGCAGGGGTTGGGGGTACAAGTAGGTCCTGAAAACCAGCGTGGACGGCCCACGGCGACCAAATCCTCGCAGGTACGGCTCCAACACCTCGTCCCAAAGAATCCCGATGAACCATCCTCAAAAGATGTAACTCTCTTGGCGATGACGGTTCCCACGTGGATCCCGCAATGAAATGGCGAGAACCAGCCCTGAAACTTGCCGGGACTGCGTACAGACGTCTGGTGTTTACTCATCGCTCCGCAGAACAAAATCTCCAATTTGCTCTCAGCACTAAAACGCGTATTGTGTTGCTGACCACCATCATTCCCGCAATCGAGAAATCTCAATGCCCATCTGCCCCTTGCCCGCAGCAAAGAGTGCGCCCCAAAACCAACCAATAGCGTGCCCCGATCCGAGCCGCGAGACAAATTGTCCCGCGCATTCAGAATGAATCATGGTAATGCATCCACCCCCTGGGGCCCCCACACCCAAACGCGCACGGAAAACTTGACCGCCAGGGTCTCGGCGAAGCTAGCGCCCGCCGGAACTAACCCCAGGGAGACGGCCGGCTCCATTGCGCGGACAAGGTTGGGACAGCCGAAGGGCTGTCGGAAGGGCTAGCGCGCTTCCGCGCCTGGCGACGGGGTTTTAGGCTCCACTTGCTCTGTATTTTAGTGGGAATGCTGCTTGGTAATGATGCATGATTGCTAAGCTCCAGGAACACTGCAGCGCTCGCCACAGATTGGATCCGAGGTTCGTGGGCAGATAGTCAGCGCCTCACCGCTCGGAGGAACACCTGCTTGCAGTTGGTGCCGGTTACATAAAGCAAAAACACGGCCCGCGACGGACGAAGATGACGGCGTGCGCCATTCTGTCGGTGTGACTCGTGGCTGGGAGAGTTGTTGGCGCCCCGCACCCGCACCGCGTTTCCCCTCAGGGTGCTTAGCTATCTCCCAAGCTGCCTCGAAACAGATAACGACATCGATTGGATACCTCGCATTTGAAACAAGACCCCGTAGCTCCCGAATCAATTAGATTGTCTACTTGTTGCAATAGATAAACCCGCCGACCCTCGTCCTCGTATGCCGGCTTTACGCTAGGACGCAGCACCCGCATGTTGTGCGGTAGCCCGGAGTTAGCCCGATCACGGATTTTGGAGATTTCTAATCCCCATCCCCATCCTGGCTACCCTGAGATAGCTAATCCGTAATCCGGCCCCCTGTGGCATATCTTGACTCGAACCCCAGGTCGCGTTGACCGTGTTTTTTTTTTCTTCTTCTTCTGTCTTTGTCCTTCCTGCCCCTCCTTCTACCCCCCTCGCACCTACCAGTTGCTTGCCCGCCCTCCCCAACAAAACCCAACCAAACAACTCGCATCGCGACAGCGACCAACACCGCCAAAATGTGGGGCCACACTCCCAACGAAGGCACCTTCCGACGACAAGCCGCCGAAACCCTCCCCGAATCCCTGCACCACCGCGACGAAACCGTTCAAGCCTCCGCCGAAGATGATGACACCCCCCTCGGCGGAACCACCGTAGCGCCCACCCCCAACCCCGGCTCCGACTCCGAAAGTGCCCCTCCCGCGCCAAACACATGGGGCGAGCGCGACGTCGGCGGTCCCGTCTGTCAGGAATCAGCCATGAAAGAATTCCGCGGTCTTCAATCGGAATTACTCACGAGCAGTAATACTCGTTTGAGCAGATCCACCTCGCGCGCGACGTCTGTTGCGTCTGGTGCACGTCGTGCTTCGCGCGCTACGTCAGTTGCTTCTGCCGCTCGGCGCGATGGTCTGTTTGCGAGGTTGACGTCGAGGTTGACCAATCGCTCCGCTGCGGTTGCTGCGGAGGAGGAAAGTGAAGATGAGACTACCCCCGACGCGTCGAGTTCGGAAGGAGATGATTTTGAGCTGGAGAGGTTTATTAGGGATGGACATTTGGAAAAGAGGACGGCGGAGGGGGGGAGTGCGAAGAAGGTTGGGGTGGTGTTCAAAGGGTTGAGTGTGAAAGGCTTGGGTGGGGACGCGGAGGTAGTGAGGACGTTGCCGGAGGCGGTGCTGGGGACGTTTGGACCGGATCTGTGGAGGATTTTGAGCGGGTGGTTTCCGGCGTTGAAGATGGGCAGCGGGAAAAAGGGGGAGTTGAAGACGTTGATTCATGATTTCACGGGGGTGGTGAGGCACGGGGAGATGATGCTCGTGCTTGGCCGGCCGGGAGCGGGGTGCAGTACGTTTTTGAGGGTGATTGCGAATAACCGGGGGGGATACGCTGCAGTGGACGGGGAGGTGTCGTATTCGGGGATCTCGGCGGAGGAGGTGAGGAAGCACTATCGCGGACAGGTGGTGTACAATGCGGAGGATGATCAGCACTTGCCGACGTTGACGGTGGGGCAGACGCTGAGGTTTTCGCTGCTGAACAAGACGAAGAAGCACTTTCGCGGGGACGTGGAGGTAATTATTCAGGGGCTGTTGCGGATGTTCAACATTGGGCATACGTATAACACGCTGGTGGGGAATGGGTATGTGAGGGGTGTTTCGGGGGGCGAGAGGAAGAGGGTGAGTATTGCGGAGACGCTGGCGACGAAGAGCACGGTTACGTGCTGGGACAACTCGACGAGGGGGCTGGATGCTTCGACGGCGCTGGACTTTGCGATGTCGCTGAGGATCATGACGGACGTTTCGGACCGGACGACAATCACGACGCTCTACCAGGCCGGAGAGGGGATTTACGAGCTGATGGACAAGGTTCTCGTCATCGACGAGGGGCGAATGCTGTTCCAGGGGCCGGCGGGAGAGGCCAGACAGTACTTCGAGGACCTCGGATTCTACGCGCCGGCGAGGATGACGACTGCCGATTTCCTGACGTCCATCTGCGACCCCAACTCTCGCGTGTTCCGCGGAGGATTCGAAGACCGGTGTCCCAAGACGGCTGAGGAGCTTGAGAAAGCCTTCCGTGCAAGTCCCGCCTACCAGAAGGTCCTCGCCGACGTTGCCGATTTTGAGACGCATCTCTCTCAGACGGGCCACGGCGATGCTCGTGTCTTCCAGGACTCGGTTCAGCAAGAGAAGTCGAAGCACGTGGCATCAGGATCGAGCTACACCGTCAGCTTCTGGAGACAGGTGTTGGCGTGTACCCGGCGCGAGTTCTGGCTTCTGTTGGGAGACATGACGGAGCTGCGAACCAAGTACTTCACCATCATCAGCAACGGCCTCCTCGTCAGCTCCCTGTTCTACAACACCCCCGCCTCGACCGATGGAGTTTTCCTCAGGACCGGTGTCGTTTTCTTCTCCATCATCTTCCTGGGATGGCTCCAGCTCGGCGAGCTGATGAAGGCCGTCTCGGGACGTGTTGTGGTTGCCCGACACAAGGACTACGCCTTCTACCGGCCGAGCGCTGTGAGTCTTGCGCGAGCCCTGGCTGACTTCCCTTTGTTGGTCCCGCCGACCATTGTCTTTGGCCTCATCATGTACATGATTACCGGCCTGGATCTGGAAGCTGGCAAGTTCTTCATCTACCTGCTGTTTGTCTACACAACCACCATCTGCTTCACCGCTCTGTACAGGATGTTTGCCTCACTCTCGCCAACGATCGACGATGCGGTTCGGTTTTCGGGCATTGCTCTCAACATTCTGATTATCTACACTGGCTACGTCATCAGCAAGCCGTTTCTCATTCGTGACAAGATCTGGTTTGGGTGGATATACTACATCAATCCGGTACGTTATCTCCTCGAGTGACACTACATGACAGCAGCTAACTCCTGCAGGCTGCCTACTCTTATGAAGGTGCAGTGTCGAACGAGCTCCACGGAAGATTCATCGACTGCGCGCCAAATCAACTCGTCCCTCAGGGCCCCGGCATCCAACTCGCGAACCAGGGATGCGCCATCGCCGGTGCGGTGCCTGGAGGCAGTGGCGTTGAGGGTGACGACTATTTAACATCGCAGTTCGACTACAGCAGGGCAAATCTGTGGCGCAACTTTGGTGTCTTAGTTGCCTTTTCGGTGCTCTACCTCTTGGTCACCGTGGCCGCCACCGAGCTGATCTCCTTTGTCGGGCCCGGTGCTGGTGCTCTGGTCTTCAAGAAGCCCAGACGGGGCAAGAAGACCAAGAAGGCAGGTCAGTCAGATGAGGAGAAAGGAGCGTCAACGGTAGATTCTTCCGGACTTTCAACCCCTCAACGGACTCACACCCAGGATGAGGTGCTCGGGTCGCTGGAACGAAGCGATCGGATCTTTACCTGGGAGGATCTCACCTACACGGTGCCCACGCCGCAAGGACCCAAGCGACTCCTCAACAAGGTCAACGGCTATGTCAAGCCCGGCGTCTTAGTAGCGCTGATGGGTGCCAGTGGCGCAGGCAAGACGACGCTTCTCAACACTTTGAGTCAACGACAGCGCGTTGGTGTTGTCGGCGGCGACATGCTTGTGGACGGCAATGCTCTCGGGGCCGACTTCCAACGGAGCACTGGCTTCGTTGAGCAGATGGATCTTCACGACGAGACAGCCACTATTCGCGAGGCTCTCGAGTTTTCGGCCCTTCTTCGACAAGACCGTTCCGTTCCGCGGAAAGAGAAGGTCGAGTATGTCGACAAGATCATCGACCTCCTTGAGCTACGGGAGATCCAAGATGCCATCATTGCTTCTCTGGGCGTCGAACAGAAGAAGCGACTCACCATTGGTGTCGAGCTTGCCGCCAAGCCCTCGCTTCTCCTTTTCCTCGACGAACCTACCAGCGGCCTCGACTCCCAGTCGGCCATGTCTATCGTTCGTTTCTTGAAGAAGCTCTGCGCTGCAGGACAGGCCGTCATCTGCACCATCCACCAGCCGTCGTCCGATCTGATTCAGGAGTTCGACAAAATCCTCGCGCTGAACCCCGGCGGCAACACCTTCTACTTTGGTCCCGTCGGCCAAAACGGCAGTGCTGTGGTTAAGTACTTTGCGGATCGTGGCACTACCTGCCCGCCAAACAAGAACATCGCCGAGTTCCTGCTCGAGACAGCAGCCAAGGGCGGACAAAAAGTCAACGGCAAGCGCATCAACTGGAACAAGGAGTGGCGCGGGTCAGACGAAAACCGCGAGCTCATCGAAGAAATCCACCACATCAAAGTCGAACGCAGCCGCCAAGTAGAAGAAGAAGCCCGAGGAAACACACCCCGCGTCGAGCACGAGTTTGCCGCGCCCATCTGGGACCAAACATTACAGCTCACCAAGCGCATGTTCATCCACCAGTGGCGCGACCCCTCCTATATGTACGGCCGTCTCTTCGTCGCCTTCATCGTCGGCGTCTTTAACGGGTTCACCTTCTGGAAGCTCGGAGACACCGTGGCAGACATGCAGAACCGCATCTTCACTTGCTTCCTCCTCATCACCGTACCTGCTACCGTCCTCAACGCCGTCATCCCAAAGTTTTACACCAACCGCGCTCTCTGGGAGGCTCGCGAACACCCCTCTCGCATCTACGGCTGGGTCGCCTTCTGCACCGCCGAAGCCCTCTCCGAAATCCCCGGGTCCATCATCGCGGCTGTCGTCTACTGGCTCCTTTGGTACCTCCCCACAGGTCTCCCTGTCGAGGCACCCGTATCGGGTTACGTCTTCCTCATGACCCTCCTCTTCTTCCTCTTCCAGTCCAGCTGGGGCCAGTGGATCTGCGCCTGGGCGCCCTCCTTCACTCTCATCAGCCAGGTTCTCCCATTCTTCCTCGTCATCTTCAGTTTGGCCAACGGCGTCGTGCTCCCTTATAACCAGCTCAACGCCTTTTGGAAATACTGGGTACGTTCCCCCCATCCGTTTTCCATGTTACACGACTAACACCCGACGTACAGATCTACTACCTCAACCCATCAACCTACTGGATCTCCGGCATCCTCACCACCGTCCTCGCCGGCCAAACTGTCCGCTGCGCCCCCAACGAAGCAGCCTACTTCAATGCCCCCTCGAACCAAACCTGTCTCGAATTCGCAGGTGATTTCGTCCGTCAGGCGGGACAAGGGTACCTCACGAATCCGGAAGACACGACGAATTGCGGGTATTGCCCCTTTGCGAGCGGGGATGAGTATCTTGCGTCGGTGGGGCTGGAGACGGGGAAGCAGTGGAGGGATTTTGGGATATTTTTGGTGTTTTGTTTTACGAATTGGGGGTAAGTTCACTTGCTCTTCGCCTCGATGGTGCTTTCATCGGGGTCGTCTCGAGAGAACTGAAGCTAACTTGTGAAACAGACTGATTTATTTCTTCATTTGGACGGTGCGTGTCAAGGGGTGGTCGTTTGGACTTGGGTTGTTAAGCAGGACCATTGGAAAAGGGGTCGATGCCGTGACAAGGCCAGTGAAAAGGCTGTTTGGAGAGAAGCAGGAGGAAGGGCAGGTGAAGGCTTGAGCAGAGTATCGAGTGGAAGATTTCTCAGTTCAAGGCGCCGGCAATATGTTTCCATGGTGTTTATACGGGCGAGGATTATTAGACCGTGTCAACTAGACAACCGCGACAAAGTCTTGGAATAATGAGTTTATATCCGGCTGCTACCTGCAAGTCACAACACACGTGGTGGGAATGCGATGAGAACCCAGGACACTCAAAATATTCATGTTTGCAGCTTCTTGCTGGATAGCTCATGTGGAAATGCTATCTACGGCAGCAGACATCAATCCTCAAACTCTCCCTCCTTGCCCTCCCGCAGCAGAAACCAAGGCCATCCATAGCTACCCCTGTTCTGTTGAATACATCAGTGTGGGCTGGAGATCATGGCGGTGAATCAGGATCAGAGGTGTTGACAGCGGGTGGTAACGAAGGTATGGGCGAGATCCAACTCGTCGTTCTTGTGTTGTGGTCGACGTAGTACCGTCTCCCCATGTTATCTTCGCGTCTTTCCCATCCTGCTGGAAGTCTTCTTCCGTCCAATTCATAGAAGGGACCTCTGTCCGTATTCACGTCTGCGGGTGGGCCTTCAATTGGCGAAACAAAAGTTGTTTTCCGCGTGTTGTGGTCCACATAATAGTATTTTCCTGTGTCTGTCAACCGGCTCTCCCAACCAGTGGGAAGATCTCGGCCGAGAATGTCTTTTGTCGGTGACAGCGATGCTCTTGTTTCTCCTGTCAGGGTCGTCGACGCTTTCGCGGAAGGCAGGCTGCTCTCTGTCCTTCCGTCTTTCGGATCTTTCCCTATCGAAATGATCATTTTCCCTTGAACTGCGAGATCGATGGTGCGGTCAGGCTTGAGATCGCGAGTCAACATCGCTTGTTAGGGAGGTAAAGTTAGTCCAAGCTCCTGACATCAGTACTTCTAAGAGGGGCCGTGGGGTAAGCCATACCTTCATGAGGGTCAGGTTCCTCAACATCGAACACGTCTCCTATCCTGACTGAAAAACGGCCAAGATATCCGTAACCCTTCCCTGATTTCTTCGCCTTCCTTTGGTCATAAACCAGAACTTCCAATGTGCTGTCTGCTGTCACGGAGCTACAACTGTGTCAGCCAGTCTCAGATCTTGGATCACTGAGATGTGTGATCAATTACAAGAGAAACTTTTCGTTCCAATAAGGGTTCAGCGTCTTTTCGCGAGTCTCGGTAGTTTCCTCCTGTTTTCCGTCGATAGTTAACTTTGCCCGTGGGTTTGGAAAGGCTATGAAATATAAGCAAGTCGCGATGTCGCCCCTTTGCTCCCTGGGATAGATGGTGTTGAGCTTACAAAATACATCTCGCTTTATCAGCCCATCGCACGCAATAGCTGCAGAATCGTATATTAGACTCTCCGATCTGAGCCAACAAGGGAGAGTGGCAGTACCATTGATGTAGACGTTACGACCGCCCCGTGGCATTTCACGCTCTGCAGGGCGAGGCTCTGGCTTGGCAAACTTGGGGAGAGTTGCTGGAGGCGCCTCTGAGCGACCATCTCGCGCGTCCTGTACCCCGTATCTGAGAATCGTTTCCCAATAGGAGTCCCTCGTGTTGGGTAGCGTTTCCATAGGGACCTCGGAAAGGCCTTCATCCAGTAGCTCCGCCTCGGGAAGCTCCACGCTCGTCGCGCCAGAGGCAGAGGAAGACTCAGCATCGGAGGACGCTGACGTGGTTGCGGCACTATAGTGCATGGCTTGAGTGCTTTCGTCGCCGGCATCGTCGCCGGTGGAGTAATCAGCGCGTGGGATGGCGAAAAGGGCAATTTGCCGGAGGTGCCGAGAAAGATGCCTCTTGATGTTGCTCGTCTTGGCGGGACACAAGTTACACTCGCCGTAGGGGGATACGATTGGCCGTTGAAAAACATCAATGTCCTCGGCAGACCTGCCAATATCCGTGTTGTGTTCTTTCCTCAAATGCTCCCTGAATTGAGCGTGGTCTCTCACTGGGAGGTGACCCGGGGTGTGGCAGAACAGCTCCACGCGATGGGTTTGCGATTCATGGCCAAACCAAGCGTCGACAGAGTCGAACAGGTAGTTGTTCAGGTGGCAGTCAGTGTAGGTGCAGACGTACGGCTGGAGATCGGAAAGAACATGCTCTCTTCCAACCAATCAAACGTCAGCGTGTTGATTAGATCTTGTCATGAATGTATGCGTTAAGGGAGAGGAGGAAAGACACGCACCTCCACTCGCGCTCTCCCGAGACTTGGACGGCGAGATAGCAGTATTTGCACTGGAACAGAGTCGCAAGGCTACCGTCAGCCTGCTTTGGTCGAGGAGGCGCCTCAAGATGAATTTCACGGGTCGCGCGGCTGCCGGCCACAGACGTCCTGGTATCGTCATCCACAGGGGCTACCGCAGCCACATGCAATCGGGCAAGCTCCTCCTCAACATTCACTGGCGTGTCTTGATTGATCCGAACGGTGGTTGCCTTGGTGTATTGGGTTGCTGGCCCGATACGCTGGTGTGGAGGGGGCTTGGATTTGTCGGGGGCGTCGTCTTTGCCGTCATCGTCGCTTCCATCGCCCTGGGATTCGGAATCGTCATCGTCCGTGTCCTCGGTGTCGGATTCTTTCCCTTTCACCAGTCTATCGTTGTGCTGCTGTCGGTATACCAGCAGTTGACGGCGTCGAGTGATCATTTTCGCCAGACGCTTCTGGACTTCCGATGCAAGCCCGGGAAACTTGTCTTGGATGTATCCCAAGTCGAACTCGGCAAAGGGCGAGACCTCTCTGTTTTCGATAAATCTGTCTTGGAGGCGGTCCATCGGAGCTGGTTTGCGCAGGGGCAGGATGTACAGACATTTCACAGCCAGCTCAGACGCCTCGAGGAGCTGCCTTGCTCGAGGGCCAATAGTTGCCTGGTTCTTAGAGCCCAACAGTTGCTGCTCTGGCTCAGGCTCTGAGTCTGACGACACCTCCCAAGGTGAATCCTGATCGCCTAAACTGCTTCTTGTCGACAGAGCGGCGTCTCTCACCGATGGAGGCTCGGCCCCGGTGGTCTTGGCGAGCCATCGTCTTCCGTCGGCGAGCTGGGTTCCGAGTATATCGAGGATTCTCAGGATCAATGCGGGGGTCAGTCACCATCCTGAATATCTGCAGGCAGCAGCGTTGCAGGGACTCACCTCTTCCCTGTACGGTGAGGCAAACCGGAGACGATGATCCAAGGAGCGCGACGAGCTCGGCGGATGAACGGCGCCGACGCTGTCGGCCCAAATGCGGTACTTGTCGAAGGCATCGTTGAGTCGATCGTGGATGACGTTCTGCACGTGAGATTCAGTGTCGAGGGACGAAAGAAGAGAATGGAAGTGTGTGCGACACGCTTTGTGTTTCTCCCAGATGGAAGCGACCATGCTGGCGTGTCAGGGGACCAGAGGACGTTGTCGTCTCTGACAGAGGAAAGAACCACTTGCGCTCCTTCTGATGCATCCGTCACTCTTGATCAGGCTCTCGAACTGCCACGACAACAACCAATCAAGGAGACCTTACCCCGCTCGGAGAGATTTTCGGGAGGCCCCTATCGCTGTACCCCAGTATTTTTTGTAGCCCCTACCTCAATTCAACCTTGTTGCATTGATTCGCCCAAAAAATACCACTGCCCTCAGGCAGTATCAGCCGCAAAAGCTGAACTGCAGACGACATGGCCAGCCATTTCATTTCCAAAAGCCGAGGACTCCTCCGCCCGTCCCACGCCCCAGCGGTGACCACTCACCGCATCACTGCCGTGGCGAGCTCGAACATAGGGTTACTGTCCTTCCAGGAACAACAGCGCCCGACGTAAAATGGGAAAGGGCTACTTTCGGAGCCTTCGACGGCGCGTCAAGGCCCGGCTCTTCCATCACGACGCTAGCGACCCGGGAAGAGCCGCATCTGAGGCCACCGATCATACTTCGGCAGCAATACAAGCATCTTCCTACGGCGTCTTGGTTTGGCATGACTGCCCGCATGCAACCGTCGATATCTGCTTCGTTCACGGCCTGACTGGAGACCGCGAACGCAGCTGGACCGCCGCAGACAGCAAAAAAGAGAAAGATGGCCACCCCTGGCCGCAAAGCATTCTCCCGCCCGAACTGCCTAATGCACGGATCTTGACGTACGGCTATGACGCCTACTACACGAGCGAGGGGGTGTCCTCAGGCAACAGGCTATCGGACCACGCGCGCAACCTCGTCACCGAACTGACGACGAACAGACGCGCGAACCAGAACCGCCCCCTTATTTTTGTGGCGCATAGCCTGGGCGGTCTAGTCACCAAAAAGGGGCTGCTACTGTCACGGGATAACCGCGAAGAGTACCTGCAGGGGATTTTCAAGTGCACTAAAGGTATCTTCTCTCAGCTCTCCCCTTTTAAGCTCTTCTCGTAGTTAAACAGAGATGAGTGGGGCGATGGTTCGTCGCCTAAAGCACCCAACCATCCGGCTAACCACTCTGGATAGGCATCATTTTCATGGGGACGCCACACCGAGGCTCCTGGATGGCCGACTGGGCCAAGTTTCCCGTCAGCGCTTTTGGTGTTGTCAAGTCGGTGAATGGGCGGTTGCTCAAAAGTCTCCAGACGGATGGCGAGTATCTTGAATCGATGCAGGAAGACTTTGCACGCCTCTTACGGAAAACGGACACCAAGTCGGAGACGCCCATCGAAGTCACCTGCTTTTTCGAGGAGCTACCAATGCAGGTGATCGGCACAATCGTCTCGAGGGAGTCGGCGACGCTCCCAGACTATAACGCTATCAGTATTCACGCCAACCATCGTGAGATGGTGAGGTTCTCCTCGACTACGGATAGGGGGTTTGTGGAGGTTCTGGGCCTACTTCGGAAGTGGCAGTATGAGGTCGAGTAAGTTCAATGCAAAAAGAGACACATATTGAAACCGAAGTTGACACAAAGGGTAAAACAGACTGGGACCGTTAATGAGATCCGTCTTTTTCGAGATGAGGCAGCTCGTGGACATGTTCGAGGAATGCAGGGGCTATGTAAGTTCATGCTAAGGAGATTGCAAAAGGTTGGGCTTACAAACATACACAGCTGCATGGCTCTCCAAATGCTGAACAACACCTCTTCTCGTTCAACAAAACACTTCTTCATCTCGGCTCGTGCAAGCTGAGAACCGAGGAAACCTACACGAGAATCCTGCAAGGAGCATGCATTCCGAAAATTGAGTCGCTCATGAAGCGAGATGCCGGTTGGCAGGACCTCCAGCTTCAATCCAAGCTTCGGTCTTCCCTTCAAGACGACTGGGTAGACTTCAGAAAGACGGTCGAGGGGCTGGAACAAAACCTGTCCTACTTCAAGAGAAAGCTCTCTATCAATACGGTAAGACTGCTGACACTTGCGCATCTTTCAGTATCCTGACAACCTAGAACAGACCGACAAAGAGAACGACTGGGAAGACCTCATCCATGACTTCCTTGAGAAATGGGCGGCATCCCAGAGCAGCGCCACGACCTCCATGATGTATGAACGCCTGGTTGGCAAGATTGTCAGGGCCGTCGACCGGCTCTGCTCCTTTGCTCCAAACACCGTCGGTGAGACCCAAGAAGCCGAAGCCGTATCCGGCAAAGGGAGCTCAGAGAGGGTCGAGTGGGTCGCCTCATGGCTCAGCGTCAGGGAGCACACCCGCAACATTTGGGACAAGCTGTCCCATATCTGGAGTTACAACTGTCCCATGCAGCAACATCAGGCCAACATCCAACTATGCCCTCCGGGCGTCCCCATTAGCCACCAGCAAATCTCCTTTGGTTACTCCTTTTCGCTTCATACCCCTCTCTCGGGCTGTGCCTGGCGAGATGTGATAGTCACCTCCAAGTCAGTATCCCCGCGATTCTTCTTGTATCTGCGTGTTCTTCAATACGTCTGACATCACTTCAGGAACAAAATGGAGAAAGATCTGCCGTTAACCCGAAGAGACGAAAAGGGGAAGAAGCGGGCGAGGTTCGTCGACGTGGGGGTCACCATCAACGAGCTCACCAGCCTCCCGAAACACAACCTTGAAGGCGAAGTGTTCAACATCTGCCAAACCATCGAGCGGCAGTATGAACAGGGGGACAAGATTGGATCCCTCGCCTGCGGAGACTGCGACTACATCATGTACGGCGATGCCCCTGGCGACCGGGAGCTCGTTCCCCTTCGAAACATTCTTCCCTACTTCCACAACGGGCAGCCAATCCCTACCGCGCAAAGGTAGACCCGCCCCTCATCTTCCCGACCCCCTAAGCGAGTACTGACCCACCTCCCCAGACGTAAAATCTCCCTCTGCCTGGCCTCCTCCCTCCTCATGCTCTATAACACCCCCTGGCTCCCCGAATACTGGAGCCTCGACGACGTCTACATGGACCGCTCCGACCCAACGCGTCTCTACAGAAAACAAGTCTTTTCCAAACACTCCCCCGTTCCATCCCAACCCAAACCCGATGATACAGACGTCATCGACAACGAACCCATCTTCTGCCTCGCCGTAGCCCTCCTCGAGCTCACCTTCGGCGCACCTCTTACGAACTTCTACAATTCCAACTGCGGCATCGCTGGTCCCAACACGAACTCCACCGGACTGGGGGCCGCAGACCCAGTTGCAGGTCCGGACAACAGACTGTTGAGACTCATCACGGCGAAGCGATTGACGAAAGCAATTCGAAAGCACGAGGAAGAGAGATTCGCATCAGTCGTCATTAAATGCATGAACCCACCCTCGAGCTCTCCAACCGAGTACGACTTCAGTTTCCAGAGCGAGGCGTTCAGGAAGCAATTTATTCAGGACGTGGTGGTTCCTCTTTGGAGGGATGTTGTCAGCTTGAGGGAATGACCTATGCCGTGGAGGGGAGATGGTATGGCCAGCCTCACACAAGGGCAAAAAAGGAGGCTTGGGCGGGCCGGGATTCGAACCCGGGACTCTCGCTAAACGCTGGAAAAGCAACGCTGAAAAAACGCTTAGTGAATACGCTGACCACTACGGTACCCGCACTGTGGCCTTTGTTAGGGACTTGGATTGTGTTTCTGGTTAAGAATGGGGCTGTCGCTTGCTCAGTCGATGGGGTGTCCCCAGGGTGGGCCAGGTCCTACAGGATTGGAGTGGCCTACAGAGGGACTCAACTCGGGAGTCATTAGGTACAGACTGCAGTGCGATGCAGTGCGCGAAGGCTACCTAAGTATGTCATGCTGTGGAATGTCGAAACTGAGCCCTTCTCTACCTACCTAACGAACCTGTCACGGCCTGCTGTATACTAGGTACCTGGCCTCGGGCAAGAAAATGAAGGCCCGACCGATCAATATGAATTGTGTCTTGGACTCGGAGGTTTTCCCGAGATACGGCTGAATATTCGGTCCGTCTTATTGCATTCAACGGCCCCGGCCTGCGAATCCTGTCCGACCCCCGGCTGTGCGGGGAAACAACAACGTGTCCAGTATGGCCATCATGTAAAGGGAAGCATGTACAAAAGGAAGCGCCAAGACCATTCAAGCGGCTGCTTGTCCATCATCTGTCCGCCTCCTCACTCCACATTTCACTAACCAAAACACCAGCAACTCATCTCCTCAGAATGGCACCCTTTGGCACCATTTACACAATGATGAAACCAGTCATCCACCCCCGCACCCGCCTCGTAACCTCCCCCTCCCTCACCCTTCCACTTCCAAATAACTAACCCTCGCCACGCCAGGCCATCGCCATATCCAAAATCACCTCCCAAGACATCACTTTCCCCCCCTTCACCTTCGGGACCGACAACAAATCCCCCGCCTACCTCTCCAAATTCCCCCTCGGGAAAATCCCCGCCTTCGAAGGCACCGACGGCTTCCTCCTCACCGAATCCAACGCCATCGCCCAGTACCTCGCCGACACCGCCCCAGATCCCACCATCCGTGCCCAACTCCTTGGATCGACACCCCAGGAACGCGCCAAGGTGCAGCAGTGGTTGTGGTTTTCGTTTCAGCATCTGGAGCCGGCGTTGAATGCCCTTTGTCTCTGGCGGTATGGAGATGGGCAGTATGGCAAGTATGATGAGAGTGCGGAGGAGAAGGCGGGAGGGGATTTGAGGAGGTGGTTGGGGTATTTGGAGGGGGAGTTGGAAAAGGGGGGATGGCTCGCGGGGACGAAGGGGGTGAGTTTGGGGGATTTGGCGATTTGTGGGCAATTGTATGTGGGGTTTATGTTGTATGTGGATGAGGAGATGAGGACGCGGGAGTTTCCGGGTTTGAGGGGGTATTATGAGAGGGTGTTGGAGGCGGTGCCGGAGGTTAGGGAGGTGTTTGATTTGGAGGGGAAGTGGGTTGGGGTTAGGAAGCAGCCTGAGCAGAAGACGGCGAGTGGTGAGTGAGGGTTGAAGATATGCTACTATGGGTTGAATAAGATGACTACTTTCCACAATGCCTCAGAGCGCTGGGCTCAGGTTTGCGTCTTGCCGCATATCCATAGTCGCAACAGCCTGCTTTCGAGTTGTATTCGTAGATGTGCTGAATACTACCTCCCGTGACCAAATTAAGTACAGGTGACCTTGATCGAGTTGTAATTTCTGGTATCCGTGCAAACATTGTAAGATATGGTTCTGGACGACCCAGTGCATCCGGGATTCTGCCAGATGCGAACTACAGAGATTTGTCAGCTCCCGCTTCTGCCAGTTCAATTGTCAAGTCTTGTACTCACCCGTGCAGATTCCAGGCCGAGTCTCAAGCCTCGTGCTCGCACCAGGAAGAACGGAGCATGCGTTGACCCTAGAGTTGAAGACGGTCCCCGACCCCGAACAGCCCCCGCTGACGAACGAACGGTAGTTGATGGAAGGCAGCGATTGTCTGACTTCCAAGGGGGCGGATTCCTCTGATGCTGGCGCAGCTGTGACATACGCCGCCAGTGCAAGGAAATGGGCTGGGAAGAACTTCATGATGAAAGTGAGAGATGGAGATAGACTAGATGTGGCGAGTTGGAGTAAGGACTCTGTTTCCCGGAGATGGTCAGGACAAGAGATCTACCTCATAGACGGAGTGACCACGGGGAGAATATATACTTTGCGACATTCAAAGAAGCTTCCTACTGCTCCCGTACCGTGCGACCCTGCATACCATCAGCCAATACTACAGGAGACCCGAGAACCTTTCGGTAGACCAACATGGCAAACGACCACAATTCAGCTCCCCGAGCACATCGGATGTGCAATCCCCGTCCCCTTGGGTTGGGCCATTTCCGCTTCTTGCCGCGGGTAAATCGTGAGAGGCAGTGTTACCTGGGCGCCCGAGCTGCTTTTTCCAGGTAATAATGGCGGGAAATGCGGGAAATGCGACGCGGAATACCACCCTAGGACTTGTTGCTGACATCGTGCATCGCCACCGGGCCAAAACATCATTCAGCTTTTGTGGTGTTTATCTGTTAATGAGTAGCATTGCCAGAGCGGGGTAGAGCGGGATACGACTTTGGGGGCTTCTTTTCGTGGTGCCGTGTTGCGTGCAATGGCCGAGAGGGGCTCTGACCCTCTGAGATCCTTGAGTGTCTTGACAGTGCTTGATGGCAGAGTGGTGCAACCGGGCTGAGGGGCGCCCGAGTCGGGATCCGGTTGAGAGCAGGCGAGTTCTAGCGGGCGGATCAGGCCAACCAAGAAATGCCCCACCTTCAAGATCCTGTCCTCGGTTGTCTCCCGCACCACGGCAAGATCATTGACTCCGAGACCTTGCACGTCCCCCTGCACAAATGCCGGTCTCGGCAAGAGATGGCGAGCCATCGGAGACGACAATGTTGCTTGAACTGCCATACACAACAAAACCACTTTCTCTTCGGAGAGAGGAATCTGGTCGGTGGAGTTGAGTTGGAGATACTGCCATTTCAGGGTAAAGGAGAGGTGTGGGGGTACCAGTGTTGATATGTGTAAGGCGAGGAAGGAACGCCTGGAGGACGTCGGCCATCAGCTCATATTAACCCGGAATTGACATCAGGCCTTACCATCGCCTTTCACATGGAAATTGAGAATGGGTACAGCGTTGAATTGGATGTCCGAAGTAGGCTCGGATATAAAACTGAGCGTTTCAATGGAAGGAGCGGCTCATCATGTGATTGGCTCGGCATTCGGTTCCACAACATGTTGTCGCGTCTCATCCTGTCGAAATGGAGTGTCTCCGCCGCAAATCGTATTTGCACCTCGCACTCACTTCTAAATTCCAAAGGCATTGGAAAGTCCGCCAGCATACCCAATTCCTTCGCACTCAACAAAAATTGGGCGGCAGCTAGCCCCTTTTACTCCAGTGTTCGTTGCCCCCTTTGGTCAAAGCATTGTTCTCGAAGCGTTCTCTAAAATGACGTCCACAATCCCCACTGTCAACCTCACTCCCTTCACCGCACCCTCAACCCACTCCGACGCCGATCGGATCCTCGCTGGAAAGACCTTCATTGCGGCGCTGCATCGGTACGGCTTTACCAAGGTGTCCGGGCACGGCCTCTCCCACGATGAAGTCGACGCCGCGTTCGAATGGAACCAAAATCTGTTCGACCTGCCCCACAACGAGAAAATGAAAGCACCTCACCCGCCCGGCCCGTTCCCCCACCGCGGATATTCCGGCAAGGTGCCCGAAGGTGAGCTCAAGGAGAGCTACGAAGTGGGCAGCGAGGAAGACGACCAGCAGCAGAACATCTGGCTCCCCGAGGAAGTGCTGCCCGGCTTCCGCGCCTACGCAACGTCTCTTTACGAGCGACTTGCTCGTGTGTCCGAGGTTTTGCTCTCTGCTATGGGGATAGGTCTAGGCCTGGACGACGAAGAGCAAGAGGCGCTGATGCAGCTGGCCTCGAAGCGACATAGCCAGCTGCGGTTTATGCATTACCCTGCTGTATCGAGGGCGCGACTGCAGAGCGGGGATGAGGTCCCGCGGCTTGCCGCGCACAATGATTGGGGGTGCGTGTGATTTGATCTGTTGTAGAATTCCACACTAACTTCTTGATAGAACATTTACGATTCTGTTCCAGGACCAAACCGGCGGGCTGGAGCTGCGCGATCCGCAGACGGGCGACTTCATCCCCGCTGATCCAGAAGATGGCACGCTGGTGCTCAACATTGGTGATATGCTGGGCCGGTTTACAAACGGTTAGTCCGAGATTCTACGCAAATATGTTGCAACATCATTTCGAGCCTTCGTATTAACTTTCGCCCAGATTACTTCAAGTCCGCAGAGCATCGAGTACAAGCCCCTGACCTGACCGCGGCGGACGAGGGGGGTATTCCCGGACGACGCACCATCCCCTTTTTCATCGGCCCCGTGCCCTCGCACACGGTAGCTACATTGGAGCGCTTTGTGGACACTGAGAATCCCGCCCGTTACGAACCGGTGCGGTTCGACGAGTATGGTGCCATCGTGAGCGAGTACCACTATCAGGCAGGGAATATTGGGTGAGGTTTCGGGTATGGGAAGCAACATGCCTTTCTCGCTGAGGTATGCTCAGGGCTAAGTCTCGGACTTAGGTTTCTGCTCTTATTTCTGTGTGGAATTCCTAAATAGTGCAACCTCAAAGTCCTTTCCCCAAAGCGTCGTGCTAAATTTTCCATGTGGTTCATAGTATCTCCGGGTTCCCAATATCTAGCTCCAAAACGGGCTCCGCAACGAATAAGCCTCTCTACAGCAATCCTCTTCTTCGCCTGGAAAGCCCGATCCAGCGCTGTCTGCCCCAGCCTGTCACGTTGGTAGATAAGAGACGCATCTTGTTCAAGGAATATGTCCACAATCTTGTCGTCGTTTGAAGACCAAAAAAAGGAAGAGCCACGGTGTACAAATGCAATGAAAGCTGGTTCGCCATCCGAAAGCCCTATGGGCTTTTCTCCAGCGTCGAAAAGCTCCTCGGTGAGCTCTTGTGCTACTGACCGAGCTGCTGCTAATTATTCCCAGATGTGCGCCAGCTTGGGTCTTGTTGCTTGCTACTGCTGGCTGGCTGACAGCAGCTCTGCGTTGTATGAGTGCCTTGACTGCTACTACAGAGTTTATCATTGAGTCACGGCCCCTGTGCATTGTAGTGCCGTGTTCCCTGGGAGTCCCTTGCGTCGTCAATGTGTTCGTCGTCCGCTTGGCCCGCAAAGCTTAGAGCAGTTCTTCCCCCTTTTTCGGTGAGATTGGGATCCGCTCCCCCGATTGATGAGCAGCTCGATGGTGACATGCGATGTCTTCCGATTCGAGGAGCCCATGCCCTTGCCTAGCGAACATGGACTGCACATAATGGGAGGGTTTTCTCGGAGACGAAAGTGATGCCAGTCTGGTCCCTCTTCCTCGGATTCAGGCAGGTCGTTGACGTATGCTCCATATCGTAGAAGTCCCACAGCGACCTCAGTACGGCCGCAGCGAGCCGCCCTTCCTAAAAGACCACAATCAGGGTTCCCTTTGAGTCTACGCCTGATGGAGTCTTACTGCCCGGGACTGCCGGGTAGATAGTCTAGTGGGAATCCCAGCCTCAAGATTCTTTAGACTATTCTATGATGTCCTCGGCCGGCCACCCACCAGATCAGCTTCACTGGATCGGGATCGGCTGATTCCAGGAACTTCTGGACGCAGGCTCCGTCGCTAGCCCACACGTGGAAAGCGCTGGCCAATTAATGGTTGCTGATTTGAGACGCTACAAACGTGATACTATTTCCCGTCCTCACGTAGACGTAAGATGCAGACCTGAAAAATACACTCCTCGTGCAAAGATGGTGGACAAAGTTAGACATAGAAAACTAAACTCTAACTCTGTAATTTCCCAAAAAAAAAAAAAAAAAAAAAAAAATCAAACCTTGAACCAAAGAACAGGGACGCCCTTTTGTGCCCCGAGTTGTTTTCAAGCCTGTATCGCGCCTAGCCCAAGATACTTTGATGGTGGACAAAGTTCGCTGCAGCAAACTCGACTCTGACTATAAATTTTTTTAAAATTTTTTTTAAAAAAGAAATAAATCTTGACCACCCAAAAACAGGCATGCCCTTTGCGCCCTGATTTATCTCAAAATCTATATATTGTCCGACCCTGTTCCTTCTTCGCCGCAAGATGCAATCCATTCCAGGCAAACCACCCCCGGCCAGCTCAAGCCCGTGATACTGCCCGCACAGCCAGCCCACCTATCGGCAAATCGTCAGTCTGCCGGAGACGACACGGAGAATTGATGTTTCAACCGCAAGTCCCCTCACTCTTCACCTCGCCAAATCAACAACGCCGGACTGACATAAGTGCCCGTTTTAGAGGTTCCGACCCCAATCTCTTCTGCAAAGACGCCGCCTGCGGTGCCAAGATAATCCAACGAAAGTGGACCAAGAAGATCTTCCCAGCCCCCAGCCCGGTACCAAAGGCATTTGAATGGTGCATCAACTCTTCCCCTTGCGCCGTCGTGTACCAGTGTGAGCATCCTGGGTGTGAATATTGCCTGTGCAAGAGCTGCGCAGAAAAGGGAGAACATGAGATAGCAGGAGATGATAGTATTACCCATGCGTTAGAACCGGATCTCGTGAGCTGGGACCCGAATATGGTGTCATATAATGACGTCCCGAGAGAAGGCCCGTAGCACGGAGACCGGAACCACCTGAAAGCATCCGAGTCTCACCGGGGCAGGTTTAGCTCAGGGAACTTGTTAAACTTGCTGCGCTACTCGAAAAGAGTGTCGCGCATCACATGATATTTCCTTTCAAATACTCGTCACGTCATGTCTTGACAAATTCCAGCTTTATCATCTATCACTGCATCCCAAATGCGCGGTGTCGGTCGTATCATGTCTGCGCGATCTCAATCTAATGTCACGCTGTTAAGCACTTTTGAAAAACAGACAATCACGATATATCGGAAGACTTCCGGTCTCGGCACTTTTGTCGACAAGAACAAGTCAGATGGCTGCTGGTAATGGGAATAGAATGTGGATGTTGGCGCGGCCTTGGACGTGGGTTTTATGGGGCTATAGTTTCTGTTCGTTGCGGCAAGATCTCTCTTCCTGACGGCACATGACCCACCCTTTATCGGGTTAGGGCCGCCACTGGCGGAAGAGGCGGATACGATTGCGATATTGTTCAACTCAAGAGTGCTATTTGTTGTTCGTGAACAGGGGAACGGGAAATTTAAGTTGGTGGGAGAGTGATTTGTGTTTGGGTGTATGCTTCGTGGGTTCCTGGAGAAATAACGGGAGGCTAGTAGTGACGCAGAAACCTCATTGTTTAACATTATTATTATCGAGTAGGTAGGTTGGAGGGGGAGGGAAGACAGGCGCTTTACCACGCGGATTGATTGTCGAATGAGGGCTTGAGCACCATGCAGTAGCACGCACGAGAATTCAACAATTCTACCTCCCTACTGTAACAATATCTCCAACTTCTCACCATCTCCTAGGAGTTCTTGATCCTCATAGACTTTTTTGTAATCCCTCTTCAGTATCACTAGACGTCCGACCCTCTCGTGCAGGTTCCTCTCGGGATCTTCAACCCCTTTGACAACCAGCCAAACCCCATGGATCCCGTCCCATCTCCGCATGTCAAACATCTTCAACAGACGTACCTCGACGTTCATCTCGTCGAGCGACTTTAGCGGGCGCTGGAAACCATTGTGGTCAGGAATAAACTGTTGCAGACTTATTCTATCTGGTTCCCGGAGAGATGTATAGAAGCGAGAGCCCTTCCTCGTAGTAGTAAAGCTGTACATTCCATTGATAGGACCAGGCCGCATCAATGCGTCAACCACCACAGTGTTGATTGATAGAACAGAATCGCGGTGTGTGTCTAGCATCCAGGAAAGGCTGGCCGTGGTAGCCACGGCCGTTGCCGCAGCCGTACTTGACGTGATCGACTGTTGCTCATTCTCCAGGATTCCTACGACTTGCGAGTTGATGCTAGCCCACGACCATGTTGGGGCACGCGGAGTCCCCGGTCTTGGTTGCGGGGTCTCGTTGGGGCCAAGTGTCCAACAAAGATCTTGCAACAGAGTGTCTTCCCACAGGCCGGCAAGGTATTTGCCTCTCTGCCATTTGGTTCGCATGTGCATCGCAATCCCCTGAATGGCTCTGAGGCGGTCTGAAGAGTGTGTCATTTTAAGTTTCGAGTACTCGGCGACGCACGTCCACCAAACTGCAAACGGAAATGCCTCTGGGTCTCGAAATAGTGTTCGTGATTTGTTGGGGTCTCTAGAGCGGGGATTGGCCTGGTCATGAGGGTCACGGCATTGACATCGCAGGCTCCTCTGGCAGTCCCAAACAAGTTCATACTCTGTGAAGTACACAGCCCTGCCGGAGAGTATGCGTTCTTGGAAAATCCACGCTCGGTCCATTATCAGAAGAGAAGTCTTCGCGCTTTGGTCTTCGAAAAAGTGCCGCAGAGCGTGACGAACGAAAACGCCCCGTTCGATCTCATGATGGCGGTAATGTTCGCCAGCTGTGCTGAATAACTGTTCGGTAGACCAGGCCGAAAATACAGTTAGGAGAGCTGATTCGTAGATCAAATTCATATTTGCAATATCCTGTGCCTTCTCGCCAACTTCGTCGTCTTGAATAATGCAGAGCGCATCGATCCAAACGTATCGAACCCTGAGCGACCGTGCGACCTCAAAGACCTCTTTGAAAGTCAAGGGGATCTCATCAAGGGGAATTGCAACTTTGTATTGTTCCAGATTTCGTCGCAGGAGTTTGGCGCTTGCGGTCCCTGGCCATCGGTAGCTCAGGCAGATATACTCATCGTCCTCTTGCTGGGATTCGTAAAGTCGGACCGAAGACGGTGTGTGATCGGCATTGCCGACATCGAGGACGCGCCTTGGGAGACGACGATGCATTGATCCGCAGGAAGGGTGTTGTGTACGACACTCGGTGAGCCAAGCCTGCAACTTCGTAAGGCTTGTTTGGCGACCAGTGCTCAGCGGAAGAAAACTTGCAGTACCAAGTTTGAGCCAAGTAGGATGCCACAGGGTGGGTGAACCTGACAAGTTCCAAAAGGTAGGTACCTAGGTAAGGACTGACTCAACAATGACGATAGGGTCCACTGAATACTTGCTCACCTTTCAAAGAAAAGAACTCGATCTCGCTCGCAGTCCAGTGGGTCCATTGGGCTGAATGGTTTAGACGGAACGACTCCGATTCCGTTGCTCTGCGCGGACCTGTAACCTGGCTGATCCACCCACCCGATCTATCATGTGCCTCCCAGTAGGCAACCAACTTCCGGAAGCCATGTACTATGAGCAAACACCCTATGCAGCCGCTCGCGGCAGACTTGACGAACTCGGCTGCGCTTCTCTGGGCTTTCTCTCGCCAGTCTTCATACGGTATATCGTCGGTGCCCCTCACCTGCTGGTAGTGCGACCATCGGTCGTTCGACAAATTCATGCAGACGTCACACCGCATCGCAACGGTGGGATGCGGTAGGAAGCCGGTGGAAATTATGCAAAAGTTGCCCCAGTGGAAGAGAAGCCAGACGAGGAGTGAGGAGGACAGAGAATCCCGCGCGACCCCGCTTCTCGTCTTGACGCGCTGTAGTCTTAGCACGTGGCCGAGGCCCCCACGAACCAAATAGCTGGAACTCCTCGCTGCTAGTCATTGGCTGGTTTGGTGGGACTTCGGTTGAATCTGGCCTTCTCAAGGAGTCGTTTGAGGGGCTCTTTTCGAGAGTAAAACCTGCCCCATTCAAACAGCTGATCTGGAAGGTGCGAAATTGTCCTCAGGCCCGTCCCGCGTCTCATCGCGTCTCATCATGGGTACCACCTGACCGAATTGTCAGCCACTTTTATTTTAGATTTTATGTTTCCAACAAGACGCAGTGCACGAGAGTCCGCAGCCATACATATGCTTTTATTTCGTTGGCAAATACAGACAGCACAACAAGCCCAGTGTAAGACCACCCTGCGACAAGGGCTTCGAAGGCTCAAATAGCCGTCACATTAATCTTATCCAAGTTCTGCGAGGAAATCCCCGTCCAACCCGCCTGCGTCGCCTCAGCATTGTTCGTGAAATACGTCGCCGCTGTCGCGTTGCCCTTCAACAGCCATTGCGCCCAGCGCACCGTCGCAGTCTTGATCGACGGTGTCGTAAAGGTACCCGTGGGGCCCGAATGCCCATGTCCCTTGTTATTCGTACCGATCCAAGCGGGTGTGGTCTTGGGGAGGTTTCCGTAGTCGCGGGTGCCCTGTGGAAAGGCCGGTCAGGGGACTTGAAGTCACGAAAGGGATGGAAGAACTAACAGGTGTCTGCGCAGGATCTCCATTGCCGCCCAGGAAGTAAAAGATTGGTTTGGTGATCTTGCCCACGACGGGAACGCTCTGACTCGCGTCGAGCTGGCCGGAGCTGAAGATGCCAATCGTTGCCCACCGCGGGTCGGACGAAACTGTATATGCCTGCAGACCGCCGCAACTCCAACCCCCCACTGCGACGCGAGACTTGTCGACGTTGGCGTACTTGCCAGTCCCAGCGACCTTGGCGGCCCAATCGGCGGCGGTGATGAGAGAGGTAGCAACGGTCTGGGTGCGTGCGGTGGGACTGTTGTTGACGATGACGAGGAAGCCGTGGGAAGCGAGTTCGTTGTGGAACTCGGCGGTGTTGGTCCCGCTGTCGCTGCAGCCGCCGACACCCCAGACGATGACGGGGAGCTTGACGCCGGCGGGGACGGTGGTGGGCATGTAGATGGTTTGGCCAGCGAGGCCAGAGTCGGTGGAGTAGGAGGCGGGGTAGGGGCCGCTGCCGCTTGCCTGTTGGCGGTAAGATCACCTTGGTACTATTCATTTGAAAGGGAAAGAAGGAGTCGGTTGCCTACAGTTTGGCGATGAACCACGCTTGCTTGCGTCGTGAGCCCAAGGGAGAGGGCAGCCATGGCGACGGTGTGCTTCATCCTGGCGAGGACAGTTGGGAGGCTGAGATACCGATGCTCTGGATGGGGCTGCCGGAAACCGATTCAACGTTACCAGGAGCAGCAAGATCTACTTATACATGCAGAGCGTCCGATCTGCGATCTCAGAGACTCAGGGATCCCCCTGCTTGTCATGATTGCATCCCCGCGGTCGGCCAGGTCCTCGGTGAGAAAGTAGATAAACTGAATATAAGGTTACGAATGCCTTCATTCCGCATCTCCATGCTCTCTGCCTCGTTTAAGCTTTCCTGGACTCGATGTAGTCGTCGACGCCCACTTCCCGGTCGGAGACGGAGGATGGCCCCACTTTCCGGAAAGGGGCTCGCCCTCCATTGCCCCGGTAGCGAACGACTTCATACCGCCTAGAACTGCCGCTCAGCTTGCCGTTCAGCTGTTTTCAAGGCGCCAATGCCCTCACTGGGCAGAAATCGACCTGGTTTGAGCTCCGTGGATGAGAGCCGCCTAATTTTGGCGGCACTTTTGGCTCCCGACCGCGTCATCCACCTGGCAAAAGCGAACATCGAAAAACCCGGATCAAACACCGGAAGACAAAACGCGAGGGCCTTTTGCGCAGTTGCCATAATGAGATGGATCAAAACATCTGCAACACGTAATCAAGTCGCGTCTGTGACTTTCTCAGAAACAACGGGAGTTAACACGCAGAACACTCTATGCCCGAGAACAGATCAAGACCGTCCCAGTGAATCTATATACCCGGTAGAGGCTTCGTCTTGAACAGCGGAGCGCGTGCGATGCCATGAAGTGTAACTGTGGCTGGAAAAGAGGCATGTTCGTGGCATGGCGATGGATTTGGTGGGGTTGTGGCTGAAGTGGGGAAAAGGTGGAGTGGAGAAAAGGTGGAGGGGAGAAAAGGTGGAGTGGAGAAAAGGTGGGATTACTTCACGTGGCCCAGCACACAATGTTACCCGACCGACGCAACCCAACATCCACAAGAATGCCCCACGCAACCTCAACCTCAGGCAACCACCCCCCACCCCAGCAGTCTAACCTTTGCGGCAAAAAGGTTGTCCAAAAAAAATGCCATGGTTGACGTTGTCGGCCCGCAGCCCGATCTCGGGATAATCGCCACCTCGCTCAGCACGGCCGCTACGTATCTCGGACGATGCGCCGACGTCCCGAATGTCGCCGGCACTCTGGCCGTTCGTTCTCGATGCCATCCAGAGGTTGAGCACCGACATGACCGGCGCTATCCAGCGGGTAAACACCGATATGGCCGCCATGGAAACGCGTTTGAACGCCTGCATCGACGGTGTTGAGGCCCGTTTGAACGCCCGTACCGATCGGATAGAGACGCGCATCATACCGAGATATGCACCCAACCCACACTTCCTCCCCGCGGATGGATGGCATCGAGCGAATGCAGCGAGACAAACAACATGACGCGCCAACAAAAACTCATTCTTTGTCACCACCACAGAGTTCCCGTTGAAACAACTTTACCTCCGTCCTGACCGGCGACTTGATTCTCAACCCCCCCGACAACATAGCCGACATTGACCGTTTGACACCTCAGCATGCAGATAACATCTTGCGGCAGCTAGGCGATACGGTCTAGGGCGGCGTCAGAGAGAGGGGTCAACGCATCAGGGCCTTGTACGGGATCCGGCCCGCGATGGGGGGTAACTAGGGAGAAGGGATTGTCCAAGGTACAAGAAAAGGCGTGGATACTCTGCGTTGTGTAGGTAATTATGAGCTGCCATCCCCTTCAAGCCTCCTCGCGCCTTCCATTACCAACATCTCATGCAGTCAACCCTTGCCTTGCAAAGAGCAAACGGTCGGCAAACCCTCCACTGCGCTTCCTCGCCTGGGACGTAGCGTTCAACTGCTTCCTATACTCCGCCTCCACCGTCTCCAGATTATGCAACAAGAGCTCTGTCGTGAATGCAGACTCTGGCCGCTTCCAACCAAGTTCGGTGGGCAACCTCTCGTTTCCTGATGTCCTCTCGTCAGCCAGCCCGACACACCATCTACAACCACGACTTCCAGGAGAGGAACTTACGGAACAGATACTCAACCAGCTTCTTCGGCGCTGTAATGCTCTCCGCATCTCCTAGGATCGAAATAAATGCCGCCGTCTCCCCGATGATGAAGGCTTCGCCGAGGTCGGAAAGAGAGTACGTCGGATTCGTCGCCTTGCAGGACTTCATGCGCGCAACGATAGCCGCCGCACCACCCTTGACGTCCACGGTGTCGCCGTAGTAGGAGAGAGTTTCGGCGAAGGCGGCTTCGTTGAAGAGGTCTGCGTGGCCATGGAAGGCGTCGACGCGGCTATGAACGGGGTGTTAGCTTCGGGGCATTGAGGTCGAGCAGTGAAGTTTCGTGTTAGAGAGGAAGGGAAAGAATATGGAAGGGAACCTACGAAAGACTAGCATCGTGTTCGAGGACGTTGTGACGGGTCAAGTGATCGAGGGAGAACCAGGTTGAGTTGGGCTCGGGGTTGGTGCTAGCGGCGAAGTCGAACAGGAATGCCGAGATGTTGGCGTCGAAGTTGACAGACTTGAAAAGGCCATCGGCGAGGTTCTGCTTGGTGATGTATTTACCCGTGCGAGGTAGAAAGCCGTGGTTTGCAAAGGTGTTGAGGAATGGGCATGGGCCTCGGACTATCTTGGCGTCAGCTCTAGCCCCTGAAGATGGTGGATGGTTGCGATGCGATGGAGCATCAACTTACCGTGGCCGGCCTCGGGCTTGTGCCATTGCTCAAAGGGGTCGACATTAGAAGCCGCACCGGCGACCGAAATGGCCACTGCCATCAAGGAGAAAAGAGTTGAGTGTCTCATTTCGGCGTCTCGAATGATGCAGAAGGATTAAGGGGTCCCAGATAAATCGATGCTCCCATTGTAAGGAGGGACTGCAACAACGGTTCTTATACTAGTATCCATACAATGAACTAGGCACCAGCGCTTCCCGCCCAGACTTCCAGATTTTCCAGACGGGAAGGTCAACATTGGCATCGCAGCCCACCGCGCGCGGTTCGACGCGCAATCTCGCCGGGAGTTACCCAGCACAGCCCCCTGGGAGTATTTGGTAGTGTCGTGTTCGAAATGCGGTCTTGTTAATTGCCGGCGGTTGATTGGACAGCCAACACCAGACCCGGTCTTTTTGCACTCTGCAATGCACAGCTTTGGCAAATGCGATGTCATCCCCGCCGGGAACGGAGACGAACAATCATCCCGAGCCGTTAAACCACGAAACCGAGCGACCGGGCAGCGCATCCCGTCTATACGCGTTTTACGTGGCAGTGGTAGATTCACAATCGGAGCTTGGCTCCGGCTCATGCAGCGCTGTCAATCTGCCTCGCAGCGGACGAGAAGGGGGGGCGGATCCACATGACGAACCGGGTCGGTTAATCCTGTGCACGCACGTTTCATGCCTTGAGGTTTGAAGCTATCCGAGCTCTTCGGGTTCATCGGATTCGCAATCATCTCGCAAGACGCTCCCATTCGTCCTCGGCTTTGGGGCTCAGCCCGCCTCGCTGGCATTTTCTCGCACACGTCTTCGTCCATGAGGTTTATCAGCAACAAATCCCGCAGACATGTGGGCTGGCGCTTGCTGAAAAGTGCTTGGGCTTGGACAACGGTTCCATCTGATCGTTTGAACGTCGACGACACGCATGGCCTACTTGATCCATAGTGGCTCGAAATATATCACGGCTCAAAGTTGTCGGCCCTGACGAGAAGAACGCCAGTAACCGAGTTACCTCGATGCTGAGCGTAGTTATCCCCATCATACACTGGCTGAACTGCCGATTATCAGTTCTCACCGATTCGCAAAGGTCGACACAGCTTCACAGCCTCTTCAAGTGGTACCGGCAGTTGCGACGTCCTCGCCGTCCGACAGCGACGTCAATTTCGACTGGTATATAATTTCTCGACGACGAACACGGCCTCGCAAACTCTTCAAAGTTGCACACGGTAGTTGCAGTAGACTCGCGGATCGACAGCGGCGTCAATCTCGGCCGGCACCCTGGTTCTCGATGATAGTCTCGGTCCCGGCGGGGCCTTCTTCGAACCACGCTCCTCCAGGAGCAGTCGCATCGATTCACCGCCATGTGCTCCCCGTGTGTCTTTTCCTCACACTGGTCGGCGCTCGAGCAGCCAGAAAGAAGGATCAAGGCTAGTATTATCGTCAGTGCTGTGCCATATTCAGGTGCTTATACAATATATGGCCTATCCATCTGAACCAACCTCAAATGCTGTCGCCAGGGTACTTGATGGAGCGATGAAAGAAGTGCTGACTGTCCTGATTTTGGGGAACATGTGGTCCAAAACCGCACCCATGCTCAACAGTTGCCAGCAGGCTTTGGATAACAAAGAAACGACGCGCAAAACCGGATTGTCTCAGCGTAGATCAAAGAAACTCAAAGGCGACGGGACCAAAAAAATCAGGCACGAGAAGCCAAAGCATCCCTCCCGAAAGAATGCAATTGTGGAAGGAAGGACCACCCTACTTCCCCACATTCGGAAACCAGGTTTCAAAAACGTCCCTATCGCCTGTTCCGACCAGTCGGGCCAAGCGTCAAGAAATCCCACCAATGAGCAATTTTCTGCGCCGTCTCCAAGCCCGTGCAACCAGAATGGGGTACTCCAGCCACCACCATCAGGGATTGTCGGAGACACAAGTCAGAAGTAGACGTGCTCCGCCGGCTTGGCATTTAGTGATCCCTTCATTTCAAGCTTGGAGTTTCACGCGCTTTTTAGCCTTTGGCCTTGGGCAGCGTGCATGGAGATTCTGTCTCGTGATGGGTTGCACAGGGGGCGGAGGGGGCGGAGGGGGCGGTCATTGGTGCGAATACGTTTGTTCCCAGCTGCGCACAAACGTCGATGATGGGAATACACCTCTCTGAAAGATGTTGATGATCGAGATTTGAGGTTACTTTTTGATGATCGTGGTACAAGCATCTAGGATCTTCGGAAAGTCTGTGTCGAAACGGCCGCTATCCGAATCAGGAGTCTTCCGGCGCAAGAAGTGTCTCCGCTGGCAGCGCAAAAAAGCAAAGATCGAGGAGATGGTGGTGGTGCGCTTTCTGGATATAAACCCACACTCCTTGTTCGAGTTCGTGGGAGAAGATGAAGATTCAAAAGCAACGAGAGCTTCAAACCGAGGGCTCGGCAGTATCCGACAGCGCAGAACTCCCAGCACAACAAACCCCCTTTCCAAAAATGGTCTCTTCTACCTGGAACATTCTGGGACTCGTCGCCCTCGCCGCCTTCGCCGCAGCCCAACAAACCAACTTCCCCGTCCCATCTGCCACCACCAACCTCCCCGCGGTGCGCACCATCCCCGCTGGCCAGTCCTTCGACGGCAGTATGCGCCAATGGGACCGGAGCCCCTCCACCTGCAACCAACAAGCCGAAGGTGGCGAAAAGGACGCTGTCTTCATCCTCGAGCACGGTGCCACGCTCAGCAACGTCATCATTGGACCGAACAATGGAGAGGGTGTCCACTGTAAGGGCGCTTGTTCCTTGAATAATGTGTATGTCTCTCTTTTCTCCTCTCTTTTCCTTCTCATCCCCTCTCCTCCTCTATCCCTCTCATCTCCCCCTACTTCATCCGTATACAACTACTGACAGCAAATGCCCAGCTGGTGGACCGACGTCTGCGAAGACGCAGCCACCTTCCGCCAAACCTCCAGCAGCCACACCTCCTACGTCAACGGCGGCGGCGCGCGCAATGCCGACGACAAAGTCTTCCAGCACAACGGCGCCGGCACTGTCATCGTCCAGAACTTCTTCGCGTCCAACATTGGCAAGCTGTATCGCTCCTGTGGCAACTGCGGCACACAGCATGCAAGACGCTCAGAGTTTAGGAATGTGCGGGTGCAGAATGGCAAGGTTGTGGCGGGCGTGAATGCCAACTACGGTGACAAGACGCTGGTGAAAGACAGTTGCGTGCTTGGCGGGGCAATCTGTGAGAGGTTCAACGGAAACAATCAAGGCAAGGAGCCCACAAAGATTGGCAGTGGAGCAGATGGGGTAGCCTGTGTGATCGAGGGGGTGAGGACCTCGGGGTGCTGATGAGGGCCGAGTCTGAAGGTGACTTTTTTTCAATCCAAACAATTGCTCTGTCCTAATATGCTACCAATCCCATCCAACCACCTACCCGGAGCTCGTAACCTGCCACCAGAGATTCACCCTGTACCGGTTATCCTCGGTATTCCACCACTGACTTGTCCAAACTCGTCCGTCTCGATAAGGGGCATTCGCAGGGAGAGCAAAGTTCAGCGAGTAGAGACAGATCTGATCCGTCCCCAGCGAGTCGTCCTCGTACACCTCGACATTGAAACCCAGAGGAAGACCAATCCTGTCTGCTGTGTGTTCCATCAAGAGGCGCCCGAGTCCGCCATTCTCGCCCGCATAGGAATGGATGATGGGGTAGTCGCGCTCAAACTCGACGCCTGGGGGGAAGCGTGTGCCATCGGGGAATCTGATCCAACCCTTGATCTCGACTTGGGAGCCAGAGTCATCGCCTGTGGAGAGGAGGAACACCTTGACGCTAGTGTAGTAGACTGTCGCGGCGCTGGCGGTTGCAGAGTCGGGCCGATCACCCTCAACAGCGGGAGCATGGGAGGATGCAATGGCACATGGCTCGTCTGAATAGGAGGTTGACTTTATGCGCTTCGTGGCGGAATCGGCGGCTTCGGTCGACATGATGCTGATGGTGCAATTTATTTATTTCGCTCACTCATATCTTCTTAACATCAAAACAAGCGAGCGCTGGGAAATGGCGAGGGAATAAATAAGTAAATGCTGATCTTCAGCCGCACCGCCCGTGCCACACCTCTGGTCGGCACCCAGCGTATCGAGCTGCTTCTCAGCGCTTGCCAAGACATGCATCACAGCCGCACAAGCGCAAGAGGAGACCAGCCAGTCAGCTGCCTCGTCACAAAGCCCAACCGGTGAGTGACCTGCTGACCATGGTCGTAACCTTCCTTCAGGCCGCACTGTCTTGATGGAGAGGCCCTGCCCGGCCAAGGCTGCCCCCTGCTCCTCGGAAAAATCCTATCCAGGATCGCACATGGTTCCGAAGGAGCAGTTTGGCCGGGATCGGATCCCTTCCAGAACAGTTGCTCCTCTGTTCTCCTTTGTGTGGTCGCAATCATGTCATTTGAATCATCTCGCAGAATTCGAGTGAGGAGCCAGGTGTTGCGCCGCTGGCTTAAAATTGGCTCCAGCCGAGAAAGGCCAGGAATCCGTAGATACTTGGTCCATCCCCTTAAAAAACTGGATCCTCAGGGTTTGCAGAGGAACATGACCCTCCTCGAATGGTGGGGCCTTGGACGAGGAGACGGCGTTGAATATTGAGCGAGCTAGTGTCTCGTCCATGACGTTGTTTAGGAACTAGTTTCGCAGGTGGCCGTTCAGATACTCGGAACTACAATAGGGCTCGCGTTCAAAGCCACCGAAGTCGGGTTCAGGGTCCCCTTAAGCGGGAAGCCTTACATCAAGATAGAGGGACAGGTGTCGCAGTCTCGGCAAGTGCCTCCCGAGAGCCCGATAGACCCCTGCCTCAGTGATGTTCCCTTGCGAGCGTACTACCGCAATCTCTAACCGCTCAAGTACTTTGCAGATATCAGTCTCAACAGCACGGGCAAGGAGGAAGAGCGGGTCTCACATGGGCAGTCCTCTCCTAGCTGGCATACATCGCGTTCATCCATTACGATACCCCGCACGCTAAGAACACGCAGCCGCGAATCCAACCTAATCAAAGGTGTTTCCACTTCGGTCTACTCCAAATGGAGATCGGTCAGGCTCATCAAGCCGCAGACGAAACGCTCCGCCGTGGAATGATAGGAGGGATCCTCATGGCCAACGAGAGAACGAGAGAAGTCAGCGCCAACAAGCGGTTGTCCGCCACCAATAAGGGGGTCGGAAGCGAAGGGCAGATGCAGCTTTCTCAGCTGCCATTGTGCATCTTTGCTGCCCTCGGAATCGTGTAGCAACCTCGAGCTCTGCGTATCATCGTCAATGAACAAGTGACGAACGTGTCGGAATGCGGCGTGGTGTTGCAGAAGGCTACTGCAATCTTAAACCTAGCCCGCAAAGCGCGAGCGATGTGAAGTTGGGAAACTAAGGTAGATATCGTGGAACAAGAGCGGACTAGCAATGGAATGCGGGTGCGTTGTTGGCCAGTGAGAGGGCGACCAGACTGCTCAGCAGCGTCGGGTCCCAAGACAAGCGCTCGCAAATTAGGGTGAGGATCTTAATGGGTAAGCTGATGAGCCCCGGACGACGACATGGCTCTTGATAGAGAAAAAACAGGAAATTGAGGATTAGACTAGGCTTGGAGTGAAGTGGTGTTGGGGGTCTTAGGGTGTTGACCGCAGCCTGAGGAGGTGCGGGGCTCAAGCAGGGATAGTGGTGGGGGACCTAGACAGGTTTAGCGGCTTGGCATCCAGAAGCAGGGATGCCGGCAACAGCGGCCAGCCACAGTCTGGATTGTCTCGCGGTGGAACATTACGCTGGGCAGGACGGACATTTGGATCGTGAATCCTATCGCATTAGCCTGCTTTAATTCGCCGGAGAGAGTCTCTACTATCTTGTCTGGCTCAGAAACTGAGACTTGATCGATCTAGCGGGCCGAAATGGCTCTTACGGTGCGTGGATTCGTGCCCGACGTCCCAGATTGCCAACCAATGCTTACAGGTGTTGAACCGGCCTAGGCCGTCGGGCAAATGACGACAACGCCGAGCATGGCGAACAACCTCCGCAGGGCCGAATCCTCGTGCAAAAAGCAGCGCAGGCTGGGGCCAAAGTGGCCGCTCAGCATCCTGAAATCTCGGCAATTTCTACCTGATCCGGCCTGGCTCGAAGCGTTCCTAAAAAGGCTCTTTTCCTCCCCGAGGAAAGTGATTACATCGCCAGTTTCGGGCTCAAAGCCGTCGCCTTAGTCAAGTCGGCAGAGGACAGTGAGTTTGTCAGGGGCTTGCGAGAGGAAGCCTGCCTGGCGAAGCTCCCGATCCACGTCGGGGTTTACGAGCCACGCAACGACGCTGGAAAGGTGAAAAACACCTTGTTGTGGATTGATCATCAAGGCAAAATCACCCAGCGGTATCAGAAGATCCACCTGTTCGATGTCGAGATTAGGGATGGTCCTGTGTTGAAAGAGAGTGCGTAAGTTCCGAACCGCGTTCCAGGGCTTGTTGTTCCAACGTCAATTCAACCAGAGGCTTCCAGATGCGTCGAGCGAGGAATGAAGATCCTCCCTCCCTTCGAGGCCCCTGTAGGGAAGGTGGCCTCAACGATTTGCTTTGATGTCGGTACCTCTTGTTGGACTTGGACAGGGGCGACCCGCTGATCATCCCTGCAGCTTCGATTCCCCGAGATCAGCATCGCTCTGAAGCGCCAGGGCTGCGATATCATCACCTTCCCTTCTGCTTTCACCGTACCCACCGGAAAGGCGCATTGGCAGCCTCTCCTGAGAGCTAGGGCCATCGAGACCCAGTCGTATGTCATCGCGGCGGCCCAGGTGCGCGTCTCCTGAATATCAGCGAATTCTTTTCGTTTACATGCAAACTGATATCACCAAGGTTGGCCAACCCAAGGAAGGCGCTTCAGCTATGGCCACAGCATGATCATCAGCCCCTGGGGTGAAGTGTTGGCGGATCTTGGAGACAAGGCCGTTGAGCCAGAGATCGCAACTGCTGGGATTGATCATGGGGCTTCTCCGCAAGATCAGGATAAAAATGCATTTGGCGGGACGGACGTGAGTGTTGTGAACTGTGCGCATGAGTACTGAAGAACTGACTGTTTTCACAGGGACGTTTGTCCCAAAGTGTAAGTTCGGGTAAAGCTGGCGGCATTTCAGTCCCTCTGGCTAAGAGCCTTGGTGTTTTTGTTTTTGATGCGCGGCGTTTTATTCATGGCTGCAAGCCACGAAGTCAAAACCCTAAGCCTGGTTGTCGTCTTGCAGCAGATACCACCTTCAACAATCGGCATGGAGAGGATGTTAACTCATTGCTCCCCAGTTTCTCGCGTGATGATACTTGCAGCTATGGAGGCGTTGAGGGCATGTGTGGTGAGCTATGGGATATCCTCGGAGAGGATGTTCGCTGCCTCTTAAACCCTCTCAAAAATCCTCCCCAACCCAGGATTCTCCACCGCCATCGCCTTCCCTCCCTCATCCACCTCAAAAATATACAAATCTCCTGGATAATTCCCCCACCGCACCCGATCGCTCGACGCCCAAGACCCACACAGCTCGTCCGCTTTCACTCCTACCAACCCCGGCCATCCCCTAAACGCAACCTTCTTCTTCCCCCCCTCGGGCTTCGTCTCACCAACAAGACCCATGGGATAAAGCCACAGCCCGTACTTGCCCTTCTTCGGGTCAACACCAAAGTTATTAGTGATGAACTCCAACGCGTTGGTCCCGTTGCTGATGACCTCGCTGACGAATAAGGCCGGTTCTCCGGGAGACAAACCGACGACCATGGACGAGTTGTCACCCGCTGCCTTGGACACATAACTCCCCGCGTACGTCGCCTCGGCCTGATCGCGTGCTGCTTCTTCGGCTGCAACAGCCCAGACGTCCAGGAAGGCTTGTCTAATCGTGTTGAAGACCTCTTGCGTCTCGTCTCCGGCTGTCATGATCGAGACTCCCATGTCGTGGTCGGGTGAGAGAGCGAGGAGAGTCGTGTAGGCGCCACCCCCGCCTTGTTTTCCGTAGATGTCGATGTTGCGGGTGATGTTGGATGTGGAGGTGGCGGGAAGACGGTGGCGTACAATTTCCCAGGGGCGACCCATGGAGTGGAGGAGAGAACCGGTGTGGATGGCGGGGGAGAGCCATCCGCGGGTAACGACGGGGGGGAGGAGGGTTGAGCGGAGGATGGATCTTCCGAGGGTGGAGAGGTCGGATGCGGATTGGGAGTAGCCTCCTCCTCTGAGGGTGGGAATGGATTAGTATTTTGTTCACGAGGTCTAGGGTAAGAGGGAAGGACGGTGCTCACGGTGATAGATCGCCGAGATCAAGCTCCCAAGCTGCCGTGGAGTAGTTCACAACGTTGGTTTCGTTCCGAGGTATCGGCACCGAGGACCGCGTCAAGTTGAGAGGCTTGAACAGTTGATCAACGACGATATCGTCGAAGGATTCGCCCGTGATATTCTCTGCGGCGTATGCAAGAAGCTGGAAGGCCATGGTGGAATAATTGGGTGTTCTATAGCTCAGGGCCCAGGGGTACGTCCTCATGATTGTCCGAAGCGCCTCTGCATCTCGTCAGCCTGGGCATGGCCAACTAGGACATGAGAACCTACCAGTTCTGTTGCAAGTGCGCAGACCAAAGGAGCCGCATTTGACAATCTCAGAGTCCTTCAGCTCTCTAAACCCGGGGATCTGGGTTTGGACAGTGGATGCATCTCTGAGAGAGTCTTCCATGCCACAGGGGGTCGAGGTCAGCAAAAAGACTTTGGGAAACGAGATCAGTGGCGGTCCTGTGTCTGTTTTCACTCACAATCCCTCGTAAGACCACTGGACTGTCCAGCCAAAGACCCCAGAGTGACCTCCGCCCAATTCACATCCCGAGTCGGGTCACGGAAAGGGGCATTCGCTAGCTCAGGAATAAACTTTGTAATGGGTTCATTCCAGTACCCATCTCCAAGTCTGGCGAGGAACGCATAGACGGTGATGGCCTTGGAGATGCTGAAAACACGCCAAATAGTGTCAGGGCCCACGGTGGCCGCTCCGACTTGGGCTGTGGCTGTGTTGTACGTGCTGTAGATGAGGTCATCATCGTGAGCCGAATAGACCTGGACGGCGAACGAAGTGGAGGTGCGGTTGACGGATTCCAGGGCCTTGTCAAACCTCGCCTTCGCGGCTGTCAGCTTGGGAGCAGCAATGTTGGTAACAGCCGGGTACGCAGGGCCGAGGATCGGGCAGTTTTGGGCTGCAACCAGTTCTGATGCAGCCGCAATCCAGACCAAGTGAATTGATGAGAAGGGCTTCATGATGGCTGCGTTGTGAAGACGAAGTAAGGAAGAGAATGCTTGGTCAACTTGGAACCATGAAGAACAGCCATTGATCAATGCCTCGAGGGCAAGGTATTTGTAAGTGCTTTGAAGTCGCCATCTTGAGCTCCGCAGAGTCTATTTGCATGGGGACTTCTGTTGTTCTCCACAATGTGCGCAACCGGACTCTTATTCCCGTGGTGCCGAAGTGGTATCAATGGTACAGCGGCCCGCGTGCGGGGAGAAGGATTGCGCCTTGCAAATCCAATAAACCTACCATGGAGTCCGAGACGTAGCATCGTAATAGGCCCGACCCGCTCTTGTTGATGGGGAACTAGGTCAACGTGATGTGTACCGGCCCCGTCTTGGCAAACGTATACGCGCTCCCGCTCCCCGACGGCTCTTTGCCGGCACGAATAGCCGAGCAACAGGGAATTTATTCCGCCATCCTATAGTGGGAACGAATCAGCCTCACAGACTGCCCATTCAAAACCGCGCTCGTCGTTCTGGAGCTGTCGCGATTAGAAGGGGGGAGGTCGGCCATTCTGTCTACCTATCGTGCCTCGAAAAACTCCCACTCATCTCGGTATTGCGTCGGTACACTCGTGAATCCACATCGTGAGGTTGGAGTTCTCCGAGTAAATTGCACTTTGGATCGCTTTATTGCGCTTGACCGGATTGACAAGCTCGGAGGGTAGCAAAGCACCGGTCTACCTCGAGCTTGAAGATTGTTCCGTCGAAGCAGCTGCAGACGGGGGGAGAGGTATCGTATTTCCGTCTCGCCGACGATCATTAATGAAAGAAGTGACCTGTTTGATCAGGAAACGACACGAAAAGCGACCATGTGGCTATAGCCCCGTGAACTGCAGATATCATTAGTCATCGTTGTAATGATGACCGGCTCATGCACCGGAAGGATGGAGAGCTCACCGAAGTAGATGCTACGTTTGGGGCCTCCTGAATGCATAGTATCCTCAGTCTCCTTATCCTCCATTGTGGCCCCTTTGTCCGTCAGAAGCTGAATAACATTGTCGAACTCGCCGCTGCATATGTGGACCTGGCTATTATGGCGTCCGTCCGAAGCCAAAAACGCCAGATCCGATGTGAGCTGCCTGGAGCGGCCGGACACCAGTCGCGTGACAAGTGGCGTTGACGTCGGCATCAGCGTCCAGAATGGCCTTGACGATGCGGTCATGTCCCAGGACGGAAGCTAGACACAGGGCGATCCCTTGAATGCCATCGACCTGCGCGTTGACCTCAACCCTATTGTTGACAAAGGAGTTCGACAATCTCTCCGTGCCCTCGGGCTATCGCGGCCTGCAAAGGGGCTCCAAAAACCCCCCCTTTCAGATTGACGTCAGCGGCCTTCGAGAGCAGGATCGCAACGATCCCACGATGCCCGCTGAATGCAGCTACTTGTAACGCATTCCAACGAGCTCGTCAGGCAAAGACGTATTCACGCCCGCACCCTTGGACAGCGGAGTCTGCACGGTCGTTTCGTGACCCGTGTAGGAAGCTGCTTGGAGGGCGTTCCCGCATTGTCCGCTCCATTTGTTGACCATGTCGAACAGTGATGTTGGTGTAGGTAATGTCGGGTCGAACGAAATGCCTTGCCTACTTCCGAAAAAAGCCTCGATGACGAAGTCCAAGCCCAGGAGGGAAGCGTAGTGGATGTGCGAGCTCGTCAGATCCTTGCTCATCCTCTTCCCCTCGAAGTGGTCTATGTCGCATGCTGATACCCACCCTTCGAAAGGCGCGGCCTTGAGTTTAAAATAGACGAAGGATTTATTGTTTGATGGTGCGATCATCCCCACCGCAGTCTCTAAAGTGGCCATACGAGTGTCGGGCAGCGTACTGCGCCAAGGGAGACTCTTCCCAGGTCTCTGACACTGCAGCAACCGCTACATCGGCATCCAGCAAATAGGTCGAAAAAAGGTTCGCCATCAGTGCGTTCGCATTTCGTCGGTTGATGACAAAATCCGCAACACTTTGTGTATATATGCGGTTGGATTCGAGATACTCTTGGACCGAGTAGTGGGCGATCCTGACTATCGGACGCTCGTCAGAACCCAAGGACCCTTCAAGCAGCCAACGGCCAGTGTCGGGGTGTCTTCGCTTGATAGCCCCGTTCTAATTGACGGCGACATCGGGAGCTTCGAGCCATTTGGGCAATCTTGATGATGCCTTCTGGACCGAGATGAGTAACGAGTGCAACGATTCGACCCCTTGTTGCACGTTGTCAACCGCTTTCTGTTGCAGCATTTTGCATCGCCAATGATAACTGGGAGATGAGGCAATCCACGTCCTTTTCCACTGCCTCCACGGTGCCTGAACGGAGGCAGAATGCCAACTTGTTCGAAGCTGACCGGACTAAGGCACGGATGCTCCTGGAATCCCCTCCCATCTGCTCAGACAGGCGCTGTAGCTCTCGGATAGATGCATCGCAACCTCGGATCAAAGCCAATGCCTCGTTCAACAACGCTTGCTCGTCTTCTCGGGTGTGGCGGCTCTGAAGCTGGCCTGAGATGTTCAAGTAGTTTCAGGAGCTTGTCCAGTTTTTGAAGCATCCTCGCAGCATCTCCCTTTGCGCCTTGATAGAAGGTGATGAGGGATTGGGTTACCTGGATGCCCAACGAGATGATCCCACCGTCCCGGCGGTAATAGACAGGGAATCCATGGGCGCGGGTGGGCAGAGAAGACCAGCGATCCAAGTGCTGGCCAAGGTTGCAGGCTGGCAATGAGCTGGTCCGGAACATGAGAGGTTGTAGAGAGGGCGCCAAGGAATGCTGCGCAGCTGAGGCCTGAGCTTTGGTCGGGTGTGTCGTCGGCGCCTCAATGCTGTTTGTGCGCGGCAAATCACCCTGCACAGCACCCTCCGATGCGAGCTGCGCGATAAGGCATCATGATCATGGCTTCATCTCAGCAACGAGGAGATGGGGCGTAGCCTGGTTGCCTAAACCCATCCCGATTCGCGAGCGATCAAGAATCGTTGCCCAACCAGCTCGCCTCCTGGTTCCCTGGCGGCCCTGGCGGCTAACAATCAGCTGCTGCCAAGATCTCTGCCTCAGGCACCAACTGCTCGACCCGCAACCACGAGCCGAGGCCCAAACGCGCTGGAGCCGCGACGCCAAGGGCAATGCCAGATGCTCGTTTCCACTCCAGCTCAAGATGCATTTCGTCATCCCTTGATCAAGCTCCAGACTCCGGCAATCGACGCCCCCAACCGACGGGTTCGCAATCGCACCTCCCATCGCCGCGCCCTACCTGACGCCGCATGCTGGGCCAATCCGCTTGAGCGCGCCCGCAATGTCGAGCCCTCCCGCCGCACAGAGCCAGACCTCCGGGTCCCTCCCAACAGGGAGTGCCGACAGCAAAGCCGCCTCTAGGCCGTCAACGCGATGGCTGCACCTGTACGACGACTTCATCACCAAGAATGCGCACCAGGTGTCACAGATAGAATCTACTCTCCGGTCGCTGACATACATCATTCCCGGTACGTGCCGCCCCGCTCTGGTCGCAACTGCGCCACTCCTGCTGATATGTGTTACCCGCAGGCCGCTTCCGTGATGCCGAGATAGCCTCTGAATCTATTCACAGCGGCGTGCAATTACTATCCCTCTATCATGACGTCCTCCTCCGACGAGCCGTTACTCTCTCCAAAACCCCTCCCACCTCGATCCCGAGCATCCCCTCCCCGCATAGCCGATACACGCGATTCTGGACCCAAAAGAGCCCGCTCTACCGCCGTGTCGCCTACGTCCTACAGATTGTTTCCTATGTCGAACTTCTTTGCGAGATGGCTGCCAAGCGGCGGGGCGAGCGTACGAGATGGCGCGCCGTCATTCTGCTCGAGGCAATCAAGGCCTTCTGCAAGCTGCTGCTACTTCGGATAACGAGATCCCGACCACTCGTCACGCCGGTCCTGCCCGAACGCGACCCCTTGCCGGAGGAGCCACCAGAGGATCCGGAAGAGGCAGAGCTGCGCGCTCTCGAGGAAGACGACGTCGACCGAGCGAACGGCCATGCCAACGGCTCAGCGTATTACAGTTACTCGCAACAAGGGCCAAACGGGGAGTGGGTGATGCCGCGCACGGGGATGTCGCTGCCGTCGCTACCGGCGCCCGGGGATATTAGCGGGTACCTCCTGTCGCGAGTGCTCACGGCCGACGACATCAAACCGGCAACCAAGTTGGTGAACAAGCTGCAGGGGTCAGCGCATGTCGCTGAAGTGTTGCATATCCTGGCGCCGCTGGTGTACGCCATCGCCCTGGCGCGCAGCAGAAACAGGCGGAAGGATTGGACCCCCTGGATGCTTGGGCTTGCAGTCGAACTTGCAGCGCGGCAGCTGAGGGATCGCGGGCTCCGGACAACACCTCTGGAGAGAGACGAGTGGGGTCGCCGGGGCTGGTCTCTGGGATGGTGGACGATGCGCGGGGCCTTTTACGAAAACATAACCAAGAATGCTGTTGCCGGCGTCAGGAGGAGGATGCCGAGTCTTATGTCTGGCATCTTGGAGGACTACGAATATCTTTGGGAGAACTACTACTTCAGCACAATTGGCTGAGGTTCGAATTGGATGCGGACGGGGCGCCTGGGGCCGGGCTTAGGGGATAATGGTTTGGACGGTGGAGGGGTTTGGCACATCACGTCCTTGCCAATTGCATCGCGGCAGAAACTGGAGACGCCAGTCTCTTGTACATGCGTTTTCCCATGTAAAACATAGCATCACACGGTGGCATTTTGGTTATTTCAGGCCTCGTCCCCTACTCTCGCTCTTTTTGTCTACTTTTGTGTATTGACGTGCTCCAGCCCAACAGCGCGATTTACCTACGGAACGGAACGGAACGGTGAGGCCGGACTCGGCCCGGCCCCTGCTACGGGCCTGCCCGTTCGGAGTAATACTGCAGCAGCGGACGAAACCGAAGCAGACGAAACCGAAGCAGCACTCCGAATGACTCACTTGCCCCAACACAAACTCACGACCGCCTTCGACTACCCAAGCCTGCCTCGCCTTCTTGTCAATGCCATCAAACGAACCGTCTGCACCAAAACCGGTCGCCCAACTTAACACTGGAACACCATCGACCGCATCCCCAAAAACCCACCAAAATGACCACCCTCACCACCCTCTTCACCCCCAACCTAATGCTTCTCCAAACAACCCTCTTCCTCACCACCTGGACAACCCTCCACCTCCTCGTCACCCTTCATGGTCCCTTCCCATCCATCTCCACCCTCATGAAATACAACTCTCGCCTCTACTCCCTCCTCTCCTTTACCCTCCTCCTGCTCGCCATCTCCAACTCTCCCCTCGCCCGAGAGTCTTACCACGTTTCCAAGATCTACGAGTATCTCGATATCTTCTTCGTTGTTCTCTCGGGTGGGAAAGTAGATTTACACTTTGGATTTCACCACACTACTACGATCTGGTTGACGTGGGCTAGGGTCTTGCCCGAGGGTGAGAACGAAGGGTGGAGGTGGTTCGCTGCAGCGAATGCGGCGCATCATGTGTTGATGTATGCGTACTTCGGGGGCTGGAACGGGGAGAGAGTGAGGAGGATATTGCTAGTAACGGGGCAGGTGCAGTTGGTTGTGGGGATGGTGGCTGATGGAGTGGTGGGGTGGGGGAGGTGGAAGGGGGGACAGGAGGTTTGGAGGATGGGGTTTAGTGCGGGACTGTTGGGGGTTTATTTGGGGTTGAGTTTAAGAGAGATGAAGATGAGGAGAGGGAGAGGAAAAGGAGGCGGTGAAGGATGAGTGATGAGGAGAGGGTTGGCGAGGTGAGTGTCGATTTGTATGGACCTGTTTCGGCGTCCTTTGCTAACTCGGCCCCCTAGCACCCAACCCCGATTCATGACGCTTCCCAATCCCTAAACGGAGGCAATAAACCTATTAATTAGACAAAGGATGGCGTCTATACCAAGGAGGGTGACCTTTCTCCTACCCCAAGCAAGCCAGTTGAAGAAAACAGCAGAATATACGAACGAAATATCTACGAGAGAAAGGAAGCAACGATATCCCATGAGATCAAGCTCAAACTCCCCATCATCTTAGCGTCCTTGTCCCGGACCCAGGCGCGTCTAGGGGTGTGACTGTCTCAGCACTCCACCGGAAATCCCGTTGAACCGCGATTTTCGATAACCGAATGTCCGTGGTACTTGGAGATGGGGTCGGTCTATTTGATATGGCCACTTGATTCCCCAGTCCTGGGCCTGTCCCCATTTCCTCGTCGTTGTTGACAGTTCCCATCAGTATGGAGTCCTGGTGACCGATGAGTGGTTTACTGCTCAAATGGTGCGACGCGAAGCCCTTGGACTCCTTCCGGTTGGAGCCGCCAATGGTCTCAATATTTCTTCCTGGGGACTTTCCCTGGTTCTTCGCGTGTCTGTTGCCAAACGCGGTGCCGAAGATGAGACGGAGCAGCGGGGTCAACGTTGGCAGACTTCCGGTGATCATGCCAACTGCGGGTTCGATGGCTGTTAGGATCCAGCCCAGGACAAGGGCCCCTGCGCGCTGGTGTTAGCCTGGTAATTGGAACTGAGTATAGGAAAGACGTACTGCTAATATCTTCTCCAGACTCGATGTTTCTGACGAGCTCCCGCACGCGGATGCAGGCAACAATGATCGTTCTGAACCTGTCTTAGCCATCCCACTTTATCAAGACAAAGGAAACTCACGCGACACCAAGCAAAAACACCGCCGAAATTCCTATCTTCTGCAGCTTCGGCAGATGCAGCTTCCAGATCTCGTGGATGGGAAGGAAGAGAATCATGATATCCTGAATGATGTTGGGGATCGAGCTTCCCAAGAACCACTTGATGTTCGACACGCAGTGGCCGTACAGTATCGACGGTGTGTAGGCCTTCTGTACGGGAATGCACTGGAAGATGGTGACGAAGATGGCGGTTATATACCAAGCTCCGACGAACGCACTGATAATGTATACGCTGAGCTTCATGAACCGAGTGGGGAAGATTCGCATGTACATGGCGAGGATGGACAGTTTGAGGGCGAGGAGCATGGTGAAGTAGAAGTATTGGGATACCCAGAGGTACTGACCGTGTTAGTTTTGGCTCTCGAGACAGGAGGTGTCACGGATATGGGAAGGTCACTTGCAAATAAGGCGTTGGGTAATAACTGAGGATCGATGATCATGTTCACGACCGTATATTTTCCCACACCACCTCTGGTCACACCTGTTCTGGGTCAGCGAAGCGGCGGAACGTTTGAGGAGGTGGACGTGCTCAGACAAGCTGTGACGGCAAAAGCGATAAGAAGCAGCTGGGACATGTCAATATCACCCGGCATCAGATCTCACACTCTAACTTACCGCAGCCGCAAACATCAACCAGTCATCAACCCCCAGCTTCAACCCCGAAGTCGTCCTCCACCGAACGCCCATCCTCAGAGTCACGACAAAACAAGTGAGAGAAGTGATAGCCGCCATCCCCCTGATCAGTCGCAGCCCGTTATTGAATGCCACAATCTCGGGCGGCAGATCGGGCAGCGAATTCGGTACCTTGTCCATGTTGTCCTTTCGATATTGACGGCAGCTGTTTCAAGTTGCGTGCGTCAAGGGGAAATGGAAAGGTTGGAGGGACCAACATCGAGGGTAGGAAGGGAGGTTGGGTTTTGTCCTTGCAAGTTACTCAATTCTCTTTGAGGATGTAATTCTCTGCCGCCCTGCAGTGGCTTGTCTTTGTTGACTCAGCCTCGGGTCCCGTCTGCTGGCCTTCGAGAAGGTGAGCCGTCCTTTCAAAAGTGGGTGTCTCCGTTGAGGATGATATATCGCCGGTATGAAGTCTCTTCCTGCATGGAAGCTCTCCCGCTGTTTCTCCCGTGTGCGTCATAGCGGCGAGGGATATGTTCTTTGTTGGGCTGACACGGGACTAGAAAGGGGGTGTGGGCCAGGACGGAGTCTTTGTGTCACCCTTATGAGTAACCGATGGTGTCACACTAGGAAGTACTCCAGCACTAGGTCTCAACCAGAATCTCGTTGATAAAAACTGGTGATGGATATGCTTCTGTTTGAATTATTGCACATGTCATTCACCAGGGTTGTAGCACCTAGAAGAGTGCACGCTTCCGTCGAAACCGCTGGGCTGAAGTGCGGAAGCTTGCCGCCCCCGTCTTCAGCACACACGCACCGCGAGAACAAAGGCAAAGACTCACTCTGGTGACTAAGAAATGAGTGAAAGCCATCGACACCAAATCCAAAATTTGTCATCACCATCACCATCATCCATCATCCACCATTCACCATCCTCGGACCCAACAAACCCCTAACCGCTTTTCACACCCCCATACCCCAATCTGCCACATCCCCCGTGCACAAAACTCGCCTGCCCAGGCCACCGATCCTCATCCGCATAGTACTCCAACTCCTGCCCCAGTCCACAAGTCTCCCTTCCCATCCCTGTCTCCATCGTCCCATTCCCTCCATCTCCCCGCTTCTCACCTCCCCCGTCCTCAAAGTGCCCAAAATAATAATACAACCGACACCCATCCCCCCAATCCCTTTTCCACTCGCCCCCCGCACACCCCTCGTTATCAACACACAACTGACAACAGACACTCGGATCCTTGGTCGCGTCCGCAAAAAGATCAGAGTTAAATCTCGAGGTTAGGGGTATCACCCATTTCTCTGAATCCCAGCGGATAGCAACGCCGCGGTCGTTTTGGGAGGAGATGAGATTGGAGGGGGCGCAGCGGAGGTGGTGGGTTACTGTTAGGGTGCTGTCGGGTGGGCAGGGGATGGTGGTGGGGAGGGCGGTGTGAGCTAGGTAGGGGGATGAGATAGTTGTTGTGGTTGTTGTGGGGTAGATGGTTACGGTGTAGGGAAAGAGGTGCAAGGGATCCCTAGGGAAGAGGGTGGTTGTGTGGGTGGTGGTGAGGGTTGTTGTGGAGAGGTACTGTGAGTGTTAGGGACGGATGTGCATCTGGTGGAAAGGGGAACTTACTGAAGTTACTGTTGCAATCGAAGTGAAGGAGACGGTGGTACCGGTGAATGGAAAGACGTGGCTTTGGTAGATGACTTTGACGTGGGAGGTCACGGCTGTAGGGAAGGCGGTACGGGTTTCGGTGACGAGCTGGCCTGGGAAGGGAGTGTACTCGCCTGTGTACTGGGTTATTGTCGTCTTGGGGGCGCTCGCGTTGCCAGCACAGAATTTCGGTCTGAAGGTGACCGTAGCGACTGTAGGAGTCACCCAGGAAGTGGCAGTCCCAGTGCCGTTGGATGACACGGTGTAAACCCCGAGGACTGTTCGGCGCACCGTCCGAAGCTCGGTTGAGATCGGAAGAGTTGCCTGGGTGCTATACTGGGTGGCAGTGATGTTGATGTTTCGGCTTTTAGTTGGTTCGTAGATGACATTGGTCTCGTAAATGGGGCCAGGTCTGGATGTTGGGATGGGGGTGACTGGTGTGCTGCCGTAATGGACTACCCTCCAGGACGAGACGAAGCCCAATGAGACTGCCGAGGTCGAGAACCATGTTGTAACAGTTTGGCTCTGGGCTTCGGCGACCGACAGAGCGCCGATTACGGCTGCGATGCGTAGCTTCATCTTCCAAATCAAATGAGCCTCGAAAAAGAATCTTCCAGGGTAGGGGATGTGGGGTCAGATATTTCTCGAGATATTATCCGCGGATCGTGCAAGGTGACTTTACCCGCTCCTAGGCGTACTAGTCACGAGGGGAGATGGGGTGAATCATGGCTATATTGCAACTAACAAAGCTCAAGATATTCCTATCAAATAGGCGACCCCCCGGTGTAGGCAGCATGGAAACTGCGGACGTCCCCGCTATAGCAGAAATAGATTGCACTGATCGCGTGGTGCCAGCCAGGCGCGGAACCACTGCAGCCCGAAGACGACCGTGGCTGCGGCGTGTAGCCCCCGCCCGGCGTCAGTCCCACGGATCGGGCAAAGTTGGTGTTGGTGCAACCCATCCCGGCGGCGCCGGTGTAGCCGAAGGCGAGACCCCCGGTGCAACCGGCTCCGGTGAAGCCGACGAGGGCCCAGGGGGCTTGTCTGCCCTCGATCGTGCTGTTAGAAGTGAGTCAGTCAGCCTTTTCTCACACACAAGGGGTTAAACGGGAAAGGGAGGCTACCTACGCATTTAAAGCCCGCTCGTGGATCTCGGCGATGGCGCGTTCTTCCAGCTGCCGGGAGGCCAGAGCCGGTGCGTCTTGCACCGGCACGGCTGCGACGAGCGAGGCGCCCCCGAGGACGGAGAGAAGGATGGAGGAAAGGCGCATTGTTCCTGTTTTGGTGGGCTTTTGGCGATTGCGAGCGAAGCTGTCGAGTTAGAGTCATGTCGAAAGAGAGATGGTGGGGACTTTTATACCTAGCTGGGGTTTTCCCCATGGACGAGTAGCTTCTGCCCTCCTCTTTTCTTCTCTCACCTCCTTGACAACAGAGGGTTAAGCGCACAAATCAGTGCCATGGAAGCTAGGCTGGTAGCGAAGCAAAGTGTGCCCTGAATTGGGATTCAGACGCTTCCCCAGAGTTTCTTTCTGGCCGAAAGGTCTTGGTATTGGCTTCGACGGTGCTCGAGCGGGGCATGCTTCGTTCGCTATTTGCTGGCGAGACTTCAACCTTGGAGCCAACCCTGCTGGACTCCAACATTACTGCGGCGAAGAGCGGGCAAAGAGCGGATGCGAGCTCCATGTGGTAAGGCCGAGAGACCCTTGATCTGTAGACGCCGCAGAGCCGCAGATGCGCTAGAGTACGGCGTGGAAGGTGCCAAGGCTAGGCGGGATCCTTCGAGGACGAGGTGCTTTCTCAACGAGAGAGTGTCCATCTCGGCGAGGAGAAAATGCAGCCAGTGCTCATGCCGAGACGTCAGTGCGGGCAGTTTTGGGAGAAATCTTGAGGGTGGAAGCGCCATCTTGCATCGCATGTTTTGTTTGCCAAGGACGCCCACGGGCCAATGACATGGTGGGCTTGGCTCTTGCAGGAAAGGGGTGTTGAGTCAAGACCGGGCAACACAAAGTAAGCTTCTCCAATCATAACCTCTTGAAATACCACACATAAGAAACCTCCAAACCTCCAACTCCCTCACTGTACAGGGCTAGGGCAAGTTCCAGACGCAGTCAAGACATTAACCCCCGCATCGCATGCAAATTTAGATATGGCGCCGCGCCTCCGCAGTTCGGACACTACAGCGGCGTAGGGTTCGCATACACCGGAAGATTAGGCAGCGCTCCTGAAGTAAACGTATACTGCTCTGGCGCACAGGTGTCGACCGAGCACTCAAGCTCAATGTGCACAATGTTCAACCGATATTACCCTGTTATGGCATGAGTGACCGTTACTTGACCAGCAGCGTTGGCGACGGCGGTCCATGTGCCGACGAGGATGGCAGCAGCAATGTTGTTTCCTCCCGCGCCGAGGTGGAGGACCCCAGAGTATCCGGCCTGAAGTTGAGCAAGTGTGGGGCGTTGGAACCAGCCCCAGCGGTTGCAGCCTTGCGCGCCTAGGGAGTTGAGAGTTTGGGATGTTAGCGTGGATTGGTAGCCAAAGGCCATGCCGAGACTTCAGGTTTGTGTGGGAGGGGGAGGGACCTCGGATGTGGAGGAGGTGGTGGTGACGGTCACTGTTGTTTCGGTGGTGACTGTGTTTGTGGTTGTAATGGTCACTGTGTCGGTGTTGCCTGTACTGGCGATGCTTGTGGTTGACTGTTGTTGTGGTTGCCGTTTTGACTGTGCTGGTACTGGTGGCTGTGGTCAGGGTAGTCTCGGTCGTTGTTTGGGCGGTGTTGGTTGTAGTTTTCGACGTTTCGGTTACCGTCTCAGGCGTAGCAGTTGTGGTCTTCGAGGTCCTGGTGTCTACCTCTGTCGCAGCTGTCATTGTCTTGGTAGTTGCGGTTTTGGTGTCAGTTTTGGTGTCGGTTTTCGTGGTTGTTGTGTTGGTGATCCCGGTCTTGGTGCCTGTGACGGTAATAGTGGCGGTGGTCGTGACTGTGGCGTACTTTGTGGCAGTGATGGTGCACGTCGGCTTGTGTGGGCCGTCTTTGGAGTGGTGTCCCTTGGGCGGGTGGATGACAGGCCACTTGGAATGGCCAGGCCGTGATTCACACTTGGAGCAGCGGTAGTGCATTTTGATGTAGTGAACATGGCGGTCCCACTCTTCGCACCACCCGCAGCGGTGACGCTTGAGCCAAGGGAGTTGATGGCGAAATTCGTGGACTTGGCCGGTGACAAGGAACTTCACTTTGCCTCAAACGGCGAGGTGGAGGCCAAGGCCTTCGTCCCTTGAACCGGGAAACATGCGGAACGTTAGGGCGCCGGCGCTTGAAGGGAGACCCATGAAGTCGGCGAAGGGAAGTCGACAGGCGAAGCTGGCGCCGGAGCGTACACATTGGCAGCTGAGAACTGAGTCATCGACGCGGCGAGCGAGGGTGCTCTCTGTGCCGCTTGCCAGCTGCCAGCTGACAGTGGCGGATTCCGTTGTGTAGGCCGGGAAGGAGCCAAAAAGATGAAAAACCAAGTTTGCATCGATGAAGTCGAGACACGCAGACGAATACGCTGAAGCTTTCTCCGAGTCTCCAATGCAACGAAGAAGGCACCGTTGCTGACACTCTCGTCTGTCGGGAGGTAGAAGAGGTCTGCGTCCGGCGTTGGCTGATCCAGAAGAGCGTCGTCAGTGCCTTCCAGGAATGGGTTGGAAGAAACAGACTTGGCGCCCACCAGGAGCATGATAGCGATAACGGCTTTCACCCTCCTAGAAGAGGCGGAAGGAACGACTAGGGTTAGAGCGGTGCCAGGGTAAGGGATACGTTGCAAGAGTGAGTGCTGAATCGCTGCCATTCTCTCGTCCACATTTATGTGTATTTGATCAATGTGTATGCATCCTCGTCAATCATTCACGATTTACTTTGGTCATCTTTCCTCGGCGTACCCCCCGCGAGGAACTTGAAATTCAGAACTCAAGCAGCTTTGTGCCATTCCTCCTAATCGGGGTTTTCTCTATCAGCCTGGGCTTACATCGGCTTTCACCGTTTGGTGGCTGAGACCGGTGTCTCTGAGCCTGCATATCGCAATCGCCCCGCTCGGCGGCTGCCTCCTCCCTGCGATCCGAAGCTCCGAGAGCCAGAAACCAGCATCAGAGTCTAGACCACTCATCGGCCACGCGATCGGCGTTCGAGTGGCATGGACTGCATCGGTGAGCCGTTGGCAGCTGATGGAAGGACAGACCTGCCTCGCGATGCGTTTTGCCCACACATTCGGGCACCTGAAGTAGGTGCCTTCATCTGGCACCCCTGAACGAGGAGCCTTGGTTTTTTTTTTTCATTCTTTATGTAGCACGCCCTTCTGCCCATCGAGGAAGATCCTTATTCCCTGTATGACTCTGAGCCGCCGAGCCACATTTCCTTTTGTCCGAAGAATCTCCAGAGGAAAGTCACTGAACTACGCCCCATGGTTGGAGGATCTCTCGGAGGTTTTATTCCCGCGACGCGAGGGTAAAGGGGTGGGGTATTTGCTGAGAGCTGATTTGACATAGCCGAGACAGACCGCAAGTAGGGGGTATTTTGCGCTAGAAGCTATGTTGGAATGTGATGGTTGATGCGCCAGGCATCATGCACGAAGTGGAGCGGCAGGATATCTTCGCCGGCTTCGCCGATGGAATGGGAAGCAACATCGGTGCTGGTCCATGATCCACTGAAGATCAGGCGATGGGCCTTTGCATCACTTCGTCGATGGAATGGGAAAGGTGCACCCGCAGCATCACGAGAGATGCTAATCCACGTTCTGGCTGAAGATCGGGCGATGACTCCTTGCATACCATTTGAGGATCGTCAACAGGTTAGGTACACATCAATAAGTAGACCGTGCCAGCTCAATTTCCACCACCCCCAGAACCGAAGGGTATCCCCACGGCCGCCGTGAAAGCCAGCCCCGCTTTGCTCGCCTTCCCTGCGACCGTCCCTTCGTCGCACTTCTGCTTGAGAAGAACGAGACGGTCGCGCCAATATCGGTAGCTTTCTACCCGGCGACCGTACACGGGCAGGGGTGCGCAGCGGAACAGCCGGGTGTCGACTTTTGAGCCGCCAGATGATGGCTTGCCCTCCCATGTGCGGATCGAGGCTTTGAGCCATTTTGCCTTGCTAGAGTCCAAGCCGAGGAATGAGCTGAATTCGGTTTTTGGAAACAGGAGGGACAGCGTTTGTAAGGTTTCCTTGACGAGGTCGGGTGGGATCTGGCTGGCGCCGCTGTCGCAATGTTAGCAGCAGTCTAGTCGGTCAGGGGAATGAATCCTACCCGTCAGGTTGCGCTTCCAAGAACTGGAGAAGGGATACATGGTGAAAGGCAAGGACGGCCCCACCGTTGTTTACGAGACGAAGGTGGTCGGCCAAGTTGTCGGTGAATTCGACAACGATGCCTCCCAGGTTTTCGACATGCCATGCGTCAAAGCTGTTGTGGAATTTGATCGCTTCGCACTCTAAAGTTGGCTCCTCAAGCAATTCTATCGAGAGGAAATGCTGCAGAGATCCGGACGTCCATGCCGAGCTCGGTTGCACCATTGTCAGGGCGCAGGCAGCGAGGTCGACTAGGTCTTGGAGGGCCTGGGAGGGGCACCCTTTTCCCTGGTGTTTTGCCTCCAAGTTGGCGAGGATCTTATCGCGACTGGCGCCATTCTTGAGTTGCTCCACAACCTCGGCAAAGTCCTTGGATGTGGGGGAGGTTCCACCTGCACCATGTCTAGCGGTGAAACCACCCCATTGTCTTTGGTAGTAGCTGTAATACGGCTTCAGGTCGCTGCTCGAACTAGGCCGCCGTCCGAATGCGAGCTCGACCAGTTCTGGAAGAGGGGGTATCTTGGTTTGCGTGGCGTTGTTCATCTCTTCGGAAGGAAACAGTGTTCAGTGCTGAATGTCAAGGTCGTGGCGATGTGTCGCAGGGGATATGCGTTATGAATGTCCATCGTTGCCCCTCAAATGTAGCGCCGCGGAAAGTAACATCGTGGCTGTGCACGCTGAGGCTTATCGGCGGAGTTTCGATCCTCTGGTTGTTTAACCGTCGGGAGTTCATTGGCTTTTGAGGTTCGAAATACTAGGAAGGAACGGGAACACAAACCGCGCCCTTGCGGCACAGCAACACTAGTTGCGTAAGCAGTCAACTCTATCCAGTGTTCCACAAAATGCCAAAATTGACAAAAACCGCAATTCAAAAAAAAAAAGTTGTTCAGCATACACTGGGTGATGCCCATTGAGGAACCGCACGTATGAGAATCAACCCATATGTATCAGCCATGGTCATCCCCCCCCCTGGCGGAAGACGTGGATGACCGCATTCCGAAGCGCAATGCAACGGCGAAAATCTGTGCCCCAGGCTGCGGGATGATAACGACGAGTTCCGCCTCGCCAGCTGCATGAGCCTCTTCGATGACGCCACCTTGCCACATCGCAGAATCGCCTTTCGCTGGAAGGCTTCCGTTGGTACGCAAACCCGGCAAACAGAACGCCGCGCCGTCGTGGGACACCGCCATGACTGTAGTGAGTCGACCCGTCTTCTGAGAACTGCCGTTCCTTCGCAAACCTCCTCAATGCCTCCAGCGTGGGCAACGACTGTCATAGCTGGGGTCGCGGAGCCGGCGATTCTTTTTGTCAACGCACGATCATTGCCTTCCCGCACAAGGAAACCGGAAGCAGAACTCGACCGAGAACTTTCGTCGTCATGTCAACCTTGTCTCGTTCTCTGTTTGGGCGAGCTGGTGGCTTGCACTGCCGTGACGAGATCGCTGTTGCCCTCCAGACAAACGCTTGACTTTTGCTGACAGGAATCTGACCACCTACTCTCCATGGCCCTGACAACTATCTACAGCAAGACATCATCAGGCCCTAGGTCAAGACATGGACAAACTCAAATCTTTGCCAAACGAAGAATCTCTGAACTCTCGCGCGGCAATATGCTGGGCTCATTCCGACGACCGCGAAAAGGGAAGGGAAAGCCGATATTGCCCTTCGCGGGGGCCCCTTTACCCGAATTTATACCCGACCACCAAGACCGCAGATCCCACTACGGCAAGATTAATCCCGTATCAGTGCTTCTATTTAAGTTCCCCTCATTCAGAGCGCAGATCTCCTGCAGCTGCTCTCGCAATGCAACATCAGAAGGCAGAGACTTCATCGTTCATCTCAGGGACCACGGCAAAATAAGCCAAGACCCCTGCTGGGCAGTCCAGACTCTGGTGCAGCCGTGAGCATCGCATCTGGCGGCAAGAGTCGGGATGGTAAGTCCCCAGATCGCGTCACCTCCTTCAAGTTCGGAAACGGGGTGATGGCTTTCGGGCCTTTTGGGCCACATAAACCGCCAGCACGCCACCCTACTTCGAGATGCGACACGTATACATTCGAGTTCGACTTGCGACGGGAGTCTGGTTTGAAGCTTCATGTGTAGCCCTGTTTCCTAGGTTCCGACTCGGCGCCCTCTTTCCTTTCGCCCATACACATCTCCGGACCCTCGCATCTCCTGCTTGGAGAAGCCAGACGGGAGTCAACCTCTAGCCATGCTCTCCACGAGGTTGCTGCCGGGGCTCGTCGCCTTGGCTATCAGCGTTGGGGTCCAAACACAGGGGACAAGCTCCTGCGTCGAAACGGTAACGGCACGAACGGGGGACACATGCGCATCCCTGGCTGAGCTCGTCAGCATCTCCGTGACTGACTTTCTACGTTCAAACCCCTCGGTAACAAGCTGCTCAGCCCTCATAGGCGGCGCGGTATACTGCAAAACAGGGGTAGCCTCCGGGCCGCCCACCATCCCGGCCAGCCTCCCTCCGGCCTCCGGATCGAATGGAGATTCGACGTCGGAGCCACTCTCGGTCAGCACGGATGGAGTTTGTGGCGGGACGGTTACATGCGAAGGGTCCCAATTCGGCCGCTGCTGCTCTGCCCACGGATACTGCGGATCTACTTCCGACTACTGCAGCGATGGATGCCAGGACGGCCTCGGCGAATGCGGTGACGGCGACGAGCCCCCCGAGACGGTGATAGTACCGATCTCTACGGAAGTTGCAATCTCGACAAAGGTTATCTCGGCAACACGGACTGTCCAGGCTACTGTTGTCGTCACGAACACGGTTCTCGTCACCGACACTCTCACTGCTCGCGCATCGACAAGGATTCTCACTTTGACGTCCGTCCTTCCGTCAACGCAAATCATCACATCAACGTCAATCATACGAGCGACTTCGGTTGTTAGAGCGACGTCCACCCGCCGCGCAACGTCCACCCGTCGCCCGACATCAACCCGCCGTGCGGGCTCAACCCGCCGAAGGACATCAACACGGCGACGCACGACCTCAACTGCACCCGCGAGAACAACATCAACGTCAACCCGACGCGCTAGCAGAACCGCGACAACCTCAACGAGGACTCAAAGCAGACCTACCCCTGAGCCGTCACCCACGCTCCCCAAGACTCCAAGGGGGTGTAAAACCTTTGACAAAATCCGAGACAGCGACAACTGCCGCAGCGTTGCAAATCGCAATGGCCTCGCCTTGAGCGAGTTGTGCGTCCCCCTTTCCTACATTCCGTGATGACGATTGCCCCTTCAAAAAAAAACTCAGCTCGATCCCAACCCCCTTGGCATTCCCACTCCGAGAGAATTCAGGCCAGCTAACGCGCATCCTACTACACAGCTACGACCTAAACCCGTCGATAAGCAGCAGGACATCTCTGCTAGGCTCGTTGCTGTGCGGTCCTGACTTGCTATCCCAACTCCTGGGTGGATCATGTCGTATTAGCTGCGATAAACTGTGGGCCGGGTACTATGTGTGCACATCAACATGATCCGGGCGCAATAGCTAGGCATCAAGAAGGCAGAAATACGCCTTGAAGGAACAAGACTCGACCTCGAGTACTGGCCAAGAAGACTGACATGGTCACCGGGTTCAACCCAGATCCCTGATCAAATCCCGCAGTGTGGTGCCAGTGGCTATGACGCGGTCCTTGCGGGTCAGCAAGTCGGCAGGGCTCCGATCTAGCCAATGAAACATTCCCGTTCACGCGTATCCCGTTCACTCCCACCCGGTCGCCAAGACACGATCTCGTCAGCCAATCACAGTTCCCAGATCCCGCGTGTCTGTGTGATTACCTAACCACGCCCCTTTGAACAATGTGGTTCGGGTCTGGATATAAAGGCATCGATGCCCCATTGTTGTTGTGTTTTATTTGCCGGCACAGATAGCTGCTGACAACACAAGGCCACCATCATGCGCTCCTCGCCATCCCTCATCAGTATCTTCTCCCTCTTCTTCGTTGCGCAGGCGTGCTCATCCGCCAAGATCGAGTGGGGTCCTTGCAAAGATGGCGAGTTCAACACTACGCTGACGGTCCAATGTGGCACCTTGAACGTACCGCTGGACTACACTAGTCAGGTTTCGAACGAATCTTTGGACCTGGAGGTTGTGAAGCTCCTTGCGCCGGTGCAGCCATCCCAAGGATCGATCCAGCTCAACTTTGGCGGACCGGGGGTGCCAACAAGGGAATTAGTTGTGGCTGTCGGACCTATCTTGCAAATGTAGGTCTCTTGCAAGGGTTACGCATTGTTTCCAGTCCAGAATTGACCTGATGATCCGTGTTGCAGACTCAGCGGTGGCGCCTACGACCTCATCGGATTCGACCCAAGGTGAGACCCCCCGTTCTTCGTGATTGGACGAGACCGCGACCAACTAACATCGCCGAATCAGGGGCACCGGGAAAACTCTCCCCTTTATCTGCACCGACAATGACTTCATCAAGGGTCAGATGCTCAGCGAAGGTCTTCGATCAACCCTCGAGTCCGACACCATGGAGAGACGAGTTTGGGAACGGGCCCGTCTTGATGCCAACATCTGCCGGAGCAGAGGCAACGGAAACAAGACTGGCGAGTTAGCCGGTACTGCATTCGTCGCTAGGGACATTATGAGCGTGGCCGAAGCGACTGGCGAAGATGGACTGCTTCGGTACTGGGGTAAGAGCTTTATTCCCTTTCGTTAGCTGCTCGCCGCTAAGTCGACGCTGTAGGCTTCTCATACGGAACAACACTCGGTGCAACCTTGGTCGCCATGTTCCCGGACAAGGTCGACAAAGTCATCCTGGACGGTGTCCAAAACGCCCACGAATACTACCACGCGCATGCCGACTATGAAGAATGGACTGACTCCGACCCCATCTTCAGCTACTTCTTCGAAAGTTGCCTCACCGCTCCTCCGGGTCGTTGCGCCCTCGCAGCCCTGAACAAGACAGCGTCCGAACTGGAGCGTGACGCTTGGACCTTCATCGAATCGGTGCGTGCCGCTCCCATCCCTGCCGGGACCACCCTCATCGACGCGGCCACCTTCAAGGGCTACATTCTCGGGCAACTCAAATACACTGGCGGCTGGCCGGCCTTTTCCTCGGTCCTCGCCACCCTGTTGTATGGCTCCCGCGGTGAAGCCGTTCGCGTGCTAGAGGCTATCGTCGAGGAGGCGGAAGCGAACGGAGAGCTCGGCATAGACGGTTTCGATATCCAAACCAGCCTGTGGGCGATTCACTGCGGGGACCGAACGGTGCGGCTGGACTCGTGGGAGGCACAGGAAGCGGACGGTGTGTTCAAGCGGCTGTATAACACGAGTCGGCTTGTGGGAGACATTGTGGCGCCCATTTCAGCAAGCTGCGCGCAGTGGCCGTGGCGTGCGAAAGAGACATACAAGGGGGACTTCCAAGTGGCAACGAGGAAGCCAGTTCTTGTGGCGAGCAACACCCGCGACTCGCATACGCCGCTCCGGTCGGCGAAGAACTTGACGGCAGGGTTCGAAGGCAGTGGACTGCTGGAGGTCAACGCCACGGGGCATGCGACGCTGAATGCGCCGTCGGTGTGCGGATATCTCGCGACGGTGGGCTACTGGCTCAACGGAACGTTGCCGGAGAAGGGGAGCGTTTGTGAGGCGCCGCATCCGTACGCGGAATACGGGTGGGACAATGTGTTGGAAGAAGTGACCGGGAGCCCGGCTTTGGTGGTGGAAAAGCGCGCCTTGAATCGGAGAGGGTGGTTTTGATGGAGAAGAGAGGATCTTGTAACAATATAATACACACGCCGCTCATACCTCGAGAGCCTTAATCCACACCTCAAGAGATTCCGGGTCGTTGACATCGCTTATGATCCCCGAGCCGGCCAGCTGTGCGGGCAGTGGGCATCCCGGAAGCTCAGGAAGGTCAACTTGACCTCGGGCCCATGCAATACCTTCCCGCACACCGGGCAGATCCGCAATGTCAGAGCGCAGCAGCAGCTCCGAGGCTTCTGACACTACTTCCTGCCCTTCCGGCCCCAACGCCCATAGAGCGGGATCCTTAGATGCTCGGTCAACGAGCACGCCCCAATACATGAAAACGAACACGGCCATTGGCTCCCGGTTTTGCAGTGCGTTGACAAATGGGTGGCCAGCGACGGCGAAGACGGTATGAAAGTAGCCCTTGAGTCGGCCTTGAAGATCTTCGGCAAAGCAGTATTTCATTTGCCCAATTGCGAGCTGGTAGACAAAGATGCTACCTGCGAGCGTGCCCTCCGCGTCATTCCCCAGGTCATCTTCGCCGGGGGTCGCTAGCAATGCTTCTTCAGGCAGGATCGTGGCAGATGGAATGGTGGGACTGGTCGCCGGGATGCGGACCTGCCTCGAGACAGAAGATAGCAGCGCTGTGGCAGCCTTCGTCTCAGGATCAAGCGCGTCAAGGAGGGCCAAGTCGACGGAGAACTCCTGCACGACAGCAGACAGAGGGCTTGAGCTCGCCATGAGGAGCCCAATGTTGTCGAATGCTATTTGGTTTGAGGCCAGAGCCATGCTCGCGTATTCGCACACTCGGTCGGTGATGCTCATGCCGTTGTATGCCGACATGGCGAAGTTGATAACTCCGATCAAGCTGGAGAAATAGAAGACGAGGTCGATGTTCTCACGCGTCGTGATGGTAACCTGCGTGCGGAAGTCGCTTACGGCTCTGGATGCGAATTCTTGAACGGCGCGCACATATCTTCCCGAGGCAGACAACGCGGTGTGCTGCTTGGAAGAAAGGGAGAGGTCCAGCGCTGCTGTAGCGAGGATGGCGTTCAAGAGGTAGCTATCACTCAGCGCGGCTCGAGTGAGACGACCGAGGAGGTAGGGTTGGCATTCCGGGGTCGACGCTTGGCACGTCCACGAGCGGGTCGACCATCGGTGCATGAGCTCGAGCTCGAGGAGGCGGTCGCTGTTGGTCGTTGACGAGAAGGAGCTTGGGGAGGGGGTTAAACTCGCTGACGGCGGAGCTGGAAGACTGGGAGCCGCGCCTTTTCGTATGATGGGTAGCGCACAAGTGCCTGTTTCTTTGCGCAGGACGCATTGGAGGCATGGGGGGCCTTGCTCGTCACACTGGAAACTCCGTTAGACCAGAGAGACAGGTCAACTGGCGGAAGAGGCCAATTTGGGGTTACGGGCACGCGATGCTCACCTTGACATGCCGTCGCTTGCAGTTCCGGCAACCGTTTCGCGACTTGGTATGCGACTTTCGCTTCTGCATGCTGGCTGCTGCGTGAGCCCGCGGTTTGGAGGTTGTGAAGTGGAGAAGTTTCGAACGAACGGAAAATCCGGGCAGCGGCCCGACCGCTCGGAGAGGAAGGGGCACAGCGGTCGATCCCGTGGCAGTGCACATCTCATCGCTGATTGGTCACATTCACGCAGCCCCTGCTGTTTACAGCACGCCCAATTCCGGTGTTAGGGATCTCTTCTTCTCTTCTGACCGAAAAAAAAAACAATCAATGCAACCCCTTTATTTCCGGAATTTACATGTCTAATCCCTCGAAACAACAATCCACCTCTCCGTCATGATCTCACCTACAGCCACCGGGTTCCTCGGATCTGCAAAGGTTCCCCCCTCAATCTTCACATGAACGTAATGTCTCCCCAGTCTCTGGAACTGCATTGCACCGCAGTCGATCTGGGTTTGAGACCCATGGCTCAACCAGGCCTCGTCTGTGGGCGGGTGATCACGTACTATTGACTGGCTGAGCATCTCGTCCTCCTTGTGGGAAATTCTTTTCCCCGATCGTGGTTGTCGCTTTGATCCAGTCGAAGGGGGACATACTTCGGGTAGTCGAAGCACAGAACTCCGGTTGGGAAGCGGATGTTGGCTCTGAGCTCTCTGGGGAATGATCGCACCCAATAGGGGTGGATGCTGGTGAGCGAGGGCATCGTGGAGGACCTTTTGCAGCTGTTGCAAGAGAAGCTAAGCTACAGCAAACAGTAACGTGTCTGCTTGATATATGAAGAAGAAGGAGTTTGGAGGCACCATTTTTGAGCTATTTATGTTTTTCAGGGCTCGATTCACCACCGTGGAGGATCCTCTACATGCTCAGACTGACAACCATAGGTTTTGACCGGCTATCCGCGAGTCTCATCAGAGGTGAATCACGTCAGGAAACAGCAACTTGATTCCTTGGTTTCCCGTCACTCGGAGCGTGAGTCTGTCCAGGACAGTTCCCTACTGCGTCGACCCGCCGACTCTCCCCGCGCCTACCGTCCCGCCTGCGATGCCGAGTAAGGTCAGGAGCGCGGCATTGGGGTGTGCAATCGCAGCACGATCCGCAGAATGGAACCGGTAGGCCTGTTTGTGTGTCGGGTACCGAAATGCTCCGTATTTTTAACCCGCAGCTCCACTAACACTTGCTGTAGTTGAATGATCCAGGGGGTGCTGAGTGTTAACCCAGAGAGGATAGCATCTTCCAACCCACCCACCAGAGTGTCAACCCTCCGCCACCTCCTTGAAGAGATGACGGGAGAGCTGCTGTATTCTTCCCCTGTTGGAAGTCGAGAAGAGAATGGCTCTCCATTCGATAGGGCTAGTCCTGTTCTCGCGTTGGATCAACCGAACCATTCGCGCTGCGGACTTGCGGGGCAGCAACGTGATACTCGCCGAAATGTGCAACGGCGCTCCGCAAGACAGAACTAGAGCCTCCCTCCTCTGCTATGCGCCCAGTTCTCCCATACCCTTCTCTGTGTACTTGAGCCCCATCCTATCTCTTGGACACACACCCGTAACCCCCTCCACTTAAACCCGACTGAGCTCTCAGCTGTCCGGTCATGTTTCCCAATTGCTTGCAGACATAGGTCAGGTTCGAAGCCTGTGTGCGCGTGGGCTTTCTTCCATCGAATTCAAAGTGTATATACCTGGGGCATATCAGGAGTGTCGCTCTTGCGGTGCTGCGTAGGATGCTCAGCCTTGGCATGGGATTGCCGGTGGATTGAGGGTAGTGCGGGAGACAGGAGTGTGGTTGAGGCGGCTGAGATATACCACTGGGTTTCAGATGAGCTCCGGTCAGCCTTTCATTGTAAAATCCTCGAAATGCACGGTCGCCATGGACTAGTCAGTGAATTGCTGCACCAGTCATGCCCTAACCAATGAATTGCTGCGCACATTCGTGAACTATTCACTGCTTCTTCTCTGGTGAATTTTCTCACACTTTTCCCAAACGCGTTAGCCTTTCTATCATTTCCTTCCCAATTGCGTTAGCGTGTCCCGTATCTCCTTCTCAGCCTCTCCAAGACCCCCCCAAAGACCCTGCAGGTAAGATATTATATCCTCCTCAGCATCATCCCCAGCATCTTCGTCCTTGGTATCATCCCCAGCATCTTCGTCCTCAGCATCAACCCCAGCATCTTCTTCCTCAGCATCATCCCCATCATCTTCGCCTCCATCCTCGTTCTCAGCATCGTCCCTTCCCCCCCAACACAAATGGCGCTATCCCATCATGACATTGAATGGGTGCGTTTCCTCTGATCCTTGAGTTTCGAATGCTAACCGCTACAGATTTCGCTGCAAAACCCCACGTTCGATCAGATCGTGCAGTGCATCGCTGACATCCGCGATCGCGACGCCAAGTGTTTCGTTACTTTTGATTGGCCTGAGGAGCAGGAGCAGCTAGATAACCTCGCATCCCGTCTCGACGACCGCCTGCACCAGCTTGACATCATCGCACCTCAACGGTTGGAATACAATTTTCCATCCAAGACAATCTGTCTCGATATGGCTGAAACCCCCTTGCATTCCCAGTATGGCTTCCTCACCCTTCTTCTCTTCTGGCTTGCCATCGATCATTCGATCCTTGCGACTCAAGATGCTGCTAGCCGCCTTCTGTTGAAAACTATCATCAACTTTTCAACACAACGGCTCGCCGTGAAGGGCAAGCTGTGGAAGCAGGCTGACTGGGGGCTGGGACCTGCAACGGATCATCTACCTTCGTTGGCCTGTGAGGTCTCGTTCGGCCAGACCTGGGAAAATGTGCAGGCCAAGATGGTCCAGTACATCAAGTCTTCTACTGGCAAGATCAAAACGGGGATCATCTTCAACATCGAATACCCCAAGGCTAACAAGGTCACGGTCAGCTTGGTAACGGCGGATAACAGTGCGGACGGCTACTCTTAGGTGCAGTATGCTGAGGTGCTTTACGACGACGACGTGGACGAGCAACCTACTGGTCAGATCGATCTTTACCTCTCTGACCTGACAGGTTCTGATCTCCCTTTATGCTACTGCCGTCCTCCATCTGACAGGCGTGATGCTGGCATCCTACGGTTTGTTCCCCTTCCCTTTATTCCTCTCGCCTCTTTTCCTCTTCTCTGTTAACAAGACTAACAATTATTAGGGAGCCTCAGATCACCGTAACATACTACCAGCTCCGGGATGCATTCCTCAAGGCCCGGAACATACATCGGGGCGAGGCTTGCTGTGATGACTATGCACAAGAAAGCCATTCCGAGGAAATAGCACGGCGTATAACTGAGGAAGTGGCGCAGCGCATGGCCGAGAAGGATGATAAGATAGGCGAAGTGGAACATAAGATGGCTGAGATGGAACGTGAGAGGGCCAAGGAGAAGGCTGAGATGGCGCGGTGTATGGCCGAGATGGAACGTGAGAGGGCCGAGATGGAACGTGAGAGGGCCAAGGAGAAGGCTGAGATGGCTCTCATGAGACGTAAGATGGATGAGGTTGCTGAGAGAGCTGAGAAGAAGAATAAAGTAGTGTAGGAGAAAGGGTAGCCAAGGAGAGAAGGAGGACGGGTTGAGAAATTACAAGACACCGAAAAGTGTGGCATTTTTGTCGACGGGCTGTAAGCTAATCCCTATGTGTGCCAGGCTAACTGAGATCACTTAACGACTTCAGTCCCAGGTTTGGAAATGATCCTCGATAGTTACAGGGACCTAGCAGCTGGTGGATCAACAGGAGGACTTCTGCGTTACGTGCAGTACATCTTGGAACGGTGCCCGGAGCATAACAAAGACGGGCAGAATGCAGCTGTAGTATGCTTGAGAAGTACCCGGAGAAACAGGACTGGTGGCATTGTCAATTCTCTACGAATGCCACGACTAGGCGCCAGGATCAGAACCGAACTCCATCCTACCTCTCACCCAGAAGAACTTGGCTCGCGAACGGTTGTGCGAAAAATAACATGGACAGCGCCTGCTTTTTCCATGAAGAAGATTTCCACCACCGATTCCGCTTCCGAACGCCGGGCGTACGAGAACTGCATCTTAAACCCTGTTACCTCGCATCCACCCGCCCCCTGACCTCGACGCCATCGCCACCTTTAGGGCGCGGTGGACGGTCGAGTTCTACCCAATCTGCGATGAAGACGTACTGACACTATAGCTGGCTGCAAACGTATCAGCTCAGGCAGCAAGCGACGACAGTGATACCCGAGGTGTTGATGCCCAACCATAATTACCAGCCAACAGGGCCGGACTGACCAGTCGCGGTTCCTACACAGCAAACCGGAACGCTTCGAGGAACCCCCGCAACAGCAGTCTGGGTACGGTACTGTCCCGATTGACTACGGAAAACCCTCGCGATTCACTAACCGAGAAATGTAATATCCCACATCGCGAAAAGTTCAAGACACTCAGGGGGCGCGTCTCCGGCCTCCCGTGAAACCTGTCGGGCCTGGTGCATTACAGTCTTCTCCACATACATAAGCTGTCGCCATATGTTCTTCAAAGACTACAGATAGTAGCTACATTTCACGGCTCCCACCTTCCCAGCTACATGGTGCATCGCGGGACAATTTCCTGGTCAGGCTAGCTCTTGCAGATTGCGAGTACCATTTCCCCCGACTAGACTCCGCGAAACGCAGGCGTTCCAATGCTTTACTTCGGGAAAGGCCTTGAATGGGACCTGTCAAAGACGGGGGACTTTTTATGTCGCATGTCTCTTGATTTAGCCCGTATTTGCAGTCTGCTGTGGTAACTAATTGGGCTTAGAGCACAGGCGGGGCTCCAACACAATGGGGCAGCCACCAACGGTGATGCCAGCCGTCGTTTGAGAAGCGCGGGGATGTGTCCAAGTCAGAACCCCCATCTCCGGTCGGACTAAAAAAAAAAAATCGCTTCTTCTAGCGAACATGACGTTCTGGCAATGAGATCTTGCGCTCCTGTTGCTCAGTACTCTCCATTATGGAGCGCTCAAAGACATCATCACCTCCTCACAAGTGTGCGCATGTCCGCTACGACACTTGCACGGCAGCACGGATCGAACTCCCCGCTTGCCGCTGGCCCACTTGAACGTCGGGCATCATTGCCCGAGCCTGGTCCCTGAACTATTGGAACATGGCCTCCTCCTCGCCCCTCCAAGATACCCCCTGGGCGCTACTTCGGTTTTCTCGCTGTACCCTTTGGAGAAGTCATCTACACACGCTTGCCCCTGAGTCAATATATATATGGGCCAGCACAGGAATGTCAAGCTGTTGGGAAGGAACATGGCAAAACGGAACTATTCCTCCATGCCCCACGCTACGTCACACCCCAGCTAGGATGCGATAAACCCCAATTCCTAGGTATAGTAAAGCCAACAGATATTGGGCCGACTACCTACAGCCTTGGGATGGATTGAAAAGTTGGGTGGCCATGCGGCAGAGGATATGCGCCATCTCGTTCGAGCGCTATCTTCGGGAGACGGGCAGCGCGCGAATAAAGAATGCTAGCTAAATTCCCAATTCTCGCATCCAGAACATTGGGAAAAGGCGCCACGCCGGGTGATAATAGCCCAGGCAACGCTGAGACCGTAAACCCCCAGAGCCGGCGATGAGAATTGACATGGGGCCAGTGTATGGTGGAGAGTTGGAAGGGCGAGAAGAGGGAATGGGCGGAGGTGAGAAAGCTCATTTGAAGGACTGGGCAGGGTTTTGCGATGGTTTTTTTTCTTGTGGCGCGCTCTTTAGCAGTGTAGGGTAGTTGACGGAATTGAAATTGGAGCGATGTGAGCGCGGATGGAAGAGATGAGTCCGACCTGTTCTGGTATCACCCTATCGAAACTTGACATGATGGTTGGAGTGCCTGGTGGAAGTTTGCCTCCGCCTAAAGGAAGGGATTTTGAGGGGCCGCTTGACGAGTGTATGTTTTCCCGCCGACCCACACCAAACCCCCACAATGACATTTTCCCAGGCTTCATGATGATACGTCAGCCGAAATGTTTCTTTTCGATCAGTCGAGTCTTCCAGGCAGTGTGGTTTTGAGCCTCGGGGCTCTAAGACGCCTGTACGGCGCGCAGATCTCGAGCGGTCCGATAGCTGCAACACACATTTCCATGCAAAGAGGCCACTTGCTAGGTTCACGTGGGTTGTTGTGGTCAACAAGCGGTTAAATCACTCATAAAGCAGGCTCTCGCGCGCTGCCAGGTTCTGGTAATGCTGCCCGCCCTGGATACTTTGGCAGCGAGGTGAGCGAAAGAAAGCGAGCTTGTGGCGTGGAGAGCATTACCGTCCAGGTGGTCGGGTAAAAGCTTTATCCGAGGACGTTGGGAAGGGGTTGTGTGTTAGAATTGGAGTCCTGGCTGGGAATCTGCGTGATAGCTTGACCATATTGTCTGCCGTGATTCTATGCAATATGCTTGATGGGGATGCTCTAATGGCTGGGTGCTGGTGCAGATGTTCTTACCGTTTTGACGGGCTTGGCACTTGCCAATGGCCAGAGCACCCGAAGCGGCCCGGCAAACACCAATTTCTCATGTGCGTCACTCATCGTCGACCGCACCGACCCGTTGGCTGAACCTAGCGCCAAACCCTCCGCGCATCTTCACCAAATCATGGGAGACAACGCCCTCAACGCAACCATGCACCCCTCCACCAACCCAGGAAAACTATCAACCTGCACCTCTTGCACCATGACCGACGACTTCACAAATTACTGGACCGCAATCATCTGTTTCCAAGCCCGCAACGGTGCCTAAACTCGCATCCACCAGCTCGGCGGACTCTTCTCCGAGGAATCCAACGGCAGCATGACAGTCTACTACTTCCCGCAATTCGTCAACTTCGAAAAGGTCAAAATTTGAGCCTTCGGCCCCGGCTTCCGCATGCGCGTCGGCCACCCCAACAACCGCACCGCCTGGTGGGACGCCCTGCCGCGCTCCTCAAGGGAACTACGCACACCTGCCTACAGCGCGACGACACGTGCTACTCGCATCTGTCGTGGGGTTTGCTGCAGCGGTTCTTTGACCAAAGGACTGTGCCTATTCTGACTGTGGGATCTTGGGTAGGTCGAGTGTGTTGAAGTCGAACGAGTGCACTCTGAAACCTTCCGTCACGGAGGAGATTGATGGGTGGTTGGACAAGATGCCTGGTCGTGTAGTCGCAGATGCTTGGTGATTTCAGATTTCATGTACAAACAACAAAAGCCCCAGATACCCCGAAGGCAGGTCGCTTCAACCAGAAGGAGGTTGTCTGATCGTTGCCGCAGATCTCCGCAAAGGCGCTCCCGAAAGCGAGTCAACAGTCTGCCCATCCACCGTCCGGGACTTCCTCACCCTCCAACACCTTGTCCCTTCATTCTCACATTTCTCCCCAGCACCATTTCCTGTCACTATACCATTACGGCTCCCACCTCCGCCCCTGTTCTTGTCTCCCCCCCAGGGCCATTTGTCCCAATCCACTTGGCGTGGATGCCTGTGTCAAGGACAGGCTCGACCATGGCTCTAGACACAGTGACCTCCCTCTCAACCGTAATCGTTGTGCCGGTGACCCAAGTTAGAGCTTTGCTTTCCCTCCATGTGCTCGGTTTGCTGCTCCAAGCCATCGACCAACCGTTCCATGTTCTTGAAGGGCGCGAGATTGCAGGCAAGCCGCCGCGCTCCACATCGGCCGGCGGTGGCTGTCTCTTTGCTCTTGAAGAGCAGACACACTTCCTCGCCGAGGCGTACAACGCTGGCGCGTTGGCGACGCAGGTAGCTGCTAGCATCTCGGCTGTGCCCCAGAGGGTCCGGACGGCTTGCGAGTGACTTTGGCTGACCGTCATGGTAATACGCACAGCAGTGACAACGATGAGGAAGGTGCCGATGCAGAAGAGAAAACAGAGACCTGCCTTCCTGGGGAATATCAGCAAGTGAATGGCAAGAGAAGGGTACTAGGGGACAGAGCACCTACTTATACCAGGGAAGTTGAACTTGGTGTAGGACAGGAACCAAGAGGCCCATAAGGAGGATGTCAGTACCGATGTTCAAGGTGCCTTTGCTGTTATCAGCTGCATGCGCCTCTTGTCAAAGATGCGAAAAACGTACCAACGGTCCAAAGTTGCGTCAACCCTCTGACGCAGCTCCCAGGGTTGGGGGTAACGGTCCAGTACAGCTCAAACGGCTTACATTCCGTCAATGTAACAACGACCGGGATGATGTACGTGAGAAGGAGGACGCCGTAGCACCACATCAAGACAACGCGGTTATATGCTCGGGTGATGAGATCGTGGTAGAAAGACCACACGATCCCCTTTGCCACCCATAAACTGTGAGATCAACACATCAGGTACTCCTCATTCACAGTAAGAATACAAAGTCACTTACACGCTGATGTACATGACCCGATGCACCAATAAAAACTTACTTCCCATCTCTCTGTTCGCCACCTCTTCAGAGCCAGGAACCAGGGCTTCCCTAACTTCAGCTGTCAAGTTATTAGTCCCCCAAATGAGGACCCCGGGGACGACGCCCAAGAAACAGCCCCAGACCAGGATGTCCAACACGGCCAACCAGTCACCGATATCCATCTTTGATCGTTGCAGCCTTCGAGACGCCAAGCGAAGGATGAGGACGACGACGCTTGCAGCGGACATGGAGAGAATAACCACAAGGGAAGGTGTGTTTGGGGCCATCGTTGGGACTCGTTCTTGCTGAAGGGGGGGAGGGAGGGGGATTCATTCTAGTGCGTAACTGAGCTGGGGTTCGAAGGCTACTCATATCATCCAATGTTGAACAGAACCATCGTGGTCTTTGGTTTAGCGTGCACTCAGAGGGGCGGCACAAGGTGTCGAATGAGTAATCTTGATGCATTGCATCAACGTGCGCAGACTCCCCGGCCATTGGGGGATCTGTTTAGCGCTGCACGAGGTGCAGAATGGGCTCCAGCTGCAACCAATAAAGCCATCTCAGCTTTGCAGATGATCGACTTGGGGCTCCTGTCTCATCCAGTCAGCGTGCGTACGGAGCCTGCTCCTTCTCTGGTTTGATTGGACGGAACTGCGTCCGTTGCTCCTGGCGTGCTTCAGTCATGCCCTTGCAAGTGTGTCTGCGCAATTTTTAGAACTGCTATGGGGCCTTGATCAACATATCTTGCTTGACTTGCTAGTTGGCGTCAGACGGAGGAAAATATGCCGAATTTAGCTGGTGGCTCCGATTTTCTGGTTGGCCATTCCCGATACCTGCATATGTGTATATTACATCCTGCACAATGAGTAGCTAGGAAACTTTTGACCGGTATCCAGCCGAGGAGTGGCGAAGCCGACCCGACCGATCAAGAGATTAAGCACACACCAACACAGTCAAGCGGTCCACCCAGGCGGTTTATTCACCTCGAAAGCACTATCAGATGCGGATTCAACAAGACGCTGGCCAATCCAGAGTGTCGGATATGGACCTTAGATCACCCAAGTCCAACATGAGAGATCACGAGTATAAGAAGACCGCCAGGTCCCACCCTGCAGAGACATTTCGAGCAGGAGAGCCTGCCTCACAGTACGGAGACAGGCCAACCATACCATCTCCTTCCAACATGCACTTTCACACCCTCCTTCTCGTCGCACCGCTCCTCGCCCTGACGTCAGCCGCACCAGAGCCAGTCTCGCAAAGCGTCGAAAACCCAGTCATTGACCGCGACACCGACAGCGTGACAGACAATCTGGTCCATCCTCTGTCCAAGCGCAAATGCACCTATAATGGCTGCAAGTGCAGGAAGGGGCAACCGGGGGTGTTTTGCTTCAATTGTCCGTACGGAAGGAACGGGTTCATCGTGACGAACGCTGGAAAAGGGGGCGACGTGGACCACATGTACCAATGCGCCAGTGACGGAGACTGTTGCGACTATGGATATGCCGGTGATTGTAAGGGCGGCAAGCGTGGTCGATGTGGTGATTGAGAGACGCATCCATCTGGAACGTGTGGGCGCTAGCAGGGATTTTGTGAAGATGTTGATTGCAGAGACGGTGGATGCGGTTAGGAATGGAAAGGCCAACATTGATTTCAGGAACTTATTGCCCAGGAGGACAACAGTGGTGTTATTGGTGAAGCGGTTCGCTGAGGAGTGAGGATGCTCGTAGATCTTTAGGTTTTCGTTGGGTAAAGACTAGGACGAGACCGGGGTTGCGTCCGGGCCCGCCCGGGCGCGAAATCTGCTCAGCCGCGACGACGAATGATCGCTTCCTCCAGGGAAAGAGCTACGTATGAAATTAATGAACTCGCTCATTTCCAGCGTGGAAAATAATATTTGGTGCTTGCATAATCATAGCAGACCACGGGTTGGCCAGTCATCTCGGATGAACGCAAACCCCGATACAAAGCAACAAATCGCCAGCTGACAAAAACCCCTCCATCCCCGGACTCTACGCCCACTGAGGCCTGGCTCGTGGGAACCTGACCCTGCCTAGCCCCGTTTGAAGACGAATGTCGAGACGATGGTCGCCATCAAGAACGCCACGCGGGCACTATGCACGACGCCAGCATGTCTTCAGCTTGCTAGCGACTTTGTGAAGAATCTGGCGCCCAACTACAAGGACATCGACCCATGCACAGACTTTGAGGAAATGGTATGCGGGGGATGGCGGGCGCGGCACGAGATTCCCGCGACGCGGACGTCAATTGACACGATTGGGGTCATGGATGAGGCGAGTGCCGGTGTTCTCAGGGAAATCATCGAGGGCCCGTACCCGGGAGATTCGGGCAACTCAGCAGACCGGGAAAGTTTTGAGCGGATGAAACTCGCCTACGACACCTGCATGGACGAGGACGGTCTTGAGGAGCTAGGAGTGACTCCTCTCACCAAACGGCTCAACGATCTTCAGGGGGCCTTTGGCGGCTCGGATTGGTCACAACCCCTGCTCTTCACCAGTCTTTTCAACGCAGCCTCACTCATCTCCATGTACGTTGCCACGGATTTTGAGGACCCTGACGTGCAGCTCGTCTACATCGACACATGGTCGGTACTTTCTCTGCCCAGCAAGGACGTCTACACCAACACCACGATGCTTATGGGCCAATACGTCCCCGTCGTGGCCGAAATTCTTCAGGGTGTGCGCGGTGGCAACGCTGCAAGTAACTTTACCGAACAGGCGCGCGAGTTAGTCAAGTTTGAAGCAGAGCTCGCCGCCATCAGCCCGCCTCGCTCTGCCAGCTTTTACGAGCTCGCCACCAAAGCCTCGTTTTCCGACGCCGATGCCCTCGCACCACAACTCGGCCTTCCCAAAGTCTACTCGGCCCTCGCACCTCCGCATGTGCCTCCAGGCGACCTCCTCTGGAACATGGCCTACATCGGCAACCTCAGCCTCCTGCTCGACAAGACCCCTCGCTCCGTCATCGAAAGCTACTTCACATGGCGCCTCATCCTCGGCGCCAGAGATCTCGTTCTCGCCCGCCCCACCGATATCTTCCAGCCCTTCACCACTCTGTACAACCAACTTCAAGGCATCACCACCAACCCCTCTCCCCAGCCCCGATGGCGCACCTGCCTCTCATCCGTCCGCTCCAACCTCGGCTGGATCCTCTCCCGCTTCTTCGTCCAGCGATTCTTCACCCCCCACGATTACACCCTCTCCAACACCATCATCTCCGACATACGCACCGCCTACATCCGAAAATTCACCACCCTCACCTGGCTCGACGAACCCACTCGGGCGAAAGCCATCGAAAAGATAAACCTCATGACCCAAAAAATCGGCTACCCCACGTCCAACCCTAACTTGACTGACCCAGATTCCCTACTCACTTATTACCACCCCGTATCCATCACCTCTTCACACTTCAACAACACCCTTTCCGCACAGTCCGCCGCCCTCCGACGAAACTTCCAACTCCTCGCAAAACCCACCGATCGCACCCTTTGGGGAGATTTCTTCTCCGTCATCGTAAACGCGTATTACGCCGCCGAGACGAACGAGATTGCCTTCCCCGCGGGGATTCTCCAACCGCCTCTATTCCACGGGGACTTTCCCAGCGCGGCGAACTACGGGGCGTTTGGAGCGGTGGCGGGGCATGAGGTGAGTCACGGGTTTGATGAGAATGGGAAGAATTTTGATGGGACGGGGAGGTTGGTTAGCTGGTGGAGCGAAGGGGTGGAGTGGGAGTTTAAGAAGAGGGAGGAGTGTTTTGTCAGTCAGTATGGGAATATGACGGTTTATGCTAATGATGGAAATGGGAAGGGGATGGGGTATAAGGTGGATGGGGTGTTGACGCTGGGGGAGAACGAGGCTGATTCGGCGGGGTTGGTGGCGGCGTATGAGGCTTGGTTGATTAGGAGGAGGTTAGACGAGGGGCAGGAGAAGGAGGAGGAGGAGGAGGAGGAGGAGGAGGAGGAGGCACTGCCGGGATTGGAGGAGTGGACGTATGAGCAGTTGTTTTTCTTGGCGTTTGGGAATACTTGGTGTGGGCTGGTGAGCGATGATGGGCTGAAATCGCGTTTGGGCCGGTCGGGGGGTGCGCCGAATTGGGCGAGGATCATGGGGCCGACGGCGAACTCGAGGGCGTTCAGGGAGGCGTTTGGGTGTGAAGTTAAGGAACCGACTTGTGGGCTGTGGTGAGAGGACACTGGGGAGAATATCTGCCAGCCTGGAGATCACTACCGAACAAACACCCATGTCTTTGGCTCGAGCAGTCACTTGCGTGGAATCCCAGGGCTGGCCCAGCGAGGGTCCTCACATCCCCAACATATCCGTCTTCGGCCGATGGCTTGGAGAGTTAGTTGCCTTCAAGTTCGATACTGAGTGTTTCCACTGCGATTCCACAGTTGCACTCAGGGGCGTGGTAGCTGGTCCATGACAATGAAAATTGTCCGCCCAGATGGGGCGGCAGAGACAACTATGGCGAGACCTTAACTTGGAAAGACAGCGTGAAAACCCCTGGCAATTATGCCTTTGCAACAATGTCAATTCTTCAAACACATACCTAGGGAGTATCTTTCGAAAGTCGATGGAAAAATGTCACCCACTGATACGTGCCATAGCAAACAATGTAACAAGGTCGATTTAATGGTTTTTTTTTTCTTTTCTTTCTTGCTTTCTATCTTCTTTCTTTCTTTCTTTCTTTCTTTCTTTCTTTCTTTCTTTCTTTCTTTCTTTCTTTCTTTCTTTCTTTCTTTCTTTCTTTCTTTCTTTCTTTCTTTCTTTCTTTCTTTCTTTCTTTCTTTCTTTCTTTTTCTTCTCTTTTCTTCTCTTTTCTTTTAAACAAAACCGCAAGCGGCAAGAAGGCTAGAGATTTCTCATCCCACCGTTTAACCTAACCAACCCGCTACCTACCTCCCCAACCACGTCAGAGGCACCGTCAATCTCGATCACATTCCCTTCTACAGCCTGAAATCTAACAACAAACCCTCTGAGAAACGTCTGTACCTCCAACTGACACGTATCCCCAGGCGGGACCCTGAAATTGGGACAGTCCCAGTGAAGGGTTATCACGCCGCCAACCCGATATGCACGCGGTCGGGGGAGGGTGAAGCGGCCTTCAACCTGGCTGGTGCTGCCATTGGGAATGACGACAACGCCGTGGTATGTGAGATAGTCCCGATTCCTCATGATGGAGAGACCTGAAAGAGCGGGGGGGGGGGTAGATTTGCTGTTTACTGATGAGATGTGCCTGAATAGACAGAAGGTGATGGTTTGATCTTGCAAGCCTTCCGGGGGAACGGTCAGGGGGGATGGACTGGCGGCGTAGTGAGGAATGGGTTGATATTCCATGCCCGTGGATGGAGTGGTGTTGTTGTTTGTGGTGAATTCCATGTTTACGGTTCCCGTGGTTGTGGTGAGAATTCCCAAGGTGAGAGTACACCTGTCTTTTTGTGTATCTTCTTTTTCCCCTGTGCTGTAACAGACCCCTTACCCCGCGATGCCGAGCTATGTTTCACTGGCAGCCGATAAACGCAGACTCAAGAAGAGGCTATCAGCATCACAGACACCACAATCATTTCATCCGCTTTGAAGGCAAAAACAAAGTTATTCCGTCCCGGCGCACATGGCGACGCTTTTGTTACGCATGCCGGGCTTGAAGGAGGTTGCATCACTCCAATTTCTCACACAAAGGCATTGTCAGGTACCCAACCGCTACCTACACCATAATACACGATCCTGATAGTCACCCCGATCTCTTTTTCTTTATGTTCGATACCCGCTGCCCTAGCCGGTGACTTGAATCGTGTCCCATAATCCGGCACTACCACCATACTCGAGCAGTCATGAAAATTTTGAACAAAACATTACGGCGACAATGCAGTTCAGATCCCCTCATCATAACCACCCTTCGACGCATTAAACAGGCGCTAAGGTCCACAACTCACCAGATGCCCAAACAGGAGGAAGAGGAGGACATGTCCTACATCTTCGCAGAAGCCATCGTTTCCTGGGCTGAGACTCGCGAAGCGAAGGCCAAGAGCGGACCTCCCCCGTGCTGAGGCCCAAGCTGCCAGTGTTGAACACCTAAGGGCTGGTGCAGTCGAGAAGACACGCCACAATTGTAGTAGAAGAATGAACGCATATTGACTTGCCAAAACCACCCATATCCGCCCCTGAACAAAGCACCCCGAACACAATTCCATTGTGCGAAACAAGCACCTCTTCTTTGTGACCGACCTTGACAACGCAACGAAAGGGTGAACAAACTGCGCCTCGTCAGCCCTGACCCAGCCTTCTTGCCTTACGCCCTCCTTCGGCGCTCAGATCCGCTCAAAGACCACCTCCAGGCGCCCCTTGGGCACATACGTGAACGTCGGGCACTGAAGCTCAGGCGCCTGCTCTCCCCAGCCTTCCATCTGCGGACTCTGTACGAACCGAAACCTTTGCACCATCTCTACCAAGAACGTCTTGATGTTCATCATGGCAAATGTCTTTCCGATGCAAATCCGCGGACCCTGCGAAAAGGTTTGGAAGGCATACGGATCGGAAGCTTCGACGTTCAGGTTGTCCCATCGCTCAGGGACGCAGAGCTCTGCGTCATCACCCCAGATTGCCTTGGAGCAGCTGGCAACATTCATGGCGAAGTAAAAGAGGGTCCCTTTCGGGACAAAGGTGCCGCATAAAGTTCTGCATCTTAGGTTAGTGACATGCTTCGCCATGGAAGGGGGAGAGGTCTTGCAGGTCGGTAATAGATTCGCGGTAGCTAGTGACGGCTAGAAAATGTGTCAGCTCAGCCGTTGGCGGACCCGCACAAGGCTTAAACTTACTCGGTGTGTAGATTCTCAAAATCTCCCTGACAAAGTTGTTCAAGTAGCTCAGCCGATCAATATCCTCCCATTGCAGCGTCTCGCATCCCTTGCGAGCTTTTGCGTCGAGAATTTCCGCCCGCAACTTGTCTTGGATTCTTGAACTCCTCGCCAGGATGTAGCTTGCCCAAACCAGAGCACTGTTGGTCGTTGCGTGACTCCCAACAACGAACGTGAGGGTCTGGAATATTCCTCGTTAGCATTCGTGCCTAGGAACAAGCTCCCTTAGCTACCTCACCTGGTCAACAAGCTCCTGCTCCGCCAACTGGTCTACGGATCCTGGGCGTCGTCGTTGGTTTTCCTCGACAAGCATGGTCAAGAGATCGCTGCATCCGCTCCCGATGGTCGACTGAAACGTCTCGCCTTTCTCGGCCGCTCGCTCGACGTCCCGAATTCGTTGACGGACACACTCGGTGACGATCCCGCGGGCCTCGGCCATGGATCGAGTGTGTTCAGAAAACGCTTTGACAGGGAGGAGTCTTCGTATCGGGATCATTGCGTTGATCAAGATGAGCATGCCGGCGATTCTTTCGGGGTGGAAGATGCGTCGGTAGCAGGAAACGAAGCTGTCGTATCTGTCAGCAGTACTCTGGGGCGAGGAAGATCAACATACTCCCAATCAGGGTCCCGTGCCCCAAGCTGATCCAGTTCAAGGCCCATTATTGTGACGCTGGTGACGTTGAGACGGCTCATCAGGTACGCGGATGCCACTACTGAATATTAGCAAAGTCAAGCCAGGGGAGCATCATTTTTACCATCGATAGTTGCACGCCCTTGTTCGTCCATGCTGTCCTCAAGATTTTGGGCAAACCCCTCCGCCTTGTCGGAGAACACCGGAAAGATACGCCTGAGATTGCGCACCGTAAAGAGCCCCTGGAGCAGTCTTCTTTGGCGCTTGTGCTCCTCCCCTTCAGAGAACAGGAGGCCCCAGCCAGTGATGTCGCCCACCCACCGAAACATAAAGTCTGGCTTCTTGAACGAGTCGTAGCAGGTGTGGAATACCTCCTTGTGTGCCTCGGGGGTGTTGATCAGCAGTGTTTCCTGGTTGCCGACTCCAAGGAATCTGATAAATGGGGCCCTGGACCATATGTCGGACCACATTCGAAACGGCTCGTTGGGGGACTTCGACGTCAGGATCTGTGGAAACTGGCCGAGCAAAGGAACGCCATCCCTGGGTCCTGGTAGATTCCTCAGAGGAGAGAAAAAGCGGGGGTAGACAACAATGTTGTAGAACTTGAGCGTGACGTAGTGGATAACGAAGTGGAGGAGCAATCGGATAAGGTTCAGCTGCGACAAAGGTCGCAACGACAGCGATCTTCCAGATAGCCAGGCCCAGGTTGCCACCTCGAAGAAGGACAGAGCCGCCGCAGTTAACACATCCATGGTGGTAGGTTGTTGCTTCGATAGCGCAAGGATGTGTCTGGATCGACGCGATGGAGCGGGAATGGAGTGGCCTTTATGCCTTGACTACCGCTTCGCTTCCTGTCCAAGATGCGTCAGTCCATCTCCGGTCTCGAAAGCACGGTTATTTTGCGTTACACAAGAGTCTCCCCCCCCCCTCCCCCTCCCTCCTCGCCCTTCACAAATGTGCGCCTCCCAGCTGCATACCTTGCCTCTTCGGGGGCCGCAGTTGGCGGTTTGCGCGCCAATGAAGACCCTCAAACCGCCGCGCGTCAAACCTGGCCTCGAGGGAAGTGTGTCGATTGTTCGTAGTCGTCGCTCTTCACGGTCGCTGGAGCTGTTGGTGGCTGCGGCGCTGGTGTTGGCATTGTGGCGGAGAACAAGCAGAGAAGCGGCGCGTCCATCGTCAGGAGACCGGCGCTTTGCCCCGCAAGGATGACGGGATGGAAAGCGCAGACGGCCATATGGTGGTATTCGCTTCACCGCGGGGTCCGGGCTGGAGGAAGCCTGAAGTGGAAAGAGCGAGCTGCGGCCTTCCAAGGTGCGTCTCAATCGCCTAACAGGCCGATAGTGTGTTTGGATGGACATTGTAACTGGAATGTGATCAACGCGCTGCAATGCTTGATTCGGACCTCACATGCGCAAGGGAGTGAACAGATTGCTCGAGGGCGGTTGAAAGCGGTCCCCTCGCCCAGTTTATCAGACCCCAGAAACACCGCAGGTCGCTCTCAAACAGTCTATAGCAATCCTGAATGACGAACGCGCCTAAACATACTCCATAAACAAACTCACACCCACACAATCGCTATCGACCACATTCCCCACCATCAACATGGAGTTATACGCCCTATCACACAGCTGCAGCATCCTCGCAGGGTCCGCCAGCCCAATGCTCAATGTCTCCAGATCAACAGTCCACACATGATAAATGAAACCGAATTCTGCAATGGACTCGGGCGTGTTGAAGTACAACACCTTTGCTCGGTCATCACCAAAATATTCAGGCCCGTAAAAGGCGTACACGATAGTGCCGGTACTGAAGCCGTCGGTGAAAAAGAGATACTGGTCGGCATCGACGACGAAGGTTTCGGCGAGGGAGGCATCGGGTGTGGAAGCCACGACGTCGCCTTGGACCCAGTCGCGACGGTCGAGGTACTGCCTGGCGCCGGTGCCGTCGAGGGTGTACATACGGAAGGGCTGGGTTGGGTAGGTTGGGATGGGGACGACGGTGGTTGTGGTAGTTGTGGTACTGCTTGTGACGGTGGTGGGGATTGTGGTCGTGACTTGGGTGGTTGTGGTTTGGGATTCGGTGACGTCTTCGGTGACTGTGGTGGTGGTTGATGTGGTGGTTCTTCCCAAACACAGCTTTAGGCACGAGCAAGCGCTGGAGATCGAGGCGGGAGGCTCGGTGGCGATGCGGTCATTGAAGTATCCAGCGTATCTCGCCTTGAGCGTGACGACGGGAACAGGAGCCTCGGTGGAAGTGACAGTTACGGTCGATACGTCGAGCACCACCGACGTCGACACGACTGTATCTGTGCTTGTTTCCGTGGTCAGAGTCGTCTGCGTCAGGGTCGCGCTCTCCGTGACGGTGACGGTTTTGACCTTGGGTCCAAGATACTCGCGGCAGAACGGAGCGGCATGGACCCGGTGGGATCGAAAGAAGCGAAGCAGGTCATCGGCGACGCATGTGCCGGACTGTGAGCGGGGTATGTTGGGGACCGCCGCGCCCACGGCGACGTGGACTGCGGCGAGGAGGGCCGGAAGGAGCGAGGCAACCCGCATCGCGGAAACGAGTGGACGGAGTTGGACTACCAGGTAGACGCGCCACCGTGAGCGTCGGGGCGAGGGACTGGCGGTGTTTTCTTACCATGGCGGCGTCTGTGTTGCCCTCCACGTGCCCCCCTTTTGGATTGTGGTGGAAATTGCCATCCGGACCGGGATGGGAAATGACGCCCTTGTTTTTGGACGGGCTTGAAGCCACCTCAAGCTACCAAGACTGCTGGTTTCGTCGACCTCCAGAAACCGCTCAGCCGCAGCTGCTCTCAATGTCGATCTCCGAAACACGGTTCCCCCGCATCGGGCATTCCGGGGAAGCGGGTCTCCCAGACCTGGGGCATACATACCTATTTCGAGATTGAAACGACGCCAGCGACGCTCGCTCATGTTTAGGAGCGAAATAAATACCCAGAGGTAGTGAGTGACAGTTGATGATGGCCGGGCGGAATGTACCAAGATGATGTCGGCTTTTGTTGGAGTGGAACCCCCCCCCCCCCCTCCCCACCGCGTTTGTTGCACAAAGCAAGTCGCCGACCCTCGCCCCACCTTGCATCGTTCTTGGAAGCTCTTTCCACTTTCCAAACCTCTAACAAAAAATGCACGTGATAAAACAAATTGTATTTCGTCCAATCAAAGCTCCCATACATTCCCTTGCCCGTCCACGCATCAACCCCTAGTCTCTCCCGCTCGATACTTATCATAAATAAAATACATCCTCTCCTGCTGCCCCACCGTAAAATTCTGATAACACGCGTCCGAACTCTCCGACATGTAATTCCACACCGCATCATACACCGGCTTCTCCCCCGCCGGCTCCGGACAAGTATTCTGCGTCATGTTGCACTGCCCCGCCGGCGACACATTCTTGCACCGCGGCGTGTCCTTGACTTCATCCCCTGGATTCCCCGCCCAGCATGGATTCGGCGGGTTGACACCGTCGCGTACGGTGCCGGCTTCGTACGTGTGGAAGAGGCCGAACCAGTGGCCTATTTCATGGACGGCGGTCTTCCCCATGTTCATGAAGGAGTGACCGCTCCCAGCGAGAGTCTCGGTGTTGATGACGCAGCCGTCTTGGAGGAGGCGGCGGGGGAAGGGGACGTTCCAAATTTCTTCCTGCGTCCAGGGGTTGGAGCAGCTGCCGCCGTAGTCGCGGATGGTGATGTTGCGGATGTAGAGGTTAATGGTGCGGTAGTCGCCTTTGTGCAGGGCTTCTTTCATCTCGTTGAAGTCGCGGTCGGGACCGGCCCAGCTGGCGTTGACGACCCATTGACGCATGGAAGCGTCGTGGCGGAAGGAGATGCCGCGGGGTTTGAAGAGGTCGTGGATGATGTTGACTTGGTCGATGACTTCTTGTTCGGTGAGGTAGCCATCTTTGCGGGCGTTGGAGCCGGCGACGACGTGCACGTAGAGGGGGATGGTAGGGGGTGCTGGGGTGGGAGGGTAGTCGGGCTCGGGGGTGAATTGGCGGGCAGAGATGAGGAAGGTTGTTCCATTGTGTCCGGCGGTGCCGTTGGTTGGGGGGACGGTTACGTTCTTGGGTGGTAGTATTGGGATGACGGAATCGCACCGCTGTGCAAAGACTGGGGCGGTTGCCAGAAGACTGGCAAGGAAAGTCTGGCGAAGCATCGTGAGGGCTGGCGACTGAGTCGGGCTGAGACTGCTGAGAACACAATAATGAAAGTGCTGATGAGAAGCTGCACTCAGGTCAAGGCCTCTGGTATTTGAACCAATCCAATATTTGTCCATATCCTCTTATCTGGTAGGTCTCGCAGGTTTGGTTCAGCGTCACCACACAAAGTCTCCTGACGCTGAGCATCCTGCCGCATTGGGCAGGTAGCCTCGCCCCTCAGCAGCTCCTGAGGAAGGTGTTTTTTTTTCGCCTCACAGCCCAGCTGACACGGCGTAGCTGACAAGCATTGACCAAACGCATTCCTACCATGCGTTTACTTTCAGCTTGTTTGCAGCCCCTCATTGGTTGAAAATGACGAAGTTGTGAAAGAGCCCTGAACAAACGGATTGCGGCACAGATGTCTGAAGTCATGCACCACCCGCAATCCCGCGCAAACCAGTGGCTTGGCCGCCCAAACTCAGGGGGAGCAAATCCTATCCGTACTTTTGTGCACCAACTGACAGAAGCCGGGCTGTGTCGGATCAACGAGACTCGTGGTCAAAGGCATTCTTGGGCTTGGCGTCAGCACTGAATCCTCGCCCCGACATCCCAGCGCACCCACAACGCTTGCATCCAAACTTCTGGAATACTCGTGTAATATTCGGCCCATCCGAAGCTTGTTTCATCTTTCAAGTCACCCTGCTGGGAAATATCGTGCCTCTTTTCCGCCGCACATGGCTGACGCGGCGTGCCTGGGTCGTTAACTGAGACTAATCAGCGCCATTGCTATCTCGGCACTTACGCTCTCCATTGCCCGGCTCAGACTCTACCACAACCTATCCGACGCAAATCTGTGCCAAGATACGACATCCACATCTCATCGAGGCGTGGTGATAGAGTGGTCTAATGCGCAAGACTCGGAATCTTGTCTCTTCGGGGGCGTCTGTTCGAATCAGGCCCACGTCGAGGTATTCCTTTCTTTTTGCTGGCTTCACATCACCATGGGGTCCAAAGTGGCTCCGAAAGCCGAATTTTATTTTGCTCTCATCGCCAAGTTATCGTGAAATTGTGCTCTCAAAGTTGAACAGTCCCACTTGCAGCCAAACTCTTCTTCTCCCCCGTCCTCGAGTTTGTGTATCTCACCGTGACACTCACACTCGGCCGGTTTGTCCCGCTCACACTGTACGTCGCTGTCGCCGCCCCGTTTCCATTCACCACGGTCGGAACATCCACCCCGCTGATGGACGCGGCATTGCTCCCGGAGAATGCGATATCCACGTCAGTGAATAGCGCATCGTCAAAGTTGTCGATGGAGATTGCCAGTCTTCCATTTCGGGAGGAGAGACTGACGGCTCCATCAGCAAGATTGGTGGGATTGGTAATCTGACGGCCGGTTCGTTTCGCTGGCTGGACACCTGCGCGGTAGGCGATCTTGCGCGCCGCGATGGGAGCTTGGTTGACATCATTGATCTGTGTGTTACCCTGGCGGTTGGCACCCTGGCGGTAAAGGTTGCCGCTGTAGGTGTTGTTGATGGTGTTGGCGCCGTTGACGGCGGACCAGATCCCATTGGACATGAGGACGTTGTTGCTGATGATGTAGCTGTGCGAACCCTCGTCAGTGTACATGCCGAACCCCGTGGAGTCGAAGGCGTAGTTCTCAGTGACGTAGGTTGACGGGCTCTTGGAGAGGGTGTACAAGGCGCCGAGATCGGTGTGGCCATAGCCGTACCGGTGAATGAGGTTCCCGTGGATGCGATTGTTGGTGGAAATGGTAGGGGTGGTGTACTTGGGCTGGAACGAGTAGAGCCCGCGGTTGATGTACTCGGACGTGCCACCAGCGTCGTTGGATCCCCAGCCGTAGCCAAGACAGATGCCCGAGTACGGGGTAGTGTCAATGTCGTTGTAGTTTATGGTGCTGTGCTGGACGTACGAGACGAAAATAGGAACAGTCGAGCTGAAGAGCGTCGAGACATTGTAGAAGATGTTGTTGGAAATGTCGATGTAGGCGTTCGTCATGGCCGGGTTGGATGGGTGGTGCGCATCAGCCCGAACACCACCAGCGGTGATACTGTTCTATTGCCAACATCAGTCCACGATGATACCCGCACCCAAGGGAAGAATTGCACAAACACCCATGATTTGACTGAAGTAAGCATCTGTGACTGAGACCCGGCTAGCGCCTAGGCCAACCCCTGAGATGTGCGCGTTGGCATCATTCCCAATTCCAACACCACCACCGCCGAGCTGAGTGTAACTTCCACCAGTCAGAATGATGTTGTTGGCCGCGCTGACTTGGACGGCAGACGGCATCTGGCACCACCACGGACGAGCCGATTCAAAGTTGGACTGCGTGTAAGTCTTGTTCTCACAGAGATGGCCGCCCGTCTGCTGGTCAACATAGCCAATGTCGCTAGGAGCGTTCCACGTGGTGTGGGCAAAGTGGATGCCGGAGAAGGTGATGTCGTGGGCGGGGCTGTTGTACCCAGTGCCTCCCACAGAAATGAGAGTTTCGAGGATCCCAAGGTAGGTCTTGGCAGTGCCCATGTTCTCGCCATTAAGGGGCTTGTAGTACACCTTGCCGGCAGCCGAGTCAAGGAAGAATTGACCGCCCTCAGAGAGGAGATGTCGAGCGTTCTGGATCCACACACCAAAGTCGGCGTTTGGCTTGCCGATGTGGTCGTAACCCCAGGTGTTGAGGAACCACCAGTTCTGCTTCATGATCAGCTCCCGATTCTTCGCCGCTGAAATTGGGGCGTATCTATCGGTAAAGGAGTTAATCCATCGAATCTCGGCTTTGTCGATTCCCGGAACGCTAGCGATCCAGTCAAGACCTGAGTTGCTCCACTTGACCGAGGTGCTTGTGTACTGCAAGTCCTTGCGGTTGATCTTTCTGCGCGCAAAGTTGGATGCCTTGGCGTTCACGTAGAGGTTTCGCGACTTGGTGCCGACGGGCACGTCGGCCGAGTAGATGCCGTCGGTCCCTGTTGCTGCCCACCCGGTGACCTCTAGACCGCCAGACAGAACGGCGTCGTGGCCAACCCATTGTACAGGCGCGCCAGGCTTGCCAGAGTCATTGTCAGTGAGGCGGAGCGGTACTGTTAGCGAATAAGTGCCGGAAGCAAGATTCACAGTGATGTTCTCGGCCGATGATTTTGCGAGGTGGGCTTGCACGGCTCGTTGTGCGGCCGGAATCGTCTTCAATGGCTTTGTCTCCGAGCCATCGTTGCTGTCGGCGCCCTCAGGCGAAACGAAGATGCGGAGAGCGGCTGCGGGTGCCAGCAAGCTGGCCAGAAAGAGGAAGCCGTTCATGATGATTAGGGTGCAAAAGATGCGTTTAGTAAAAAAAATTCTAGATCGGGGAGCCTCCATTTTATCACACACTTGAGCTCATATGAAGACTGTAGCCTCGACGGACCTAGGGCCGATTCGGAATTTCCTGGTTGTGGGGTATAACCGTCGCGATGAGATTCTCCTCCACTCCCGACACGGGAAACACGATCGGTGCCAGTAGCATGACAATCTGCGGGAACCATGGATACCTAAGCGACGACGGCTGTCAAAGTTCTTATATTAGCCGCATCTTCACATGTTGGGCGAAGCGCGCCAATGCCCTATCAACCTCGAGCTTCCCGGCGAGGTCGGACAGTTGCTTCAATTCTGACCATGGCGGACCTCCCACCAAACCTCACAGTTCCCGATAAACAACTCCGCTTACCCTTATCACACATTACCTAGAAATTAAAAAAGAGAAAAAAACATTTAAAAATTTGACCATTTGCCTTTGTGCACTTGCACAGCCTCACATGGCTGCACACAGCTGAATGCAGCCAGACACCCAAAGTAACCAGCAAGTGTTGCTGGTCGACATGTGCTTGGAACAACTGCATGCTTGATACTTGGCCGACAAAGATGGAGCGGATGAGGTTAGGAGAGGGCAGCAATACGGTAGGTAGGCTGCGCTGACTTGGACGCCAACTTGGACGCCAACTTGGAGGGCTACGGCGACGTAGAATACCTGGACAGCCGTGGGTTCCCCACTTGGGGTGAAGTGCTACGCGGTGAATAGAGGTCACCCACTGTTGAAAATTTCTGTAGGGCCCCCAGCCCTATAAGTTGTCTCCGCGACTTTCCGAATTCTCTCTTGACTGACATCGTCCGCGACACATCGGCCCCGCATTTAGAACACCAACATCAGATCGCGACCGAGTACAAGCCCAGAAAAACAAAATGGCGTTCTCTCCTTCCTCTATCTCTCATCGCACCGAAATCCTCGTCATTTCCGATCACGATCTCAAAATGATTGCAGAGACCTTCAAGCCGGTTTTCAAGTGTACGCGCCACCTCTGATTACCCAATCGCCTCATTGGTGTTTCCTCTGATCGCTAACGGAAGCTAGACTCGCCCGCTGCGCCCGATGCCGGCGATGCTGATTTCAACATAGTCTCCTGCGTCCACATCAAGAGCATCGGCAGCGTCGATGTCAAGGTCAAGGTCAAGGGAGACTTTAGCGAGGCCGCCACGGAGCGCCTTACCACCACCGCTACAGCCGCCGCGGAGCGCCTTGCCACCACCACTGCGGCCGCCGCGGAGCGCCTTACCGCCACCACTACGGCCGCCGCGGAGCGCTATGCCGTGTCTACCGCCATCGCGGCAACTCCGTTCATCCTCGGCGGCCTCGGCGGCCTGGCCATCTGGAAGATGGCGGGCCGTCGTGCTCCCAAGGTGACGAAAGCGGTACGTTGTCCGTATCTTTTTCTGCGTGACCCAGGCTGATAGCAAACAGACGATGGGTGTCAGGCAGCTCAGAACCCCGTTTGCGATGCGCACAAAGACAAAGCATGTGTAGGGGAGAGCTTCAGCGACTGCGAGGTGTCTTGAGGATGGTATGACGCACAGTCACGGAGCAATGGATTCAAGGAGCGATGGAGTCATGGACACGGCGTACAAACATGGGCACGGGCGATGGACCTACAACGAATCGTAATGGAGTCATAGGCTGGGAGCGTTCATACAATATAATTGTTTTACGTCCATAAGAATACGGAGTGGATGATACGTGGCATGTCATGCGAACCAGGATTAGGAGCGGTGGGCTTGAGATACATCGAAGTCAACCGGATGATGCGTCGGGATATGAAGGCGTGACAGGCTCTGGAAGATGTTGAACGTGAGCAAAGCGAATGCTACAGGACTCCATGCAATGTGTGGTTTCGGCGGCCTTGTGGATCAAGATCGCACAAAAGGTTATATTACTGGCCGCCGCATGAGCGCCGCGAGGGGGGAGGGGGGGGGGGGGGAAACGACGGACGAGAACCGCCTTTAATTAGCGAGCGGTGAAAAGTCCTGTTTCAGCCTGGCATTTTCTCGTCTAGGACCAATCGTCAATCCCTCAAATTGCAAGCGGACGCTCAGGCTGTCTGGATCTAACCCCGTCGTCGCTGTTCTCCTCTTCTCGGTGTTGACGACCTCTTCTACCGCAGTTCTCGGCTGCGCATCTAGCGCCAGGAGTGTCGCCAAGGATGAGCTCTTCGGTGGCATTACGCCTATCCAACGCGTTGCGTACGCATTATAGCAATAGAAGGCAACCGCGAGCCCGATCTCGCCAGCCAGCAGGCCTAGCCAGCCCCATTGAATCTCGATGGAGGCGGCGCTCTCCCAGACTTGGCCCCGCACGAGTATGGAGTTTCCCCATTTGTGCTTTGAATGCTGCAACTGTTAGTGTTTAGCAACGGACACGGTGAAACGCTGGTTGCTTACACCTGATTCAACGCAGCTCCCGCTCTGCGTGTGACGAGAGACAACGGGGCCTCCGGGCCCATAACAGGGTGTGTTGCAAAGTCACCCATGAGTTTGTACGCAGAGTAGCCATAGATGAAATCCTCGCCCTTGTTGGTGGATGCCCGTCATCCCGAAAGATACCGCGCGGTGGATGCATCAACATATTCTGCGCTTCCCGCATCGACAGAGTATTCGTGACCTCTGGTATACAAAGCAATGTTTGAGCTAGTCTTTGTGCCGTTCCTCGTCTCGTTGTATGAAGGGCCGCAGCTCAGCGGACGGTTGGCTGCCATGACATCAACGACTGTTCGTGTCCCTCGGGCGGTGATACCAGTTCCACTTCCACTGGCTCAGGCACTTGAGCAGCGGGATGGTAAAACAACCCTTGGTCACGAAGCCGATGATGGTAACAACGCTGTTGAGGGAGAGGGACGCCGGGAGTGACACCGCCGATAGCGGTCGGTTGTTGTAGACGTTGAGAACAGCTGCTAGGGTGCAAACAAAGCAAAAGCTCAAACAAACTGGCGATTTCAAGGACCCGGTATCGAGTTACCGTCCAGAGTCCAAAGAACTTTCGGGTGACTGAGTCGGTCACTTCCCAATACCGTCCTTGAGGAATTCGAGGATTGGAGCGAATGCAGAGGATTCCTTCGAGCCTCCCCAGGCTCGTGTGCGGCCACAGCTCTTATGGGTCGGGACTTTTGCCGTATCCCTTGCAGAGAGTACGTGATGGGCGGAGCAGTGCAGACAGGCACCAGTTTTAGGATGTTGGTTGTCGGTTCGCCGATCTTGGATCTGACATGCCAAAGGATCGCAGTGTGGCTTTTCCAGGACCCGAATGGCGGTGTTGGGCCGGATGGGGCCGTCATCCAATCAGTCGCAGCGGCCCCAATCAACTGCGGGTGGGGGTCATGGTGCCAAAGATCATTGGAAATGTCGGTTCCCAGACAGTGAGTCGGGCGGATGCTGAAACACTCCAAGATGGGGTTTGACTTGGAACCCGGTAGAACGGCCGAAAAGATTGGAGATTCCGGAGATAACGCCACAAACTGCGGGTCGGAAGCGGCGGGGTTTTGAGGGTCGCACCTGTAGGCACCTGACGTAATGCACGCTCTTGCCTGCATGCAGATTTAAGCCACCTAATCCCCAACTTCAAGGAAAGTCTCAACAGCTTACCTGCTTGTATTTTCACTGCTTGCTAGGTACTTCCAACACTCAACAAGATGTCGTTTGCAAGGGTCGGTGTTGTGACGGGGGCGAACAAGGGCATCGGGTATGCCATCGGTATGTGCGCCCCGCATCCATCCCACATCCGTCCCTGTTGTTGCAGCCTGGAACGCCGAATCTGACCATCACAGTCCGCCAACTCGCACTCCAGTACCCCAAGTCACCTCTCAACAGCGGGCCCCTGCTGATCTATCTCACCGCCCGTGATCCCAAGCGCGGAGGATCCGCCGTGACGGGACTCACCACTGACCCCGCGCTGCGCCAAGCCAAGGCCCTTGCTAGCGACGGGGGACCCACCTCGATCCAATTCCACCGCCTTGACATTGCGTCGTCATCCAGCATCACCCAGTTCGCTGCGCATCTTGCTGAAAGCCATCCTGATGGCATCGACTTCGTTATCAACAACGCCGGCATGGCCATGGACGGTTTCGACCTCAACGTCGTCAAGGCCACCCTGGCATGCAACTACCACGGAACGCTAGAAGCCACGCGCGCCTTCCTACCCCTGTTGAAGAAGCCCAGCGGGGGCCGGTTGGTGAACATCGCGTCCAGCACAGGGCAGCTAGGTCGCTACTCGCGGGCCATTCAGAAGCGGTTCCAGGGCGCCAAGTCGGTCGACGACATCACGGTATTGATGGACGAGTTCACCGCGGCGGTGGAGCGTGGAACGGAGAAGGCAGACGGGTGGCCCAGCGCAGCGTACGCGACCAGCAAGGCGGGCGAGATCGGGATGACGTTGCAGATTGCCGAGGAGCTGAAGCGGCAAAAGAATACGAAGGTCCTGGTCAATGCGTGCTGTCCCGGGTGGGTTGTTACGGACATGACCAAGGGCAAAGGATACAAGACCCCGGATCAGGGCGCGCAGACGCCGGTCATGCTGGCGATTGGTGACATCGGGGGCAAGAGCGGTCGGTTTTGGCGGGATGAGGGAGAAATATCGTGGAGCGGTTGATGTTTGTTACTGATGCGGGCGAGCTGACCTTGGCACAGCCCGCCGAAACTTTGTGGGGATCTCGTGTCACCCCCCTGTGGCCAATGACTGATAAAGAAAAACCCATCTTATACCCACCGTTCTCTCTCTTAGTGTCTTGGGAAGCTGTCTTAAGCCAGACTTCGCCAGGCAGCCATGAACTCAGCTTCAACGTCAACTAACCCCGATGGTCAAGTCCGCGCAATAGGGCAACCGCAGAAGCGCGTCCGCGCAGCCATCACGCACCGCCTCAACTTCGACACGTGAAACAGGGGAACACAATCTCCATTGCAGCTGCTTGCTGTGATGGACTTCAACTTGAGGCGGCAAACGGAGAAAGCCTGAGGAGGAACGTTATTGTAGAGAGAAAGCGAGCTTGCCCGTGTGCAGTTTCGGTTGCGGCGTACGGAACTGAATTGTCACCTACGTACAAATTCTCCAAATTTCGTCAAGTCAAGCCAAATTACATCAGCAAAACGGCGTGAGCATCAGTCTCGAGGCAATCCTGCCTGATTTATTGGTTCAATTTATATCTTAGGTCGGAAGCGTCTCCCCGCCGTTTGTCAGCACCTCTCCAGCCCGACATTCACAACCATACATCCACGTCCAGGACAATCCACCACCATTCAGTTACTCCCCGGCACAAACGTTACACCCTCAGTCTCAATCCTTCGAGGTTCAGAACATGAGGGCAACCAATGCCCATAGCCCACCGGACCAACAATAACAACCTCCCCGCTAATACTTTGATCCCCGAATCGCCGACTCTCCCGCCACATCAAAACATCAAAGTTGATCTCCAGACAGTCATAGTGTCTGACATGCCGCTGCAGCGGCGGGAGGTTTCGTGATATCGTCCGCATCTTACCCAACACCGCAGCGAACTCTGTACGGATTATGGTGGAGATCCTAGGCATGTGCTCCTGGCGGAGAAAATGGAAGACGACGAGATTTTTTAAAGAGATTGTCATCGTGGAGCGCGCGGTCGGCACCCCAGTACAACTCATCTTGACCATGCTTGAGATACCAGGCGTTGAGGAAGTCATGGACCAGGATAGGCCCGATGGTGAAGTTGGCCCTCTCACGAGGACGCGGGCCGCGCTATGTAAGATGAGCTGCTGTGGCGCTTTCGCTGATCTGACGGGCTTGCTGGCCGCCTAGGATGTGCTCGCAGACCTTTTCGGCTATCTCGAAAGTGAGGAAGTCGGTGAGGTAGACGGAGAGGGTAGTGACGTCGTTGAGTTCGGAAAGGGGCATGGCCTTGCTCAGCAATGGGTGAGACCGGTGCGTTCTGAGGATTTGTTGATAGGCCATCGAGATCAAGTCCTCGGAGGTTTCGGGGTTGGGAGCAATGGGATGAAGAATCCAGGGAGAGTTCATGTTGTTTAGAGACGGAGTATGTTGATGGGGTGGCGCGATGAATAACGTCGACTGTGAAAGTTGGCGGAGAGGTGCCGGAACGGAAGAGTCAGTTGCGATGAACAACAGGTCCCACACGCTCTCATCCCATCCATACTTTTATGGCAGACATATGACCCGAGACCCTATGGTCTATGCACGGTTCAGGCCACTATCGTTTTGCTCTCATGCCCATGAGGTGTTGTGGGGCCGCTTTGTCGTTAATCATAATTCCATTACTTCGTGAAAGGTATCATCAGTTCTCTCCCCCTGCAAGCTCAGACCCGCCATCGCCCCCTACTTTGCCTCATCGTTAAAACACTCTCTCAAAGCCAAACCGTCCGGGCCTTCAGCAAGCCTGACATGCACCCGTGCCGCTCGTCTCCTCAACTCGTCATAGTCTCCGACGTGCCCCAGTCCCTGCCTCGTCGGTTCATCCAGCGCACATAGTGTTGCCAGCGACGAGCCTCCCAAGTTCTGTGCTTTCGTAAACGCCGTCCATCCAATGATTCCCATCAAGAAAAGACACGACAGCAACAGCTCCACCAACAAATAACTCAACCACGCCCACCGAATATGCACAAATGTTGTCTCCGCAAACACTACCCCCTCCACCGGCGGCGCCGTCAGCACGTGAGCCCTCCAATCCGACCTCACAAAGTTCTCGACGCCCCTTGCAATGTTCCCTGTCAAGTTCCTCAACACATCGACCTGATTGCCTGGATCGACGCCCCCAGAAAAATCTCGGTACATGTTGATCGCAAACGCCAGGCTCAAATCACCCTGCACGCGAAAGAACTTCCTCCCAAACGCGCTAAACATTCCAGGGGATTCCGTCCCGATCTCCATCTCGCCCGTGCTCGCCAAGTTCAAAGGGCTCTTGACACCATTCCAGAAGGACATCGTCAGGAAAGACGACAGGCTCAGCGACGCAAGTTCGTTGACAACCAACGGCGGATGCTTCTCGAACCCAGGCGGTGGCGCCAGCGTGAGATTTCCCCACGTGTTTTCCTCGCACTTGGTAGGCGTCAATTCGAACAGACACAGGATGAAGGCGAGGTTCAGCGGCATGTTCACCGCGGTGGTCGTATCTGAGAGGACGACCGATGATCTGGAAAGCTCCTTCATCTGTGTGACGCCCTTGGTGACGTTGATGGAGTATGCTTTGGCGCACCAGTGAAATGCCATCTCGACCGCTTGGAATTCCACGCGGGCAGGTTTGTCCGGTAGGTTGAGATCGACAATGTTGGAATAGATGAGGTAGATGTTGGCAAAGGTTTGGTTCTTCATGGAGGAGAACGCGAGCGAAGGTGCGAGGTCGAGGGTGAGGAAGAAGTCAAACGCGAAGACGGCCGGGATGGTGAGGTTTTGGCCGGCGGGGAGGGCAGCAGACCAAGTCAGGTCAGAGGGGAGACCGGGCATGTTGGGCCATTCGCGGGGAGGGAGGGTCGTCGTGCGCAGAAGCGGTGAGATGTCGGCGACATCACTGCAGACGCCGAGGGTAACAATGTCGGGGAAGTGGCAATCACCGCTGCTGCAGACGATGTTGTCGGGAGGTACGGGCTGGGTAAAAGGGGTGTACGCGCCGGCGGTGACGTGTTGCTTCATGTTGAGGACGCGGTGGTAGTTGTCGTCAGAGCCGTCCATGAAGAATCTATCGGTATCGAAGACGGTGATTCGAGGGGCGGAGACATTGCCAACTGAAGGAAAGGGATTTGTTTTGAAGTCGATGGCGCCCTGGGTGACGGTAGAGACCATCAGACTCGCGACGATGACGAGAGCACCGAGGAATCCGAGGACACTAGTGCCGTATTGTTAGCGACGCCATGATCCTCGGCGATATTTAGTCGACTTACCCTCCCTTGAGCGACACAAGGAACCGCAGACTCCCGAAAGCGCCTCGGGTCGCCCCCTCGAACAACTCAAAGTCATCAGCTCGTCGCGGTGCGCTCGAGAACCAAACCCATCTCAGTTGTCCGAGCCCGCGCGTAACCGGTATTAGCAAGGATGCCTTTGCGATTGTCGCCAAAAATGCCAAGAATGTGTTGAGGGTGATGCCCAGGGCCCATGCAGGGGGTCGCTCTCCATCGTACTTCGCGAGGACGCCCACAATCGCCGCTCCGCAACCTAGCCCAACAAGACACCAGAGAATGTCCGGCACCCAAAATTGGCGAAATCTCTTCAGAACGCGATCTTTTCTGTCGTTGCGAATTGGGGGCCTCTTGGGAGAGGCATTAGACGCGAAGGGGTCATTCTTCAAGAATGCCGCGCCCTTGTAGGGCGGAGCCGGGTCGAGGAGATTCCTGCCCATTGCGTTCTGCCAGCAGAAAACCGCAAGATGTTTTTTTGCCTGCCAAAGACACAATTGAGGAACGACAGACCTCGACGACGAGGTGGAGGTCGTCTTATCACCAGCATCATGGCCCATCATGGTAGCTCTTACCGCTGTCAGCCGCACTGACTGCATGCTGCACCCTCCCGCGGGTGTGACCTGGTTTCAATGGTGGTGGTCAGCGACCAGGCGCACGCCGTTGGAGGAAAGATTGGGATGAGACACGTCTTTCGTGCAGGCTGGCCGTGCCGCGTTTCAGCGCGTGGGCTTGGCTTGCTGCAACTGCTGCACTCCTTGCCCCTTGCTTGACAGCAGCTAATGATCACAAAGATGCGCGGGATTTCAATGGCATTGAAACATGCTACCGAGAACAAAGCGATCGCTTGGGTAGGGCTGCATTTACGAGCTTCCTCTTTCTTTGGGAGCTTGGCCACGGGAGCCAAGTGAGTGACAGGTGGAGATCTCAACCTCGACTGATAAGCCCCGATAAGGGAGCCCTCTGGTGGGGCCGTGACCCCGCTTCAACTTCTCACCAACCACGGTCGGAACGAACGGACGGACGACAGTATTGATACTGCGCATGCTGTGCAGATTGATGAGGCTGACCGCTGAAAAAAGCGAGTTTGCCGTCTTTGCAGCAGAGCAAACAAGTCACTCCAGTCACTCGGGTTGCACCTCTCGGCGCTGGCATACTAGCTGGATGCCTCGGCTGCCGGGTGCCGGAAGTTTTGCAGGTTTGGCGATCCAGCCCTTGCTGGCCTCATTCTCACGTTCCCAGAAACATAGCACCGCCAGAGATCAATATCCGACCGTCTCCAGCGCTTACGGTGTACCTCTAGGCTCGAGCCTAGCCGGTTTAACAGATCGGTGAAGGTATCCGCACGTCTCGAACCCTTTTGCCCTTCGGCCAGGGAGCGAGGACCCCTTTCCGTCATGAACCCAAGGTCATAAGAGCGTGATTAAGTGCGCTTAGCTTGCTGCTTCCAACGACCTGGCGAGAGATCCAATGTGCGCCTCGGACTTCAAGATGATGCGGTCACGGGGTGAGTAGATTCGTCGTCACCTGCTTCTGTCCGGGCTGCCAGCCCTCGACACACCGCCTGTCCATCGTGGACAGATTGCAATCCGCAGCGGAATTTGTTTGCCCCGCACCAACCGCTGCAAGGCGATTCCCAAACGTTTGAGGGTGTCGGCGTAATACCTAACATGCTGTTGGTTCGGACTTGAGCTCCTGTATTCCCATTGATATCTTGGAACTCCAGGAGGTGTTAGCACTCTAGCGTCTGGCATTGGCTAAATCGGGCATGGGGCAGTTCCTGCCATTGCAGTATTTTCACACGACACTGTGACGATGTGGTCGTCGTCCAAGGTACCGAGTTTCGGAAAGCCCAGCAGGTAGGTAATTAGCAGCCCAGCAACATGAGCAACATACGATGAAGTTGCGGCGCAGGCTGATGAAGAGTCCGAGGGCACCATCTACGCTGTTTCGAAAGGCACCTCATCCAGCTTGCCCGCCGATATCCCTATTCGTTGTCAACCTTTCATTTTCTTGGTTCGCCTCCTACGACTATGGTCCGGCGAACCTGCTTGTAGATGTGTTGCAATATCGAAGTCGGTCCTTGTGATGACATTCTATGGGGACCTGAAGTTCTCCATTACGCGGACGCCAGGTAAGAAGGGGCGTCTTGCCACCAACATTCCGAGGAAGACATACCTTGGCCAACCCAACCAAATCAAACACTCGCGCCCTAAGTTCTAAACATGAAGCTCAAGGTTTCCTTCCTACTCGCGCCCGTGGCGGTTGCCACGCATCTCATCATCCCCCTCTACCAGTATCCCGCTGGCAACGGCGCAGCCTGGAACCCCATCCTCGAAGCCGTCCAAAACAAGACCAACCTCAACGCCACCATCATCATCAACCCTGGCAACGGCCCCGGCAACGGCGTCGTCGACCCCCAATACCTTGTGGTTTCGCTCCTGCCTTATATGGAGCAATCAGCAGGCGAGATGTTGAGCTGATTGCGTAGGTGGCAAATGGGGGAGCCAAAAAGGGTATTAGCAGTAGCCTGATCACTGTGGAACAACCCCACGGTATTTGCGGATGTATGGATATAGAAAGACAGAAAGCGCATCTACTAGCGCCTAGAGATAGGACGTTTGACCTGAAAGGAAGAAGTGTCCCATTTTGGGCCCCCTTGTTTTGGTGGTTGATGAATTTGAACCCTCGACTCTTGACGACGCGTCGACGAGAACGCAGGCATGATGGACGAACACGAGAAGGGGGAAACATGTGAGAAACATCAACCTTCATCGTTGAAGGGCGAGGGATTCCTCGGCTTCGTATTCCCGAGAATGAAAAAATGCCTCGCTACCTAAGGTGAGAACAGATACATCTCGCCCTGCAAGAGCCAATGGACAGCCCCCGACCCTGGTGGTTATCTCCTATCTGGAACCCCGACCGCTCACCGTCAGAGAGAGGGTTGGTCGGGCATCTCGCGGCCGGCATCTCCAGTGCCGTTTGCGGCCTTGGCCAACTTGATAGGGCGGGAGGGATTGGCGACAGCTCTTGAGTGGAGCCCGGACTTGGTTTCTTGATTGAGAAACAAGCACTAGGTTCTTGTCTTCTTCTCAGAGGTTGGCAACTTTCAGTTTCCCGGAAATAAAAATTGGTCATTGCGTTTGTTGATCCGCAACCCTGCCAAATCTTATCATCTTTCAGGCCGCATCTGCGGAGCGTGCAACGGGGGGACCATCTTTGTCGATAGCGCGAACCGTCTGGATGGCTTCTTCGTGGGGTCTCGCTGACAGCCCTTGTTGACAAGCTCCTTGACGTGTTCGTTGGCCCCAAAGAGACTGACAGCACCCAAAACACGGCCAACCGACAGCCCTTGGGTCCCTTGGATCTCCAAAGGGCTCCTCTGGGCACGCCTCTTTTCGTATCCAACAGAGAGGCGAAATCCCTTGTCGGCCAATAAGCGGCGTTTTGAGAGATAACACGAGGTCTTGACGGGATATAAAACGGGTCGGGGAAATCTCTCGATTTCCCTTTACAAAGAATAGAACTCTCGGGCAATATTCGGCGCTTGCCATTATCGCGATCGAAGCCAAGTTCGTAGGAATTCAACTCAATGATACCCAGAACAGGTGCTGTGGTGACTATTGATGACTTCACTTCGGTCCAACCATCACACCCTTCTCAATGTCAACAGAGCGGTATCCCAGCCCACCTTCACCAACTTTTGCAGCAGGCCTGGCGCTTTCAACTGCTTTCCTGAACTGCACCGCCTCTTTCTGTCGTGGTCTGAAACCTCTGGCAACTTTCCAAGACGAGGGGAAACTCCATCTACCAACTGCCTCCCCCGCGTGGCTGAGGGCACGGCTCCCTGTGGATGGAGCGCTCCGAGGCTGCCGTTCCTTACTCCGCTGCGCGACTTCAATGCTTTGGTAAATCTTATACAGGCCCCACATGATGACGCACAAGCCCACGGTTCCAAGGGTTGAGAGTCCTGTGTTGGGAGTCAGCGTCTCGAGAGGGGAAATTGATTGGTGGCGAGGACGTACCGAACACTTCTGTCAGGGGCAAAGCTGACCAGGTTTCCGGGAAGCCTGTGATGGGCATGGCAAGCAGGCCGCATACAAAGGACAAAGGGGCCTGTGGCGTCAGTGCTGAGTGATGAAACGGGGGCACCAACGCTTACAAATAGGACCGTGACTGTTGTGAAAATGAAGAGCATGGTGGATTGCTCACCCATGGACAAGGCATCTTCGATAGCTGCCTCACGCTGGCGAAGATCGAGAAGCGTGACGGCCTAGCAAGTTAGCAAAGGTCAAGAGACATGGTACGCTGATAACTTACCATGGATCGAACACGTTCGGCTTCCGCCTCAAGTTGTTCAAACGTGTCGATGACGCCCGGCCGGTACTCGCACCCCTGGGACGGTCCTTCACCAGAGGCGCCATCGCCAAAGACCGCTCGCTGGAATCGGTGGAATGTAGTTGCTTGATTCAGAAGGATCCGCTTGATCATCCGTATCTCGCCAATGTTGTCATCGATGCGGATGAGAAGCTTTGTCTCTTCCTTGACATCGCAGTAAAATGCGTTGGGGTCTTTACTGAGGGAGCCGAGCCCGTTCTTGAGGTCGTCAAAGCGCTCAGTCGCTTCAGTGTACTGTCGAACATTAGCAGCTGAACCAAAACTGACATATGAGTCAACTCACAATTTCAGCAATGGAGTTGGAGTAGGCCTTGCTGAAAGACAGCTCCACGTCATGAAAATCCTGTGGCGTTAATGGGTTGACGCACTTCGCGAAGGCCCTGGCTTCAAATGACAAGCAGCTTTTCAGAATGGTCTCGGCCAGCGAACCGGCGGAGACTTCCTGGACACCGTCTTGCAGGTCGCGATTGTCGCTCACGCAGTTAAGGATATGGTCGTGGAGACGAGCCTCGTTGGTCTTATCCAAGCGCTCGGAGTACAGGGTAATGATGGTGTCGGTGTCTAGCTTGAACAGCCAGAAATGAGGAACAGTGATGAGGTCATCCGGTTCGGGAGCGTTGTTCTCTTCGTAAAGCTCACCTAGACCTTGCATATCCTGCCCCTGGTGGTCCTTCTGCATGAGATTACCGGCATTTGCGGCTTCGTGTTCCTGAAAAGACGGAGCAGTCGAGGTGTCGGGAGATTGCAAGGTAGGTCTGACGATGCTATCACTGCTGGCCGTACCGAATATCGAGAACCGCTTCTCGGCTGGCTTTCTGACCAGTTCGACGCTCTTCGCCTTGAGCCGACAGATGTAGCGTGTCAGGACCTGGTCGCTGTCAAGCGTCCCCATCTTGGCGTCGTCCAAGTATTCGTGATACGACTGATCTAGGCTCCGTGGGAGAGATTGGTCGAGGAAACTGCTCAACTGCAGCATTCTGGTCAAATGCATTCCGAGAAAAGGGTCTGCCGGGGCGACGTCCAACGCGCTCAGAGCAAGCGTCCCGGTCTCTCGCGCCTGGTCCAGCACCATAGTGCGATGGGTTCGCGCCAGCTGTACATAGTCTCTTTTGTCGACATCGATGATCGGAAGCTGGGCAGAATACGAATGTTAGTGGAAGCCAAAAATGGCTAGAGGCAAGGTGAGCGGCTGTTGAACTTACCACGATGGCGTACATCTCATCTTCGGCCAGCTTCCTCTCCGACGCCCTCTCCCTCTTTGACCAATGGTCAGCTCTGTTACGCCGCTGTACGAAGCTCCGCACTCACCACAAAGTGGCTCTTCCTCACCGGCCCCTCGGTATCCACGCCCCTGAAGACCCTGGCCACGAAGTCCCGCATGGCTCTGCTCCGCTCGCTCGAATATCCCTTTGCCGCGCACATGTTCCTCGCCAGATCCTTCGCCCAAAGCTCGCTCGCCGCCGAGAGATGAAACCACTTGCATCCCACCGCCCTCCTCCTGACCGCCTCCGCGTCATCCCCATACACCAACTCCCACACACTCCCCGAGCACCACTTGCTCTCCCCCTCTGGTTCCCAAAAGCTTCCGCTGAACGACTCACACAGCACCCTCTGCAGCCCTTCCGGCTGCGCCGCCCCCGTCGCCAGATACAGCACTTCCACCTCTTCCAGTATCCTGTTCTCCGGAACCGCTCCGGCAGTCTTCCTCCCCCTCCCCTTCACCCTCGGCGGGCAGTCAAACAACCTCTTCACGCCTTCACTCGACGCATAATACCGCGGCAAATGCCCCCTCTCATCCGCAATATCCGTATTCGCCCCGACCTTCAACAACTTCTCCACGCATTCGACGTGGTTGTACATCGCCGCAAGATGCAGCGGTGTCTCTTTGTGCCTATCCACCGCGTCAATGTTGACATCTTTTCGCTCGAGGAGGAGATCAAGTTGGCTCATTCGTCCGAACTTGGCGGCGGTGTGCAGCGGGGTGCGAGCTTTGGAGTCGCGGGCATCGGGGTCGTGGGTGCTTTGGAGGAGGGATTGGAGGCGCGAGAAGGAGGCGGATTTGACGGCATCGTGCATCGCGGCTGCGGAGGCGAGGCGTCGGGACTGTTCGTCTTGGGCTTCGCGGTTGTATTGGGAGGACCATACGTTCGAGTGGTGGGAGGCGGCGAGGCTCGTGTGCGAGGGGTGATGGGAGGTTGGAGGGCGGAGGAAGTGGGTGAAGGGTTTGGCGGACTCCATCGTGGACGCTGCTCCGACGGAAGAACAAGCACTTGCTTCGGCCGAGTTTTGGTGAAGAAAGTGCGACCAACTGAAGCTGGCACAGACGACGCTATATCTCTGGCGTGGGCCGCAGCGATCACACGATTGGCCAAGACCTGCTGTGAACATCCCGCCGATTTGCGCGCCACTGACACAATTTCTAGCGAATGGTAGAACGACAACTTCACGCTGCAGGAGATCGGCTTTGCATTTGCTCCAATCTTGGCACCGTCACGCTGCAGACAAAGTAGGTTGCAGAAAACAGCCTGGTTGTCTGCGACGAATCTGGGCACAGAAAATTTCCCTTTTCGTCCGTAGTCCTGAGGTGGGGTGAGCTGTGGCTGATTTATCCTGAGCTTTCCCTGATTCTTCCCTGAGCTGGGTAATCCCATACGCCGCCACCGCACAGCTTCAGAGGCCCGTTTTTAGTCCCCCCCCCCGGCTAGAGTTTCCTATCGATGAAGGGGATACATTTGACTCTGTAACTGAGAATGGATGATTCCGTTGCCAAATTGATGATGGTGGCGAAAAATACAGTCAATTTAACCCCATCAACTCGCGTGGTGATCCAGTCCACCAATTCTGAGCCTCGACGGCGCCGTGGACGCCACCGATACTGTCAAGGCCTGGACTACGCTGAGGGCGTTGACGACCTGTGAGAGATTGTACGCTTTGATCTGCTCGAGGTGCTGAAAGAGCCTGTTGAGGATGTAGTCAATCCACTGACTTCTTTTCGTGGACTTTTGGACACCAGATCAGTAAGAAGCTTATGGACTTCCGATAACTCGACTGGCAGGTGAGGAAACACCCTGCGTCCCTGTTGTATTTGCATGAAGCGAAGCCATCCTCCTCGCTACCTTGTGCTCTGTGGTTTATCCTCTCGATTAGCTAGATACATAGAAAAGATAAAATGGCCGGTTGTTGGTGGGTTGGCGCTCTGTGGAAGTCTTTAAATGACGGTGTGGGTTTTGGATTGTGGGTGTTTATCGTTAGTGCAGGGCCATCATTTGCACGTGACCGCCACAGATGGTGGGGACGGCTGCCAATGTCGTCAGTCGATTTAGCGGGGTCGCTAAATTGCAGTGACTGGCTGCCCTGCATCAACCACAGCTGAAGCCGACGACGATACGCCGCAGGCAACAACACCATGGATTGGGACGATCCCCTGCGCCATCTGGCGCCGATTTCCGGACACCCAGCCAAGAAGTCTAAGGTGCTGTCCTCGGAGCTGTCCGCCATCTCGGACCAGGAGCTTGCCAGTCTTAAGGTGAACGTTAAGCTCGATCGGTTTGGCCTCGCCAGCGCTAGACACAACCGCGCTGCGTGCATCCTCGGATCCTTCTTCCAGTTTCTGGAGGACGACGGGCGCAAAATCCTCGCAGCAGAGATTCTGGCCTGGATCGATACCGAGGACAATTTGTTCGAGCTCGCTAACCACCTCGTGGCTGCAATCCTGCTGCCCTGTAAGCCAATCCCACGCCCTCCTGCTACTTACCAAAATTGATTGGTTACATGCTTACTCGTTATTATTCTAGTCAAGGCATCTGGTGGTAAAACGCCGCCACCTATTAGTCGCCCATCTATCTTTGCCAAAGAAGATGACGAGATTGAACAAACTGTGGCATTTATCGAACCCTCCCGACGGGACCAGATAAAGCTGAAGCGACAGTGTCTACGTAGAGAGGGATACCAGTGTATCTACACAGGTCATTTTGACCGTCGCTCTGTGAAGAACCAGGAGGTCACCTTACCTCAAAAGGCCAAGTGTGGTGCCACAGAATGTGCCCACATCATCCCATTTGCGCTTGGGAATTTTAACGAGAAAGATTCTTTGGAGGCTGAAAACAAGGCCCTTATCTGGTGGACACTCTATCGATACTTCCCGGTTCTACAAGGCAAAATCGATACAGCTAGTATCAACCAGCTTGGAAACGTCGTTACTCTGCATACTGACGTTCATGATGCATTCGGGGATTTCCAGCTTACATTCTGGCCTCAAGAGAACGTCTCGGTAGGCTTATATTATTTCTTTTGCTTTATTCTTCACATTTGCAAATTGCTAACCCTATACCTTAGCACTCGTATGAGATAACTATAATGGTACCGCAATTTTGCATGGAGTCGAAATCGGGCTTTTCTATAATCCACCTAGAACAGCATGATGCCGATATTCCAATGCCAGATCCCGAGTACTTCAAAGTGCATCATATCATATCTCAGATCCTCGAGGTGAGTGGACTGGGATGTGAGATAGATGAGCTTTTAGAGGCCGCGGCCGAGGCTGCAGAGAACTTGTATCCGAATGGATCAGGCGATCTTGGTATGCTGGTATCCCAAAAGATGCTAATACATACGTGGGTGTAGACTCTTAGTGGAATGAAGCAAAGTCTCGAACTCCCGCTGTAAGTAGATGGAGGGAACGGAAATTGTCAAGCTCTGTTGCATGGGAAAGGGAGGGCCAAATCATCGAGAAGAGATGATAGAGGGAGGAGGCCTAGATAGCTCATAATTGAGTTTGCATTAATTCTTCCCACTGCTTCCCGTCTCTCCTTGATCCTGAAGGGGCCTGTCTCGCCGTCCACTTTCCGGCCCCTAGCATCCCTTTGGGAAGTCGAAAGAGTCGAGAATAGATCCCCTGGTCACGCTCGGGGTTGCGGGGAATGTCGTCGCCTTCGCCCAATTTGCTGGTTCGATTCCCAACGGTGCCCGCTCCAGCGGAGCGCAGGAACCAATGTTCCGGCGCTCATGCCGTTTCTTTTGTACTTATTGGAGCTTATCTCCTGACCTCACTTCTAAAAAGACAAGTCACTTTGCAACTGCACTTCTACTGCTCGCAAGCTCAATGAGGCGCTCCGCTAGAAGTTCCACACAGACATAGCCCTTTTTAAGCTTCTCAGTCGGCCTTCGCCTTCTTCGTCTGTTTTGCAGGAGCATCGCCCTGCTTCCGCTTTTTCTCAGCGCCTGCTCCTCCGCTGTCCTTGTTCTCCCCACCCGCGTTCTCTGAACACCAACTGTACCCTAAATCTCAGAAGGGGCTCTCGAGATCTAAGGCATATTCCCTTAGCTGAACGCTCCTCCTCCTACGCACACGCAATCTCATCAGCCTGCTTCGTCACTCTCGATAACATCTTTTTATAGTTACAGTCTCCCTGAAGAATTGACACGAAATATTGAGGGTCTCCGTCGCAATCCACCCGACCTGGAACTTTTTAGTCTCCTTTTCGTTAAGCTTTCGGGGAGTGATTCGAAAAAGCTCATCTTTCACGGCTGGATCCCTTCGTCAAATTTCGAACTCTTCCCCTCTCCATCATCTTTCCTCAATGCCAGCACATCGACATCTTCATTCAATTAATGATGCAAGCGTATCAATCTATTCGTCTCAATCAATGCAAGCGCATTGATCAATCGATCGGTTGATGCAAGCTGCATTAATACCGCAGTATTCGGATGAGCGCTGACGTTGTATCGATGCAGATTGAGCTGTTCGGACGAGGAATGATGTTGATCGAATGCACTGACGTGATGGTGACGATGAAGACGAGATATTTCGAATGTTAAAAAATGATAATTGTATTCCGAAACATGGGAAAACATTATGCTTCTAAAAACACTCTGTTTCGGGCAGCAAGGTGGTTGTAGTACGTTTCGGGAAACATGAAGTTACTGGGATGTTTGACAATATCTGAAGTGGGGGTAAAGCCGACATGGTAGAACTACCTCGCAGTACCTGGCTGAACATCCCTCAGCAACAATGAATCAACATCCGCATCGACCCTCCTCGTCCCCTTCAAGGTCTCCGCCCATCCGCCCTCGCCAGCCGCGACCTCCAACCTAACCTCAACCTTGCCAGCAACCTTCTCCATCTCTTCCAAACTCATCTCACCATGCTCATCGGCTCCAACCGTCTCCCCATCTCTTGTCACAAATCTCCTTCCATAAAACACCACCGGCAACACCGACGCCTTCCAAACAGGCCTCTTCCAACTCCCTACAATGGTCGCAATCAGCACCACCACCGTCAAGCCGACTAAGATTGCAGGCAACAACAACCACCGCCAATCCACCTCGGTACAAACACCCGTCGCCCAAACCTCGCCCTCGACGGCATCTCCCGTCGTCCCCGAAGCCATGTCAGCATCGTTATCAACACTAGCCGTCTTCCCCGTCAGGCGTATCCTATTCGTCCCCGCAAGCGCCAAGGTCTCAACCGTGGCGGCGATAGTTTCCGGCGTAGCCGTCCAGTTATGGAAGAAGACGTCAAGCCAGAAGGCGTCCGTGAAGTACTCAGTTGCCGGTTGTGTGCAGTCCATG